>OZ026498.1:11360616-12055630 GCA_964019985.1 Aurelia sp. 4 Dawson et al 2005
CTTTGTTATGAAGGAAGAAGGGATCGACTTGACTTTCCGCTGTTCAAGAACCTTTTCACAAGCAAATATTCCTTCTTGGTGTGAGATGTTGGGATAAAGGGAAGCAACGTCCATCGTTACGAGAAACACGTCAGTGAGGTTGTTTTCTTTGTCATTCAAACTTTCAATATGCAAAACAAAGTCTGTTGTGTCTTTGATATATGATTTCGTCTTCATAGCAGCTGGCTTTAAGAAACTATCCACACATTCCGATAATCTAGCTGTGCATGACTTAAAACCACTACAAATCGGTCGTAAAGGTGGAAATTTGCTGTAACTCTTGTGGATTTTTGGCAAGCCATAAAAACAGGGTGTTCTTGATCCTTCTCTGAGTCTTGTCTCTTCCGTTTCTCCAATGTAATCAAGGTCGTTCATCTCACTAATTATTTCATCTAATTCTTTACGGTACTTAGGGTTGGGATCTTCTGGAACTTCTTCATAGTAGCTCTTATCATTTAATATTTTCAGACATGCTTCATGATAGACATTTTTGTGCATGATGACGATTCCGTTGCCTTTATCCGCTGGCTTTATTGTTAGGGAATCATCAGATGAAAGTGCACTTAAAGCTTTTCTCTGGCCATCTGTTAGGTTGTTCCATTTTTTATTTTGGTTCTGCTCTAAGTGATCTTTGATATCCTTTAAGAGGTTGTCAGTAAAATTTGTCAAGTTTTCGGATCTCCCTTCCCTAACTATCGCGGGATACCAGTTTGGGTTATTAATTGTCCAGTTGAGTCTTGAACGGTCTGATTCTGTGCTCTTTTCAGTGCCTTTATTTACTTTGCTCCCTTCATTATTCGTTTCATGGAAGTATTCCTTGAGTTTAAGTCTTCGGATGAAAGTGTGGATGTCGTTTGCAAACTTTTCCTTGTTAAAGTTCCTTTGACTTGGGGTAAATGACAAGCCTAATTCTAAGACTGACTTTTCGTCCACTGAGAGGACATGCTTCGATAAGTTGTAAATTGCTGATTGGCTTTGACATTTTTTGAAAGGACTTTTGCTGTGACAGCCACTGATATATTTAGATTCATTTCTGGTCTTATCTGCCTTGTTAGCGCTATTTTGTTTGTCGAGGATACAGAAGCGGTTTGATAAGGGAATGTCCTTTCTTAAGTGTTGGTCTCTTAACCCAGTAAAAGTTTTCTTTGGAAAAGTCCATTTGTTATTAGGATGCATCTTTTTTGTGATCTCTTCTTCTACACACGTTGTTGTGTTGATCCTTTTGATTGGGAAAGGAATGATGAAACCAGATTCCAAACAGTCAAAGAAATGCTGCCTCATTTTGGATTGATCAAATACTTTGCTTGAAGGGTCTTTGTTTCTTGCTATCTCAGCAGCATAAGCCAGAGCAAACAGTCCACAATCATTTTGACCTTCTTGTGTAGAGACCACTTTCTTATGAATGATAGTTGGGGAAACTTCTTGATGCGGTGAATAGATAACCTTGATCTCAGAGATGACTTTCCTTGTTGGTGTCATGTTTAAACTATCAAAAACTCTAACTGCGCCTCCCACAGAAGTTGATGTAACAAAGTGATTACTACCTGTATGATGTATGTGAATAGTGGGAAAAGGATCATAAACTAATTGTTCTTTGCTGTAAAAAGATGATTGAAATGTGAAGAATGGAAACTGATTTTGCAAAAGTTTCATCCCTGCATCTATGAGTCGATCACAAATGTTCTCTCCGTTGATTCAAAATTTGATGAAGTTTTCATCAAATGCGGTTAATAGTCTCCTGCAGCCACTGTGCAAGGCCTTAGAAACCTCGTCCCTTCGCTTTAGAGTAGTTGGAAACCTAAAAGACCTGAAGCTCTTACCCAGACTCCCACTGCGGGAAATTTAACAGAGATCTGCAATCTACAGATCATCTCTTTTCGCCAAATATTAGGTATTCCCTGAAGAAAGACCAAGGAAACTGAGACCACTCTCAATGGGGATTATAGGACCAAATTAACACCTAACTAGTGAATGGCTAACAACCCAAGAGCGGCTCGGTCGGGGCAATTAACGCGGTCTCCTGCGAAGCTAACGAGGTGCGATTTTGTGTAGCTATGAGAACAAGGGCAGTAGGTCACGGTCTTTCAAAGCGCTGTTTACAAACGATACAAATGACATTAGAAGCGTTAATTACAGATGTTATTTGTAACGACAGCAAGGAAAAATGCTGTGGGGAAAATACTGCCAAGAAAGTCAGGTGACTTTACCGCGCCAAAATAGGATGCGAGATAGCCAATGGGATCATTTTTCTTACCAACGTGACTTTAGTCGGCCAATGACACACAAGGTCATTGTATGTTTTCACCCAATCAGGGGAAGCGAGAGTAAGCGATATGATCGCATGAAAATAACCAGCCCCACCTCATTCTCTTGCAACGTACACGAAGGCAGTAAGAAATTTTCGAAGTGAATGAAGCGCAGAAATTCAGAAGAATAGAACTAAAAGAAAATGCCCAAGGACAAGACGCCCAAACCTCGGCGTAGTGCGAGAGCAGCGACACAGGCCAGCACGAGAAGCACAAGAGCGACAAGCTCGAACGACGAAGGAAATGGGGGTCAACCAGCAAGCCCGCCTCTAAACATAACAAGGCAGATCCTGGAACAAGAAGCGGAGAAGTCTCATTTTTCCGATGAGCAGCTGGCTCAGATATCGTCTTTGGTTTCCAACGCAGTACGGGAAAGCTTATCTGAAGTTGCTCAAAGAGCTGCAAAATCGGCAGTCGAGCTTTCCAGCCAGCAGATCTCTCACTCAAGTCAGGGAAGGGCCATGCCTGCCTCAGCTGAACCCTTCTTGCCTCCACAAGTCTCGATAGCTCCATCAAGCTACGATCAGAGTTTGCCCGATCGATCCGGTTTCACTCCAGAGATTCCCTCGGCATATGTACGCTCCATAGAAGCTGGTGAGTTTTTTAACCTTTCTAAACTCCTTCCGGAGAACTTGATGCGTTTGTCTTTCGACAACAAGTTGGAAAATGGCGATATTTCGTTGGTGATGGGCCCCAACCAGGAACTGAAAGTGAAAAAGACGAACCACGCAGTCGAGATCAGTAAAATCTCCGATTGGACAATCGCTTTCACTACCTATATGAGAGTTTATTTAAATAAATTTCCGGGAAAAGCTAGTGAGCTGATTAATTATTTGGATATTATTCAAGATGCAGCAAGACATCAAAAATCGTTTGCATGGTTGATATATGATCGTCTTTTTAGATATAAAGCTAGCAACAACAAATCAATCAATTGGGGGGTACGGGACAACGATCTTTGGATTCGTCTTTGTACCGTAAGCAATGAGCAGCTTTTAGCAGATTACTCTAATTTATTAGATAGAAGTGTTTTTTACAAAGGACCCTCACAATATTCCGCAGAAGGTTACCGACCAGTTAAGAGGGACGACTTATGCAATGCCTTCAACAGGGGAGCAACATGCCCCCACTACTGCAAGTATATTCACAAGTGCAACAGGGATGGCTGCCTTGGACCCCACCCTGGGATCTCATGTCCAAAACCAGGCAGTTCCACCACGGGTATTAGCCAAAGGGCAGGAGAAAGGGGGGCTGGACCAGCTGGGAAGGGACCTAGAGGCCAAGGCAGTTACCCCAATTAATATAGATCGCTTAGAAAAGGAGCTGGTTGATTACCCGGATCAAAGTTTTGCTAGAAACCTCTGCCTCCAGCTTAGAACTGGAGCAAAGATTGGGTACAATGGCCCAAGAATTTTTCGGTTTTCCAAGAACCTCCCTACCGCGTTAAAAAACCCGGAAAAAATTACAGAAAATCTCGAAAAGGAGCTTCAGTTAGGCAGGGTGGCTGGCCCTTTCTCATCCCCACCTTTCCCAAATTTTCAAGTATCTCCCCTGGGGATAATTCCGAAAAAACATTCGGATAAATTTCGGACAATTTTTTCATCTCTCTTTTCCAAAATCTGGGGACTCAATCAACTCCTTTATTGACAAAGAGGATTATTCATTATCTTACGTAACTATCGATGATGCTATTGAAACATTGAATGAGTTTGGAATAGGCTCTTTCATGGCAAAAACAGACATAGAATCTGCTTTTAGACTTTTCCCAGTTCATCCTGGGGACTGGGAACTACTAGGGATGTATTGGCAGGGCTATTACTACTATGATAAGGTCCTACCATTCGGCTTACGCAGTGCTCCGTTTTTATTCAATCAGCTGTCTGTCGCAGTGGAATGGATTCTTAGCAAAAAATGCGCCATTTCTTATGTAACTCATTTCCTGGACGATTTTCTCATCATTGAGCCACCTTGCACGGTAGGGCAAAAATCGACAACGTGCGAAAACAGCCTTAAGAGCATGCTACTCAGTTTTCAAGCTTTGAGTATCCCTTTATCCCCTTGCAAAACTCAAGGGCCCTCAACATGTTTGGAATTTCTTGGCATCGTCCTGGACTCACTTGCAATGGAAGCCAGGCTACCTTCGGACAAAATACAGCGAATCATGGATGAACTAACGCAATGGAGGGGCAGAAAGTCTGCAACACTTGTTGAGTTGCAATCCCTGATTGGCACTCTAAACTTTGCTTGCCGGGTAGTCCCACCTGGGAGGGCATTCCTGCAGCGCATTATAAATTTGACTGTAGGGCTAAAGAAGGCACATCATCGCACGCGTCTTTCCAAGGCTTTCTTTGACGATCTGGCAATGTGGGAAATTTTCGTGCGGGGCTGGAACGGCAAAAGTTTCTTCCTAAATAAGGCATGGGAGACTTCCTTCAACCTGCATCTGTTCACTGATGCCTCAGGATCCCTTGGTTATGGGGGAATCTATGGATCTCAGTGGTTCCAAGGAACTTGGCTCGCACACCAAACCCTTTCCTCCCCAGGAGTCTCTATTGCCTGGCAGGAACTCTATGCAATTGTCGTAGCATGCGCAATTTGGGGGCCCAGATGGACTAGGAAACGCATTCTGTTCCACTGTGACAACTCAGCTGTTGTTTCTATAATAAACACAAAAAGGTCTAAATCCGAACGAGTAATGTCACTGGTCCGTAAATTAACCTTGCTCACACTGCGGTGCAACTTCTATTTTAAAGCTGTGCATGTTCCGGGTGCTATGAATGAGGTTGCTGACTCTCTCTCTCGTTTTCAGGGAGACCGCTTCCGACGACTAGCTCCAGGAGCAGATCAACAGCCACGCTCTGTCCCAACGGAACTTTCCGACCTTTGAGAACAGAATTACAGAAATTCCTGGACATGTCTCTAGCCAAAAATACCCAAAAAGGTTATTCAGCAGGCGAAATCCAATACCTAAATTTTTGCCGCGGTTTTCAAGTCAACCCAGTTATCCCAGCAACAGAAAACGTGCTGAGTCACTTCGCAGTCTTCTTAGCACGAACTGTCAAACACACGACTATCAAAAGCTACCTCTTTGGAGTCAGACATTTTCATTTGAAAAACAACGTTCACTTGGAACTTTCCAACTTCCACCGGCTTCAATACCTCCTACGTGGTATAAAAAGATCTCAAGGCAATGTGCTAGCTAGACCTCGCCTCCCAATTACAGTCACACATTTGCGGTTATTCAAAGAGTTTCTGCAGCCAGAAACAACAAAAAATTACAATAGCATCATGTTATGGGCAGCCATCTGCACAGCCTTCTTTGGCTTCTTACGCATATCTGAATTTACCTACGAGAACGGACAGAGTCAGCAGCTTCATTCTACCACCTTGAACGATAACGATATAACATTCTATCCCTCGTTGGCTACAGCCACATCAGTCAGTATCAACATAAAAACGTCCAAAACAGACCCATTTAGGAAAGGAATGCAACTAATCTTGGGTGCAACAGACGCTGAAATTTGCCCCGTAAAAGCTCTCCAGATTTACTTCAAAATAAAGAACTCGCCAATCAATAGCCCGCTCTTTTCGTACCAAAACGGAAAACCTCTCAGCCGCAAGTGTTTCACGGAAGATGTGCGCAACCTTCTGTCAATAGGTGGATTGGACCCAACTCACTATGCCGGCCACAGCTTTCGAATAGGAGCTGCAACTACCGCAGGGGCTGCCAAGCTCCCGGCTTGGCTTATCATGACATTGGGGCGGTGGTCCTCTGACTGCTTTGAAACATACATTCGCACGCCAAGAGAAACACTCATTCAAGCCTCCCAAAGATTAGCGAGGCAAATTTGATTCGTCTATGGGGAATCACACCATGGTGTAATTTGTGGCGTAAGTGTCCTTCGCAGCACACCTTTCCCATAGACTCTCTAAATGCTACAGTATATTCAATAGACTTAACTCCAGATTTGGAAATATAGAATCGCAATTTCCCGATGCTTACCTAACTCCTGTCTGGGTCGCTTGCCTGGATCGGTAGGAGTTAGGCTTTAAATAGTATAGGCTAGGAAAACGTCACTATTTCCTTTTTCCAAGTTGCTCAACTTCTGTCCGGGTCGTTTGCCTGGATCGGTGGGAGTTGGGTTTCAAAGTTACAGTCTATGGAAGTTTCACTGAGGCCGGGCTCGCTCCTGTCTGCGTCGCTTGCGTGGATCGTTTAGGAGCCCCCGTGTTTCAGTTACGACTCCGACGCGTAGGAGCTCGTTTTCAAAAGCACTTGAGGACATTCCTTACGCCACAGGATACATCTCCATTCCCCATTTATCCTTATGGTTGATAGTAGATGTATGTAACCTCTTTTGTTCGGGTTTGAGAGAAGCTTTATGTCCAGTTTTACGAGTGTCTTTCATCGGCCTAAGAATTCTGTTTTTGAACGACCGAGCAAAATAACAGACTCTCGCATTTTGGGCCTAAACAACCCGAGAGCCCCTGATCTTTCTGAGCACATGAATACGAGGGGGCGCTTCACAAAAATAACAAAAACAACAAACAAAAAAGGGGAAATGTCGTACACTTTTGCAAAAAGTCCTTCTATTTTCGTGAAAAACCTACCACAATCCGTAAGAATCCTTTTGTTCTGAAAATCTCGTATAGTTTCTCAAATGAGTGACATGCCCCTCGTCAAAATATCTTCAAAAGCCAATGTTCGGTATAAAAGCGGAACGGAGAGTATTAATTAAAAATTTCTTCTCAGACATACCCAGATTAAGCGAACTAATCCACAAATCTTCATCGCTTTTCTTAGTTTGGGGTTTATTTTCATTATTCAGTTTCAGACCTTTTCATTTTAATTTGTTATTCAGTTTCAGACCTTTTCCTTTTAATTTGTTATTCAGTTTCAATAATAATAATAATAATAATAATAATAATAATAATAATAATAATAATAATAATAATAATAATAATAATAATAATAATAATAATAATAATAATAATAATAATAATAATAATAATAATAATAATAATAATAATAATAATAATAATAATAATAATAATAATAATAATAATAGTGATAATAATAATAATAATAATAATATACACTGAAACACATACAGTGCTATGGGACATGGCAGTGCATACAGACAGACATGTAGGTGCAAACAGACCTGATATCATAATCAAGGACAAAGTGAATTCAACTTGCAAGCTGATAGATATGACTGTACCATGTGATAAAAATGTTTCAATCAAAGAAATGGAAAAGAAAAGCAAATATCAAGATCTTGAAATTGAGATACAAAGGATGTGGAAAATGAAAACGAAAGTAATACCCATTGTGATAGGAGCACTCGGTACCATCAGAAAAGGAATGGAAGATAACATCAGAAGCGTATCAGAAAATCTGAATCTTCAGACGGTCCAAAAGACATGCTTACTAGGAACTGCAAGGATCCTTCGTAAAGTATTGAGCATCTGAACTTCAGGACATGACATGCCTTAGGTGTATTGTTTACACCCGGCCAAAGAAAAGCAACCAGTATGAACTGTGACATTTAGCAGCATAATAATAATAATAATAATAATAATAATAATAATAATAATAATAATAATAATAATAATAATAATAATAATAATAATAATAATAATTATTATTATTATTATTATTATTATAATAATTATAATAATAATATAGAAAATAAAACTGTTTTTAAAACTGACGATTCGATTTAAAATCTTCTTCTGAGTAAAACTTTACTGGGACAGCTGAGAATTTATACAAGTTGTTTACAGAAAAAATATACATGACAAGTCTATTTACTTAATCGCTTTGTCCCTGATCACTTGAGAATGGATTGGAAGCGTTTTAAAGTTTAATTTACTCCTTTGAGGCTGTCCTGGCAGCTCTGCATTTATCCCCAAAAGACCCTCCGAAAGATTCGCATGATGCTTAACTCTTCTTTTAGCAACAGCTAAATCCCAGATGGTCTAATTCTAATTCTGATTTCTTTGATACCCGTGAGGCTGCCCTGGCAACTCACTTTCCCCCAAGTGACCCTCCGAAAGATTCGCTTGATGCTTAACTCTTCTTTTAGCAACAGCTGAATCCCAGATGGCCTGATGCTAATTCCTTAAACCAGAGCAACCTCTAGAGACCTTTACATGCATTGGCAGAATCTAAGGCCCCGTTCACACGGGAACGCAATCGTTCCGTTACATCTTCGTTCCAGTTTCTGGAACGCAAAAATAGACTGTTCACACGGGAACGGAACGATTGCGTATCGGTTTTTGTTTTTGTTCACACGGGAACGCAATCGTTCCGTTTCTGAGTTTTTTCTTCAGTCCTTGCCATTTTTCCCAGTAACAACTACATCCACGCATGCGCTTAGGGAAACAAATCTTATCGTTCCGTTTTTTGGACCAGTTTTGACCTCATTGCCTGTTCACACGGGAACGGAACGGAACGATTGCGTATCGTTCCACTTTTCGTATCACTTTTTTCATCGTTCCACTTTTTGGAACGGAACGATGATATTTCAAGTGTTCCCGTGTGAACGCAACCCCTGGGCGTTCCACTTTTCGGAACGGAACGATATGGAACGGAACGATTGCGTTCCCGTGTGAACGGGGCCTAAGTTGTTCCCCCGCACGCAAACACGTCCAGTTCCACGCCTGCAGCTCTTTCATTTAGACCCTTGGGTGAAAAAGTTTGAAGTCGATATTGCCAAAACAACTCCTTCCTACGCAGTGAAAACACATCATCTGCCCCGTGTATAATTTTAATCCCGACCCGGAAACTGCCAGTAAGAGTAATAATGACAATGATGATAATAATAATAATAATAATAATAATAATAATAACAATAATAATAACAATAATAATAATAATAATAATAATAATAATAATAATAATAATAATAATGGAAACTTTCATTCAATATATCCTAATACATACAATACAAAACAAAAACTAAAATCTATGGCATTAACTCGCCAACAAGGGGCATTAATGACATACTCACACAGGTGATGTAAAAGTTAGAAATCAGGGACCTAAAAATCTAAGAGTTCTGGATTTGTCCATTCCTTGTTTCTACAGCAAAAAATGAAGTAGGAGGCGCGAATACAAATGTTTATCATCCTTTTGGTTACATATTTTATTTCTGTGTCTGAGACATTTAGGTTAGATAGCAGTTCGAAAAATCTTTTACTGTCCTTTTCGATGAAGCCACATGCCCCCATTGAGACATTACAGTACACAACCTTATTATATGATGATTTCAGTCTGTTCATAAGTGGCTTGTATTTTTCTCTCTTTCTTGTGCTGTTACCCGCCATGTTCGTCTCGAAACCAACCGTAAGCTCCACAAGTGTGACGGTCTTGTGTTGGACAATAACAATATCAGGTCTTTCCTGATCCCCTGTTACTATGCAGGGAGATGCAAAGGAGGGCAGATCAAAATATAGGCTCTTACATGATCTTGACAACGTATTTGCAATGATCTTCAGAACGGAGTTATGTCTCCATGTATAGCGTCCTTGAGTAAGAGCGATGTTACAGCCTGCGACAACGTGGCCCAGTGTTTGGGGATCGTGACACAGTGGGCACATCTTATTTTCTGCATAACCCCAAATCTGCATATTACTCATGTTAGGAAGAGTATTATTCAGGTATCTTATTGTGTAGTTGAAGATGTTCCTTGGCATAGCCTTCTGTACAGACGACCACACTGTTTTAGTGTTTGAAAGAACACAGTCCCATACATGACGCATGACAAGGCCTTGTGTCGTAAGATTTTCTTTCACTTTATTTGCAAGATTTAGCCTGATAGATTTAAGGACGTTCTTCGTACTGTTGAAAGAATCGTATTGGCGACTTTTGACATTGGAAAGTTGGGCTAACTCATTAATGTCTTTGTTGACAGATTTCTTTAAACATTGCCTCATAACAACCTGGCATTGCTTGAATTTTGTACTTATATCTTGGATGTCGAGACCAAATTGGCTTTTAGAAAGCATGATGATCGACAGTGATCCATTTGCTGGAATTTCAAGCCATCTTCGCAGATAACTATGAGCAAGGGAGTCTAATTGATTTATCACCCAGGTTTGCTCAATGTCCGCGATTGTCAGGTGCCAAGATAGTTTACTCATTAGGTAGCGAGAGTAGAGCATGATTTCATTCTTTGGATGCAATGGTAGCTGCAATGGTAATGCAATGCTAATAATAATAATAATAATAATAATAATAATAATAATAATAATAATAATAATAATAATAATAATAATAATAATAATAATAATAATAATAATAATAATAATAATAATAATAATAATAATAATAATAATAATAATAATAATAATAATAATAATAATAATAATAATAATCGCCCCGGGTGTCCCCGCTACCCGGGGCAAATTTTTTGATTAACAAGAGGTGAATAGTCCCGCATCAATCCCTTATCCTAGGGTGGGCGGGGGTCAGAGAAATAAAATGATAGCTGCATTAATACGATTATTAATGTTTTGTAAAACTATCAAGCACAATCTTAGGATAAATCGCACGCATAAATCGCAAATTACAACAACTACTTTGAGGCCAAAAGATTCCTCCGAAGTTTCCCATAAATTTCTTCAACTTCTCCAAAATGTTTACTCTATTTGTGACACAGCCTCCATCACTCCTCAATCACAACCTCAATAACCCCTGATTATTCATGTAATAATCACGCCCGACAATCCCTACTAACGGAAGACGTAACATTGATACCGATACCTCGAAGCTGTGGAGGCAGGTGGAGGTCACATGATTGTTGCACGCCCTTTTCCTAATTTCAATCACACGTACACGCTAAAAACATCTCATTTCTGGAAGATTTGATGTTGAGCTTGTTTATTGATAAAAACTGTTTACAAATGAAGATTTTGACAATTCGCAGGCAGAGCAACTAAAGCTATGGATGGTAGCAGGTAAGCAGATCCTCTTCAATTTCACACAAATCGCGTAGCCCGGGGTTGCAACTCAACACAATTCTTTGAATTTCTCATCTATCAGTTGTGATATTCCAAAGATTTCTGAATGTGTTTGGAAGAGCAGGCTTCGCAAAATTCATTTTCTTTTGTTTGGGCTACTTTGAGATGATATTACCCATTTTATATATCATATATAACATATCATATCATCAATTATTTAAGCATGGTAGCCCATTCAGCAAAGCTGGTTTACAAGGGGCCATGCATCTAAAATACCAGAAAAAGAGAGAACAAATTGTTACAACTCTTCTAATGTACAAAGTGCAAAACAGAACTGTCAAATCAATATAAAATCAAAACGGAAATGTTTAAATCAAAGATTTGAATCGATTCAAAGAGGTAACCTGCTTAGCTTTGGTATCGAGGCTATTCCAAAGTTTAGTACCTCTAAACGAAAATGACCTCTGCCCGTTACATGTCCTTTTCTTTGGCAGCTTTATTTCAGTGTTTGTATTGCGTAGCTGCCTTGCTGCATCGTGTAAATTTCTTGTGAACATTTCACTCATATATTGGGGAGCCATATTGTTGATAGATTTATACACCATTGTCCTGCTTTCGTGTTTAATCATATCATTGATTGTTTTCCAATCAAGATCCAGGATCAGTGGTTGCTAGGGGCATCAAAACTGCTATTAGTGATGATCCTAGCTGCTCTGTTTTGAAGCTTCTGAAGTTTCGAGATTTCAGTAATGCCACACCAGCCCCATACAGCACAACAGTGGCGGAAGTGGGGCTCAACGATGCTAGTGTATAGTGTTTTCATGGAATATTGAGAAAGAAATCTTTTTGCATATTTTAAGAGACCTACTGCTCTAGTAAAGACGCTTTTAATATGCTCTTTCCAATCAAGGCTATTGTCAACCTGAACACCAAGATATTTTGTCTTCTCAACTTGTGTCAAATCGTTATCTCTAATTTTTAAACATAGACCTTCACCAATACCTTCAAGTTCATTCACGAAACTGGTCGGTTTGACTAAGATCTGTTGACTCTTCAGTTACGTACAAAGCAGCCACTAAGTCCTCTTATGTAATGTTATTTTTCTTTGTAAATCCTGTTTCACATTAAGTGTCAGGTCTTTCCACTCCAAACAACCCACGACTTACGCTCGTGACATTTTAAAATTATCGCAACCTGTCACCTAATGTAGAACAGAATCGTTCGTATTTTGTTGTGTTGTAGGTAGATTAACTTGCTCGTCTTTATATATTGGCCATGGGGTAGTCATTGTCTTTCGCTCCCCATGGTGTCGTCCCTGTAGTGTTGTAAAGTAATTAGGGAAGTTTTGTAGAATGTAAGATTTGTTGTAAAATTTTTATATGAATAAAAAAAATACCTTCAAGTGACTCATGCATATTTTAAGTACAAATTAGCATTCCCTGTGTCTTTGCTACATTAAGAGATAATTTGTTGCCTTTTAACCGTGAATCCAAATCTCTAAGATCGTTATTGATAGCCTCATTGAGGTCCTTGATATTCTTAGAACGTAAGAACAGAGTCGTGTCATCGGCATACAGGGAAGTAGTTGAGTTTTTTACTGCAAAGGGGAGATCATTGATATAGACCAAGAAAAGGAGAAGTCCCAGACATGAGCCCTGTGGAACCCCAACTTCTATTCTCTCTGTTTTAGAGTCTATACCGCTACCCCTACAAAACTGTTTCCTGTTAGATAAATAAGACTGAAACCAAGAGAGATTTCACAAGGCAGTTAATTCTATGACTCTCTTCAGATTTTTCTTTCGCTTGGTACGACGAAAATTCATAATCAGGGCTGTTTTCTCTAGAAGAGACGAGTTTATTTGAGAAGTAAATTATCCTACGCCATGCAAAATTTATTTTCCTTTCATTTGATATAGTATTTTGTATGCTTTTGGCTTCCGTTTCAGATCCTTTGAATTAGGAGCGGATCAACTTCGCTTTGCAACTCTATTTATTTTTGTTAGGCCAACAAGTCTCCACCTAGACTTTTTGCCTCTTTCTCAGTCAAAAGCTCTCTATTTGATATATAAGCTGGCATTTTTCGGAACGATATTCATACTTTCTTCAAAAAACCAATTATATTGCGATTCTTTAGCTTTTTCTGAACTTAGAGTTGCATGCAACCTGCATTTTGAATTACTGCGATTCCGTTCTTTGATTTTAGCAAAATTTTACTCTTTAATTCACGGCCAATTTGCTTCAAATGCAAAGTGCTACGAAAAAGAAACCCCTCCTATGCCAAGAAAAATTAATTTCCCTTTCCTTTGAGCTAAAGTGTCGTATATTTGTATTATGTTGTTGTTATGAAACCTACAAAAAAGGCGTTGAGTGACTACGAATGTGGCAGCCGTTATCTTGGTTAGGCCAGTCGATCTCCACTGGCACTTTTCAATATTTTTGCAATTCTCTGCTGCCTCGTCGTGCAATGTTTTTCAATTCATCTCGCTATATTCACATCAAATTCTCTTCCAAAAATCATTACTCCTATGAAATTTTAGCGTTTTTATTTCTGGGCCTTCATTCAACTTGCACGCCATTCATTCATGTATCGTATCATCAAATTTTACGCAAGTTGATTTGATTCATTAGGAGTGTATTTTTTTCTCGCAGAAATCAGACGTCATAGAAAAAAGAAACCTTCTAATCCACGTAAAAATTATCTGCGTGTCTCGTGATTTAAAATCAGACGTGCTTATGATTGGAGTTTGTGAGACTATTAATCAGGTGCTGGCTAGTTCATCTTTCGTCCCCTTCATTTTGGTTAGCCTGCCATTCATTCTGGTTATCCTTCACCTTACAGCTGAAAATAAATACGAAAATCCTACATTGTGTAAGTTGTAATGTTGTATTTTGGAAAATTCAGTCCTGTGACGAGAAATTTATCTTCCTGAAGCGGCTTGTCGACTTGTCTGATGTCGGAAAAGTTGTGTCAAATATGGGTGAACAAATACCACATTTGGGTGAGCCAGAAAAATTTATGACCGGTCTTCAAAAACACTTGATAACCGACCCTTTATAATTTTTGAATGAATGCAAGTTTTTGGCAAAAAACATTTCTGATAAATATTCTAAAAAAGTTTTGATCAAGTTGATTGACACAGGTAATATTTCTCTTTCGCGAGAATCGAGCCAAAGTTCAATAAAGATTATCATCCTATATAAACACCACAAGGGCGAGGCTAAAACACCACAAGAGCGAGGCTACGGCGGTCGAATGATGGGTTGTTGGGTGTGAATAATGCTCCTCTTGGAGCTTCCGCGATGCAAGATCGGTACTGAGGCAAAACAGCAAATGGACAAAGATGTCTGGAGCAGCATTTCAGCTCAGCCAAAGCAAATATCCTCCCTAAATCTATTTAAGCAAATGATTAAAGGCTGACTTCTTATTCGTTAATTGTAGATGTTAAGCACTGTAAATAGGCTTTTGGATTGTAAAATAGGTTTTGGTAATAGTTTTTAAGATTACTGATTATTCGTAATTTAGGGTAATTTTATAAGGCAGCCACGGAAACCGGCAATTAAGCTGAAGGCCTCCCCTCCCACCTTACCTAAAAATATGAAACAATACTACCATCAAGGTAGATAAATCATTTGACTTACTTGACTTTCTGGATAGCTCTCTACCTTTGCAGGCTTCGATACAAATTTAGGAAATGACTTGAGTGTAGTTTCCATCTTCGATTCCTTCACTGTCTGCAAAGGGGATAAGAAATTTTGTCAGTTAATCAAGGACATATCTATATTACTGTCGGGTGTCCAAGAAAAGTAAAAGAGTTTGGCTGCCTCCAACAATGTCAATTTTGCTTCATTCAGTGGTTAGTCAATCTCAAAGTTTTACTCAATCGTTAACTTTAACAGAGGTACCTTGTTCGTTGGTTGGTATGTTTGTTTGTTTTCAATTTTCTTGAGTAGGCTTATCAGGATTTCTAGCCACTTAAAGCTAATTTATGTCAACTATTCAAACCGCAATGAGGCATAGGACCCCTAGTTTAAAGTCCCTTGCGAAGGACGGCGAAATGAGTTGCGAGTTCAGGACTTCGAGGTCTCCAATCCGACGTTTGACCTCACTCGACCGAGTTTTACTTCAGTAACCTGACGAAAACTGTATAAGCCGCTTGGCCACTCACCCCAAATTGGTACTGATGCTTTCAAGACTGAGATATTGACCTGGAAAGCTCAAATTTGTATTCATTTTCATTTTATTCTTATTTTGAAACAATACCCTATCAGCAAAAAAAATTTTTAACCAAGTAAATATGAATATTAATATGAAAAATTAAGCTGCTCTTCCTATGGGTCGTGTTTGCGTCGTTCTACCTCAAGAACTCCCTTAATCTTACTTTAAAGCTCAATGAGGCAGAATGTCGTATTTGCTTTGGAATCTCGTTCCAGGTACTTGCTCCCTGGTATCCAAAAGACTTCTTACCGTATTCCAGCCGAGGCCGGGGAATTTCGAAATCGTCAACTTTTCTTGTGTTATATTTTGAAATATTCGACCTAGGAGTAAATTTATTTTTTGGGCAGAGTCCATTGTTTATTTTGTATGTACAAATTAGCCTTTCCACCTCCAAATCAGAGCTTTGGCCTTTTGGCCTTGGCAAATTCTTGAATTACATCGAAATCAAAAGCAGCAATTGCAGAAAGATTAAACAACTGCAAAATGGGTCACTTCTGGCAAATCAGCCATTGATAAGAGCTAAATTCGCATCACTGGACCCAACAGAACTTGATGCATACTTTTATCTGGGATATCCAGTGCGTTTGTAAACTCTTTCAAATACGACTATTTTACCGATATTGAAAATTTCCTTTTGCGTACTTGTTTGGGGCAAAACAATATTTTCGGTGATGAAATTTAGTATTAGGTAATGAAATCATAGCATTATCCTCAACAAAGGAGCTCTTTACAATATTCTTAATTGACCGTAAAGCTACGTATCTAGTTTTGCTAGTGCAGATTATGTTTCTAGTGGGGGTCATCAGGGTTTGCGGGACAGCAGAATTTGAAGATATTTTGTGGCGCAATATCTCGGCAGAATGGCGGAATTCTCCACCCCAACCGGACGCGAATTTTCTCGAAAATGATAAACGGAATGCGGAACTATCATGCAATTTTATGGATCTGCGGATCCTTCGTCTGTTGTCTAGTAAAAGGAGGTCGCGGCCACATCTTTGCTTTTCTGCTAAGCACTATGAGAATATTTTCAAAGCTCTGCTCACGAATTTTAACTGCCACTCTCGTCCTCTTTCCACCTGGATGGATGAAAATGTCTAACAATACTGATTTGTGCCATAATTTTGATAACAAAGTAGTGGGACGCGGAACTTTGGCAAAAAATTACCGAGACGGCGGATATTAACTGAAAATCACAAGGAACGGCGGATTTCTGTCCCTCTTGATGACCCCTTCTATCTAATCTTTCATGATTGAAATGCTTTGTGAAAATTCTTAGCATTATACATCAAGGCCATTAAAGCGAGTGGGATTTCTAAGGGATTTGTTAAGTTACCTCAAGTTTCTTGCCAGTAGCAGGAGTTTCCGGTTGATAACCAAAGACATTTCTGGCTGCAGAACTGGCGGCTGGTGTAGATGCAGCTCGTGGCTTCACAGCTGAAAACGACTCTGCGAATATAAAAAATTCAGATATTTGGAGCAAAGTTTTCTCCAGATGGCGAGAGGATTTTGCATTACATATCAAAGAAAGGGGATAAAATTTCAACTCTTTTGTCAGTTTCACTGAAGAAAGCACTTTAAACAGCAGTTCGTAAGATTCCTTTTCATTTTTGTGATATATGTTTGCAGAAAGACTGGCTCCAAGTAAAATTAGCTGATAGAGTAAAGTACAGGTTAACTAAAGTACAAGATGCCAACTAAACTAACTAAAGTACAAGATGTTAAGTAAAGTATCTGTTGTCAGCACAAGATACAGATCAGAACGCGGGAGAAAAGACAGGCACAGGCGGAAAGAGAGAGAGAGAGAGAGACTTGTAGGACTAGGAAACTGAAAGCGAGACACTTTGTCCACAAATAGACCGTGGACAAGATTTTGTCCAATGGCAAATCCTTTGAGATGGGCAAAAAGCCAATCAAATGAGCGATACATGTCACTACGTATTGGTGATTAAATCCAATTAGTCACTGCTTTGTGTTCAGGTATCGATTTCAAAATCTTAATCTAACAAGTCTCTTTCTCCTGCCTCCCCCCCCCGCACTCACTTTAAACATATTACGACTCGTGCTGAGAAGAGAGAGAGACTTTTAGCAAGTCCAGCGTTATTTATAACCAGGTCCAAAATTTCCCTACGCATGCTGTTGTTCCTCTAGATAAACAATGTTCACGAAAATGTCGAAATCATTGATTACACAAGCTAACCATTTTCGATATGCATAGGGAATGGAGTGCATACGGTAGAAGAAATTGGTACGGAGAAAATTTGCCCATGCAAATTATGCGGCATTTCTATTCAGAATTTGGGCTTTTCATGATAAATGCTCTTAGATATCTGTCTTTATACAGTATACTTTGGATGACTTGTAAACATTGCATCTACTATTTTCTAATGTAATATTTATACTTTAAAATGTTAAAGTTGGAATTAATTAGCTAACTGCTATTAGCCATCATTTTATTGCAATCCAACGGTAAAGAAATTGACAACAATGCAGCTCTGAGTTAACAATTTATCTACAGGGTGTCTTAAAAAATTGTTCGACGTTTGATTAAACATTGGAAAATCACGACAACATGAACAGGCTAATAGGAAGATAACCCTGAAGCAGATAGCTCGATGGCGGTAAATCAACAGGTGTTGATCAAATCCCTCCGAAGCTCGTTTCTCTGGCTAGCGACGATTTGGCTATGCCTCTTACTAATGCCATTAATTGCAGCATTCGAAATTTCAAATTTCCCCAGCACGCAAAAACAGCTGCAGTTTGTCCATTAGACAATGGTGAACCCGTTCGTACTGTGGAGAGAAATTATCGTCCAGTCAGTATACTCAACACTTTTTCCAAAATTTTTGAAAAAATTTTAAAGGAACAGCTTAGCCCCTTCCTTGACAAGACTCTCTCCGTTTTCATTGCAGCTTATAGAACAGCTTACAGTACACAGCATGTTTTGATTAAACTTATAGAAGAGTGGAAATCTAAGCTTGAAAACAACTTTATTGTAGGCTCCGTTTTGATGGATCTGTCAAAAGCTTTTGATTGCATCCCTCATGACTTGATTATAGCTAAACTTCATGCATATGGTTTTGATGAAAATGCCCTGGTTCTTGTCTATTCCTACCTTAAAAAACGGAAGCAGAGTGTCCGAATAAATAACGTCTACAGTTCTTTTCAAGAAATTGTATCAGGAGTACCACAGGGATCAGTTTTAGGTCCTATACTTTTCAATTTCTACATAAATGATCTTCTCTCTTTTATAAAACAAGCAACCATGTATAATTATGCTGATGACAACACGCTAGCTTTCTTTTCCAAGTCCATGCCAGATCTTGTCAACGTTTTGGAAATGAAGCAGACAGTGCTTTGTCATGGCTAGAACAAAATGAAATGATTGCGAACCCGAACAAATTCCATGCACTTTTTGTTAAAAAAGACCAGACAAATACTTGTGGCATAAATCTTGACTTTCAAGGACATTCTATCAAATCTGAAGAGACTGTTAAGCTCCTAGGTGTTACACTAGATTACAAATTGAACTTTGACCCACATATATCTAACCTTTGTAAAAAAGCTGCAGCACAACTGAACGTTCTTAAGCGACTTAACTCATTTATTGGTTTTGCTGAAAAGGAAGTTTTGGTTCAAAGTTTCGTGTATTCGAATTTCAACTATTGTCCTTTAGCTGGTACTTTTCGTCTTCAAAATCGCTTCAAAAAATTGAAAGGATACAGGGACGCGCGCTAAGATTTTTGTACAATGATCATAAAAGTTCCTACGAGGATCTTCTTATTAGGTCAAGGAAGTGCACAATGCAAGTTGCTCGTCAGAGAACCCTCTGTATCGAAATATTCAAGACAATCAAAAATTTAAATCCATCTTTTATGCAAAGTATTTTTAGTTCAAGAACTTCAAAGCATCCTTCATGGAATCCGAACAATTTAAATCATTTTCGACCAAATCAAGTGACGTTCGGTTCCAAGAGTCTTAAAGCAATTGGACCTCAGATCTGGAACTGTTTGCCAAATGAAATAAAATCAGCTGACAATCTCAACAGCTTCAAACGTATGATAAAACAATGGGATGGTCCTTCTTGTAAATGCAACGCTTGTAAATATAATCATACCTTGTAAATTCTATCCATTCAAATCCAAATTGCTTTTAGTATTTAGCTTTGTAAGTATTTATTTCCTTAGTTATTTCCTTTCACTTGTAATATAGCAGATTAATTTCGATTTAGATTAGTTGTATATGTATAAATTTACATATATATATATATATATATATATATATATATATATATATATATATATATATATATATATATATATATATATATATATATATATATATATATATATATATATATATATATATATATATATATGTATAGCTAGATTGAAATATCGAAGCAAAACAAGATTACAAACAAACAAAACCCTGCTCTTAAGATTATGAAATAATTATAGAAACTAAAATCTTGCAAATCGGTTGAAAATTCACTGAGTTGTGAGCTTTCAAAGATAAAAAAATATATGTGATAGCTGAAACCAGAGACACCCAAGATTACTTGTATTGCAAGCTCAAAGACCGAGGTAAAGAAGCTTATCCAATTTCAAAGCTCTCGCTGATATCAGAGCAAACCACATATGACTTCTAAAGTAAATTAGTTCTTGCAATCATTCTCAAAATTTCCTTAACATTGCATAAGTCCAAAAACAGTAATTCAACACATAATCGACGAGAGACTGAATCTGTTTCCTCAAAGCATCCATATGCTTGACAGTTTGGTTATCGAAGACCAGTTTGAATCCCATTTGGTTCGCCCTGAAACAATTTAGAAATAACAGAAACGATGGCCTACGGGACTTTTATTGCCAAAAATGCCATTTTGCCTCTCTAATAAAACGTTGAACAATTGTTTTGAAACGCCCTGTATGTCAACTAACTTTAAAGGGAGTACAAAGACCGGCAGCATTTGCAATCGTCTGTTTCTGTTCTTGGGTATTTTGTACGGTCAGCTACTCTGAAAGCTGTACATAGAAAGTCAATGACTTGCGCACAAAGCATGCTGGTTTCTGCATCCAAGATACGCTCATGTTAACTTGCGCCAAAAATATCATCATTACAGAATGGCATCTGCTTATGCGGTAAAATCATAGAAGAAAGGAAACTGCAACGGTGAGACTCTTACCTCTATGACTGCTCTTCTTCACTGGGCTACCACCTGTTTTCGTTAGGAAAGCCTGAAACTGTGACTGCTTGAGAGGAGACATACCAGCTAAAATGGCAAATAAGAGAACTAAGTTACAGCATCTTCCCATGTGGCATGAAACATTGAACATATCAGCCCTATGACAACAGGAAGCCTTCCCTTTCTGATATGCTGACAAAATACATTCCTGCTTTTGACAATTTATAGAAACGAATCAAAAGCTAAAAATCACAAACTAATAAAGCCAACAGAAATTAACTATCTTCTTATAACCCTGCTTTTTATCCAGAACTGGCCGGTTCGATTGGGAAATCTTTAAATCAGTTACCAGGTGTTCCAAAAAAGGTACGGCGTTTGAATGAACGCAGGGAAGGAGTTCGTAATATGGCAGTTTCTATTCTTTTGAGTTACATGCTGGACATTGAACTTAGAGCTGGACGCATCGTAGGAAGAAATTAGCAATCTCAAAATGGAGATATGAGTGCTGACATTCCATGCAATCACTCTTAGACTTCTATGCCATGTAAGCATTTGTTTACTGTTATGTTGAACTTAAACCTTACATTGTTGGTTCATGAACGCGTCCAGTTTCACTCAGTTGTCTGTGAACGACACGCTACCTACAGCTTGCATAAACCACACTGTTAAACACTACTAATCATCGTGAAATTAAGAAAATCTTCGCAGGAAGTTTGGACGAAATTTTTGCTATTACCGGGAAGAAAAACAATTTTTTCGATCCCTGGCGTTCATTACACCCGAGAAAAGTACGAAAATACTTCAATGTCCCGGCCATTAAGTAGAATCTATTTTTTTCTAATCCATCAAGAAGTATTGGTACAATGGATTTTCAAAAGTTGTAACATTTATTTTTCTGAGGTCATCAGGTACTGAAACTATCATGCAAGTGAATTACATACGTGATTTAGTGGGTACTGCATTCTGAGGGCTCTTGATTCTGCTCTTCTCTTCTTCTTGAATTTGTGCCCTGTTGTAAGGAGATATCAATTTTTTAATAATTCGGGACAAATCTTCAAAACAACTTGGGACATTCAAATTTAAAAAACTACTGATGATCCATGAAACAATTTTCACGAAAACTACCATAGGGTTATTGATGTCTACCACATAAAAATAAAAAAGTCTGTCATTCTTATGTTTCACGATTTGGTAACCTGATTACATCACATTACCAATAAGTTGAAACCTAAAATATCTTGTAATCTAAATCTGGATAAAGTTAAGAATTCTCAAGGGTCGTCCAACGCTAGAATTAAAGATCAGTAGCTAAAGTTTCTTCCAACTTGAAAGGAACGGGTCTTAGAACTTTACTCCCATCTTTTTACACCGAATCAAAGGTTCGGTACCAGCTATGCTCCAAATAACACTGGTACAGCTATGTTGAAAAACAAAACCTTCTCTTGCTACGTGTAGTGCAATGGTACAGAGATATAATATAACATAACATAATATAAACACTTTGATGTTAATTCAAATGAGCACCATGTTTCGAGAATAGCCTGTTATTGTCAGGGAAGGTCACATCCGCAAACTGTAAAAGGCTATAACGCCAGTAAACACTGCAATCAATAAAAATCATACCACGTTATATGAATAGAGGATTAGAGTGATTAAGTAGGCGGCTGTAGTAAGCTTTTGCCCTCAGTTTCGAGTTCACTTTCTTCTTTGCAATGAGCCTACTCGTCAGTTAGCTATCCTCAGTTGAGATCACAACATGAAATACAGAGACTGGCAAAACTTTGGAAAACCATCTTGGTCACCTCACCGGATGCTAATACAAATAAAATTGAGAAGCATTGCTCTTGGCGAGGAGGAGTTCTTTTCCATATTTTGACGATGAAATAGAGAGCAAAGAAGTTTTAAAGAAACAAAAAATAGAGAGTGCAAAATATAGAGTATATTACCTTGCTAAGTGAAGAAAAAACAGACCATAACAGCGCATATGAAAAAGGCTTAGAGAAGCACTCTAGATTCATACTTTGAACATCAGACAAGTTGTCAGCAGTTCATTAGACTGCTTGGTGTTCAAAATACGAATCAAAAAAATTAGATGAATTCTGGTTGTCTTTACCAAATAAGCCAGAAAAGAGTTTCCTCTTTTGAAAATACGTAACGACAATAGTGCAACGTAGATTGGTATTAATCAATTTTTGCATGATAGCCATGAAATTAAGAATTTCTGAGATTTTTCCATCTTTCTTCAAGCACTGAAAATACGGATAAGTTCGAATGTGTGAAAATCTATTTGTTACAAACGACCTGAATAGGGTATCTGACAATTGATCAAATTGAAAAGAAACTCGTCACACAGAACAGTAGAAAAAGCAACGTTTTGCCACAGAATAAAAATAAAGGGAGAAGGGCAACTCTTGTCGGATCCTTTGATCTTTTTGCGACACGTTTTCAAACGAGGCTAGCCCCTGAGAACAATGGCTGCTTATTTAAACTCGTTTTTGCAACGAGGTTTAGCAGGAAACAATCACATGGAACTAAAGCCAGTATCATGAGTTGAAAACATCGAGGAGGAAGAAACTGAAGTTGTGGGGCGTTTCGTCTGGAAATTCATGTTGGTAAGCTGCATTTTTGTTATCATTTCTTCTTACTAAGCCGTTTATTTTCAAAATACGTTATTCTGTTGATCTCCTCTCAGAGACTGTGATATAGACATGCAGCCTAGCTAGCTTAGCAAAGGTTTTCAATAGTGAGGAATATGCAACGCGACTTGGTTCTCGAGCATCACCTGCTTTGTAACATTTTTATAGTCACGCCTTTTCCTACTACGACCATGAGAAATTTTATGCTTGTCGTTACGAATATTTATCACATTCATCACAAGGTATATACTCGATTATTTCTTCTGACTCATTTCAGAGATTATGTGGCTGGTCGCTGTGGCAAGAACACAGCCAGTGGCGCAAGAAGGACAGAAAGACAACCATTGAAACATTAGTATATTTCTGTTTATTTCAAGATTCTGTAACAGTTACAACAAGTTCAAGGTATTTTAAATGCAATTTTATATATTTAATAGTAAATCAAGATTTCAGTGAAAGCTGTGGTACTCTACGTTTGCGCGAACTCTCGCAGTCTAACCAAGGGTAGCCAGCCCACGGGTAGACGGGCCTTGCTAAAATGCCGTATCGAAATCTAGTATAAAAATCCACCAGTAGCAGAAAATATGAATTTAGTACATATACATACATTTGACAACTTTTATGAAGGCCGACAGCTTAAAAGAAAAATATATAAAAATACCTGTATGCCATGAAATGGCAGAGAACGGGCCGGCCTTGGCTTTTACCTGCCAGTAGTGATCGGTGCGAAAACGACCAAGAAAGATGTAGAAACCAGCATTTTTTACTCCTTTACTGTGGAATGTATGTCTGTACATACGAAAATGCGATTTTCTTTTTGATTTTCTCAGTATTTTCTCTGAAATTCCAGTTAGAAGGAGATACCTCAATAGCCGCCCGTACTGAGGAAGCGAATTGAGCTTACTTAACCTCGTTTCCATGATCTCCTTTGTTCAAAGAGTGTCACGCTGTCGGAACAATAGAGTTTCCCTTCTGCCTTTATTTTATTCTGTGGTTTTGCACGGGTTACATATATCGTTTGCAGGTTTATTGCCATGGAACTGAACAAAGGGTTTGTTAAAAGTCTTTTTCATGTAAATCTAGAGAGAGATGAGAATTTTCTTGTACATTGTTCTGCACTAGAGACTGCTAGCGATTTGATCTGGTGTTTTGACTTTTTCATGCATTTCGCAACCAGTAAAATCACACAAATAAAATTTTACCTACTTTTCTGTGCTTAGGAAAATGAGAGAAAGATCAAAAAAGTACTTCAGTCTTTTAGCTTTTGAGGCGACTTCGATTCAGTCCAATCAATCAAGTACTCTTTGTGCTAAGAATATTCGAAAGCGGAAATCTTCTTTGGTTCATCCATAGACCTAGTACCACCACAGTCACAACCAGAACCACCGCCATTATCACAGCCACCACTACCATCACCAGCACCACCAGCACCAGCACAAGCACCAGCACCAGCACCAGCACCACAACCATATCAGCTGTTCAACTAATCTGCCGTATGGCTTGTATCCAGGAAGTTTCAGAAATTCACAGTGCTGTCCACTTCCCTGAGTTATTCCTCTCAGGTTTTTCTTGCTGGTTTTTAGGATATAAACACATCAGACACCCTAGCCATATCAACCTTTGCGTTGAATTTAATCCCAAGAAAGAGATCTTTGTTGGTAGCATTTCTCTACTAGTTGATTCCTAGAAGCTTTCTTAGACTTCTTCGTTGGAAATTGCTAAACGTTATTTACTAGCCCTTTCGTTAAAGTCCACGGTTTGTGATTGTAAAGAAACATACTGGTAACATGGCATCAAAGGCTCTGAATCTGATCTTAATCAAGTTTGCTTTGCTGCAGAAAATTCTAAAAAACGTTTATTCCTCAGTTTTGATTCATCTATTCATAGGTTTCTCCCGTCAAATTTGCCAGGAATGTTGTAACTGATTGATCTGCTCACTGTTTCGAAGTAGATGTCAATATGATGACGTCAGGGTACCGACAGCCTATCTCGAAGTGTTTGTTCTTCTGGATGGATCTGTTGTTCCGTTCTCAGTATCCATAGATCTGCTGTGGTATCATATGAAAAGTACTGCACTGAGACTGTCGCCCTGTTAGAACCCTAAATCTGTTAGGACGTTTCGCCTTTCTTTCCAACATCCTTTATGAAAATTGACATTCATGTTAAGCTCGTGAGGTTCAAGCATTTCTTGAAGATCTTTCAGCAAGTATCTGCGGCTTAACATGTTGAATGCCACTATTGCATCTAATAGTAGAAGGTAGATGTTGTGTTGTGTTGTGTTGTAGCATTTCTTGAAGATCTTTCAGCAAGTATCTGCGGCTTAACATGTTGAATGCCACTATTGCATCTAATAGTAGAAGGTAGATGTTGTGTTGTAGTTGCTGGATGTTATAGCTTTTCTGTTTGACAGCTGAATCTAAGTTTAAACGAATCTTTTGTGCTTTACAGATATTTCCGTACCCTGCTACATGCTTAAAGAAGAATGACTGTCATACCAAAAGACTACCTGCACGGCTCACCTATATCGATCATCTAACATCAACAACTTTAGCATTCTTACCTTGAACCACCACGATGCATTATGGATTGTGAGATCGCATCTGTTTTCTCTGCCTTCAATGAAATTGCGTCGATCTGGTTTGCCTAAAAGGTGCACAGGTATAAGTAAGTCCCCACATACAAGAAATTCAAAATATAAATCAGGTTATTTAGTTTCTTATAGTTCAGAAAATATTTTTACTGGAGGCTGGCAGATTTCTTATTATATGTCCAATAAAAAACTACCCTTTCATATGGAATTTTAAAAGTCTACGAACAAACTGAACACGTACAAAGGTGTAAGGACTTTAGGTCTGCAATCAAATAGTTCTACCGGGTGTCTCAAAAAGTACCCCCTTTTGAGTGGAAATAGGATCGAAACGATAAGATATTATTACTATCCGAGTAAAAAGCTAAATTCTTCAATCTCCAACTTAGATTCACATGCCTTGCATTTAAAATCGTCCACGAAACACCGGAGATACAGGCTTGCAAAATCAAAATCTACAGTGCACACAAAACAAGAGGTTTTGTAAAAGGGCCTAGTCATGATTTTATATCACAAGCATATTGCAAAAGAATCTTAACTTTGACCTTAACGTTTTCTTTTGAAAAGAATCATACCTTGAAATGCTTTAATGGTTCTGCAGATAATCATTCCTTTGAGGAATCAATCGTTGCACTGCATTCCATTCCAAGTGTCAAAGAAGAGGAAAAGGGCAAATGCACGCTCGTTTTGGAGATATGGTACAACTTTATGATTCTTACCGCATTTCTATCATATTAATTTTGTTTTATCAGGGCGATGTCCACGAGTCTTTTATTCTTTTCAAAAGTGGAAAACTGAAATTTAAAGTTTACAGGTAAATTGGAAAATATCCATGGTGCAAATCATGGCTAGGCCCTTTTCAAAACCTCTGGTTTCGGGAGCACTGTAAATTTTGACTTTGCCAAGCTTGTGTCTCCGGTGTTTGGTGGATAAATTTTGAATGCAAGGAATGTGAATCTAAGTTGGAGATTGATGAGTTTAGCTATCTATTCGGAAAGTAATAATATCTTATCGTTTCGTTCCTATTTCCACTCAAAAGGGGATACTTTCTTTGAGACACCCGGTACAGGGAGTCCCAAAAAACTTGTGTCCTCTTTGCGTGTAGATTGCGAAAAAGGCAAAAGATTGTCGCTAAACGCTGTACATGATGTTGCTCTTCAACTGTTCAAATAATGTTTGCTGTTATCTCCATAAAAATCCGTTGAAAAATGATGGAGCTATGGCCTTCAGAAGACGAAATTTCCTAATTACCGAAACCAGCGGTCGGCCATCTAGTCTTAATACTTAACGGAGATAAAAAAGATTCGTGGATAAAATGATACAGCAGCCTACAATGTCACAGCTCTCGCAAAACTTTCATTAATCATCAGACAGTTCAACCATCTCTTACCCCATGCTCTTCGATGAAATGTCAAAATTAACACAAAGATTCCCAAGAGAATAGACAATCCAAAGATAATGAGAAAGACACATTTTATGTTGCACTTCGACTATTTTCTGACTTTTGTAAAGATTTCTTCCGTCATTGTTATAAACCACTGCCGACGACTATCAAAGGTAACTAAAGGAAAGAAATATAAATGGCAAAACTTTGACCGTTGTTCAATTGTGAGGTTATCCATAAACCAAATAAAGACGTTACAAAAACATTTTGGGTGCAAGAATGTTTCCCTCGCGGTCAAAAAGGTGTTTTGTAATGAAAGAGGAAGTCCATGTAAAATTCATGAAACGATCGGTAAGATACATAAAATGCATTTTTGTGAGTTTCCTTTCTTTCAGTTAGTGGGGGTAAGAATAAGTTGAACTCTCTGATGATCACCAGAATTTTTGCGAAAGCAATGAAATTGGAGGCTTCTGTTTCATTTCATCCATCAAGCTTTTTATCACCGTAAAATAGTAATACAAAGTGGCCAACCGCTGGTTTCAGTCATCAGGAAAATTTGGCCTTCTGAAGGTCATGGGTCTACATTGTTCAACGGATTTTTCGGGAATAGCAGCAAACTTTGTTTGAATATCTGAAGGGCAAAATTATGTAAAAATTTGGCAAGAATCTTTACTGTTATGTCACAATCTTCATGCAAACGGAGCACAATATTTTGGGACACCCTGTAGTTTCACTCAACATTAAATTTAGCAGAATTTCAATTTCATTTGATTTAGAACAGTCCACTTCATACGTATAGTGTATATGGCTAGCTATGTGAAAACTGAATTAAAAGGAAGCAGCATCAACATCATCTTTCCTAATCACATTCTGAAGCAAGGGTGAAATTTCGTAAACAAAAGATTCAGCCCTTCGCGTAAACAAAGTGATTTGCTTCTCTGAAGAATAAATTTCACCTATTAAACGAAAGAGAGAAAGCGAGAACTCATGATCGGCTACGCTGAATGTGTGAAATCTACTATTTAGGTGCCAAAATCCCTTTGTCTTGATAAGGTCTGTGTCTTTTGATTTACAAAATTCACCCTTGCTATGCTTGAAAGCTTACATTTCAAGATATCAGCAACACGTTTCGGGGAAATCACGCACCACCGCAACTTTACCATTACCATTTCCTTACAATACATGAGGTTGATTCGAAGAAATCCCAAACTTCTATTTCTAAAACTATCATATGGTTTGAAAATTAACTTTGCAAATTTTTTGAGTAATGGAGCTGACAAAGTCCTTCGATACCACACTGGGGATATCATTGAAGCAACTAAGGAAACGCTTCGCCGCATAAAATGGTACGAAAATCGTAAACAGACCTGAAAAATAAACAATCACTTACTAGATTGTTGATAATCTTGTCAATCGACTCCATTGCTACATATATGTTATGCATACCATTTGTTTTCAGGCTTTTTCCTCTATAACAATAAGTACATTTGATGATGTCATTGCATTATAAACAAACTCGACAGGCCATTTTGTTTTGCTGTTTTTCTCTCCTTTTAAAACCTACCACTTTTTGACTTTCATGCAATTTTTCAAAACAAAACCTTGATAGTTAAAGTTATTTATTAAATTCGTCAACTATAGTATAAACAACATTCTAGGGACTGCACAAAAGTAGGAATATTTACAAATCATGGATCATAAACTAATAAAAAAGTATGTTTACATGAATGATTTCAAACAGCTCATGTCCTTTGCACAAGATCTCAGTGTCCTAGGTATATGCGATCTAATCATCTCTTGCAAACAGGTTGGTGCCTCTCCTAATAAACACTTGAATACCAGTAAAAGAATTTTGTACATGATCCGATACTTTACAGGTAACCAATGTAATTCTATCATAGCATAGCAGGTGTAATATGTTCAAAATTAGGAAAAGCATAACCACACGAGCAGCAACATTCTGAATTCAATTAATCTTTTTAACAGGCACTGAGGCATATGCCATAAAATTAAGAGCTGCAATAATCTAAATTGCTTGTAACGATAGATGTAAAAAATGAAGATGCATCGATCAAATTACATACTGCATCATTTGATCATCTACCGGGTGACCCAAAAAAACTTCACGAGCTAAATCATAACTAGCTCCCCGAAATCAAAAGCTATTGCCAAATGCTTTCTATCACAGTTTAGTTAAAAGGCTTAGCTATCTTTTGAGACGCTGCATAGTCATTTTAAGCAATGATTACCATCACAAAAACCAAATTCAATGAACATTTTGATTGAATCCAGGAATCCTCATTTTCAGTGAGATAATCGACATCATATTCCAGTCAACATTTTGTGAAAACTTGACATAGCGATGTATTAGAAGTTGTCTGGGGGAATTTTTTGTATGGAAAATGAATGACCTCTGTTCCTCATTCAAATTTCATGCACCAAAGCAAATTTAGAATTAAGCTTTTTTCACACTTTCCAAAATATGGTCTGGAATGCGAGAGAATGGTCCATGAAATCAATGAATTTCCGCATTTTTGAAACCGTTTCTTCGGACAGTATGCATTTCTTAAACTGACCAAGCAACGTATCAAAAAATAGCGGAGCCTTTCAGCTACATGCTGATACCTTGTTTGTCTTCATAACATTTCCTTTCAAGAAAATATTTGCGATTTAGCTCGTGAAGTTTTTTTTCTGAGTCACCCGGTATGTGCAACATTTTATAGCTGTTTATGTAGTTATTTAGCTTTATGTCTTTGTGCAATGAGAAAGTATAGAAGAGTATAGCATGTATTCAAATATTTGATAGGAATATGCAAAAAATACTAAGGCAATCACAGTGGGACTTTTTGCATTAAAATCAAGTATATAGGTGCCAACTGTGCTTAAAATGAAAATTCTCCTTGCACTATGAGGCAATAATTCATACAGAGCACATTTGGAACAAAGGTTGTTAGTTTTCAATTACATCTGTTATCAGCTGACAATAAAATTTCACGCAAGTCATATGGCGATATTCTCCAGGGCACAGAAACTAAAAAAGGGGAATTGGAAAAGGCTTAGTTTTCTTTAAATGCTGCCATGAAACTGTTTTAATATCTAAAACTAAAGACAAGGTTAGTCACGAAATGCTGTGTATCAGGTTTAGTCATATCAATTGCTGCAAAATGTTCATGATCGCAGTCCATAACAACTTGGGGGAGACGATGGCTTCATGTCACAATCTTCTAAAGTCTCGGAATCATGAGTCTCCAAAATATACTGGGAAATTTAGAAAGGCCCCATGTTTGAAAGCCTAATACTCCATGAATATATAAGCAATGCTATTTTGCAGTATCAGATTGAATGGCTAACATGTTAAATTATCCTTAAAAATTTCCAGGCAGAAATCGGTCGCTCCGTTCAGACTTTTCAATGGATTTTCTAAGCAAACTCTCTCAAGAAACCTTAAAAAAAACATGCTAAAATCACGAGCAAGTTCCTTTGTATGTTTACCTTAACGGCAACGACTTGATCATACTTCAGTACGTGCTTTCCTCTTGGGGAAATAAGTTTATTTCCCCCAGAATGATAACTTATTCAGGGGGATTCCAATATCCCAAAGGGGAAATACATGAATGTATGCATGTGTCCTTATGATTGGGAAGAGAAGAGTGTGCTCGTCGGTTTCACTCGTTATTGCAGGTTTCCCTAAGGGTTTTCAGCACGAAATCTCTTATATAGAAGGGAAGGAATGACCGATTAACGTCAGGTAATTACTGAACCTAACTGGACACAACATTACGGGAAGAAAACAAGAAAAACTTCAATATTATTCCATTGACAATCTAAGAGACGAATTCTTTCAAAAGCCGGGAGTTTTTGACTGAAACGGTAGTTGCCTAAAGAATTGGTTGGTATAATGACTCTTAATTAAGTCAACTGGCCATGAAAATAATGCAATTTTAGCTATGAAGCAAAAAGATATCATTATGATAACATCCATAATATGCATGCATTAATGTCCCTTGGGACCGCAGTGACAACATTTCAAAGCCAAAGTTAGGTCTGCAAAATTGTTGAAAACAGACGAACAATCAAGATTCCTTATTGGTGGTCCATCTGGAATATGCATAAACACATTTGCTTACCTTCTGGAGCCATTCATCTGAGCTTGTTCCCAGGCAATATCCAATGAATCGTTCACATCACTGTTGTAAAAAGATAGAAAAATAATGTAAAAAAGTAAAAAAAAAAACATTCGTTCACTCAAATACAAACATCTGCTTGGGTGCAGCATACAATTGACTTTTCACCTAATACCCTTTCCTATAAGCAGTTAAATTCTACAGTCAGGGATTCGAAGCAAAATTGAGCTTCTTATGAGTGGCTGCATCTCGAAAATCCTACGGAAATGCATGCAAATGCAGTTTCTGTTTGGTATTAGAGCTTAGTAAAAAAAGGAGTCTGTCCTGCAAAATACAGCATATGGCTCGAATTTTTGCGAATTATTAAGATGAAATGTAGAAATATTTTTGCCCAGGCCTGTCAACCGAATTGATTGAGAAGAGAACTAATAGAATATTTCATAATCCCTGGGAAAGTATTCTTGATACTATGATTATTCTAAGAAAGTGCAGCATTTATAAAATTCTTGCTTAAAGTTGTGATGTCATCAAATTGCTAAATTGTAGACCATAAATGCTACACACTTTTAATGCAATAACAATTCTAAATTCTGGCAAAGATACAGTCCCAAAGCTGCAGAATACTGTTTGTGTTTCCAGCTATTTTCCTATTGTATTTATGGATGAATGAGAAAACGCATGGATTTTTAAAGACTACACTTCCCTGAATGCAAAGCAATAGTTGCTATCTCGTTGAACAGCCAACATTTCATCGAGATCGGCCACTTACCTTCGAAGGTATGGGAGATTTTCGTGAGAAAATCTGCCTCGAAAACTTTCTTCAACGTAGCCTAAAATTGGAACAGACCACCCCACGATTCTGTCTTACGGTAATGACTAGTCTATTCTTCAAAATGTGTTTTCCTCTTGAGAGGATAAAAGAGTCTGCCACATTAACCTAAGAAAATTAGCTGGGAGATTCCATTCTCCTACATGGATAACGTGTACTAATTGCTCAAATGTCATTGCTGTCATGAAGAAGAACCGAGGAAACTTTGCTCGGTGTTGTCACTGGCCTCAGTAGATTTTGGAAGGGCGCTTTGTGCAGACGATATTCCTCATCCACGAGAAGAAATGACCGATAAAGCCAGGTAAATCTCTAAATCTAATTTAACAAAAATTGACTATAAAAAAAGAAATTCTCCAATATCGCAGCTTTCATATTGAGGGAGCAGTAGTTTTTCCAAATTCTGGTGTTTCTTTGTACTGAAAAAAATTTGTAGTAACTTCGTTTGAGCGTGCACGATTCAACAGGAATATCAAAAACATGCCGGGTGAGTCACAATAGATAACATGTTTGGCGGGCTATGGACCATAAAGTGAGTAGCTGATATTCAAAGATGAAACGCTAATCTATCAGTCAAAGGCTAACTTAGAGGTGAAAATTTTGTTTGGTGAGGTCACGTATCTCTTATACCCAAAAATTAAGAAAATGTTGATATGGGATTTGCATGGGAGTCACAATACCATGTTCGATTTTGGTCCATAAATTCTATTTGCGAAACTGAGCACTGCATTGAATTCAAATTTAAGTGGCAAGTAAATCATGGACCAGAGTCGAATGTGGAATTCTCGTTCCCATACAGACTTTAACACCAGCTTTTTCTTATTCTTGGGTTCAAAAGATGAGTGATTTTACCAAAAATAATTTCACATCAAAGTTAGACTTTTTGCTGATAGACTAACATTTAATTTCTGCATATCAGCCATATACTTTTTATTCCACAGCCCAACAAACATCATAACTTTATTGACGCACTCCGGATGTGAACTGATTGGGTTAAGGATCATCTAATGAATAAATCTGCTACTTCTTGCTAATGTTAAACGCAAAATTAACACTGTGCCATATGGATCTACTTGACAACAATATTCTTTTCGAATGCTGCTATGAGTTAGAAAACTGAAGTTGATAAATGATAAATTACCTAATCAAAGCAGTGAGGTAATTCAGTTGAGACCTTAGTTCCTTCCTTTGTCGTGCCGTAACAGGATCTAATGCACGCGTCTAAAAGAAAACGAAAATGATTATGAATGATGAACGCTGACGATTGTAACACTGTGCCTGCCATATGGATCCTAATAGCAATACTTTTATCGAAGGCTGCTATGAACTAAGGAAAACCGAAAGTTGGACACAGTAAACATCCGTGTGCGATAAGAACCTGATGAATTGAGAATCAGCAGACTGAAATTTCGAAATTTGACCCGATCATATAAGAACCTATTCAACTTTAAATTTGAAAGTTAGAAGTGTTTCAGAAAAAACGTAATCCAACTATAACTGAAATCTTAAAGCAATGATAGATTTGAGTAGATGTAATGTACAAGGTCTGAGATTAAAACCTCTCTCCGTTCTGATGATATGCAGTATGGATACATGGATTGAATAACTGTCATTTAAACGATGTTAAGTGGCAGGTGATTGTGGTCAGTTTCAAATGCAGCATTCTGTAAGATCAAAGTCAAGGCGTTCCGTATCGTAAAAAGTTATAAAACAAATTTAGTTGAAGCATTTCACGCGTAGAAGGACCTGACGTGATGCCCGTGGAAAGGCAACATATAATTTTACTCCCATAAGAGACATCCATTAAAGCAGATAAAAAAATCTCACAAAGACGTAAATGTCCCACTACTTTCCCCATCTAAACCAGATCATACAAACTAAAACGCTGATCAAGTCATACATACTTCAATTAATGTGCATAACACAGCTATAATCAAAAAGAAGATCGATTGTACTTTAAGATATTGTACATTACATCTGTTGACATCTTATTATTTTTTGAAATCTTAAATTATAGTTTTTTGAGACATTTTCTGAAACACCAAGTATAATTGAGATTTAAAAAAACTACCGGATGACTCAAAAAAAACATGGAGCATTTGACGGACTGTGGCGTCGCATTGAGCCACTCGATTATCGTAAACTAAAGTACAACCAAAAACTATGTAGAGTTAAAACGTTTTGTTGTCATTTCGGCTCTATTTGCTTAGTAGTAAGAGTTAAGTTCTCTTTCGAAAGAAAAAGAGAAGCGTAATATTCTTAGGCAGCATTTTCGGAATTTAAACTTACAGAAGGGGGTTGAAATTAAGCCTCAAAAAAGGCAACTCTTGGCCCATGCAGCCGTCGAGGTTGAAAAATATATGGCTGGAAAAGGCTCTATCTTAGCTGCATCCAAATCTGTGCTTCGTTTATTTGTTAACTAAGTACATTTTCGTCCATATGCGACAACTGGGTGGCTAAATGTGATGTCACGGTCCGCCAAACGCCCTACACTTTTTCTGACTCACCCGGTACAATTTCAATCATAGAGCTAGGAAAGACAGTAAAAAGAGTAACCTTGAGCAGGCTGTTGTATCGACGATCACTGATGCTTGTTTCTTGTACTCTGTCAAAAAGTCAAACAATATGGTCATCTACTCATTCTCCCCTCTAATGTACAAGGTATAATGAATAAAAGCGATAGGTACATATTTCTAGACTGATGCAAGGAAGAGCTACTTTAAGGCTCCTTTTAGTTAGGTTCAGAAAGGTCAGGTCAGATTTTTCATAGTGAGGCACAGGCGGAAAATCTTTTCAAAGCTCTAAATTAATCACGTAAAACGTCATTGCCTTGATAGTTCAAAGGGATTGCTTCAAGGGAATTTACGGCAACTTTGCCATTGTTCTCAAGAGAGCACTTTTCACATCATCATCAATGTTACAATTACGTTTTTTTGCATTGTAGGATTTGCTTCAGTTTCACTTTCATTGCATTTTGAAGTTTTTACGTCATCATGCTGCCAAATCGTAACAATAAAAGCTGCATAATCTTCCTTACCACTATATTAAAGATCTTCATAAACTAAGGTTTTCTTGATTACTCTATTAAATTCAACATAGACTCTCCGCATTCAACTTAGAATTTACATCCTCTTACAGTTAGTCACAGCTTGAGATAATTTCTTTTATACGTCCTTTTATATCCATGGAACTGCACTATCGACCAAGCAAGACCTACCTGTCAGAATTTTTTTGTACTCATAAATTTGAACAAAATGCCCCCTTATTTAATACAGCTCAATGTATGTCATCAATGAAATGCACGAGTCATGTTTGTATGGTCTTCTAAAATATTTTTGCCCTGAAAATCCTGTCAGTGATCTTGCAATTCTGAACTAAAGTTTGTTGCAAGTCAGTCGTAGAGTGAAGATGTTCTCGAATGAACAACAGAAATGTTTTGCATCGGTAACTTCGCATTATCACAAATTTCACGTGAAATCTAACTTGGGTCAGACTTCAAAGAGTGCGAAATCCGCGGTTTCATAACATCACGAGGAATATGACAGAAAGTCATTTGCTTTGATCATTTATGCTACTGTCAGATAGTTGGCTTTGTAATTGAATTAGTCATTGGCCGTTTCCCCAAGATTAATATTTTAGGACGCTTTTCAAAAATCTGCAGGGCGTTTCTAGAAAACAGGGAAACAAAACTAACGAGCGTGTGACAAAACGCGTTTTTGGTCATACAACTTTTCTCTTCATTAACTTACTTTCCGTACTTCAGGATTTAGATATTCGTTTTCCTCTTGCAAGATTTTACAACTATCTCCATAACTGAAAGGTACATTTGTAGTCATTCTTTCAAATTAGCTAACACTTCCTTTCCACAGATTACAATGCCCATTGTTGCATTTGAGGGCCTATTATCAAGGGTCCTTTATTCAAGCCTATTCTTAAGAATAGGTGTGAAAATCTCAAACCACTGCAGCACTGTACTTTGAACATATTGATAATGTTTTGATATCTAAATAGAGAGAAATGAGTAAGTAAGAAAAGCATTGTTGTGATTAATTATGGAAATCACCTTGCTTGTTCGAAGTTATCAAAGGACTTCATCATCTGATTCTTGAGCTGAGAACATTTATTTTGATGCTCCTGAAGAAAGGACATGACTAATCAACACATGACACTTCGTGCAATTTAAAATGGTATAGTTCTTTGAAGGGATCGTTTCAGGATTCTATCCTACTTTTCATACCGAGTGTCCCAAAAAAAATTGTTCGACATTTGATTAAATATTAAAAAAAGCAAATAATTAAGTAAAGCTTTGCAATGGTTACAAGAATTAAATCACGGTCTAAGTTCGTTTTGGTTCCCTCTGATATTAATGACACCATGACACTGGGCAGCCTCTTTTTACTTCGATTTTGGCACATCCTTTTGCAAAACAAGTCATTTAGGAGGCGTTCGGTTTCGGCTTTCGCACAAATTTGAACTTTAAAAACTTGCAACTCCATGATTTATTTTGTTTTCTTGTGGATTTTCAAGATCCTGATGTAAAAAATCACCAAGATTTTAGAAAGGAGGTTACCTAAATAAGAATCTTATCATTCTATGATTATTTCTTTATTGTATTTTGTAATCGAATGTCAAACAATCTTTTGGAACACCAATGATTGGGCTCCACCATACCAGCGTAACCTCTGCACTAAAAACCCAGCATGCTCCTCCCGGAGCCTCCGGAACATAAAGACTGATTTAAGGCTGCCAGAGAAAATGTCAGCAAATGGGCAAACATGCTTTTCTTTTCTGTGATGCTAAACTATGGAAGAGCCTCCTTGCCGAGTCTAAGGCAGCATCCTTCCTAGCTGGCATTAAGAATAAATAGAGGGTTGAACATTTCCTTTTGTATTGTAAACATCAGATAGTTGTAAATAGGTCTTTAATATCATTGCTTTGTAGAATCTTAATTGCATCTTGCTACCAGCTCTTTTATTCGAGGGCTCCTTCAAAATAACTCATGTTGAAGGGCAACCCTCATTAAACAAACAAATATGAAAATATATGAATTGAAATATCCTGTAGTTAGTGAATAAAACGGACATTCTGACTTGCGATTTCTCTTCCAAATTTTTTCCATAGACACCCGGTAAAGAAATGATTCTCTACAAAATTACGTCATGAAAGTAGAATATTCTACTAACCTTATGGCAACCTTTAAATTCGGAAATCACCTTGCTGACTAAATCGACATCCCTTTTCAAGCTTATCATTTCGTCATGTGTACCGATTCCGTTCACCATTTGCTTACATGATTTCATTTCAACTTTGAAGTCTGATAATTCTTTGCTAAATGAAGTAATCTACGATCAAATGATTGAAGTTTTTTTTTATAATCAATAAAATTAAAATACATGCAACAGATACAGATAAACTAAACTCAAGATACATTGTGCTATTCACAGTGGAAATAGACACATGGTCATCGAGCTCCCACTGTAAATAGCACTTAAATAAATATACAAAAGCTAGAATAGTTTATCAACAAAACATTACAATAAAACAACACTACAGTGCGAAGAACGGAAAGACTGCGTGCTACGATCTACTCATATAATTTTTAAGGCAACTCCGCCACCCACCTCAACGAGCACGGACAGGCGCCCCCAGGGATCACAAAGTTGGTATGGGTTTTATGTGCAAAACGTCGTTAGGGCTGTGAGGAATTAGCTCCTCAAAGAATACGATTACGCCGCACCCCCCCAAAGAAACCAATCCCCCAGAGATCACCCTCGAAAACCACTCCCCACGCCCACCAGAGCAGAAAGCAGAGACGCCCTAACTAAATCTTTTTTGTTGCTTTTATATATGCCATAGTCGCTTCTAGAACGATACGATTTTCAACAACGGTTAAATTGGTGCTACCAAACAACAACAATTGGCATAAGGATTTTGAATCAATTACTGTAATATCAATCCCGGGAATGTCCGTAAGTTGACCCTGGAGATCTCTGCGCATCATCTCAAAGCGAGGGCAGTGCAGGGAAAAGTGTTCATTATCCTCTACCGCTTCGCCGCAGGTGCAACAGGGGTTTAAGCAATCAAATCTATGTCTGAATTTGTGTTCATTAAGAGCACTAAATTTCAATCGAAGTTTAGTCAGATACTTAATACCATCTATATCAGAAATGTTGTACAAGGAGTTTTTCACAGGTTTTATAATCTGAAGCAGTTTTCGCTTAAACTCAGAAATTGATCTAGAACTTTTTATCTCGTTGTCAAGTAAGTTACACTCATGGAGTGAGTTCTGGAAATACGTGTTAGAAAATCAAAGAGTTCGTACAATATTTTCATCGTAAACCCTCGGGTTTCTAAGACTGTACATTACTTGACGCTCCGGAGGGATTTCTGAAAACAAATATTCGGGTGAGTGAGACCTCACTAATTGAAAGAAATGACACAAACGTCTATACCACCGCCTGTGGTAAAGGGTTTCCCAGCCTAGTTCATCAAAGAGCCTTTGCCTACTTGTACCTCTCCAAGCTCCAGTCACAGCTAATGCAGCCGAGTACTGAGTCTGCTCAAGTCGCTGGGTAAAATTCATTCGCATGTGAGGATCATCTCTATGATAGATGATATCACCATAGTCCAAGTGGGGCCTCACATATAACTTATAGATCTGATCCAGTACATCTCTAGAAACATATTTGGAAAGATATCTTATCATACCAATACCTCGCCTTGCCTTAGTAATCGCCTCTTTGGTATGACTGAAAATCAAGCTTAGAATCGAGGATCATGCCTAGATGCGAGGGGCAAATCACTCCTGAAAATGGTGTACGAGATTAATAATCACGAGTGATTATTTTGTGATTAATGTGATTTTTTGGTGATTTATATGATTAATTTGTGATTATTCCAGAATAAATCACACATTCCAAAATGTTCTCAAATAAGCTCATGTACTATGATAATTGTACGAATAGGGCAAGACAGAGCAAGATTGATAAACGAAATGATGAAATATGACGATAAGTTGTTTGATAAATCAAGTCATAGACTATAATGCCAGTTTGATTTGGCAGAGTTGTTTGTAACGCAAGAACGAGGCTTTCCTGTTTGCTCCACTGGGAACTCAGAATCTTGCACTGGTGTGCTGTTCATGTTTTCAAGCTTGGGTTTACATGCCTGACAATGTGTTCACATCAGTTTTGAAAATGGTGACGGGGACAATCTAATCTTTTCATTTCTTTTTAAAGTAAACAAATAAACTTGGTTAAACGTTCAAAATTTGTGATTGACATGACTGTTGATTTCTCGTGATTAATGTGACTTTTGTGTGATTAATTTGATTAATTTGTGACTAAAATGTGATTATTTTTGAGAGCGTACGAGATTTTAAGCAGTGATTTGCCCCTCGCCTAGATGCTTATGCTCTGCTTTTACAGTCACCTCATTGCCCCCTAGGAATAGAGGAGGGTGAGCAGGCTTGAGTCTTTTTGAAGAGAAAATAACTTCTTCCTTTTCATCTGCATTGAATTTCATCTTCCATTGTATCCACTGTATCCAATGAAAAGTAAGATTGCAACATCTTCGTTCGAGTCCCTTTCCCGTGTTATCTCATTCATGAAAACATCAAGAATTCACATGCTAATTCGCTACAAAATTCCTTCAAAGAAGTTTGCAATGACAGTGTAGCAAACACTTACTTGGAAAAGTGCCATTTAAGCAATTTGATTCCACTAACAACTTGATCGAAAAGATCCTTTGCTCCGTTCTAATTGCCTTGTTTTCCTTGAAGTTTTTCAGAATTAGACTTTCGTAGTATTGCTTGGATTATTTAAAAGTTGAGTAGCGTACGACGTGGTTGTTCCTTGAATTGATCATTTTCAAACAGAACCGGCGATAGAAACAGCTGAGAGATACAAGCTACTTACTAGCTGAACCAAGTCTCAGATATTGTCTTAGAAAACGATCTACTAGGTCAACCTGGGTAGTGCCTTTGACGGAAGTAAACTTGAACGATTTTCTACAACTATTTGAATCCTTCTTCTTTGTAATAGGCCACTGCCCTGGTGACAGCTCGGCATTAGTTGACCAGCGCGCAATGACAACCCTGCCTGTAAACTTTGTTACTGACACGGTTTGCACTCATTTCCTTCTTACAAGAAACAAAATATAAGAGACGGTAGGCTCGATCCTTCGAAACTCCAGAAAGCACCCTACCTGAATGAAAAAAGCAAACTAAAAAGTGTCCTCACACTGTACAGCAGTAGTAACTGTTTTGAAATCGTTTTCAAAGTGAATTATGTTGCTTATTGTTTAGAGATGTTTAGTCCTTCTAATGATAATAAATCAGCTCTACACTTTCGGCATCAATACTATAGCAATAGTAACTGTTTTGAAATCGCTTTGGAAGCAAATCATGTTGCTTATAGTTTAGAGATGTTTAGCCCTTCTAATAAAAATAAATCAGCTCTACACTTTCGGCATCAAAACTATCGGAAACTCATTAGGAACTTTTGGCAGTAAAAGTTTCCTTGTAAAGGATGAGTGCGAATCGAACCTAGGGCTAAATTTCTTTACAAAAAGAGCCCTTCCTAAAGGAGCCTTTCAGCTTGCTTGGAACTCTGGCCACATGCAACAAAAGTTTCCAAATGAAAATAGAAACACAGGAATAATGGTTACACTCAGGCGGGGGACTAGTTAGGTACTCCGTTGAAAGGAGTTACGCAATTTTTCAAGGTACCTGTTTTACGATGGTATCCGGATTTATGCGTATAAATGTTAACGGTATCTAATGGTTTCCAAATTTATGTGCATGATTTTTTGGAAAACGATCATTTAACTGTGTGCTTTTTCCATATTCTCCGGATTTATGGGCATAATCTTTCAACTTTTCCTGTAATCATGGGCATTCTTTCAGAATTCCTTCCAGATTTATGGGTGGTACTTTGCGTTCTAAACGGCACAACTCAATAACACGGAGGCTTTAGTAATGCCCCGCCCGCCCCGGGGCTACACATTACAAGAATTCCTCAGCTGTACCTCTTCCATGATGCTCTTATTTATGGCGTGGCCAAGATCTTTGGACATCTTATCAATCTAAAACACCAAAGAAACTAAAGTAAAATTCAAAGTAGTCGTTAATTGTGGAATAACTTTCACTTCAATAAATTGTCACTGCCTATCCAAGACGACAATCGATTCTAAAAGAGGGAAGAATATAAAACGATTCCATTACTTTAGATTAATCAATTCCAAATTCAAGTAGAATTTTGAAAGCTCCGCAAGGAGGTGCTAAGAGAAAATAGATACACATATCGGGTGAGTCAAAAAAAGTTTCCGCGTTTGGCGGGCAGTGAAATAAAAAGTATGAGGCCGATATTCAAAACTGATATGTTAATGTAGGCGCAGAAAACATCTGATCAATCAGGTTTTCTGCGCCTACATTCCACACTAACTTGTTTGCTTAAAATGAGCGATGACTGGTACAACGGGCTTGATCTCGGTAAGCTCGTTGGATTAGTATTTATTGACCTGAAAAAGGCATTTGATACGGTCGACCACGATATTCTCTGTAAAAAGCTCGAACTTTATGGCGTCCAGCAGCGAGAGCTGTCTTGGTTTAAGTCTTACTTATCTAACCGCAAACAATTCTGTAGGGTTAACGGTGTTGATTCAGATATCGGGGAAATAGAAGTAGGAGTACCACAGGGTTCATGCCTTGGCCCTCTTCTCTTCCTCATCTATATCAATGATCTTCCTGAGGCTGTCCAAGGTTCCTCTGTGACTATGTACGCTGATGATACCAGTCTTTGTCATCAGTCTCGCGATTTGACTCAGCTTAATGAGGCTATAAATAGCGATCTCAGTAAATTGGAGACTTGGCTTCAAGGAAATAAGCTTTCGTTGAATGTGGCAAAAACTCATTCAATGCTCATATCCACCAAGCAGAGACACAACTCTCTCAAAAGTCGAAATGAAGCCTTGGTACTGAAGATACGCGACAATGAACTCGAAGTTGTTCAAAAGACAAAATACCTTGGAGTGCAAATCGATTGCTCTTTAGATTGGAAAGAGCAAATCAAGGCAGTTTCTACAAAGGTCTCCAGGGCGATCGGCTTTTTAAAACATGCTAAATCTTTTCTGCCTCTGGCAAGTTTGAAAACTCTTTACACAGGTATTGTTGAGCCCCACTTTCGATACTGTTGTTCTGTATGGGGTTGTGCTGGATCTACATACATCGACCAGCTGCAAAAGTTACAAAATCGTGCTGCTAGAATCATTACAAATAGCAGCTTTGATGCCTCAAGCAGACCACTTATTGCAAAGTTGGGCTGGCAGACCATTGAAGAGCTCATTAGCAATGAGTCTAAAACAATGGTCTTCAAGTCGCTCAATGACTTGGCTCCACAATACCTGTGTAACCTCTTCACAAAAAACTCAGCATGCTCCTCCCGCAACCTCCGGAACACTGAGACTGATTTGATATTGCCAAAGAAAAGGTCTGCTAATGGGCAAAAATACTTTTCTTTCCGAGGTGCTAAAATATGGAATAGCCTTCCTGCTGAGTCAAAGAAAGCATCCTCCCTGAATAGTTTTAAGAAACTGATAAAGGGTTGATTTTTCATTTCTATTGTATATATTGTATAATTGTAAATAGGCTTTTAGGGTATGGTTTTTTTTTATTCTAGTCATATTTAAGTTTAACTGTATGCTGTAATTAAGTTTTTTACCGGAGGGCCCCTTGAAAAACGGCTTCTGCCGAAGGGCTACCCTCCTTAAAAAATTCAAATATGAAATATGAAATATGAAATATAATGTATCAGTCAAAGGCGAACTCATATGAAAAATTTTGTTTGGTAAAATCACTCGTCATTTAAGCCAAGATATTAGGAAAATGCAGGAAAGGGACATGTTTGGGAACAACTATTCCACATTCCATTTCGATCCACAATTTCCTTACTATTGCAGCTAAAATTCTATTTCTCAAACTGATAATGAAAACTTTAACGCCACATAAATAATGGACCAGAATGGAACGTGGAATTTTCGATTCCCATACAAACCACTAACAGGTATTTTTCCACTTGTTGAGTCTTAAAGATGCGCGATTTTACCAAACGAAATATTCTTATCTAAGTTGGCCTTTGACTGATTAGATTAACATTTTAATTTTGAACATCGGCCACATACTTTTTATTCTATAGCCCGCCAAACGCGTTAATTTCGTTTTGACTCACACGGTATATTAGGAGCTCCAAGGCCTTTGCAGCCAGCATGCTTGCGTACACTTTTTTAGGGAGTCTATGCTGTCCCGATTTTAATGGTTCACTAAAATGACAAAGATTAACGGCAAGTGTAAGGCACGTGGCGAGTTCCAAAGGCCCCTTTAATCACGGAATGCATGTATGTGTATGTATCTATTTGCCACTATGTCGTCAACTAAACATCAGCTGTAACGGAGACTAACTCAAAGTCTATTTTTTAGTCTATCAGCATTACAAGTATGTAATAGCTTCTACGGATGCACAAGCCACTAAGTTAACGCTACAAGGGAGAAATGGGCGGCAAACGACGACGAAATTTCTTTTCTTCTCATTTCTCCATCGCAGGGTCTCCATAATGGCTTACACCGCCACATAAGTATTTATGTTCTTTTAGCGCTGAAAGACCATGGAACAGACTTTGAGCAAGTCTAGCTCGAAAGCCTTGTATACTCAAACATCTTTCTTAGTCTTGAGCGACAAAATTCATGCACGCTGCATTGCAACGTTTGAATGTTGAAAAAATAACAAATTTGCTTCTGTTAATCAGGAATTATAATGACTATTAAAGTGTAATTATATTACAGACAAGAGGCAGGTTGAAAGAATAGCACAATTCAAGACCTGTCGTAATTTCACGCGCCTCCTTGTTTTAAGACAACAACCAACAAACAATCGCTCACATACCTTAGAAGCTTCCTCAGGTACACTTGGTTGTGGATTGTCCTTTTCTACTTGTACAGCCTGTACAGGAGGTAATTCCTCCACGGTGGCAATGGTTTCTTGTGCTGCTGGTTTGGTTTGGGTTTGCGATCCCATTTGTAATAGCCTGCTTCCTGGGGGTACTCTTCCAGCAGGAACTTGTTGCTGGGCTGTATAGAAAGAGGCAAATGATCTAAAGTCTAAAGAAAGGTTGACATTCGCAAATTATAAAGTACGACAAGTGTGAGATGGGTCAGAGTGGCGAAAATGGTTGTTGTTGGTTGACAAGTTCCTGAATTTCATATTTGAAATCGTAACACCTTATAACTAGGAATCTATAAGCAGAATAGCATTAATGTTTTTCATTCTGAACTTGCAAACTCCGTGATAGGTCCTGGTCGCTGTTTTAGCTGTCAAGTTTCGTTACGACTGTTACAGACAACGAACGGCCAAACAAGTCACTCTATGCAAAACCGAACAACATATTACTATCTGCGAAGACGTGCACTTTCGAAAGATTTACAAAAGGTCAGGAAAATATGTGAAACAAACAATTCCTAAAATTCCCAAAGGACAAACCCTCCTTAAATCACTAAAATTGTTAACCTTAGTAAGATTTACTTTCCATTCACAAAGCTCTTTCGAATGAAACCTGCTTACTCTGCATTAGTTCAAGGAAATTGTGAAACAAACAATTCCTAAAATTCCCAAAGACAAACCCTCCTTAAATCACTAAAATTGTTAACCTTAGTAAGATTTACTTTCCATTCACAAAGCTCTTTCGAATGAAACCTGCTTACTCTGCTTTAGTTCAAGGAAATTAGCTTCTATCAAGAACAACGATAACGGCATTCGTTGAAATGACGTAAGATGTTAACCAAAGACACTGGCTTCACTTCAAAAGACAACAACTAAATGACCTACTTCGCTCCACTCTGACCAGCTTCGTCCTATTCCGGCCTAATCTATTTCGCTAAACTTTGGGGGATTCGGCACAAATATCCTTTCTAGAAATAGCTTTCTTGGTGCAATTTGCACCCAGAAGATAACCCTTCAGTCATTGACATTAATGACTTAATGATTTGGGTAAATTCCCCTCTCACAATGAACATTTCGCGTTGGGGGATTTCCAATTTGCGACTGCGGTAAACCAAATGAGGATAATGAACATTTTCTCCTGCACTGCCCTTTGTATGACATTATACGGCAAGATCTTTTTGGTCAACTCGAAAACATTCTTGATTTCAACGTTTCGGACATGAACTCCAAATCACTATGTAATTTACTCCTTTTCGGAAAACCTGACTTAGATGTGAGTGTGAACAAAATGATTATAGAGGAAACTCTTCGTTTTATCGAAAATACGAAAAGATTGTAGATTCAGTACAATTAGTTGAAACGCAGCAACATACATCTTGTAATTGTATTTATATTTCTTTCTTTTGTTTATGTCTTGTATTTGTCAGTCGTAATTGTTTTTTTCATATTTGTGTTTTCATGTAAATAAACTAAGTAATATTGTATGTGCCACTTGTGTTCCCTTGTTAATAGAAACTAATTTATATTGTAAGTGCCATTCATAGTGGAAACTCGATGACCTTGTGTCTTTTTCCGCTATGATTGGCACAATTGAATTGATTGTATTACTTGTAGTTTTTAAGATTTGATAGAAAAAAAAAACATTTCGAGTTGGAATTATTGAAAAGTTCAAATAGGTATTTGCCCCAGTACCCCTTCTAAAACAGTTTTGGGACTAATTTGAAAGCTGGGATTGCTTCCATCGTTACGAGGAGCACAATCTCGGTAATAATAATAATCCCGTGCTTTGTCCACTGGATACTAAGGCAAAGTGATCAGCAAATTTCCAGGAGGTCTGGGACCGACAGCCTCATCTAAATTAGCATTTGGGAAAAGCCATTGTTGAAAAAATCGAATTGTTTTTAACATGTCTAATTATACACTTATACAACTTATACAACTCTGTATGTTTTTGATACGATGGAAGACGTTGTACAATTGGTAGAATTAGTTGTGAAGGACTGGGCCAAGTACCCTTGGCTAAAAATAGCACTTAGGAGTTATTTACAGTTATAGTCCCCAATTTATCGTTTCCAGCATGTCAAAATCTAGCCTCACCATAAAATGACTCCCGAGTTACGCTCATCTCATTGAATTGAGTTGCTGTTATTGCTCCACTGAGGGCCTTTTTTCCCATACAGTTGTAAACACGGCAAAAATTTCAATCATGACGAGACTCTTGCGCCCCGTCGTCTACCGGTTAGCATGTGGTTTATAGGAAGATGGCTTTTGCTTTTGTCGCAAGAATAATCCTTTACCGAAGTACAGAGACCTGATTTTATGGTACAGATGACTTTTAAGGCATTTTAGACCCAGTGGTTGTGGGAAAAAAGCAGCAGATGATTTAGGCCCAATAGCTCTTTCAGCTTCATTCTAAAAAAGAATGCGAATCGAACGACAGATTGATACAATTTTTAGAATGTTCGAATGCACACAACAGGGGCTCCGATATTACTTAATCGAACTGTTTGCAGAGCAGCTGAAAGGTTTCATAAAGAATCATTACGGAGCTTTACCATTTCTGGAAGTGTTGGGAAATGAGTCGTAGTTGTAGCGATATCAGTTGAGGCAAAAAGCGAAACTACGATATGTAATCGAGTCTAGTCAAAATCTATAAGTATGCTAATCTCATCTTTTTCATAAAATGCAAGAATGTTATGGCATTTCCCTCATTAAAAGATTCTGTGATGTTAGAAATGCCACTGGATGTATAGACTGTATACACAAGATTCATTGCATTCTGGACCTGAAAGTCAGCATGTATGAATACTAGAATTAAATATACGCGGAATGGCATGGGAATTTACAAATACAAACTAACTACAATGCTAATGACACTACTATGGTAGAATTACCTTGATGTTTAACAGCAGATTCTGGCTTTGCTATATGTGAAGGCGCATTGGCAACATATGCAGTACTTGATGGTGCTAGAACATTTTGTTGCTTCGAACCGGGCTCCGTTTGAGTAAAGCCTGAGAACGTTAAGTTGCTTGCCTGAGCCATCGTTGCCTGTGTATTAGGTCTTGGAGGAACAAAGCCAAAAGCGGGCGCCGGTTTTGACACTTCTTGAACAGACGACGTCACATTTTGCTGGGAAAATGGCGCAACTTTGCTTCCAAAATCGAACAACGGTTTTGTTGCTGCTGTAGAGCTTGCTGACAGATTTGGCTTGGAGTCAAAACTTAATGGCTTCATTGATGCTGTACTTGATTCTACAGGAGGAGTTTCTTGTGCAGCACTCTTTGCTAAGGCGAGGGATTCTTTATTCGACCTTGGTAGATTCGTCGCTAAGTGAGAAAATCATACTATTAAGATGAAGTTGTCCCTGATACAACAAGGGCAGCTTTTGTAAGAGAATAGCATTAAATGGTTTTTATTGGCACTGGAATTAAACGCGATTAGCAAAGGAAATTCTCTCAACCAGTAATTCAAAAGAAGTGAAATTGCAAACGTTGTTCTGAAATAAGGTAGTTGGCTCGCTCGTGCATTTCAAAAAATGGACTTTAAGAGCAAATGTTGAGGCAGTTTAATGCTTGTATTTTTAAGGATGTAGCACTTACTGCTCAGGTTCAGAAACAAACAACTCAAATACCCGAGACCGATATTAAGGCATATCCTTCTTGTTTCGATACATGCTTGCGCTTAACAACTATTTGTGTAATGCACAACGAACAGGCTCACTACCTGGGCTTCAGAGCAACTTTTGCGGCCTTGTTTGTTTATAATCATTGACTGAGAGAGTTTCTGCTGTCTGCGATCGCTAATAACTTTGAACCTTGAGCGTCATCGAAAGCATCTGATACTATTGTGTAACAAATTCCATCATGGTTCCCCAACATCTATGATGTTGTTTGGAAGATAACCACCACAATCATCAAAACACATGATTATCATCATCATCATCATATCCAAAATTCATGATGACATGGCGAAAAAATTATCCCGTTATACGGTGAATCCGTGAAAGGAATGTCAGTCTGAAAATTATCCTACACAGATACACGGACCTTTAGCTATTCTACAAAGGTTCCGGATCAAGAGATATTCTGATAAGTTTGTCTACAAAGGTTTAGACTACAGCTTCTACCACTCTGGTACACAATCAAAAATTCGAGAGATTCCAGCAAAATGAATGACACTATCGTTCGATCAAAAATCTCATATATCATAGCGACAAGGTCTCTTAATCGTCTTTCATAAGTTTAGTTGCAAAATTAAATTTCTCTTTCCTGATGCTGTTTAATGAAAACATCCATAAATATTCTTTTAGGAGAAAAGATGAAGGACCACTTGAAAAGACATGGGCTCGTAAGAAACGTCAACGTTGAAGACCAGCTTTGAATGAAATCTTTCGCAATGTAAATGCAATTGCAGGAAGCATTTTTTTGGAGAAAAGGCAAAACTGTTTGTTAAGCTCAGATATGCCAGCAGCGGTCATAAAAACTTTCGTGGCTCAGCCGGTACATATGAGCAGTTTCTGTTCATTGTTCGGGTAGACTTGCCCCCAGTCACTTTTTTCTTATTAAAGATGACGAAGTAGACTTGAGGTCTGCAATTCAGACTCTCTGAAAATGATGTTGACTGAAACAGGTACGAGTTTTCACGACCCCCTGAAAAGCGGCCTTTGCCGACAGGGTTACCGTGTATAAAAAATATAAAATGAAATTGAAGATTAGAAGGTCCAAGAACAAAGTTGAATCAGTTGTATGAAATAAGCTTCCCTATAACAAAAACGTTTCACACTTTGTAATCGTAGTAAGTCTGAAATACAAGGACAGATAATGTTGCAACACGATCCGCTACTTTTGGCAAGCACCCAATCATGCCCTGTCAGTCAAGCAACAAAAAAACAAAGCAAGCCGCAAAAGTTGTTCTGACATCCAGGTAGCTATATCAGTCGTTGAAATATTTCCGAAGAGCAAATAGAGGATATGTCGAAGGAAGCAGGATTTATCAAAACTCCAGCACGGGACATTTTACTTGTATCCCTAAGAAGCAGACCAGTAAATGTTTTAATTTTACCCCAAAATACAACAATTGTTGACAATCGGTTCCTGTACCAAACAACTAAAATGTCCGAGACAGTTATCCAGATATATCCTTCTTCTTTCGATATATGACTATTCTTGCTCTTACAAACAATTTCTGGAATGGACAACGAGCGAGCTAGTTACAAGGGGTATCAAAGCAACTGTTGCCACTTGCTGGCTTTTGTTAAAGACTTGACTAACTGGGCAGAGACTTCTTTTTTGTCTCCAATCGCTAATTGCTTTGCACTTAAGTGCCAGTGAAAGCCAGCACGTCTTATTGTAATATTATCTGCTCTTGTAGTCTGAAACTGCTCCGTCCACAACTATTTTTACCAACAGCTGGCTTACGAAATTAATCTTCCAGACTATAACTTCGGGAACGCTTACTTGTTCAATCACCCGGTACTTTAGAATCAGTTATACCTTGCGTTGGGACTTGCTGAAATAGACTAGGCAGCTTTCCAGATGAAGATGCGGTATCAGTTTTGGTAGGTACTGTGAAAAGATTAGAAGTGCCTCTATCAAACGTGAAGTCAGATGAAGAAGCACCAAATAAGCCACTTGATGTTGTTGTGATGGTAGAAGGCACTGACTCGTTGCTTGAGGTTGCAGATGTTTGTAACGGGGTTTGATCTTTGGCAGCAGCCTTGACAGGACCTAAAAAAGTTCGTTACATTTATACAAGATCAATTCACTATGATTGACCTAATTCTCGAAACCAGCTAAACATATCATTAACCAGAGATATGAATATCTGACGCGCCCTTCAGGTGCCTTTTGATATTTGAAATTAAATACATTCAGCATGAAACAATAGGAAGTACTGTCGAGTTGGACGATCCTTGAAGTCTGCTGCGTCAATTGCACAGCCACTTGTTACATAACAAAGTTACTGTTAGTTGTGAGCGTATTCGTGCGCACGCATACAAAACATAAGCTAGCGCAGCGTACCTCATCACGACTATTGTTTATCCATTGTTTAGTCTTATTAATGCTCAGCCATTCGTGCTAGATACCTTGAGCTTTTTTTATGAAACCTCAAAGATTTGCATGCTGCTCAGTAGCGCAAATCAACAATACATTCAGATGTTTTAACCCTACTGATCTTAGGAGACTGTTGAGATTAAAAGAAATATGGAAGAAACTAAATATATTCACTCGCATAAGTAAACTTAATCACGTCGCATCCTCAAATGAATTGAAACTTAAAAGGCTGACAAAGATTGTGTTGCTTACCAGTAGCAGCGAAACCACCAAATGCTGCTCCTGCGAAAGGTTTAGGCAGCGAGCTTCCAACGACGGCAGCTTTAGTCTCTACTGGCTTTACTTGTGGTGGCTGCCGTGAGGTAGATAACTGGGAAGCTTGCATTGGTTTTCTTACACCATCTGAACTCATGGCTGTCGCTTTCAACAGAACGTTGTGATTTACACCCTCGAATTTATTCATCATTTGATAAGTGCATAGAACTCCATGGGTTGAAACCAACATGAATAGAGGCGCAGGGGGGTACTTTGATTCACCTGAAAAGCAAATAGCAGTAGTTATGTACAATTTTATCTTATTAAATCTCAGAACTGGGAAAAAGCAAAAGGGCAAGTTGCGTCGGCATCCTTTGCTGTTTAAAAGTCACTTTTCCTTTGGCGTTAAAATCTGTGCAACAATTGGGCATATCTTAAGCTCCTTCTCGCGCATGCGAAAGCGAGGCAGATATTTATTATCATTATCATCAATTTATTTATCGTTGGATAGTAAAATACAATAGCTAAAATAAAAAGTCGCTAATTAATTCCAACGTTAAAAGATGTATATACAATATTAGATAGAAAAGTAATAGATAAAAGTATTTACAAGTCATCAGAATATACAATTAAAACGGATATCTAAAAGCAATCATCATAAATAGCCCAAGTTTGGAATGAAAATGCGGCATAATTTGCAGGGATAATTTCTCCATACCAATTTTCAATCTCTTTTTTAAATTGACAAAGGGTTTCTGAATTCCGTATGGTTGGTGGCAACGTTTGCCACAGTTGCGGACCTTTAAATCGGACGCTTTCTGTCCCGTTGCTGACGGATCTCATTCTGGGTTGAGTAAATTCGCTATTATTTCGCAAATTGTAACGAGTTGTATTTTTACGGAAGATTTCCTGCATGAATGAAGGGTTTAGCTCATTTTTAGTTTTGTACATCTCAGTCAAAAGTATTTGCAAGTTCTTTGTATGAATATTATTTGCAAGACAGCCAATGGTTGATAAACGGCGGCGAGCTCCAGCTGTGCAGCGGCACTGTCAATTGGCGAGGAGAAAGCCCTCTGGTATGGAAATTGAGGGACCAATTGCACGATAGTTGCTGTTAGATACGGAAAAAGGTAACTCCCTCTCTTTTTAATTTCATTTTACCAATCGTTTGGAGCAAATGTAACAAATTTTAGCTGACATACGACGTCGACTTGCTCATGACGTCTATCTGTCGGTCTCACTCTCTGCGACCATTCTTTACAGCTGTTAATATGAAATGGGAACTCTGGACACTTTTAATTCATCAGATATTGTACTGAAGAACGAAATATTAACTGGAAGGTGACGAGAAACGAAAATATTTTAATATTTTTCGACTTTACAGTAGCCGAAGAGCTCACCGAAGCGGTTCCATTTGGAAGTGTCTGCTTGTAATGCAGTTGAAAGCACCAAAGAACGCCCCGTTTTTCTTCGCCTTTCTTTTGCTTTCCTCCATCTCTCCAAAATTCGATAGACTGTTGTGAGTTTTACACCAGACAAATGTGTTTTCAGTACTGCGATTTGAACAAGGCTGGCGCATGCACTAGAAAGAAGTGACTTGCACTTTCAGTGCGAGTTGCCCCTCTGCCACTTCCCTCTTCTATGATTACATTTCTTAAACAACAGGGCATAAAGTTCCGTTCAAATAAATCATGCTTATTTCCAAAGTCATCTGTAAAAGTGATAATTTGCATTTGCAACAAGAGATTAACTTCGTTAAAAGCCTAGCGGATGTCAAAAAATAATAAATCAGAACTTACTACCGGTTTGAGTTAATAAAAACAATTCCCGTTTGAAAAGTTACTGCTTTGTGGATATCAAGGCAATAATATTGGCGAATACAACATTCAATGGTGAACATGTTCAATTCTTTTCGCTTCCTGGCTGAAATTGGTTACCCCGCTCAAATTTTACAAGGGAATTTCCAGATAAAGTCTTTGAGAAACCTTGAAGAACGTGCTAAAATCGCTGGAAAGTTCCCTAATATTGTTACCTCGCAGCAATTCACTTAAGCACGATTTAGCAAGTGATATCCTCCTTAGAGAGTGAACGACTTTTTCCCTCTTACATGAATAAATTATCCAGGGGAAATCCATTCTCCCACGAGGACAAAATATATGCATAAACAAAACTGTCATAACAGTTAGGAAGGAAAACAAAGGAATTTCCTTCGTCATTTTCAGCATTTTCCCAGGTTTCTGAAAGGGGTTTTCTGCAAAACATCTCCAAAAGCAAATATAAAAATTTGAAAGGGAGAAAATCGTCCATGCAAGCTGTGTCGCACTTCTATTCCGAACTTGGGCTTTTTATGATGTTTTTAGAAATTGGCTTTTATTGTATACTTTGATCATAGTCAGTAGAAAGTAGTTAATAGTTTCTATCAACTATGCTTTGATGAATTGTAAATAGTTGAATCGAGGTTGAAATAATTTTGTATCTTTATTCTACACTTTGTAACATACATTTTTGGCGTTGGACTTTCTTAGCTAAATATTGTTAGCTATCAGTTATTTTAGCCAACGAAAATGAAATTGATAATAATAATAATAATAATAATAATAATAATAATAATAATAATAATAATAATAATAATAATAATAATAATAATAATAATAATAATAATAATAATAATAATAATAATAATAATAATAATAATAATAATGATAATAATAAATGATAATGATAATAATAATAATATCTCCGGGCAGGAATGGCCGATTGAACCCGGGTAAATCACTGAATCTAATTGAAAATATCGGCCATGGGCGTTCAGCGATGAAACAAGGCAATTTTCAATACCAATGCTTCGCTTTTGAGGGAGCAGTATCTTTTAAAACCTAGACATAGTCCTTTTGCAGTCATACGGTATGCAGTACCTCATATTCCTATGAAGTTTAACGATGCACAATGAGTTCTTTCAATCTGGTTCAAACTTCTACTACTGGCATTTAAATTACCTTCTGTTATGACCAAAGTGGAATTCAAGTTGACAGCTATTCCACAAGGGAATGTCTCGTCATTATCATTGGCAAACGGCATGACTACTCTGTTGGAGTCATCTAAATTCCATCTCATCCACTGAAAAAGACGAAATCAGGGGGTAACCCATCAAGATATATAACTGTTCGTAGAACTACTGAAGCTTGACAAAGCAAACTTATGTCAATGAAAGAAGCTGGGTCAGGTAAAGTTAACAAATTTCTTTGACGAAAAACGCTTTTGCAGTTATTTAGTAGACACAATGACACAGATTTTCCACTATTTTCTCAAACTGAAATTGTTACTTTGAAGAGAAATATTTGAATTTTGCAGAGAAACGAATAAAAAATCCCAGTGATGCCAGATTACAGAGACACCAGAAGATTCTTAGAAGTATCCTTGTTGTAGATTCACTTATCAACCAACATTAGTGTGGAGCACAATGGACACATGCCTGAAACAGCATCATTGAGAGAACAGGTTGTTTACAGTTACGTGAACCAACCCCTTTAAAGCTCTATTCCAGCTGATTTCAAATAAGAAATAAATTTTCACATAAACTATGCATTTTTGCAATTCAAAGTATGGGACTGAACCCGCAAGCTTCTGAAATTCCTGAAGGGGATTTAATAAAATCCTACAAACATCTCCAGGCACGGTATCTTTGCTTACGGGTTGTGCACTCCTTCCCAGGTATCGTTTTCGCCTCATTTTCATAACGCCAGGTATCAAATGAAGGCAATTTTTCTAAAGCCGGTTGTCTAAAGTCTTATTTCATTGCTTTCCAATGAACTTTTACGTTTTGGGGTATACTATTTGCCGATTTTTCCTAAAGCCAGCTATCATTTCGAGGGAAAAGTCTAAAGCTAGCTGAGAGAACTGTTCTTTGGAGGGTGCACCCCTGTACAATTGAAAGTGAAGTAGCCCTCCCCCCCCCCTCGGGTAATTATCCTACAAAATTTCAGATCTGAAATCAGCAGAAATTGGAGTTGACATGAATTTGACTTCGGCAACTACGTTGGTGAAGAAATCGCTCGGTTCGAGCGGACGGAAATTTCATTGTCATTTTGGAATTTGAATGGAAATATACAGTTCTAAGGCTTTGATCTTTAAAATTCCCACCGACCCCTTAAAATTCATCTTAATTTCAACTATTGCGGAAAACTGCTAATCACATTGACTTCAACTAAAGCAAACCCTTTTCAACCTCACCTTTAAAACCCTCGTCATTTCGTGATCGTTACTTGGAAATAATCAATGGAAACGCAAAAACACAACGGCCACTCAATCAGTCACAAATGCTAAAAGCGTGATGGCAGGTAAACATGCATGTAGATGTTTGGACAACGATATATCCAAGAACATTCAAGTCATTTTGAGTTACAACAGCACAAAGCAGAAACAAGAACGAGCCAATATTTGATAAGGCTTCCGAGTATTAAAACAGAATATGCTGGGAAATCCTTCAGTTTTGTGGATGCAATGCTTCACAACAAACTAAGAATCAACCTTAGAAAAACAAAGATATTCTAAAGGACAAATCTTGTGTTGCTATGGCTGATGATAAAATACAAGATGATATTGCCATAAATGGTGTATCATATTGTTCCATAGTTTTCACCCCCTACTTGTGAAATTCTGTATAAAATGAGTGATATGCGATAAGCGAGTAAAATGACGTCATACTGCGCAAACGAAAACAAGTTGTCATATTGTCTTCTCACCCCACGGAGGAGGGGGGCGGTCACTGAGTTGACATGATACGAGGTTGTGCCATTCAAAGCGTGAAACTAAAATCCATAAATCCAGGGAAATTTCGGAAAATTTTCTGAAAATCATACCCATAAATCCGGAAATGCCAAAAAAGCTCACCAACGAATGAATTTTTGCAAAAAACAATACCCATAAATCCAGAAAATGTAAAAAACTGTTGTAATCTATGCCCAACAATCCGGACTCTACCATAAAAAAGGTACCCTAAAAAATGCCACAACCCCGTGCTATGGAGGACTGAAGTTACCCCTTGGGCTTCTCGCCTCTTAATCGTTGCTAGCCTCTTTATCGTACGATCACGCAAGAGAGTGGTGACAGAGCAACAAAAGCTGACCTAAATTATCAGAATGTTTAAAGAATTGACAGCCGTTGGAGACGTAAAATGTTAAACAAAAGTGAGAATTCACGTCAGCAGTTGACAAGTCTGCTTCGTAGATTCAGAAATACAGACGCCAGACTCCTCCATTCCGCAATACAAAGAATTCTTTCATAGCTTCTTCCTCTTTATTTTGCTTTGACAGGACACATGTTGACAACAGCCTATATTGTCGAAATGCATATCCTGTGTAAAGATTCGTTATATTGAAGAGCAAAGAAGAGCAACGAAGAGTCAAAACGAGCATGAGAGAAGAGCAAAATATCCAACAAAAACTAAGCTTAATCATACCTTGTTATCCAGCTTCCCAATCGGGACACCTTCAAAAGCATTGCTTGCCATCGTAGTAAGAATATTCCTACAAAATCAATATCAACTAGTCAAAAATTCATTGCGCAACTCTTTTTGACACAAGCGCTGGGATTTTGGACGTGAAGTGCTGAATGGGGTATAGTTTTCAGGAACTTTACTCCCAAACTGAGGATCTTTAATCATGAAAAAACAATCCCGAGTGGGTAGGTACATTGTTACGGAACAGAATCTATCGCCCCCGCCCCCCTCCCGGCAGCGGCTCAGTTCTTCTCTTCGAACGTAAATAGAAATACCAACCATCTAATGTGAAATAATGCATGCAGAAAATATACAAAAACCTGCCCGGACACCATGTCAGATACAAGCTACTTATCAGGAAATGCTCCAAAGCATTGACGAGATATGAGACAAGCAAAAATATGCGTAAAATTCCCGGCCGTTGTTAGTTCTTAATATTTATCAGTTCTTAAACTTTCTTCATGGATGAAAGGTTGAAAATCTCCCTTTGACAAATAGCATCAAATAGACATAATGTTTCCAGCTTCTCGTCGCGAGTTATTACAACTAGTTATCAATTCGATAGTGGCAAGTCTCATGTATCATATGTAAACATGGAAAATTGCTGATATATGAAAGATTACCATAGTTTAAGGAAACGGTCTTGAGTCCCCCGCAGGAAACAAGATGGTTCATTGACAAGTTGAGCAAAGGGACGGTTAAAATTTCCAAATAATATTTTCGATGGTTGCAATTCCAAAAATAAACATAACAGCGCAACTTTCTAGCAAAGAGCTGCAACGCAAAAGTCCCCGGAGGAACACAATAGTAATTCAATGCACGAATTGAGTTGCATAGTATCCTTCAATAATATGTACCAACCATTCTGGTAATGCTTCAATGTAGAAACAGAGTTGCCTGTCTTCATTGTAACCAAAGTAGATATCTTCCATATTTGTGTATATTGTTGGGCCATCTTTCTGCGATGAAATATTACAGAAACCTCAGACAAATAACTTCAAATTTTCCTAACCAAACACCCAAGCACTTAACAGTTCACACATCAATGCTAAATCATGTTCAGTCGAGTTCAGAGATATAATCATTGTGGTGTCCTTTCCGTGGCAAAAACTTCCGAAATGTCACTGAAGATGTGATGTAAAATGCTACACACCTTTTTTAGGTAGCCCTCATTCGCACTACTCTGCTGTCTTGCTAAAAATGTTAATTTTCCTCAATTTGTGGCCTTTCAATTCCAAACCAAAAAACTTCCACTTACCTGCGTAACAATGCAGAAGAATTTTGGGGGTTCTTCATCTTCAGCATTTAAGTAAACTGCAGCAAAATTATGACTAGAAATCCATTTCACCTTTGCAACTATAAGATAATGAATAATTATTATTTCAAAACTTACCAGAAAATATCAGGAGATTAAAAGAGCATCAAAACAACGTTTTCACAGTTTTAACGTTTACAAGATAACGGGACAGATTAAGCATAGGTCCCAAATATTTAAAAAGGTGGGTGTAAAATTCAATGACATATCTCTTTGAACTGAATGGCTCAAACAAATTGTTGCTATTTTGCTATCATTCTGCCGATACAGTAGCTTTTCTGAAATCTTTGATATTTTCAGACCTACAATGCTTTTCTTCTTTTTCAAGAATTCAAAACAACATTTCCAAAAAAACTTTGAACCATCATAATTTCCAAACTGTTTGACGCAACATGAAAAAATTTCAGACAAAACATTGTTCATGGATGTTTAGATATGGTATCAACCAAAAGTCTGTCACTTTGGTGGGTTATGATTTTAGAAATTTGATGACGTCACATCCTCAAATGAGCTGAAAAATAAAATACGCTGCACTTTGAAAAATTTTCAAATTTTTTCAAAAGTAAAAACGGCAGAATTATGGATAGGTAGCAAAAGTTTCTTTTAAGCAATTCACTTAGAAGGCATACGTTATTGAATTTTGCACCCACATTTTTAATGCAGATTCCAAGATTTGGAACCTATGCTCACAGATTAGCATAGGACTGAAATCTTTACAAAGAAGGGTATAAAACCTGTCCCTGTTTATTTGAATGGCTTGAAAGCGACTTAGCAAACTTTCTTGTAAACCTCTCTTCGAAATCTTTTGATAGCTTCGTGAGTTTCAAAATGGTGGCATTCACCATATTTTAGGGTACTACGTCATCAAATTTCGAATTCGAAATCATGAGAGCGACAGGTTTTCGTTTGCCACTTGCAACCTGATTGTACATCTAATTAACTATGGTTTCCTCGAAGATTGTACTATCTTTCCTACATTGGCTTTTTTACATTGGTTTAGAATCGACGATGATTGAAATCTATTCGAAATTTTGCACGAATTCTTTGAAAACAAAAACGCGCCGTCTTGAAAACAATAAAGATGTAAAAGCACTTTCATGGCAGATTTACATCATCAAAGTACCCTCAGCTCCTTTGAAGCAAATTAATTCAAACAGGGTACTAGTATAGCCGTAGTATATTTCTGAATTATCCTTTAAATTTATATGCTTAGGTGAATGGGCTCTTGAATTATTATTATTAATTCAAACAGAAATGTAACATAATTCTGCATCCACCTCTTTAAAGATCAGAAAGATTTGAGCGCTATACTGCATAGTTTTAAAACATTCAAAGCTTCACTTTGAAAAGCTTCTTGCAATCTATATGCAATGGATTTTGCATTGGAAAACTTACCCTTGTGTTTAGCGCCATTAAATTCTCCTGGACATGGTAATTCTTTCTTCAGCACCATTTTCTGGAACGGAAAATTCAGTATCAATTTAAAGAGTATCCAGCACGTTGGCCACGTTACATAATGGCAATAAAAACATTTAAATGTGCAAGTTGAAGTCTTACAATCTAGAAAACAGGCTACCGTGTTGGAGTGGTTAGTTTCCTTAAGTTTCTAACTGGATAAAATTGTTCCCAAACTCATTGCTACCCTGTTAATGAGTACCAATCCCAAAATCGCTTTTCTTTTTAGCAAGGCCACCCTTACCCTCTCTGAACATTTCTGACGATCACTGAAAAATCAAACAGAACAATGATAGCAAAGAACATAAATTTCCTTTCATGCCATTCGATTCAAAGCAATGTTAAGCTCCTATGAAATAATTTTATATCAAGCAAATCTGAAGTTATTGGAGGAAATTACAACGTGACATATTCCAAAGGTATTTTTGGCCTAATATCCATCCCATAACAAACCGATATCACCATTGTCTTATAGTGTAAGAAGGTGACGTAGATATCATACCCTATCATACAGCATCAATCTGCCATCTTCTTGTCCAGCAGCAAAGTTCTTTCCTCTTGTACTCCAATCAACTACATCGTAAAACGATCATGGTTTAAAATAAGCACGTTTGAAATCAGGTTTGATATGAATCAACCGAAACGTTAACTTGCCCTTCCGACTACCCAAAACAGCTTTCAAGTTTTGCTTTAGAGCTGCTCACTTCAAATCATTCGGGAAGGCAGAGCTCGATGCTGAGAATAGGCAATTCAGCTCTTTAAGTACTTACAAAACTATTATTTCAATTATCCATTCACCATGGTTTCTCCATCGTATTCACAACGTAAAAGGTTCATCCATCTTTATGAAGATACGTATTGGATTCATTAAATGATTTTCACAAATTTGAGCGAAGCTTTCGAGATACTCTGAACCCTTTGTGCCTCAAAAGTGATCAGGGCCGCCGAGAGGGGGGATAGGAGGGGCAATTTGCATCAGGGCCACATGGTCTAAGGGGCCTCATTATTACACATTTTAACATTTTGACTGCAGGATATTCTCAGGAATGCATTTTAAGCCAATGTAAAGGGCGTGATCGAAAAAAATTTCAACTCGCCTCGCTCGCAGAGGGCACCACTTTGCCCCTGGGCCTCAAAAAGCTCTCCACGCACAGTGAGCATAAATAGGGGGTCATGAGGACATTTCACATGAACCAAATATAGTTAGACCTTGCAAGGCATCTAGTAGCAGAAACTGTTTCAATTATTTGAATAAACATATTATCAAAGATTAGCAACTAAAAAATACGGATGTTTTATTCGGTTGAAAAAACCAGCAATTGTTTCTTTCAATTTTGTTGACATTACACCCCGAACAACAATGAACTGCTCTTTTGGGAGTTGGGCAACCTCCGTATTTGAAAAAAGTCAGAAGTTCACTACATGTCATCTGAGACTCCGGTTCCTCCTCATTTCAAATCTGCAATAATTTTTTCAGAACCATATGCACCTTATGAACTATGACCCAAAGACTGGACCAAAAACTGGACCAAAGACTGGACCTTAGCGCAGGTAAAAACTTGCAAAAAGTAAGTCACTCTGATACAATAAATAGCCTATAATTAATGAAGTACACAATCTACGAAGAAATGAAGTTTAAATTCAGAATCAGTGTGACTTGGTGGTTCAAATGACATATTGGCGACCTTGAAACTTTTTTGTTACAGGCATTTCCAGAATTCCCAAGGGACTAATTTTTTGTTTTATTGAATTATCAAACAACGCCCAAATTGGGCCCATATTTGGTTAAGCTCATCTGAAAGCTGATAATTCATAGATTCAGAATCATATTTGGACCAAATTGGGCCTTTTGAGCTATTTGCAAATATATGGAAAAATTTGCCTCTGATAAGTGTACATTTTTCAGAAAAATCTGCAATTCTTTGCCTAAATTTGGCACAAAACAGAAAAATTCTGACCGAAATCCTATTCTAAAAGGATGCAAACAATCGTAAAATTAAATTGAACACAAAAATCAAGTTTTGAAATTACTTTCTTTGGCTTTATGAATGAATATCCAAAAAATGAAGAATTACATCAAAGTGAACAAATTTCTACATTTTTGAAAATTCAAATTGCAATATCTCTTGATTGGAAAAAGATAAATGCATTCTGTCTTTGCTACCCAATAATGCAGTCATTGGGCTTTCAGGATATCATAATGGATAATGTGATTTCAAAAAATCATTTTTTGTGAAATGTCCTCATGAGTGCCCACTGTGCCGCGACCTTGTACATGATAGTGCTGATGAAATGGGACGACTCCTGTTCTACTGTACTTTTGATGTAAATATGTGTAATCTTTTCAAAATCTTAAATACCAACTGCAAAAAACCGCGTCTGAAAAATTCTTCGCCGTAAAAGATAGCGTTAAGATTTATCCTTCAAGTTAACAAATCATGGCGGAAAAAGAGCTTCGAAACCAATCTCCAAAGCTAACTGTGATGTCATTGGTTGACAATCTTAACATGGGAAACATTGCCACTGGAAAGACGGAAGAGGGTTGAACCTGCAAAATGATTTGCACTTGAGAAGCACTTGAACCCTGGCAGCGAAGTGAATATTCGTTGACTATCTTTTTTTTTTATTTAAGGTTGGCATGATAAAAATAGTTAAAAAACTAATAAAGGCCAACCAACAGTGTTTTCCAATCTTGAGGTGGAAAACACTGCCATTGCAAAGAGAGACGATAGCTGAACCTGCAAAATTGCCAAACCTTCAGAACAAAATGGCCTAAAGTTTTCTACCTGAGAAGCAATTGGGTCCTTGCAGCAAAGTGAAAAATAACGTTGACTGACTGGCTATCTTGATCTGGGGAAATGCTTTCATTAGCAAGAGATAAAATGGTTGAACCTAAAATCTTATACCTGAGAAGCATTTGTTTCCTTGCGGCAAAGTGAATAGAATGTGGATGGATTGGTTGACAATCTTGATCTGGGAAACACTTCCATTGGAAAGACAAACCAGCGCTGATTCTGGATCTTCGGGATGCCATTTCAGTTCCCTTGCAGTAACGCCTGAAAAGAAAAAAATCATTAAACCATATTTCGAATTAAGCAGGCTAAACCAATTTATATTAAATCAAGTTCTATCGAAGGAGAAATGAAATCTATATACTTTTGACATCTAATGCGTTAAATTAAATCAAATCAGGCGACAATGGATGTAGGTAGAAAAAGTCATTATCTGCTTGACTTAACATTGGCTTGATTTCAAATACGGAGGGATATCTATTAAAAAAATTCAAAACAATACAATGATAGCGATCCATATACTTACAGTTGGTGGCTGATCTAATATAAAAACAAGCTAATAAAAACTAACCATCTAATTGCAAATCATATGTTCTATCTACAAATATCACATTTGCATTTTACTCCATTCCAATTTCGATCATGATATTAAACCCTTTATATTTGTGAAGACTTTATGCTGTCTGACAGACAAAGTGTTCCAAAGTATACTGCCTTTGAATGACAGTGAAATTCTTCCATATGAAGATCAACTTTTCTAGTAAATGAAGGAGGGTCTTTGTTCTTAGATCATTTAGTTGTGAACAACTCCGAAAAAAAAGGGCTAATGGAATTTGTGCATTCATATACTTCGACCATTATGGATGGTTATCTCTTCTGACTTCACTAATAGTTCTTCAAATTTAGATGTATAATCGTCAATTACAATTCTCACGGCACGCGTATGTAACCAGTTTATTCTCTTGTTGGCTGTTTTACCACAAATCATCCATATTGGTTGACGACGGTTAAAGGGGCAGGGTCACGTAGCTGTAAACAACCATGTTATCTCTAGAACCTGAACCTGTTACCAGTTATTTCTTTCGCCTTGCATAAAAAGATTACGAGAATGATTTTGGTTTTCTCTTGGAGCAATCTAAATCGGTGCCAATCCATGTAAGAAATCTACAGTTGCTCATAACCAAATTCATAAAACGGAGGGCGGTCTGAATCCACCATTCATGAAAGATATTTTTATGCAACGAAACATTAGCTACAGTCTAAGGCATGGCGATGACACTCAAGTGCCAAAAGCACGAACAACGTCCTTTGGAGTTGATAATAGATGATAATAATAGAATATATGTTGTTGCCCACACGTGGCCATTGTTTTCCTGCACAGATTCTGGCGAATGGGTGAATCCACGCTCAAGTTACTTCTAAAAATCCACCAAATCTCTGCAATCGTACAACACATGAGTGTTTCGTTTGTTTCTCTACGAAGTACATGAGTCCATATTCAAAGTGACACTTTCATTTTGAGGAAAGGAGTAGAAAATCACTATGATATGGCCGAACAAAGATACTACAACATCGTCACTTGGCAAGAAGTTTGCTTACATTACGTGACTCTGCCCCTATAATGGTTGCCATTATGAAAGTTTTGTACAGTATGTTGGATTTATGCTTTTGTGACGTGTATCTCAAAAAACATGCACACCGTTTGAGTGGTTGCTGCGGACCACCCATGACTCCAAATTTACAGCATTAAATTTTCAATAGAAGAGATATAAACTTAGAGTTTGAGACGTCGTTAGCGTAAATAAGAGATAAGTAGTCGCTGATTTATGAAACAAGCAAACAAAATTACTGAATGCCTCAAAACAAGAGGATCTAATGTTCGCCGTCAATGTCAAAAATCAAAGAAACTGAGGAAAAACAGCATCTAGCCTGGTTATTCATTGGTAAAGCATGTATTCGCGAATTAGATGATAAAATAGCCAAGACGACACAGCATATCTAGGTTTGCTAGAAATGGTTATGTTCAGCGCAAGTGCCGCAAGCCATGGTATGCGTCCATCAGTTATTTTGCCTCCCTAAATTCTGCAGCCTATTAAAACCAACAAAATTCTTTTTTAAAAGCTTCTTTAAATAATTTTGGTCATTTACCACTCACAAATGTGTTTCGTGGTAAAAATGTAAATCCGAGGTCAATTTGGTGGTAAACTTCACGACATAAGTTTAAGATTGGTGATGAAATTATCTGGCTTTAAGGCAACTACTAATTTTAACTTTCTTGCTACATAAATCAGCAACTAATTGTCAGATTTACTCACACTTGGTACAAAACTCTAAGGACGTATGCTGCTGGGCATCTCTTGAAAACGGCGGAGTTGGTAGGGGCTCAAATCCCATTCTCTTGGTACCATTCTACCAAAAACGGCAGACTTTACAGACTTCAGATCATTTTTTCCACAGTCCATTCTGTTGGTCACCCTCTTTCTCGGTAGACTGCCACGAGATTATCTGACTTATTATTTTACGCTCTTACGTAAACGGTAGAGATCTGAGGGCTCGAAACCCATTCATTTAGTCATTCTCTCTTCGACAGACTTCCAACAGATGTTTTGCGCCTTCTTTAGGCTCTTCTGAAAAAGGTAGACTTCCGAAGGCTAGGAAACCTTCTGCTCATGAAACTGGTAGACTTTCGAGAGATCACAAAGAACAAGGGCGGATTTTGTAATACAATAGCATCAGTTGCTTTGGTTCACACCTCAATTCAAAGAGCTTAGTGAGCACAAACAAAGGAAATTCTCTCAACCAGTGGTTCAAAAACAAACATAGCCGCAAAGTTGCCCTGAAACCAGTGCGGCAAAGTCTCACTTGGTGAGGGCAAAGGGAGGCTTTAAAAGAAGTTATGTGCTTAAGATGAAAAAAGAAGGGTAAATCTAAAGTTCTGTTTGGCGGATTTTGTTTACGTGATTCAGGAGCCGAGCAGAGGGTATTACAATTCTTGCATATATAGCACTCAAATTTTAGCAGTTACTCCTCAGCTCATGAATCAAATGAACAAAATCCACCAGACAGAACGTAAGATTTACCCTTCTTCTTTCGTTATGTGCACATAACTGCTCTTAAAAACCTCCCTCCACCCGCACCAAGCGAGATTTAGCCGTACTGGTTTCAGGGCAACTTTGCGGCTAAATTTGTTATGAAATACTGATTGAAAGAATTTCTTCTGCCCTTTTATCGCAATGAGGCTAGTTTATGTTCGTGAATAAGAAAGTCTATAACACATTCGAAAATACAATGAGGTATTCTAATTCCTTTCTCATGGGATCCGCATAACAAGAATGTACTGCATTGCAATAGCTTCAATTTGCACGGCTAAGATTCAGGCCCCGTCCACACGTATCCGGATATTTATGAAAACGCATCTTTTTTCATCTGTATAAAAAAATATTCGCGTCCACACGAGGACTATTCTCGAAAATATGCCCGTCCACACGAAGACGCTGCTGCATTCAAACTCCTCTGTTCGAACTTTGACAAAAGAACGCAAACAATCAAGATGCCCTTGCGTGATCCTCAAAGATCCGTGCGCATGCTCCGGTACATCGTAAATCGATGCTGTGACGTCAGCGTTTTCGAAAAGCTCCATTTTCACCCGTCCACAAGACAACGTGAAAACGGCGTTTTCAAAAAGATCCACTCTGGAGAGCGTTTTCGAAAAGCTTCGTTTTTGGTGACCGAAAACGCCATCTCCGTGTGGACGCTAACCCAAAACGGATAAAAAAAGATGCGTTCTCGGGTCCCGTCCACACGTATCCGGATATTTTTGAAAACGCATCTTTTTTTATCCGTTTTGGGTTAGCATCCACACGGAGACGGCGTTTTCGGTCACCAAAAGCGAAGCTTTTCGAAAACGCTCTCCAGAGTGGATCTTTTTGAAAACGCCGTTTTCATGTTGTCGTGTGGACGGGTGAAAACGGAGCTTTTCGAAAACGCTGACGTCACAGCATCAATTTACGACGTACCAGAGCATGCGCACGAATCTGTGGGGATCTCGCAAGGGCATTTTGATTGTTTTTTTTCTTTTGTCAAAGTTCGAACAGAGGAGTTTGAATGCAGCAGCGTCTTCGTGTCGACGGGGATATTTTCGAAAACGCTCCTCGTGTGGACGCGGATATATTTTTACACGGATAAAAAAAGATGCGTTTTCATAAATATCCGGATACGTGTGGACGGGGCCTCAAACTTCTACAGTTTTCAGAATCCGTATTCCATTGGCATTTTTCTATGTGAAAGCTACATATTCTACTGATTGCAGAATTCCATTCTTTTTGTAGCTAAGATCTTTTCTGCTATGTCTACCGTTTTCAGAAGACTTCCGAGACTTCAGATACCCAAAAATACACCCTAACTTCAAGTCTTACAGTAGCTATTAACAAATTAAAAAAAAACAGAATTGGATTAATGACTCCTTCACGGCAGCAATTCAAACAGCGCACATTTGTTTTCGGTCACCCTGTAGATACCATGAAATTCGGGAGAATACCTTTACTTTTTTGTTTGCCTTTTAACAAAAGCTTCAACATGATCTCGAATTTCAGCTTTGCGTCAATCATTATTCCAAGAAGGTTAGAAGCTGGCCATTACTTTCAAAATTCAATTTTTGCCCCTTTTCAAGGCCAATAAAGAAATAAAGGTAACCTGAAACTTGTCTGGATTAGCTAACATTCGGTTGTCCTTGAACCATTTTAAATGGGCATTCCTCCGAAAAAAACCCGGATATCGGTGAACGGGATTGTTTGTGTTACAACGAACATGTTTATCATTGTCAACATTTCCCAACATTTTTACAACTTAGATAAAGTTCAAACTGGCCACAAACGACAGACCAAGAACTAAGCCATATCACCGCATTTGAATCCGAGGCAGAAAACGAGAATTGTCGGTTGAGCCGATGAACTCTCTTGCCCGTAGTCGACTGTGGACACATGAATGAAGGAATACAACAGGACATGCAAACTCAATTCAACCAACGACGCACAAAGAACCCATCAAGACTCGCCAGCGACTACCGACAGACAATAACGAAAACATGAAACCTTCGTTCGCCAGCAACGACGCGTAAATATGATAGGGCTTTAAAATCAAAATTGGTCCAAATCTTTTCCTCCATACCTAGGGTTTGAGAAGTGCGGTCGACGAGAGGAAAACGATTTTCGAGGGCTAACATAATCTGGTTCAAAATCAGGATAAAGCTGTGAATCTTTGCAAGCATTTGATTTTCGCGTAATGCCCTTTTAGGGCAGTATGTATATCTCCTTCGAGAAATCTCAAATGTTTTATATGGTTTCTTCACAAGAACAGATACTGCTGTAACCGGCGAAGCTGCAGACTTGTGAGTTCTCAATCGCGTATCTGAAATCAGTAATGAATGATTTGATAAAACAAGGTCCAAGAACTGAACTGTAGGACAGCGGTTTTACTTATTGTCATTTACTTTTGTAACAATTTACCTTCACTCTTTGTATCCTGTTTGTGAGGTATTTATGCAGTAAACTCAAACTATCTAGACTGAAGCGATATCCCTCAAGTTTTGCTAAAAGCATGTCATGTGGAATGCAGTCGTAGGTTTGGCATGGTACATATATGCGTCTTTAATTCAAAAGAAACTGGTTTATGAGAAACCAGTAATAAGACAGCCAAACATCTAAAAAGCTCAAGTACTGTATAAGAGAAGTGCCAAGAAACATTCGAAAGCCAAATCCAAGAAAATCATGGGAAATTAATATTAGCTTTTAGTTTTGAGTGATATTCATGGTGGCTTCGTGTTCTGACCCTAAAAATCTCTTTCTTCCTAAAAGTTGTGCTGTTTCTCTGAAGAATAAAGTGCGCGGCAGTGGCAGAAAACTACATGAATCCAAGAGATAAGAAACAAATGAAGAAACTTTTCGTATTTAAAAGCTGACATTTTCATGTGAAATTAAAGAAACTGTTAGTACTAGGGGCTTATGCAAGTTTCTTATAAAAGAAAAAAAAGGTGGAGATGGTACATTGATCATGGCGAAAAAAATGCTGCAAACCCCTCTGCTAACGTGACCTTTGACTAAAAAGCTTGCAGCGCGAAGAAGCATTTTGGGGGAAAATGATAAATGGTTGAATCCCTGCTAAGTCTCTTTCGTTCCATCTATTTAGATTGGGTTTCGTACAACGTGGAAAAATCCCTCAGCTAAGATCCAATTAAACATTGATCTCCGAAACAATATGCTTGTGCCGTACTGCAATGAAATGAATACCGCTACAAAGACATAGTAATACCGGGCGAGTCAATAAAAACGCCGGCATTTGAAAAAATCCTGATCCCTCAATATCCAAGCAATGATGTTAAAAACTGTCTTGCGTTATCCCCAATACGTCAAATTAGGTTCAGTAATTTACCCGGCTTTAATCGGTCACTCCTGCCCGTCGAAATAGGAAATTTTCTACAGAAAGCCCCTTTCGAAAACCTTCAAAAACGAGCGAAAACAGCAAGCAAAATATCCCTTTGTTCTCCTTCCTAGCAATAATGACTCTTGGGTGTGCACATGTATTTTGTCCTCATGGGAGAATGGAATCCCCTGAATAAGTTATTCACACTAGGGTGGGGGGGGGAGACTTTTCAACCTGCCAAAACGAAAGCACTTGCTAAAGCGTGCTGAAAGTTATCGCTGTGATGTAAACACATTAGGGAATTTTGCTTGCAAATTTTAGCACGTTTTTTAAGGTTTCTCAAAAGGGCTCATTTTGGAAAAATGCCTACAGAATCTGAACGGAGTGACCGATTATAGCCAGGAAAATTTCTAAAAATAATTGAAAATGCTAGCAATTCAATCAAATATTGCAAAATATCATGTCTTATCTATTCAGGGAGCAGTAGCCTTTCAAACGTCGGGCGTTTTTTCAGACTCACCCGGTACTTTCTGTGCGTAGTGTATGGCGGTTAATCGTCATGCGCGTCGATAACGGATGAAGGTAATGAGCTTCTATTAACAAACCTGAATCTGCTGTGAGCTGTCCTTTAGCAAAGAAGCACTCTTCCAGACTCTAAGCAAAATAAATAAGACAATAGTGAAAAATCTCATTCTCTTAAACGAGAGTGCAGTCAAAAATCGCATCCCCCCCCCCATTCGCCAAAACAGCGCAAAATTAACTGTACAATGGCAAATAGATTTCGCTTCTGTATGAGATAGGTTATGGAGGCAGCCTTTAGGGCATCTGAAGTCTCGGAAGTCTTCTGAAAATGGTAGACTTCACAGAGAAAAATTTCAGTTACCAAATGAACGAAAAGTCTGAAAAGGTAAACTGGCAGACGTTGTACAGAAAAAATACCAAAGAATACGCATCCCGAAGATGGTAGAGATTGGAGAGATCGCAAAGCGAAATGCCAAAAGAATATACATTCTTCAGAAAACGGTACAACTGGTAGACTTTGCAGGGAACAATCCCAAAAGATTGAGAATTCTAAAATTGTTTGAACTCAAACGTTGTTTTTCGGCCTAGCAAAATGAAGCCATTGCAATTCAGTGCATTCTTGTTTCGCAGATCCAAAGAAAACAGAATTCACAATACTTCATTGTATCCTTGAATATTTAGTGAGCTTTTCCATTCAAGAGACAAGGCTCTTTGCGATCTCCAGGAAGTCTACCAGCTTCATGAGCAAAAGATTTCCGACGCATCGGAAGTCGACCGTTTTCTGAAGAACCTACAGAATACGCCAAACATCTCTCGGAAGTCTGCCGAAAACAGAATGATCAAATGAATGGATTCGAGCTCTCAGATCTCTTCTACTGTTCTCTGAAAAGCGCCCAAAGAATATATCAATAATCTCTTGGAAGGCTACCGAAGACAGAAAGACCAAAAGAAAGCGGTTTCGTAAAAACATGATCTGAAGTCTTGGAAGTCTCAAATCTGAAGTCTAGGAAGTCCTTGGGAAGTCTACAGTTTTAGCGGTATCAAAAGAACTGGATTTAGCTTCTACAAACTCTGCTGTTTAAGAAGATGCCCAAAAGAATGCGCCTTAATTGTCAACACAAGACTTCTTCTTGATTCATTGTATTCAATTCATTCGAAAGAATGATCATCTTCTAGCTATTTAGTTGTCATTAAATAAGGCAATCACTCCAAAGAGTAAAGCATTGGCTTAACAATAAAGAGGCTCAAAGTTGGATTAAATTGAATCACTCATTTCTATCCTAGGCAATAGCCCTCTTAGAAATAATCTTCATTTGAAAGAAAACTAATCATTCATTCATTCATTCATCCATACATTCATTCATTTATTCATTCATTCATCCACTCATTCATTCATTCATTCACTCATCTTATATTCTTCATCAACGGTAACCCGTCGGCAAATGCCGCTTTTCAGGGGGCCATGACAACAATTTACGACCTGAAATTTACTAGCAAAAAATCTGCAAACGAAATAGATGATTTAATAACAAATCTTGGGTGAAATTATAATCAATGCATAACGATCCCATCGAGCGTGGCAGGACACAATCAGACCGGACAGGAACAAATCAGACCCTATGATGACCCGGAAATGCTACACTTCACTTTCAGCATCTCATGGCAGGCAAAAGATCCGACCTACCCCAAGCCAATCCCCGCCAAACATGATCAAGCTATAGAGTAGAAGTTTAAAATTATATAAAGAGGGCGCATGCTTAACCTCGAGTTCAAGGATATTCCACAAATGAACACCACGATACGAGAATAATTTTGCTCATTACTTGTTATAAAAGGAGGGATGCGTAAATCACTCCCAGAGTTTTCTCAACTGGACAGTTTCCCGAGATGAGTTCTTTGACAAGATATTTGAGAGATTTTCGATGCAAGACTATTAAAGGATTTGTAAACGATCGTCGCTGCCTCTCATTTTATAATTTCAGCGATATTTGGCCACTTTAACATTTGTATAAGAGCATCAGCAGTTGCATCATTGCTACTGCTTTAACAAGCTTTAACAACTGATATCCTCTTGGGAGGATGCAAAACCCTTCCCCCGGGACTCTAAATAACAGTGACATTTTTATCTGCTTCAATGGCACAATGGCTTCCAATTAAGCGTCATTCAAACTTATCACTTTGCAACCTTGGTTGCAGCAGGTGTTCTATGCAAGAAAAATTAGTGGTGATGAATTATGACTGGGCACTCATGATGACATGTTAGAAATTGTTCGAATTATGGAATTATTGATTTTTGGGTCAAATACATTAAATCAAAAATTCGTAATCAAAAATAGATTAAAGATGTTTTTTCACAAGTCATATATAATATATGTTAATAATGACGAATTTCTAATCGTTCTCAATTGAAAACTGCTCCACCTTGTTAGCTTTTCAGGTCGAACTAATTCAAATTTTGCGGTTTTATTAATTAGTGAACACACCATAATTAGAGATTAACTAGTGATGCTAAATAGATGCTGAGCCTTTCAATCACGTCTTACATTCTATTGAAAACGTACTTCCGATGTTTTGAACCCAAAACAAAACATAGCTTCTGCGAATCTTAAACTGGTCCAAATCGAACAGTATACTCTTCAAACCTCTTTTCTCGATACAGTAAAAACCCACATTTTACAACGGCCATTAATTGAAATTAGCCTAGCAAAGGCTCGTAATCTTGGGTATTTTACCGTTCAGTTTCAATTCAATATTCACAAATCTTAGAAAATCTACGAACAGCATTTTGGCTTCACGTTTCATAAAGTTTGTGGCTGTTATATGCAGGTTTTTACTATGTCTTAGAAACTAACGGATGAGTTAGAAAAAAGTTGACACGTTTGGCGGAACGTGGAATAAAACGTACGCAGCCAGTATTCAAAACCGAAATGTTAGTCTATCTGTCAAAGGCCACCTTAACGTGAATTATTATTTTGGTAAAATCATACGGCTCTCAGATCCAGGAATAAGGAAAATGAAACTACCGACTTTTTATGGGGATGAACATGACATGTTCGATTCTGGTCCATGGTTTACTTACAATTGAAACTAAAGGTCTATTTCAGAAACTGACAGTTGCAAATGATCTTAGATTTTAATTACGAGTAAATAATGGACCAGACTAGAACATGGAATTCTTGTTCTCATAGCAACCCCTTGACTGACAGATATACATGTTAGTTTCAAATATCGGCTGCATACTTTGACTCACTCGGTAGTCCAACAAACATAGTTTATCTCCACCAAATTCACTAATTGCATTATAAAAGGGCTTGCCAACTTAAATCGTCACTCAAAGCAATCACTGATGGCCTTACATCTTAAACATTTTAAAGCAGCAGTTAAATTAACATTGAATGTGATCTAAAAAATAAATAGCTGTTTGGAGGATATCTATGGAAAATCTTACTGAAAAAAAAACAGGTTTCCCTTGCAAGGCGACACTGAATATCCTCCACGCCAAGAGTAAAATAATTTGCACTAATTCTTAGATTTTCCAAAATGAATCTGCATTGTCTTTGAAAAGTTTTATTCTGAAGGAATCAGATAGAAAATTTAGCAGACTCCTTCCAATCAAATTAAAAAGGAACGCATCCAGACTAAAGGCCGACCTCCACTTCAATAGTTTTCGTCGGCAACGTGCGTGTTTGCCTCGTGCCGTGCTCTTTAGCAACAAAACATGCGTACAAGGTGACCGCGCTGATCGCCGACCAAAACTACTGGAAGTGGACGATGGCCTTAAGATTTTGATCATAGATGGAAACTTTAATTCCAATATCTCTTCACTAAAATTATTCAAACAATGCACAAGTCTACAATAACCTAAAAGTAGGTTATCAGAACATCCGGTGTATTTAGCATAGCATTCGACAACTTGAATTTCAAAGAGGTTGCCTATGGCTCTCCATGAGAAAATTTTACACCCACCAGTGCGAGTGTTGCTTCGTGAGGGTCTCTCATCAGCATCTAGGATTTAAAAAGGGTAAGGCAATTGCATCCCTGAATATTAACGGTCTTCGCAGTCATCTAGATTAGTTTCAGCTATCAATAAGGGACCTTGGGATTCAGATCCTTGCTTTAAATGAAACTAAGCTCGATCCTGGCTACCAAAGTAGTTAGCTAGTGTGGCTGGCTATCATTAAGAACGCCTAGATAAGGCAAGTCATTGTGGTGGTGTTTCCATCTATGTCCGATGTTATCTCAGTGTTATTGCTTAGGCCACAAATTCTGCAGAATTTGTGGCCTAAGCAATATGGAGATTTGGAGTCTGTGTAATCGATAAAGGATGCAAGAGAAATTTAATACAGTTAACTATCAAGTATGATTAAATCTAAGTACATTTGTATGTATTACTGAATTGTGCAAGCATTACTGAACCGTTCCCCACCACCTGTGGACAAAGAGGGTAAAGAAACAATCCTTTTGGGAGACGCAAATTGTGATCTCACTCCAAAACAAGCTGAACAACCTATGGACAATGATTCAAAGTGCATGCTTGATCTCCATGAGTTGTTCAGCTTTAAATAGCTTATCGAAGGACCCACTAGGGTCACCCCAAGTACCTCTTCCACTATTGACCACATTGCAACAACATATGCCAGAAATATTGTAAAATCTGCAGTGCGCGAGATCTCCTTGAGTGACCGTTACATGATCTACTGCGTTCGGAAATTTAATGGAACAGTACAGAAAGGCCATAAATGGTCAACACTCGGAAGATGAGAAGTTTTATTGAAGATGCATTCCTGGCAGATGTTTGAGCAATGCCTACTGGACCAGATGACATTGATGTTCTTGTGAGAAATTGGTCAAACCTGTTTTCTTTGATCATAGAGAAACATGCCCCAATGACTGAAATGCATATCTCAGAGAAGTACTGCCCCTGGATTGACCCAGGACGGGGTACTTGACCTAAATTTGTACGGGGATGTGCCCAAGAAAAAAAATTTTTTCACCTTGCTCCAGAATTTTTGCCTTCAAATGATACCCTGTTCTAGACAAAATCTGTGAAAAGTATACTCAAAGACACAAAAATTTGACTAAATAACAACCCGTTGTAACAAAATTTCCTCTTTTGACATTTTTTGACAACCTGCTCCAGAAAATGTGCCTTCTTTTGATACCCTGTACTAGAAAAAATAGGCGAAAACGATACCCTGAAAAACTACACATCCCCGTCGGAAAAATATACTAAGTACCCCCCCCCCCTCCGGGGGGATTGACAAGGGCCCGAAGAAACTGATGCAGACCAAGGATAAGGTAAAACGGCTACAGCCAAAAGAAAGTCTCCATTTCTTATGGACTCTTACAGACAGATCCGTAAGAAGATCAATTTCCGTAACATCCAACTAAAAAAACAGCATGGTACTAATAAGATCTCCAATTGTCAGGGTAGCGAGAAAGAATCATGGAAAGCAATCAATGAACTCCTTAACAAGAGATCAAAGTCCTGTCTTAGAGGATCTGGTTCTGAAACTGCTCACAAAAAAGATATTTCTAATGCAATGAACAGTTTCTTTTGCTCCGCAGGTACAGATCTTGCTGACAAAATAGATCCAGCCCCAAATCCCCTTCTTGCTGGTGACAATGAAATTAACAAACACAAGGCAACATTCCGCTTCAGGACTATTGAAGTGCGGGAGATCAGGGATGCATTTGCCACGGTTAAAGACAAGTTAAGGGTTGATGAAATTATTGTTAAAAAGCAACCTTACCAACTGCTGAACACCAGTCGTGAGTTCTTTCCTAATTTTCATGCCTCGAACTTTCACAAATTGGACATTCAATCTTCTAAAGTTAGGCCAAATATCGTCGCCATTTTGTACTTTGTACGAGTGTGCGAAGGCTCGATAAGGAGGCTAGCAATGTGGCTGGTATAATATCAACACATTTGGCAGCCTCGCTCAGGCAAACATGAAGTGACATCATACAAAATGACGTCATTTCGCACTTCTTAGCAGATTGAAATACATAGTTTCGCACATTGGAAAAGAAAAAAATTGAAAAAAGTACTACAAACCATTCACAACAGTGTAATCTCTTGAAAAATCAACAACCATACCAACCCCGGACTTGTCCATTAAGACTGCAAAGAGCTTTGGGAATGTTCCTGACTTTTGGGAAGTTGCTAGAGTCACTCCTATTATCAAAGATGGAGATAGGACTGACAGGTCTAACTATCTACCAATATCAGCCATGTCTGTCATCTCAAGGCTCTATGAAAAGTTAGTAACAAGCAGCTGTACCAATACATGAATGATAACGGTCATTTTTCATCTGGCCAATCCGGCTTTTTGCACATTCATTCAACAGTAAAATGCTTACTTAAAAATACTGACGACTGGTACAAAGGAATGGATCTTGATAAGCTTGTGGGTCTAACGTTCATTGACCTCGAAAAGGCCTTTTACACTGTAGATCATAACATTCTCTGCAAAAAGCTTGAGCTCTACGGCGTACAGCAATGTGAACTCAGTTGGTTTAAATCCTACCTTTCTAATCGAAAACAGTTTTGTAGGGTTAATGGTATGGATTAAAAAATAGGGAAATATAAAATGGTGTTCCACAAGGTTCATGTCTTGGCCCTCTTCTCTTCCTCATCAACATCAATTATCTCCCACGAGCTGTACAAGATTCTACCGTGTATGCTAATGACGCCAGTTTGTGCTACCAGTATCACGATTTGACTCGGCTAAATGAAGCTATTAACCAGCGACCTCAAAAAGCTGGATACTGGGCTACAAGGCAACGAACTTTCGCTGAATGCCACGAAAACCTTTTTTATGTTTATCTCTACAAAGCAGAAACATAACATTCTCAAAAGTCAAAATAAAGACCTGGATCTGAAAATTCGCGACAATGAGCCTGAAGTAGTCAAAAAGACAAAAATACCTTGGTGGGCAAATCCACTGCTCAATGGACTGTAAAGAATGAATCAAAGCAGTTTTTAGCAAGGTCTCTGAGGTGGTTGGCATTTTACAACATGCCAAGTCTTTTTTCCCGAAAGAAACTTTGACGACTCTCTAAAAATGCATTATGGAGCCCCACTTTCGATACTGCTGTTCTGTCTGGGGTTGCGCCGGTTTAACTGGAATCAGTTGCAAAACTTCAAAACCGTGCTGCTAGGATGATAACGAATAGTAGCTTTGATGCCCCAAGCAGACCTCTTATCAAAGGATTGAGATCGAAGACCGTTGATGAACTTGTTTCTGGTGAATCTAAGACAATGGTCTTCAAGGCCCTGAATGAGCTGGCTCCACAATGCTCGTGTGACCTTTTCACCCGAACTTCGTCATGCTCTTCATATAGCCTTTGTGATATGAAAACGGACCTGAGGCTACCGATGAAAAGGTCAGCAAATAGCCAGAGATGTTCCTCTTATAGAGGTGCAAAACTTTGGAATAGCTTGTCCTCCGAGTCATTATTATCATTACTATGTCTGAAGTTATCACAGCATCTGATGTTATTGCTGGTTGAATCTACTGATTACCGAGCCATATCCCACGGCCTTAGGTATCCATAACCTTTCTAATGACTCTTGCTGATCCCAATAAACAAGCTTTCTGTAATGTGCTGAAATTCACCATGATGTCTAACTTTCTTAACCAGTGTTCGAAGTTTTTGCTTACTGAGCCTAGCGTTCCTATGATGATCGGAATTGTGACTATTTCTTGACTTTGCCAAATTCTCTTAAATTCCAGTTTTAAATCTTGGTATTTTTCAACCTTTTCCCTGTCCTTATCTTGCACCCTCATATCAAATGGGCAAGCGACGTCCACAATGTAACATTTCCTGCTTTTATTACATCGGATGACTATGTCAGGTCTACAGTGTTCAATCTCTTTATCTGTCCGGATTTTCATATCCCACATGACTGTGACTTCCTCGTTTTCCATAACAGTTTCAATGCGGTGATCATACCATTTCTCACTTGCTGGTAGCCCATACTTCTTACAAATTTCCCAATGTAGAGACTGTGCCACTTTATCATGTCTCCAGTTCTTATACTGACACTGTGCCAACATCTTGCACTCTGCTAAAATATGAGCCACAGTTTCATTCCGCTCACCACACATCCTGCACTTTGGATCAATGTCCTCTTTGTCTATGACTTTCCTGATGTACTTCGTTCTGATCAGTTCTGATCGCCTGTTCTTGCGCTGCCATTAACAAACCTTCAGTCTCTTTCTTTATGCCACTTTTCCTCAACCATTCCCACGTTTTCTCGTCCCTAACGTCATCTGTAGCGTTAAAAAATCTGCCATGTAAGCTTTTATTTCTATATCTTTCCTGCCTTTCTAACTGAATCGTTGCCTTTTCTTTACCCTCCCCTAGTAGTTGTTCATTCTTCACTGCAACCAACAGATATTCATTACTTTCTGCTATATATGTTTCCTCAAGCTATTGATCTCTATATTCACGCAATCTTCCACGCTAATCAATCCTCTACCACCTTTGCTTCTCTTAACATATAGTCTGTCGACATCTCCTCGGCAATGGAAAGCTCGGTGGATCGTTAACAATTTACGCGTCTTTCTTTCCAACTTTTCAAGTTCTTCCTTTGTCCACTTTACAATCCCAGCCCCATATCTCATAACAGAGACTGCCCTGGAGTTTATGGCTGAGATACTATTCATTCCATTTAGCTTGGACTTTAATATCTTTCTCACACGTCTTACATATTATTTCTCAATCTTTTCCTTCATATCTTTATCTTTGATTACATCAGCCTCTAGTACTCCCAAGTACTTGTAACCTTTCTCTAAATCGATCTCCTGGATTTCTTTCTCATTTGGAAGCTTGACACCATCACTCTTTGCATATTTGCCTTTCTTCATCACCAGTATGCCACATTTTTCTATCCCAAATTCCATATTGATGTCAGAGCTAAATACCCTCACAGAGTTTATCAGTGTTTCTAATTATCCCTCTGTCTTACCGAAAAGTTTCAAATCGTCCATAAACAATAAATGATTTATCTTCCCTTGCTGTTTCCCTAAATCATACCCCACCTTAACATGTCTCAATAACATTGTCAAAGGAATCAATATCAGCACAAAGAGCAAAGGTGACAAACTGCCTCCCTGAAAGATTCCCCTTTTTATCTTCACATTTCCCAAGTTTATTCCTCCTGATCTCACACCTGTCTGCCAATAGTCCATACTTTTACTCAAAAATCTTTGCATATTTCCTGCCACACCAAACATCTCCATGCATTTCCGTATCCATGAATGTGGGACCATGTCATAGGCTTTTTTATAATCAATCCAGCCCATGGCAAGTCCCACTTGCCTTTTCTTACAGTTCTTCAATACCATTCGATCAATCAGTAACTGGTCATTTGATCCCCTCGCCCGTTTTCTACATCCTCTCTGCTCTCTGGCAACAAATTGTTTCTTTCTAAGTGTGCATACATTTCGTCTGCCAACACGCCTGTCAGGAGTTTCCACGTTAGTGGCAAGCATGTAATGGGGCAAAAGTTTGTGATAACATTTCCCTTGGTCTTATCCTTTACAATTAATGTTTTTAATCCCTTTGTAAGCCAATCTGGTATATGGTTTTTGTTTACGCATTCATTTAGCATTGCAGCAAGGGCTTGCCTGATCGATTTGATATTCTTCAACCAGAATCCTTGCAGTCCATCTGGTCCTGGAGCTTTCCAGTTGGGTAACTTGTTTGCCTGTCTTGTTAAAAGTTCTGGTGTTATTACTATATCCTCTTGCTGTCCTGTGCCTTCAAGTTTCTTTTCTATCCCTTTTAACCACTCTGCACTCTCGTTGTGAAACACTTCTTCACTCCAGATTCCCTTCCAAAATTGTATACTTTCTTTCTTTCTTTCTTTCTTTCTTTCTTTCTTTATTATTATTATTATTATTATTATTATTATTATTATTATTATTATTATTATTATTATTATTATTATTATTATTATTATTATTATTATCATCATCACCATCATTATTATTATTATTATTACTATTATTATCATTGATTTATTTAAAGTAGGCTGCATACAAAAATAGCTATAAAACAAGAGCTACTTCAGGCCTACTATCTAAAAAAGTAAAATTTGTAAAAAAAGAAATCAAATAGAGAATAATTATCTACAAATATATAAGTTTACAGATATTTACAACGTTTCCATATTTACTATGTTCTTTTTCCCCGGTATTTACAAAGCAGTAAATTTAGATCAGTTCAAGAACCCAACCTGAGCCACGAAAGTTCTACATAATCTACAATTGCATTCTACTCCTTTCCAGACTTTATTCTCCTTTTAAAGCTGGAAAAGGTTCTGACTGCTTTATGTCATTGGGAAGTGCCTGCCATAATCCACACCCGCGAAACGATATCGTATCCAAGCAACTGCACGTAGTGCGCACTTGAGGCAATAGTAGATCATGGCAGCTTCTTAACCCATAAGGACTGCGTTTTTCAACGAAGATCTCCTTCATGAAACTAGGATTAAGCTCCCATTTTGTTTTATAGACTTCAGTCATCAGCAATTGTCAATTCCTTATGTGGATTGGGACCGCATTGTCTTTGAGTAACATTGTATCATAATCTGATGTCATACCTTTGTAGGTTATCCGTAATGCCCGCTCGTGAATACGGTAAATTTTTATTGTTCTGTATTCCGTCACAGAACATCCAAACAAGAGGACAGTAGCTGAACTGGGACAAGATAAATGCCTTCATTATTCGTTTTAGTTGATCAATATCAAGAAAGTACGAAATTCTTGAGAGGGCATGTAGCTTTTGACTACCCTTTTGCAGATGGACTTTATTTGCTGTTTGAAGCATAATCTTTTGTCAAGAATAATTCCTAGCAACTTTTCTTCTGTACTCTCTTTTATCGTTATCCTTCCGATATTTAATGACACATCATTACTTTTGTCTCCAAATAACATTAGGTGGCACTTGTCCTCATTCAGCTTCATACAATTGTTTGGAAACCATTCAGCAATGTTAGGGGCATCGCTCTCTAGTGTTGTGATAACACCTTCAATAGCGAACTTACGATTGCACTACGCAACTCACTACGACGACGAAGAGGAGACTGGAGCGAGCGCGGCCCTCTGAGGAAACCCCTTCCTTCATCGTACTCAGAAAGTTCACTACAAAAGAAGCAAGAATCTACGTTGTCGCGACTACGAAGGTAAAATGTTTTCTATAAATTCTTGTATTCCTTTGTCCATCATAATAAGTAAGTTTTCGTGCACTTTCAACATCCCTTTTTCAGCAGAGAATGTTTTCTGTAGGTAATTTTCTTTTATTTTCGTTTTACAGCCTTCACAAAAATTGCAAGCTACGACCAGGAAATAGGAAAACATGGCCTCGTCAAGACAAGGCATCACGAATTCAAATGTGTGTAACTTGAACTGAGCCGTAGGATGTTTATTTTACTTGCTTGGATGAAACGTGATAGTTTTACAGAAGTACATGAAAACAGGTTTCTTTTCTGTGAAATATCGTTCAAAAAAGGATTGAAGTTTCACAACAAGCTCCGAGTCAAGGCCTAGACTAAATGGTGTTTGTTGTTTTCCGATGTTAAACAATTTTGTCCAGATGATCATAAATATTTGCTTTAGTGTATTGAACAATTCAAATTTCTTGCTAAAATTCTTTGATCCAAAAATTGTGGAAATATTCCAAGAAACCTTCCAAGCTTCAATATCTTTTGAGGAAATAATTTGATACTAGTGTTCAGTTTAATTTTGTCACTTATCTTATTTGATTTTAAAATGGAATTCTGAAATTTGACTTTATTTGTTCTTTTCTGCCTTCTATCCTTTCACTTTCCTCTCATGCAGTGTCAATTTTAATTCTATACCCAGGCCCAAAATGGTGTGGACAACAAAACATGATGTTTCTCTTTGTAGAGAGATTTTGGTTGTTGAACCATATAAGTACAAAGTAGGGAGCAGAGAGAAAGGATAGAGCTGGGACAGGATTGCAACCGCCTTGAATTCTCCCTCGTTGAGACTAGATTTAGCGTTGACCAAAGGGCGGTAAGAGAGAGATTTGCTAAGCTGGAGAAGTATTTTAAGAAAAAGACTGCAAGTGAAGAGAGGGCCAGTGGAATTTCTCCAGAAACTTCAGAATTAGATGAGGCAATGGAAAATATAATGGAACTAATAGAGACAGCAAACATGGAGCAGAGTGAGGAGAAGGAAAGCAGAAAGAAAAGGGAGGAACAGGAAAAGGAGACAGCTGCCAGTGTTAGGAAGAGATCTATGGAGAGACTGAGTGAGACAACAGAGAGAGAGAGTCAAGAGAGCAAGAAAAAAAAGAGGCACAGTGATGGTGGGGCAATTGAATATTTAAAAGAGAAGAATGAGAGAGAATCAGAGTTAAAGCAGCAAGAGTATGAACTGAGAAAGAGAGAGCAAGAGCTAAAAGAGAAAGAATATGCAATGAAAGAGAGGGCACAAGAAATGAGAGAGAGAGAGCAGCAGCAGTTAATGGAGATAAGGAGCAATGAACTGAAGCTGAGAGAGAGAGAGAGCAAGAAGAACGGGAGAAAAGGGAAAGCAGAATTTTGGTGCAGCAGAATCAAATGATGCTCATGATGCAGCAACAACAACAGCAACAACAAGCAATGTTACAGCAAATGCAACAGCAAAATGAAGCAATGCTTAAATTATTGAACAAATTTTTAGATAAAGATTGACTCAGTGATCAAATTTTTTGAGATAACTTTTAGTCTTGAATTGTAATTTGCTGTTCTATTGAATTGTAATATGCTTGAATTGTATGTTCTTGAATTGTAATATGCTTGCGTATCTATTTGTTGTTGCTTAGGGGCCCATTATTTTTTGTGCGTGAGAGACTTTATATCGGTCAGTGACCATTGGCCATTTGGTAGCCTTTAAAAAGCTGTTTTTCTTGAAAGGCTCTGAAGAGCTTGATGTGCATCTTTGAAGACCTTGGTGTGCATCTTTGAGGAACTTGAGGTTCACCTTCTTGATTGCCAAACATCTGATCTGATCCACAAGAAATAATCAGCAAGTGCTGGTGGATGCAAATTAAAATAATCAGACGCTGTTGAACCATACAGGCAGGTCATTGCATTCCTCAGAAGTGCACAGACGCTGTAAAATTTACCTACAGGGCTCATTCCTATTTAAAGATTTTTCTTAAAGTCTATGAACTTGAAGTTGTTGATGATATCACCAAATATCCACTCCACAGATATCCTGACTTGGCTCATAGACTGGTTGAAAGCTTCTTCTTCTGGTCTGAGGTTTTGCCTTCTTGGAAATGGGCACTGCAAGTGAAGCCTGTGTGAGTAGGCAGGATCACCATATATGCACAGAGACTGACCATCTGGTGCAAAGGAGTGCTGTTCAAGCTGTGGTAAAAGCCCAGACATTGCAAGAAGGGCACTGTCATGTCTCCTACCCTCTGCTGGCCCATAAAGATTAGCTATAAGACCATTTGGGGCTACAACTGATTGGGATTTGATTGCATGCACCCGTTTATGGCCATTATAGACTAATCTTTGGTTCCTTTGGGGTCTGCAAATTGGCCTAACTGTGCCATCAATAAATCCCCAGCAATTATCTAAGGCAGCTCCTTTATCATGGACAGCATTGGCAAATCTGTAGGTTGGGACGAGATAGCCAAGGTTGATCAAGATCTCTAAGCAGATGCCCAAATCTCACATATATCTCATCTGCAACCAAATTAGTTATCATGGACAAATGGGGAACAGGCCTAGCAAACCTAGGAATTAAATCCCCATATCTACATGGGTAAGCTAGACGTCTTAAGAGAACACAGAGGGCTTCAACAGAGTCAAAAACAGTTCCATTATAGCACCTAAGCTCTACTGGGAAGTTGAAGATATCTAACAAGGTGTAGATGTCATCCCTCCAGAACCTAAACTCTGCCTTACATTCGTCGTCTTCTAGTTGATCAAGGTCGAACCTCTCATAGTTCCAGTACGGGAAATGAGGGTTTCTTGGCCTGTTTTCATTTTGCAGCAACAGGAGCTCTACATCATTCACTACACCGTCGTTATGAAGCGCGAACAGGAGGTCGTTTAATTCTCCGTGATTTGCCATGTTGATCGAAGTTTCTTGTAATTTGGCGCCAAATAGCCACCGTGGTCTTATATTAGCAAATCGTAACAAATAACCCTTGGCGCACCAGGGCTACGCAGCCGCGCTAGTGCCATGCCCCTCACCGTCGTCGTAGTGAGCTGCGTAGTGCAATCGTAAGTTCACTAATATCGCTATCGCAAGCGTATAGATCGTTGTGTCATCTGCATAGTTACATATTTGAGCATCTTTCAAAAACATGAAGAGATCATTGAAGTATATATTAAACAAGAGGGGCCCCAGGACTGAACCTTGTGGTACACCTATCATTGTCTCTCTCCAAGTACTGAATGACCCATTTATCTTTACCCTCTGCTTTCTCTCACTGAGATAGCTATGAATCAACTGCAATGCATTTGGACTGAAGCCATAAGCACTTAATTTTGCAATCAAAAGCTCGTGATTTAAACAATCAAAAGCCTTTGAAAGATGCATCCAAGTGCTCCAGCAAAACCCCCTTTATCTAAGGTTTTCTTACAGGTTTCTATGAGTCGCAACAGTGCATGTTGGGTTCCATAGCCCTCTCGAAAGCCACACAGAAGGGGAGAAAGAAAGGTAAGGGCATGCGATTTTATTTGATTCTCCAAGACCCTTTCGTAAATTTTGGACACAGACGATAAAACCGTTATAGGTCTATAGTTCTTTTTGATAAAAGCATCAAGACTTTTGAAAAGAGATGAGCAGGCAAACTCTCTGTATCGCTTAATGAAAACTATGTAGAAACTGTTTTATTTCGTTTTGATTGTAAATTTTAAGCACTATTGGAACCAGGTTTCGGATACTATAAATGAGGTTTTATAGTTGAATTCAATCAATAGCTTTTTACTTTGTATCTTAGATTGTAATTAATGCTTTTATCTTGAAAATCCCTTGAAAATCAACTCGTTGAAGGGCAATGCTCCTTAAAAGAATTAAATAGCAAATATCAAATATCACATATCAAAAGTTACTACAACAGAAAACCGACTTAAGGTTGGGCTACCCTCAACCATTTTGAAATTTCCTTCTCAAGGGATTCAAACATAGTAAATTTCAAGTTAACCACAGAAGATCCATTTTACAAGGTGAATGAAAAGAATAAAAAAAACACCATCAAAATTTGGCGACATCATCTACCCATTACGCATAGTTCTTTATGTGCATTTGTCTCGAGGACCAAATCCTTCCATACCAGCATAAGTTACAAATCTTTAATTCGGTATGAAAACGAGGCTGTAAACTGCTATGATCTCTTTCTTAAACTGAAATAGCTTGAAGGAATTCTTGCTACTTATCTTGAGTTCTACCAGTGCACTCTTCAGGAGCCTTGAATTAACTCATTTGAGGATGTGAAATCATCAAGTTTCTAAATCCTGAACCAGAAGAGTGACAACATTTTTCTTGATAATACATTGTAGACCAAAAACTATGTTTTTTCTTGGAATCATCTCATGTTTAGTCAAAAAGGTTATAAAATCATGATGGTTTTAAGATTTTTTCAAACTTTTCTTGAATTTCTGAGAAAAAACAAAATCACTCTGATGTTAAAATATTGAAGATTTCAGAAAAAATCAACGGTAGTAATATGGCGAATTCGCCGAAGTTTCTTTGAAGTTTCACTTCAATGAAATAGGCCATATAATTACATAAACCATTTTAAAGATCTGAAACCTTCCATGCATTTCATTTCATTTTATTTCATTTTATAATATTTATACAGGTTTAAAAGGTTCATAACTATGTATGTTTTTCAACCTGACCTGTTAAAAAAAAAATTAAAATACATACCAAAAACAAAAGAATTACTGAGCTAAGCTAATTTACAATATCATACAAAACTAAGGCAATAAAAGAGAACATAAAAATGAAATAAAGTTATCCCCGACTATAGCTGTTCTTTGAAGGTTTTCAGGGAGCAGGCCAATTTAGTAGCTCTTTCTAGGCTGTTGCACAGTTTTGCACCGCGATAAGAAAAAGCCCTTTGGCCACTGATCGTTTTTAGAACTTTGCATTGCAAAGCTTTGAAAAGGTTTTGAATTTCTTGGAAGTAATGCACTTACGACTTTCTAATTCGAAGCACATTGATAAATAAAACCAATGATTATCCAATTGATTGTTTATCCCGCGCCGCGAACAGAATATATTGGCTTTCTACATTTGCGTTCACATCCTGTAGGCATAAGCGTAATAGGCGGTGGAGGGTTTGGGGCAGTAGCCCCCTAACCTTGGAACAAAGGACTTTGTGTCGGGCAGCCCCCTTGATTTTTCTTGCCGTATGCGTATGCCTGTAGGAAACAAAAATTGGTTTGGAGGTGACAACAAATTTGTGCCTTTAAGATTAATAAAATGAGATGAAGGTGTTGCGGCGCCGTGGTGTAATCCTCTGACATTGCAGCCGGAACACTCAGGCGGAGTGGGTTCGAGTCCCCGTAGGGCCCCACCACTAGAGCGTCATGACAAGGGGTCGCGGACTCGATTAGGTCTGCTCTATTTCCGCGATCCCAGCGCTTGGCGCTGAAAAACGCAACTTTATCTTCATCACCGTCACAATATCTCTGTTGTCAATGGATCAATACCAACAAGCTATGTATCCACGTTCAAGGTAACCATCGAAGAGCTTATCAAAACCTTACAACTTTCTTGGACACCCAGTACGATGTCCCAAAATACGGTTTGCCATCCCGTAAATCCATCGTTCTTTCCGAGAGAATACAGAAAGTTCTATTGTTACATTTATCTGGTGCTTTAAATAACTACCCAACATTTAAGCAGCAGTAGCATAATCAACTTGGCAATCGCTTACAAATTTTCACTGTTTATTGGCATGCCAGGTAGTTAGCTCTTGCACAGGGCTGCGTAAATTTCTCAGGAGAGGAAACTGAAGGATATCAAGCATGTCTTAGAAACAAGTCCAAAAAACTTAGTCTAACGACATTGAAAACTCCACAAACGGCGCTTATTACATTAGAAAAGGAGTTGCCAACTTAAATCGTCACTTAAAGCAATTACTGATGGTCTTACGCTCTCAACATTCTAGCAGCTGTTCAATCAAATTTCAAATGAACATAGAATGCGATCTAAAAACAGTAAACAACATAAAGATGCACATCTATAGAAAAAGCTTAATGGCAAAAACAGGCGTTCCTTGACTGGCGACACAGAATAGCTTTACTAGTAAAACTATTTCCAACAATTTAGCAGACTTCCTAAATCAAATCGGCATTGTCTTTTAAAGGTTTCTCCTGCTGAGGTAACATGTTTAAAAATAGATGAAATTTAGTGCACTCTTTCCTACTTTTTTGCGCACAACTTACCAAGCGATAATTTTCGCACAAATTGTGTCAAACAGTGACGATCAAATCTGCACGAAAACTCCCAAGCAAAATTTCATCATCTAATTGAAAACATTACCTCTTACAATTGAAAGTCGAGTTGCTAACAAATAATGTAAGGCAATGGTTTTGCTTACCTGCCAGACGGTAAAGAATGTCGACATACAATAAGAGCATAAAACAACATTACATCTCAAATTACTTTCAGGATCCGCAACGCGCATTTAGAAATAAATACAAAAACTGCGTTTTTAAGTAATTAGCTTGTACACTGGAAAGTCTACAAGTCTTTACAAAGCTAGAAAGTCTTTACTGGTGCGTGCCGCTATAATAACCAATCAATACATAAAATAATTTTACATAGAGTATCGCCTAGGGCTTCACTTTCATTTATCTCATTTTATAATTCCTTATTTTATCTTGATAATATTTATACAGGTTAACATAAGACATAGGTTCATAATATATATGGTTTCCAACATGACAGGTTCAAAAAATTAAAACAAAGCACCAACACTAATAACGAAAGAAATTTAAATGCCTGATATACAATATTATACAAAACCGAGTCTATAAAGGAGAACGTAAAAGATGAAATAAAATTTGTCCCTGCCTTGAAGTACCAAACGTTTCAGGCTTGACCCTTCGTCATCAGTAAGGAAAAAAAGGACGTTGAAGCTGAAGAAGCAGAGAGCAGTGTATTTATTTAAAAAGGAGAAAGAATGCAACGCAAGAATGTGATGTAAAAGATAAAGAGTGAGATTCCGGGAGGAAAACCTAAGAGCAGATGACATTCAACAGGAGATATGGTCGTTCAGGGACTTTCGTTAGCAGGAAAAGACAGCAGAAAGCGAAAGATTTTGGAAAAACTAATTATCTTTAAATTGGGAACTCTATTACCACAAGGACTTAACAAACGCCTCTAATATATTTCATAGCCTCTTCACCCATCATCTGCCATTAGGTTTTCCTCGTGGAACCTCACTCTCTAATTTTTTTATATCAATATAAAAATTTTACAATACATGCTACATTCTACTATACTCTAACTACGCAACACTACGATGACGATACCATGAGGAGCAAAAGACAATGTCTATCCCATGGCCAACACATAAAGATATATAATTAAATAGAAAACTAGATAAACAAGTACAAAAAAGGTACACATACGATACGATAATAAAAATGGTGGAAACTGTTTCACATTGGCTGCCAGGTCAGAGAAGGCGAAAATTTCACTGCTCAAACCATCACCTGTAAGTTATCAGGATTTATAGATCACAAAAAACGCAGGTAAAAATGTTTGAAATTTTGTGTGGATGAATTTCAGGCCTTACATCCAATGTGAAACAGAAATTAAAGACGGGAAAAACAAATTAAAGGGAAAAAGAGGCTTTGCGATCGAGGGCGGGGGGTATAGCAGCTTCTTCAAAACCACTTCAATTGAACCGGCCTGTTTTGCAAATGAAGTTTAGGGTTAATTTGAGTACATTTTTATTAACATCAATAGAAAAGTCTTTATCACCATACCGTAAAATTTGGACCAGCACGTTGTTTGGAAGGATGTTCATTTGAACATATGGTCGTAACAATTCCGAAACTCCAGCGAGAAGATCTCGTCGTTGAATGTCATATGAAGGGCAGAGCAACAAAAAGTGCTCCGTATCCTCAATACCATCGTTCGCTGGGCACATTGGGTCAATGGTATCTCGGAAATTATGACTGAATTTGTGAACATTTAATTTACTGAGACCGACCCTTATTTTGGAGAGATACGATAAGCCTAATGGGTCATGAATACCAAATACAGATTTTTCAGGGGGCGAATTATTGACAAAAGCTTTTCCTTAAAGACAGCAACAGACGGTGCAAGCCTGATTTCTGGATCGAACTTGTTCCATTCAGATATGCAGTTCGGATAAAAACCGGATTGAAATTGTTCGGTTCTTGCCCTCATCCGCCCAACAACATCCTTGTTGCGAAGAAAGGGACTTGTCTGATGAGGCTGTGGGATTGGCTCCTTTGTGTACAGGGGTGCGAGATTATTCATAATCTTATAGAACAAAATAAGGCGTCTGCTCCATCTTCGGGAGCTTAGCGACACTCCCAGCCAAGCTCCATGTATAGCTTTTCGCGTGAAGTTCCCTTCCAGGTTCCTGTTACAGCACGGGCAGCAGAATACTGAGCAGATTTTAATTCTTCCATTAAGTTTGATAAACAGATGTTTTGACTGAATTCACATACTTTAGCTGGGATGTGATAGATAACATCCCCGTAGTCCAGATGTGGTCGCACGTAAAGCTTCTATAGTTTGCTTAGGGTATGTCTAGGTAGATATTTGGAGAGATATTTCAGCAATCCAATGCCCTTTCTCGTTTTAGAGATAGCTGAGTTTATATGAGCCGAGAAGGAAAGCTTTGAGTCTAAGATAATACCTAAATGTTTATGTTCATTAACCTTTTCTACGGGTATGTTGTTAAAGAGAATCACTGGATGATCTGTTCCATTTCTTTTCCTTGAAAATATTAATTCAACAACTTGCTTTTGCGGATCAGGATTAAATGACATTCTCTAAGCATGGGCCCACTGACTGATCAGTTGAAGGTCATGGTTCATATCATTTGCTGCCTCGTTAGCTTCTCGAACAACCGTAAACAAGGTCTAATTCTAACTCCTACGTCGCTCTCTAACTCTTACGTCGCATCTCTAACTCTTTTCTCCATTCTATTACTACACCATTCTATCAATAGTTCTGTCTCTGCTTCTTTAGTTTTGACGAACTCTTTCTCGTTACTACTATTGAATGGTCAAGTCCGAAACGTTTAGTATTTCAAGCTCTAGGCTATATAATGCATTTAAAGCTAATGTATGTAGAGATCAATTTGTAATTTGTACTTGTGAAATTAAAGGGTATAATTGACATAAAATAATGGTGTTTCTGGAGAAGATTTGTCCTGACAAAAAGGCAGTAAAACGCAGGACACATTTTGGACTATCATAACAATGGAATCGAAATTCTCTGATTTTGGGGAAAATTTTGCGAATTCTTCCTCGAATAAACATTGTGCTAAGATAGCTACGAATGAAATGCGCTATATAATGCACTTCAGACACATTTATATTCTGCTGTGAGCAAAGACTTTGGGACTAACTGTTGCAATAAATCGGAAACACTAGAACATTACTAAGCAAAATCATACCTGATCTCCAATACACCGAACATCAATGTAACCAACCCATAATGCACCATTCTCTTCGAAAACAACGGACAACGTGAGATCATCACAAGACAATGCAATGTGTTTGATGTTTTTCTTCGTGTTTGTGCTTTTGTGATCAAATGTCGTAACTAAGATTAAAGTAAAATGTTAAGAATGTGATATTGGAGAAAATATCAGGCTGGTACTATACCTGGATACATGCGAAGGCCTGCCACCCGAACATTGCGACTTCGGCTGTCTCTTTGTTTTCGAGAAAGACCACAAAAATGCCCTGTTTAGAGACTACCTAAAATTCTGATAAACTGGAATAAATTTGGCAAATGGGAATAAATTGTATTTGAATGCCAAATAAGTACTCACCCTTAGCATTTTTGAAAGTAGGCTGAACAGTAATTTGCCTCTCTCAGCCTAACGCTATTAGCTTTCAATTTGAAATTTTAGACATAGCTAATCTTTAATTTCTTTTGAAGTATCGTTGTAAAGTCTGACACAGTCCCCCTGTAAAGCAGTCCCATCCATCGATGGGGGTACCGTGTACAATCACTGCAAAATGACATGCAAAATGAATGAAAATGAATACAAGCATACACCCCCCCCCTTGCAGCCAAATCTTGAAAAAGTCTTCCCTGGCAATGACATGTCACTGCACACAAAATATGTTGATTCTTCTCAGTTGCTACTTTCTCCTTAAAGGACAAGTCCGTGGTTGGTATGACTGATGATAGAGCACAAAATTATACTGTTTTGAATGGTGTATCGCACCTTCCTAAACTATTTTTCTCTTTCCTCCTCAAAATTATGCATTCACATATGGTATTGCGCGAAGTAGCATCATCACGCACAAAGATCTAGGACAAATGCTGCTCTTGATGACGTCCCTAAGCACAGGTCGCTTGTCTGAATAAGTAATATTGCAAGGAAAAGGCAAAAAAATGGCAAAGTACGATAAACCATCCATAACAATATTATCCTTTATTTCACCACCAATCATACAAACCCAAGACTTGTCCTTTAAGGGACCTCTTCACGGTTAAACCTGTTATTTATGATCATGAGTAAAGGATCTCGTCTAATTTTCAAAAACGAGAACCTTGAGATCCTGAATGATTCAATGGCATTTTAGTGGAAGAACACTTTGGAACACACACCCTAACTTAATTAAATCTGAAAAATGACAGCCAGTCTGCAAAATGACAGCCAGTCTGCAAAATGAGAGCACAAAAGATTCGATGGGGTACTCTTGTAAATGTTTTATATGCTGATGAAAGAGAATATTGTAAATAGGTAACACATTTGGGCCTTTATTAGTTAATATAACTACTAATTTAGCCAACTATAAATAAATGTATTATATGTGTCATTATTTTCATTATCAAGGAATATCAAAAAGAATTTAATATCATATCATTATAAACAGACAACTGTTCGTTTCTCATGGCTGTCATTTAACGGGATGTAATTGAAGATGAGATCAAAATTCAAATCAATCCTGCTACAGTTATTGTTAGGGAGACGAGATAGGCTGTGTCCGAAGAAACATATGTGTTCGCCGTGCAGTAGGTTGAGGCTTCTGCGCAGTAGCGTTTTGGGGCTGGAGTGCTTAGGGCTCCAAATCTAAAACGTTATTGCACATGAGCTATGGGGGGGGGGCACATACGTTTCTTCGGACATAGCCTATCTCGTCTATCCCAACAAGTTAGTATTTACGGGGAACTCATTTCAACTAAACGACCCTTTTACAATTTCACGGACATTCCTTCATTCCTGAGATTTTCACACACACACATCGTAAAACGAATTATTTTGTTTTTCAGTTCTGTGTGAGCTTCACCGTATCTACGACATGAAACATACTGACCTCATTACCTCATCGCAATAGACATTTTGCTTCTACTCCTCTTTTGACTCAGACACGTTAAATTTGGCATGGGCATGTTTACTTTTATCTATGGTTATCTGGGACTATTTTCAAGTAATACTCTTCGATAACACAATTTTGAAGTTAGGTTCCAACTTTCTGGTCTTTTGACGCGGCCCCAATGGAATAACCTAACTTCTAAAACAGTATTATTACTAATCCACAATGAATTTCGGCGAGAACACAGCTTATTGCTCAGGAGACAAGGGCAACCAAGCTTCGATTTCTCAATAACATATAATCAAAATAAAAGCGCCTTGAGCTTTGAATATCATATCTATGCCCAAAACCTGCAAATTTGTTTACTGAGAGAGCTAATGAAATTTAGCTATTAAGGTCAAACAAAATAAGTTCTTTACGTTCTAAGCCGTCAAAAGTCAACAAAAATTCAGTTTAAAAACATTCATATATTATTGATTGCTATTGCACTGAACTAATGAATGACATCGTGTCAAAGAGGCAATAACTGACTATCAGGCATAAAACTTTGACTGTTTGAAAATTACAAAAAATTTCTTTTTCTCAGGTTGTCAAAATAACCGTCAACCTCAACAGGCTTACCACATCTCTCCCAAATGAGGGTCGGTCTAAGTTAAATTTTCACAACTTCAAGCAAAATAGAACTTTTAGCTATTCTGCAAAGAGCCTGGATCGAGCGGCATTTTCATACATTTTTATGCGCAAGGATCGAAGGATCGATTGAATGGTCTTACAGCTTCGATCGGAATTATACATATACATATAGACATATATCCTCAAAAGCTCATTCTCAAAGATGCTTTAAACATAAAATAGATATTCAAAGAAAAAACACTTCTGGTAAACGTTTCGGCGCAAGCCTTCATCAGTAATAACTATTCCAAATAAAACAGAGCGTACATGTAGATTCAGAACTTCAAAAACCATACAAAACAATAGCCTAAGCGGGTCCTACCTATTACAATGAGTAATTAGAATGTGTTTAAGTTGCTGGTAATATTATATCATAGAGTTTCCTTGCTCTGCCTATTACCCTTTTTGTGGGCAGGGACTATGTTCGCCTTTTTCCACTGAGGGGGGTACACTCCAGATTCTAGGCATTGTTCAAAAATCAAGCATGACGGCTATACTATTGACTCGTCACACATCTTAATCATTGAAGAAGAAATATCATCACAGCCATGTGCCTTTTTCGTGTCAAGTGACCTGATGAGTCTTTGAACCTTTTCCCTGTCGACTCTCATGTTATGTAAACTCACTAGACCACGGGGTATGAAACTAGAAATTGTTCTTCCAGAAGTTACTGCACATCATTGTGAAACAAAATAATCATTAGAGATGTTTTCCTTGGCCTCCACATTGGTAACAAATAAACCATGCAGAAAGAATATGTTGGAAAATTTTTCTTGTTAATAAGTTTACTAAACAACGACCAGTAGGTTTTAGCTCCAGTTTTGGGATCAGATAACTTTTTGCCTAGGCTTGCATAATACTCATATTTAGCACTGGCTATCAGTTTAGAAGTTTCACTTTGCAATTTTTTACCCGACCCCACTCTTCTTGTTTCCTACCACTTTCAATAAACATTCTATGTTTGCGCTTGATAGCAGTTTTTAACTGGGATATTATCCATGGTTGATATTTGGAATTTAACAATCTTGTTGGGTATAAGAATGGTAGACTTGCTCCAAGTCTATTCCGTGGTTTATCAGCACTTAAGAAAATAACAGTGGTAGTGGTAACAGTGATACTACAACGTCTCAAGTCTCTAGCAGATATTTACTATTCAGAGTCCCAGTCAGGTTATAGAGATGGTAGAAGTACGATTGATGGAATCTTCACATTACGACAGATTATGGAGAAATGCAAAGAACAACAAAGGGATTTGCATATTGCCTTTATTGATTTTTCCAAGGCCTTTGATTGTGTGAATCGTGAGCTCCTCTTCAGAATCTTGGGTAAGCTTGGATGTTCATCAAAATTCGTTAGTATCATCAAAAGTCTTTACTCCGACGTGCATGCTAGACCGACGTGCATGCTAGATTGATTATAGATGGAGAACTATCGAAGCCAATTGAATACAATAGTGGCGTAAAACAAGGTTGTAAGCTTTCTCCTACCCTTTTTGGAATCTATGCAGCTGCTCTTCTCCTGCTAGCATTCAGAAATACCAATAACGTATACAGCATCAAGGTTCGCTTCAGGTGTGATGGTGATATCTTTGATCTTCGTAGATTGAAATAAAAAACGAAACACTCACCTTACTTATTAAAGAAGCCTAATCATTGCCATTCATTGAAGATGACATTGCTATCTTTTGTAACAGTGCAGCAGGTCTCCAACTTCTTCTGTCTGATTACAATGCATTATCCACAAAAATGGGCTTAAGTATCAACATAAAGAAAACTGAAATTATGAGCACTGGCACATGTGCGGACTTTAACATCGAAGGAAAAATGCTAGCTAAAGTGGATCGTTTTAAATACCTTGGCAGCTATATCACCAGAGACTGTAAAATGGATGAAGAGATTAAGGCACGTATTCAGGCTGCTTCATGTGCTGTTGGTAGGCTAAGGAACAGAATGTTTGATTGTCGGGACCTTACAACAGAGACAAAATTTAAAGTGTACAATCAGTGTGTGATTCCGTTGTTAATGTATGGAAGTGAGACTTGGACACTTTACCGAAAACAAGTTAGACAGCTTAGAACCATTCAGCAACGTCACCTACGATTTAACTGGAAAATCAAATGGGACGACTTTGTCACAAACGATGAAGTCCTTTCACTCGCAGAGGCAGATGATATAGAACTTCTTCTTAACAAGAACAGATTGCATTGGTTGGGTCATGTTGCTCGTATGCCAGAGACGAGAGCAGTTAAAGCTCTTCTTTACGGTGAGCTTGCAGAAGGGAAGAGAAAAGTAGGACGTCCTATGCTCAGATTCAAAGATACCATCAAAGATGTTCTCAAAAGAGGTGAAGTTCTTGATTCTTGGACAGAAAGTGGACAATCGACCTGAATGGCGCAAGTTGACCCATGAAGTGTGTAATGGAATAGATGAGAAGCGGAGAGTTAATAACGAACGGATGAGGGAGAAGAGACACCAAAGAAGATAGGCAAGAACCATGGTAGTCTTCTCGAACTTTTTAGATTTGTATTTTGGACTTAATTACTCTTCGTTGTTTTTGTGTTATACTCGTATCGGGTCGTAGGCGTATATATATATAACTATTTTCTTAAGTGCTGATAAACCACGGAATAGACATGGAGCAAGTCCATAAACAAGGAGAATACTTCAGAAAGAAGACTTCAAATTTCGTCTTGAGCTCACAAATTACTACCCTGTACATACTTGCCTAACTGAAAGTGTTGAACGTGTCCTCTACATGCCCAAAAGAAGTAGCCGCCCTGTTGCACTTTGCACTGGCTATGACATAAAATAAATTTTGCTATGCCCGTTAATAGTAGCCACAATACTTTATCAACGTTTTATTCTTTCTTCTAGGCAGTGGCAGACACTAGGGGGGGAGCAAGGGGTGCGATGGTCCCATCCCCAATGTTGGCTAGAACAAAGATCTTTTCTTTGAAAACAGTAGAAATAAACAATGCCTTTGAACTAAAATAATAGCTTCATTCCCTAATGTTTGGCATCGCCTAAGTAAGAAAGAATGGGCATGTGTAAAAGCTTACAAAAACTTCGACTATCAAACCTGTCAATAAAATTTCTCTTTAGTCAGTTTTGTCAGTGATGAACGCACCTTTAACGATAATAGTGATCTGCTTGTCATCTGCATCTGAGTCGGGAATGAAGGCTTACAGAATTATCAATCAATTTCATCCTTGATAAACAGCTGCAATTTTAGGACAATTTCGTCAAACTGCAAATCTTGCAATTTCACTCCTGATAAATAGCGGCAAGTTTCATCAAGGTGCAAACCTTGCAAAGGATTATGCAATCTCTCCAAGAATTTCGACCAAATTTAATCAGGTGATTGTCTATGAATGTTTGTAATATGCTTCAAACCAGTTTTGCCTTGCCCATAGTCTGTTTGCAAAGTCCACCTGACCGATCCTTGTCCTGGACTTCCTGGATCAAAAAATGTAACATTTTGCATCCGCAAAAGTAATAAAACGTTAGAATGGCGGATACCAGCATTGTCGGTCAGGAAAAGATCGATCAGACAGACTATAAGAAATAAACTTAGGGAATTTTCCAATCCATACCCACATCTTAATCTTATCTTTTTCAACGTATCAATTTGCTCCTGAAAATCAAATTTCGTGCCAGTACAACAACTTGCAAAGAAGTTATCAAAATCACATTAGTAGAGGAGTGGAACTTAGTACCCCAGTCTTAAAATAGAACAATCTTGAAATAGAACAGGGGAATTTGTCAATTTATATCTACATCTAGTCTTTTCCAGAATATTAACTTGCCCCTGACAAACAACTTTCATGTCCGTACCGCAATCTGCAACGAATTTATTAAAAGAACACTTTAGGAGGCCTGCAGCCTAGTACCACAAGGGGCATTTTGCAATTTGATTTCATATCCTCTCCTTTCAACGGGTCGACCTTCTCGAGAATACCACGATTTGCGACAAAGTTATAGCAATAAGGGCTTGCATCAACATAGCCTCGGTGTCTAAAATATCCAAGAGGGCATTTTCGGGTGTGGTTCATACCATTTTTTTTTTCAGCATATCAAACTGCCGCTCTCCACCAACTTTCATGTCCATAGCTGAGTGTGCACGATTTTAGTGATTGGATTCCATACCATACGGTGTACTTTCTACGCTTTCTGCACGTGATGACGTCAAACAACAACAATCGCTCCAGTGTTTTTGTTTGGCAAGATGGCGGCGGTCAATAGGCAAGATTTGAAGGTGAAAAGCGGCGAAATAACGGCATAGAGAACATGTAAGTGTTAGTTTTACTTTCATAACATTGCTTCAACCCCAAAAGAAGCTAAATTGGAAATGTCGATGTTTTAACGAACTTCCTCTTTCAACTTTTTTGTCATGCTCTACACGCCACCACAAAATCTTCTAACTTGGACAGCGCAGCGAAAAAATGCATTCAGCTTGATGCTAACGACAACACAGAAAGATCAACAGTTTCCTCAGACGATATTCCAAACTATAAGTAGCTAATCCATAATGTTTTGAGCATGCGCTACTGCCTAAATTCATCTGGCAGACCTTTGCAAAAATAAGGTAAATATGAGTAACATTGTTAAATGACAAACACCACGGCGAATATGGAACGATTTATAATGATTTTATCCATTGAAAACATTTTGGTATGGAGCGTCGTTTGCATCTTTATTACAAATTGACATATTCTTATCCTATACCCAAAATTTCTTTGATATGAGACATATTTTCAGTGGTAATTGCTCTATTTAGTATGGCCTTCATATCATTTTGTATGCCAACTTTCATTTCGAATGGCGTTTTGCATTCAGTATTGCCTTTAGCACAGTATGTCGTGACAAAATGAAATTTAGTATGGCCTATTTATTTCGTATGACCTATTGCGCAACACGTCATATCAGATGTAACTTTAGTATGGCCTATTGCGCAATATATCATCAAACCCTGATTCTGAACGGCCTGTCCATTTCGTATGGTCTATAGCGCAATAGCTATGTTTTGGCGGGAAAATTTATCAGCGCCGTCACATTGCTCAAACAAGATGGATGCCACCAGGCCTACCGAAGAGCAAGAATCAATCAGAGATGCCGTCAATCGGATAAATCAGTTGGCGGCGGAAGGATAGCGCCTGCTCAGTCGTCTCAGCAAAGCACCTGGCGGCGTACGTGCGTCGTCAGTGGGGGCTGCGGCGACTGGGTCTAATGCTGGGCCAAGGTTAACCAACAGTTCGTCATCATTATCAATATCTGAATCAGTCCGAAATTTGCCAAATAGCCAAAACGTAGCTAGTTGCGCAATGGACCATACGAAATGGACAGGCCGTTCAGAATCGGGGTTTGACGATACATTGCGCAATAGGCCATACTAAAGTTACATCTAATATGATGTATTGCGCAATAGGTCACACGAAATAAATAGGCCATACTAAATTTCATTTTGTCACGACATACTGTGCTAAAGGCAATACTGAATGCGAAACACCATTCGAAATGAAAGTTGGCATACAAAATTATATGAAGGCCATAATAAATAGAGCAATTACCACTGAAAATATGTCTCATATCAAAGAGATTTAGGGTATAGGATAAGAATATGTCAATTTGTAATAAAGACGCAAACGACGCTCCATATATATAAGCAATGATGTTTTTCAATATTTTATTAAATAGCTAACATGTTCAATTATTTTTAGAAATTTTCCTAGCTAAAATCGGTCACTCCGTTCAGATTCTTTAGGCAATTTTCTAAAATGAGTCCCTTTGAGAAACCTTAAAGAACGTGCTAAAATTACAAGCAAAAGTCCCTAATGTGTTTACCTCACAGCGATGACTTTCAGCACGCTTTAGCACGTGCTTTGGTTTTGGCGGATTGAAAAGTCTTCCCCTAGTGTGAATAACTTATTCAGGGGGATTCCACTCTCCCAGGAGGACAGAATACATGAGCACATCCAATTGTCATTATTGCTACGAAGGAGAACAAAGGGAAATTTTGCTTGTTGTTTTCACTCGTTTTTGCAGGTTTTCGAAAGGGGCTTTTTGAGGAATATCTTCTATTTCGACGGGAAGGAATGACCGATAAAAGCCGGGGAAATTACAGAACCTATACTTTGACATAACCGGGATAAAACAAGACAGTTTTCAACACCATTGCTTTAACGTTGAGGGATCAGGAATTTTTCAAACGCCGGGCGTTTTTATCGACTCACCCGGTATACGGACTGTCCCAAAAAAGTAGAGGCGTTTAAACAGTTCCTGCTAAGGAGAACTTTCCCCGGCTTTAATCGGTCATTCCTTCCCGTCGAAATAAAGATTTTCTGCAGAATGCCCCTTTCGAAAACCTGCCAAAACGAGCGACAACAGCCAGCAAAATTTCCCTTTGTTCTCCTTCCTAGCAATAATGACTCTTGGGTGTGCTCATGTATTTGTCCTCATGGGAGAATGGAATCCCCCTGAATAGTTTATTCACACTAGGGGAAGACTTTCAACCCGTAAACAAGACAGCACGTGCTAAAGCGTGCCGAAAGTAATCGCTGTGAGGTTAACACATTAGGGATTATTGCTTATAAGTTTAGCATGCCTTTTAAGGTTTCTCAAAGGAGTTCATTTTTTAAAATCGCTTACAGAATATGAACGGAGTGACCAATTTTAGCCAGAAAAATTTCTAAAAATAATTGAACACATAAGCTATTCAATCAGGTATTACAAAATATAATTGCTTATATACTCAGGGAGCAATAGCCTCTCAAACATCGGGCGTGTTTTTTGACTCACCCGTTACAATTGTACATTATCAAGATTTCATTGACTTTGTTTGCAATTTTTATCTAGCCCTCAAGTTCACATTCGATATCACAGCCATTCCAAAAAACATTCTGTTATCTGTATCTGATGATTCCATCTCCACATCCATCTATTATAAGGATACAGACGCTCATAGTTTTCTTAACTACCCTTCATCACATCCTATCAAAACCAAAAACTCTATTCCTTTTTCTCAGTTCCTACCTCTCCAGAAGCTCTGCTCCAAGGATCCTGATTTTAGAGAGAAGGCAAAGAAATGAGTTTGTTTTTCGTGAACAACGGTTATCCTTCAAAGGTGATCAATGAAGCATTTAAAAAGGTTATCAAGATCCCCAGACAAGAGGCACTGAAGAATCGTAGGAATAATTAGCCTTAGAGAATCCCATTGACACTCACATACCAACCTCTGGCAATCCCAATCAAAAAATCATCTTCAATAACTTAGGTATCCCTTCTTCTGATGCAAAAACGCGACAAATTTTCTCAGCCCCACCACTCATGGCTTAAGACGTGATTCCAGCCTGAGAGATGCACTTGTTAGATCCAAGCTGCACAACGACATTGAACGCCTCGGTACAATAGCCTGTGGCCGCTCTAATTGCAGAACTCGTGATCATGTTAGTAGTGATACCAAGATTCTATACCATCCGGAAACTTTTCCGTGCGCCAGTCCTTCACCTGATCCTCATCCTGCCTTATCTATTGCATTCAATGCACCAGATGCCAAGTTATATATATATAGGAGAGACAAGTCGTCAGCTAAATAATCGATTTGGTGAACATTTCCGCAACGTCGAAAATAAATCCCACGAGAAGGAGCAAAAGGTTGAACTTTCTGACACAAATGTTTCAAGACACTTTAATTCGGAGGGCCATTCCACAGGAGATATGGTCGTTCAGGGACTTTTGTTCGCAGAAAAAGACAGCCGAAGACGAAAGACTTTTGGAAAACCAAATTATCTTTAAATTGGGAACTTTAATACCACAAGGACTTAACAAACGCTTCTCACTTATATCATAGCTTCCTCATTTATCATCTGCTATTAGGTCTTCCCTTTCGAATCTCACTCTCTATCTTTCACGTTGCATTCTTGCGTCGCATTCTCTTCTCCATTCTATTAAATACATTATTCAATCAATCCTTCTCTCTCTGCTTCTTTACTTTCAATGTACTTTTTCTCGTTACAACTGATAAAAGGTCAAGCCCAAAACGTTTAGTTTTTCAAGCTCTAGGCTATAGATTTCATCAAAAGTAATTTATGTAATGTATTTACAACACTGCAAATTGCATATCACTGAAATAATCTTTTAAGTTTCTGCTCCCTGGATGTGTTTTTGGTGAGTCAACTAATGTCATTATATTCAGACGCATATTGATTTGACACAACAGCCGAAGTGGGTTGCTGGCCGGAGCTCGTTGTAACAGCGTACGCTGCTCCAGGCTTACCGAGGATCTTGGCCAAGGCTGCCCTAAACGGCTTAAGACGGAGCGTGCATACGAACGGGTTAACGGCTGAATTAGAGATTGCCAATAGAAACTGCAAATCACGTAAAACGTGTCGAAAGGTGCAATGACAATTCGGACAAAACTGCAGGATGTAGATCATAACAATGACTGGTAGATAACACGCAGCAAATACCGCAAGGATAATGAGAAACACTCTTGTAACTCTCCGCTCAGTTTTCCTCAGCTTACTTTCGCGATCTTCACCACGACGAGCTCGTCTCGCATCATTCTCTCCTGATTTTGCGTCTCCTTGCTTCGCAGGAAATTTAATGGCTTGTTGTTTGAGAGATTTGTAAATCTTGAAATAAGTGAAACCCAGTATCGCCAAGGCAACTACGACACCGGTGTGGGCGAAAATCATCAGATACGGAATGTAGCCTGTTACGAAGTACAGCATCGGTAGACCAAGCGAAACGAACCAAATAACAATTGAGCCCAATAAACACCTACTGAACTTCATGTTCCTTCGATACATGAGTGGGTTCGAAAGGGCGAAATAACGATCAACGCATAATGCAGCGAGGCTTAACAAACTTGCAGTTGCAGATATGAAATATGTTATGAGAATCAGCTGAACATGAACTTTCTTCTTCGTTCCAATAATTTCCATGGTGTGTGTCGCGACTGAAGTGGGCATTGTTATACAGCCAACAACCAGATCGCTCAGTGATAAATTTACAAGGAAATACATAAACGGGGTTCGAAGGTTGTGAAACGGGTCTTTGTAAACAGCCAAGCAAACAGCAAGGTTTCCACAAATTGTTATTAAGCTGAAAATTCCAGAGATACTTGCTGTAAAGTATGAAAGTTCCACAGGGGCAATAACTTTGTAGCAAGGACTGTCAGCCATGATAGCAACAACCAAATTTACTTCCTTGAACAGAAGGTTTCAAAAGACTGATTTCTTTTTGCACCAAACATGAGATTTATCGCATGATCGAAACACAACGGCTTCATTTTGCCCTGCACAGCCGTAACCTGCTGGTCGCTCCTCGTGAAACCGCAAGCCCTGGGCCACCTTTTCAACCGCAAGCTCGTCGAGACTTGAACGTCTGTGGGATCATGGTCCATTGAGAAAACCATTCAAGAGCTTAACTCCAAATTAAAACGTTAACAAAATCTTATAAACCACGTTCTATGAATCGGGGACTAAAAATATAAATTACTCAATGAACCACATGAAGACAGAAATTGATCGAGGGCGCAAAAAAAATTTACATTGAAAGACCTAGATTACATTGTTGCCAACGATAAAGAAATTGTTAATAAAAAAAATAATAATAGAAGAATGATCAAGAATTAAGTGGTCATTCATTTGCAATGTGTTGGTCAACCAACAATTTTTCATTCATAGAACAGATGGGCTACATAGAATAAAAGGAAATCTACTCTGCATTTACATATTCTCTTGTTCATGCTTTGTCATTGTCACTGTTACTGCTTTTCTGCGTTACGATGTTAATGTTTTACTGTTTCTGCTGTTCAATCATCAATTCAGTTATCAAAACGCTTCCAGTCCCTTCTCCAATTCATAAAGAAACAGAGAGGACACTCAGTTCTGTGAAGCAGCATCCAATTCTCTCGTCAACAATTTTCACGAGCAATATGCTTCATAATTGTAAATGTAGTGTTTTCATGTAAATTTCCAGTTTAAACAAAGTAAATGCTAATTCTTCTGGAAAATTTTATAAATTCTCGGCTGCGCTGTAATGCTTTACAGTGGTGAAGATTTGAGATTGAAACATTTAGCGATCCAACGATTTTGCTTTTATTTTCATATGTAAATTATCAATTCTTCACATTTTAGGCATAAAGTTGGTTTTCAATAGAGATATGCTTAAAAGAAAGCGGGACCGAGTTTACGCGGGGATGAAAGGTGTTTGTATGTCTTCTTTTGCATGAGGTAGAAGACCGCCAACAAGGTCTTACTTATCGCTAATGATGGGCCGGTGGATGCTAACTACAGAATAACTTACATATTACATACTACATGATAGCTCACATATCACTATAACTACTTTAACAGAAGAAAGTTTGGGGGAAGAAACTTTCGCTAGTTGAAAGAAACGCAAAATGTTTGGAATTAACTTCCATAAATCGACCAACACAGTGGGCACGCATGAGGACATTTCGCAAAAAATGATTTTGTGAAACCACTTTATCTTTTATGATATCCTGCAAGCCCAATGAGGGCATTATTGAATAGAAAAGACAAAATGCATTTGTCTTTTTCAACTCAAGGCATATTGCAATTTGAACTTGCCACAATATAGACATCTTTCCACTTTGATGTAATTCTCCATTTTTTGGATATTCATTCATAAAGCCAAAGAAAATCATTTTAAAACTTAATTTTTGTGTCTAATTTGATGTTATGATTGTTTACATCCTTTTAGAATAGGATTTCGGTCAGAATTTTTCTGTTTTGCGCCAAATTTAGGCAAAGAAATGCAGATTTTAAAGAAAAATGTGCGCATTTTAGGGGCAAATTTTTCCATATATTGTAAATAGCTCAAAAGGACCAAATTTGGCCCATATAAACCATATATGATTCTGGATCTATGAATTATCAGCTTTCAGATGAGCTGAAACAAATATGGGCCCAATTTGGGCCTTTTTGATAATTCAATAAAACAGGAAATGGGAATTCTAGAAACGCCTGTAGAAAAAAAGTTTCAAGGTCGGCAATATGCCATTTGAACACCAAGTCACCCTGATTCTGAATTTGAACTTCATTTCTTCATAGATTGTGTACTTTGTTAATTATACGCTATTTATTGTACCACAAAGAAATGCTTTTTGCAGGTCTTTGGCAGAAGTATGGTCCAGTCATTGGGTCATAGTTCATAAGGTGCATATGTTTCTGAAAAAAATTATTGCAGATTTGAAATTAGGAGGAGCTAGAGTCTCAGATGACATGTAGTGAACTTCTGACTTTTTTCTAATGAGGAGGTTGCCAAACTCCCAAAAGAGCAATCCATTGTTGCTGAGAGTGTAATGTGAAAAAAATTCAAAGAAACAATTGCGAGTTTTTTAACTGAATAAAACATCCACATTTTAGTTGCCAATTTTTGATAAAATGTTCATTCTAATAATTGAAACAGTTACTGCAACTAGATGCCTTACAAAATCTAGCTACTTTCGGTACATGTGAAATGTCCTCATGACCCCCTATTTATGACCATTGTGCCAAGATGGGGAATTTTGTGGGAACAACCATTCGCAAATTAAGTTTATTGTCAAAATTTTTTGATGTCTCGAATGTTACTGCAATTTCCAATGATTCTTGCGATGGTTCGAAATGACTATTGATCAATAAGATCATGCTTAACTTCCTTGCATCTCAATAAGACGCACAACTAAATGATAAGAAAAGGGATAAAGATACTTGATCTCATCGGGTGTCCCAAACAATAGATGGATTTGGGATTGGACTTTCCTTGCTATCACTTTGATCTGATGTCTGATATGAGACTGACGTAAGTGTCAAATCGTTCTTATTATCCGCATTCACTGTCATCAGTACTTTAGTTTATTTCTTATATCTATATTAATTCCCTTGGGGGTAAACACAGCCTTTTTCTCCCCGATGGTATAGAGGGTATAGAAGGTATAGAAGGTACAGGTATATACGTCATAGTAGTATTATAAAGTAATTCTAAGTAGTGTAGACCGTAATATGTATTGTGGCATTTTATTGGATTATAAAAAACATTTGAGTATTCAAGATTAACATTTCTGCTTTCAAAGCACCAGACCAATGAAAGAGGTATCAATACGCAGGTTAACTGCCCACAAACATTTTGAGAAAGATAGCAATCGATTGAAGCTAAATTCGCATCGCTGGGGCCAATCAAAGCCTTATACCTTTTTGGGACAGCCGCTATAAATATCTGATAAAAGGTTTATTTGCCAACTGAAACGAGAATGAAACCGTCCACTTGTTAGGCCAAAACTGTTTCATACAGTGTGAAAATTACTCTGAGACTGCAGAGCATCATAGGGAGGGCACGGTTTTAAAATATTCCTAATAGCCTGACAACCAGCCGCCCAATGATTTTCAGATACTTTCCTTATAGGAGGCTCGTTATCCACCTTGATGAAGATGACAGTTGATTTTTCAAAGTAGTTTCACATTAGTGAAGCTCACTATTGACGATGCAACGGACGGTTGGGAGAAATATCCACACCAAATCCACAATGTGAAATTCCAATCAAAAACAATAACGTGTCGCAATTACACCAACTACAGCCCAAAACTCTTTTGTGATGACCTAAAAACTGCCAATTTTGAGGACGTGTTTAACGCAACTTGTGCTAATCAAGCATGGCATTATCTGAAACAGATTCTCATTTTCTATTTTAACAAACATGCACCGTTGACTGAAAAGAATGTGAAAGGAAAACTAAGTCCATGGCTTACACCCGAAGTGAAAAAACAGATGAATATTAGAGACAAACTATTACGTAAGGCTCGTCGGTCAAACCATGAAATTGATTGGTCTTCCTATAAAAATCAACGGAATCGTGTTACTAGTCTTGTGAAAAAATGCAAAAATAGATTCCATAAAGACCTTCTGAAAGAAAATGCAGACTCGCCAAGCAAATTTTGGGGCGCGGTCAAGAAACTTTATCCGACCAAGAAAACTGCTCCATCTGCTGGCTCGGTTTTTGACATAAATGGATCGAAAACATCTGACAACGGAACCATAGCAAACACCCTATGCAGTTACCTTTCAAATGTAGCAAATTTACTGAAGTCTAAATCTTTCCTATTGCGGGACTTTACTTGGATGAAACCAAGTGAAAACAGCCTTGTTCCTCCATGTTCAGAGAAATTCACTCTCATTGAAGTTAGCGAGGCTGATGCATATAAAGAACTAAACAACCTCAAACGCAAAAAGGCAACTGGACTTGACAACCTCCCTCCAGGACTACTGAAGGATGCAGCCTCTATCTTAGCGAAGCCTCTCACACACGTGATCAATTTATCATTTAAAACGGGAGTGGTACCTACAGATTGGAAGGAAGCAAAAGTAGTGCCAGTCTATAAGTCTGGCCTCCGTTCTCAAGTAGATAACTATCTACCGATATCAATTCTCCCAACTTTATCAAAGATTCTCGAAAAACTGTTTCACAAGCAGCTTATGAACCATCTTGAAAGAAATGGCCTTCTCTTTAATTATCAGTTTGGATTCAGAGCTAAAAGATCGACAGAGCAAGCAGTAATATATTTCCTAGACCATATTAGAAGGGAAGCAGACAAGGGGCGGCTAACTGGTGCATTATTCATTGATCTGTCTAAAGCCTTTGACACTATTAGTCATTCTGTCCTTCTCTCCAAGCTTCAAGCCTACGGAATAACAGATAATGAACTAAATTGGCTCACAGACTATTTATTTAATCGCAAGCAAGTTGTTCAGTACAACGAAACATTTTCCAATTCATGCCCAGTGTACACAGGTGTTCCGCAAGGATCCATCATTGGTCCTCTCCTGTTTCTTATTCACTTTAACGATGCACATAGATCATTGGAGCATACAAATATTGTGACATGTGCAGATGACACTGTTATTTTTACGTCAAGTAGTGAAATGGACATCATCGAAAGTCATCTTAATCAAGATGTTAACAGCCTGGCCACCTGGTTTCGCAACAACGAGCTAATCATAAATCTGAAGAAAGGGAAAACCGAAGCTATGCTTTTTGGCACAGCAAAGAGATTAAATAAATTCAAAGAGAGACAGCTTAACATCAAAGTCGGTGAGACCTCTATCAATTGTACAACGCAATATAAATATCTCGTAGTAACATTAGACCCTTCATTGACGCTTGATACTCATCTTGATATAACCTGCAAAAAGGCAGCAGGAAGGGTCAACCTTCTCAGGCGCATTCGCAGTTCCATTGATACGTCAACAGCCATAGTAATCTACAATGCTATGATCATGCCCCTTTTCACGTACTGTGGATCAATTGGACTTGGATGGCCAGAATCCAAATTAACGCGGTTGCATAGTGTTGAGAAACGAAGCATAAACATTATCAAATCAAAATGTCCCCCAAACGCAGATTTGAGAGTTCCAAACATAGGCAATCAAATGAAGAAAAGTGTCTGCAAATTTGTTTTTGACTGCCTACAGAAAAATGTATGTGAACCATTTAAGGAATATTTTGAAAGAGCAAAGCATGAAAAATGTACAAGGAATAATAATCATACAGTTAAACTGCCACTCATGAAAACGAAAACTGGACAGAAATGTGTCGCCTTTGGTGGTGGGAGAATTTTTAATGAATTGCCGCTTGAGGCAAGGAAGATTGAGTCAAGGATTGTTTTTACTTCGTTTTTAAACGAACATTTCTCTTGAAGAAACTATCTGTACATAACTTTAATTAAAAAACAGTAAACACATAATGTAGCTTTAAGTTCTTTTCCTTTAACTTTCATGACAGGACCCTTAAGATAACAGCATTGTAATTATGCTGATAGGTTATCCTGTATAAATATTCGTATTACTATTATTATTATTATTATTGAAGCAAAATAGCTACAGTTAAATAGCCAACAATAAGGACCATCAAATATTGTTGGTCCTAAAAATGAGCAACACCTTCCATACAAAAAAAAACAGTCAATATCTAATCTTCGTGTTGGACGAGTCCTGAAAGTACTTTTCGAGCCATGCTTTCACTGTCCATTAATACGGTTTTCTGCATCTCTGCTACTGCTTTCTCAGCTAATTTCTTTCGTTCTAAGCGTTCGCTAAATACTCTTTCCACATCACGCAATACTTCTTTCATACCGCCACCAAGAGCACCAATGACAACAGGAATTATAGCTATATCATATCCTGGTCTTCTCTCTCTTAATTCAAATGCAAGTTGTCGATACTTTGTCACTTTCTCATTTCTTTTAGCTGCTATATTTACCTGCTGCGGACATGCCATATCGCATATCCAAATCTTATTTCTTTCCTTGTCCTCTAATACCAGATCTGGTCTCCTGGATGTTGTTGTTTTACGTAAGTTGAACTCAAAATCCCAGACTAACTTGGCACGACTGTTTTCCAAGACTTGTCCTCTCAGCCAATTTTCCATATACCACTTTGTTTTTATTATTATTATTTCAAATACGACATGGCCTAATGCCAGAACCATACATGCCAAATGTCAAACTCTAACAAAGAGTCTTAGACAGCAAGCACTTTCCTCAAGATATGAGCTGTTCCGAGTAATGCTGATTTTTGAAATACTTTGATGTTATGCTTGACGTCGAGCTCCTTTAGATTCTCTTCAAGTTTCTTTGTGATCGAACCTAACGCACCAATAACAATAGGGATGACTTTAGTCTTTGTTTTCCACATTCGTTCCAGTTCCACCTTCAGTTCCGCGTAATTCATTATCTTCTCCACCTCCTTCAACGCTATGCGGTGATCACCTGGTATAGCAACATCTACGATCAGGCATGTATTTTTGGTTTTGTCAAGTATAACAATATCTGGTTTTCTATGCTCAATTCGTCTGTCTGTCTGAAACAGGAAATCCCATAGGATTTTTGCTTTATCATTTTCTAACGTTAATTCTGGTTTGTGTTCCCACCAATTCTGACTACACTCAAATCCGAATTTGATGCACAACGCCTAGTGGATATTCTGGCACACCTTATCGTGCCGTCTTTTATATTCTTTCTGTGCAAGCATTCCACAAGAACTGACTATGTGTGTGACGTTTTCCGTTTCTTTTCCACATAAACGGCATTTATCTGAAACGTCTAACTTGTAAATGGACTTTTTAATTGAGTTTGTATTCAACGCTTGGTCTTGCGCAGCGATTATAAGGCTCTCTGTTTCTCTCTTTAGGTCTCCGTTTGCTAGCCACATCCAGGATAAATCTTTCTTCTTACATTCCTTTGTATCTCTCTCAAATTGACCATGAAGCGGTTTATTCTCAATTGCAGCAAGCGTTTCCCTCTCAACCCTTATCTTGTAGCTTTCTTTTGTCTCAGTTGCAACAGCACCGAGTCCCTTCTGGTCACTGATAAACTTGAATACCTCCTCTTCACTACTTCTTAAGTACTGTTCAAGATTCAATCTCTCCAATTCTACACATTTAGCAATACTTATAAGTCCTCTTCCTCCAACCTTTCTCCTGAGATACAGACGATCTACATCCGCTTTCGGGTGTACACCACCATTCATTGTCAACGCTTTCCTTGTCTTTCTGTCCAGCATATCTATTTCTTCTTTTGTCCAGTCAAGAAAGCCGGCACTGTATCTTACCACAGCCACTGCCCATGAGTTAATGGCTGTGATTAAGTTTCGTTCATTAAGCTTTGTTTTAAGCCTTGTCCTCTCAGCCAATTTTCCATATACCACTTTGTTTTTATTATTATTATTATTATCATTATTATTATTATTATTATCATTATTATTATTATTATCATTATTATTATTATTATTATTATTATTATTATTATTATTATTACCATTATTATTATTATTATTATTATTATTATTATTATTATTATTATTATTATTCAGTTTCATTTCTGGGCTGATTTCATTTTATTTTGCGAAGATTATCTTCATTTATTTTAGTCTGGGCATTAAAGTAGGCTGCAGAACTATATCTAATCTGATATATGCTGATGATGCTGTTTTGATAGCTGGAAGTATGGAAGAGTTACAAGATTTAGTTAACAGAGTGAAAGTTTCAAGTTTGCTGAATGCAAGGAAAACAGAAGTAATGAAAATATGTAAAAACAATCTGAATGGGGAAGCAGAACAGATCATCGTAGACAATAATGAAAGAATTGAAAACGTAGATGAGTTTGTCTACCTCGGAGCACTTATCACCAATAATTATGATGACACAAAAGAAATCCGTAGAAGGTCATGTATTGCAAGGAATGTAATGGTTTCATTAACGAAGAAATGGAAAGACAGGCAGGGGTATTATCATCAAAACAAAGGAAAAGCCCCTCCAATCATTGGTTTTTACCATAGCCAGTTATGGCTCGGAAAGTTGGGTTTTAAAATCATTGACAAAAAGAAGATCGAAGCTTTCGAGCTTTGGTGCTACCGACTATTGTTGCGAATCAGCTTTATTGAAAAAAGACAAACGAATGGGTACTGGAAAAGATGGCGGTGAAAGAAAGATTTTTAACCACACTGAATCGTAGAAAAATGGCCTTTGTCGGACACATACTTAGAGGCAAAGACATTAGCACTGATCTTATTATGAGGATGGTCTATGGAAAGCGAGGAAGAGGAAGACCAAAAACCAGATACAGCGACAACGTCAAAGAAATTGCAGGTGGCAGAGGTCTCACTGATTTGTACAGGCTGGCGCAGGAAAGAAGATTATGGAGAGCCACGGCGGTTTATCAACATGAACTTCCCGTTAGATGATGATGAGGCATTCAACGCACTTGATCTTTCAGTGTTGCAATTGTCGGTTCCTCTTTGTACAGAATTTAAGCAAGTCGGGGGTAAACTAACCCACTACACTTTGACAAACGCTGATAGATATCACTTTTGACTTCCAGTATCTGAAAAGTAACTGTGTATAACTTCATGTTTTGAGAAGTGTGACTGAAGAGAAGCTTTTCAAGCATTTCTTATCTAGTTTCATTTTTCAAGCAGTCTAACTGTTGCTTCCACCAGCTCCACCTCTCCCATAATCGGAATGTATGTCATGATATATTGAATGAGCAATAACGAAAGCGACTTTGTGTTGTCGTAGTTGTTGCAGTTGAGATCTGCCCTTCATTTGATATGTAACGACGAAATGTTCTCGCTGGAAATTCGATGGTATTTCCATGAACTCAACCGCCTTTCTAACAACTCCCTTGTACAGCATTCAATATGGGTGATAAATACCTTTCTAATGACGTTAACGAGAATACACTTGAAATGACTCTATATTTTATCCACAAAGTAGGTAGGCTTGATTAAGACAGATCGAAACCTTTTTTTAATACTACGCAACCAAAAAAGTCCCTTTCTTCTTGGTCCACCTTTGTCTGTTTGTATTTATCAGCAGAAAACATTTGCGTAACTCTAGACAAAGCAGAAACTGCGTAAAATGATGTCAGAGGTAGTGTTTTGATTGATAAGTTTTTGAAATAATAAATCAAGAGTTTAAGGCACAAGGAAGGAAATATTACGTGTTGTCTACTTTTGGAATTTGTTGCAGGTAGCTGTAAGGGCTCAAAGATACGAATTTTTGAGCATGCGTGCGCAGTTTCTGCTTCGTCGTAGCTCTAATAATTGTATATTCAGGGGGCGTAATTCAGCCGCATGTTCTTTATCTAATTACCCAGGGACCGTCATGGGTTTTTGCTTTCTGGGGGTATCGTCCTTATAATGAAGTTATGTACCTCATGGATATTGCCTACGTTAGAATAGCAATTGAAATGGCGTAACTTTCTTGATTCAATAGACCATTTAGCTATTCAGCGAAAGAGCCTGGATCGAGCGTTATTTCTATACATTTTTAAACAAGAGATTCGATCGAGTGGCGTTAGAGCTGCTGTCACTATTGTGCAGATTCGAAAGTTCTACAAAATGTAGCAAAGTATCATTCGATTGAGATTCTTTTTCAGAATAGCTAAATAGTCTATTCCGACGTTTAATCCAATGCAAAACCTGGCAATATAAAAGACAATATCTAACACAGTGCAGTGTGACGGTAAAAGCGACAACACTCACCAACTGTTTTCAAGTCCACACCTGGTGTTGAAGTCAGCTTCTCTATGGTAGCAACATCAATTTGTTTCACTTCTAAAAATATTAAGAAAGGCAACTTAGAAAAATTTTGGAACAATTTAAAAGCAAAAACATTTTCGAAGATGCAGAAAAGCTAGAAAATGGTAAAACAAATGGTTGCATTGTTTATTTCTTGTTTATTTGCTACCAGAACCTAAAGGTGGTTTTTAGGAACACTAAGAAGCTAATGTTTAGTGCTTGAAATGGCGTAACTCTTTTGATTCACTTCCGACATGTAATCCGATGCAAATACATATAATCTGATAATTTAAAGGACAATACCTAACACAGTCCAGCGTGACGGTAAAAGGGCATTTCAAGCACGATCTTTTAGAATTATCATCAAAACACGATCTTGTGATTTCAAACACTCTTTTCAAGCACAAACTTGCCCATAGAGCGACATGGACAGTACCTGAATCATTATTCGCAAGATGAAAGTCTTAGACGAAATTTATAGATATAGATAGATTTCAGGGTATAAAGGTCTCATTCAAAAGATACTTTATTTAGGTCATAATCATGTCAAGTTCTTTGAAAAGTATGTGAATGGAAATACATGTAGGCTTCCAAACTGAAAAGAAAGTAGATGAAAAACTTCATTGTTGGTTTCCAAATATTACACACAACGACCTGCTTTCCTAGATTCCACCCCCCCCCCCTCCCCACAGGCATTGACCGTTTCACATCGCCCAGGTGAGATAGGGTTAAATCGTACGATGGAACTGGTATCTCTAATGGACTATGGGATATTATTTCAAGCAATTGGACCAGTGTACAAAAGCCTTTTTCGGTGTACTCTAATGTCCGTTTTTGCACATGGAGATCCCTGTGCGTGTGATCTTATTTTAATTCGAATAGCAAATATTTCTAGTTTCTGATTACAATGTAAAAAGAAAACTAATCAAATTCGAATAGATAAACACTTAAATTAAATAGAATTGCAAATTTACAGATATTTAAATATATTCTAAAAACTAAATAAATTCCAAACACCCCCATTCCCCCTTGATTCGAGTATGCAGAAGCTTCAAGCATATGTATTAGGGATCTTCATATCTACACACATTACAATTGCACTGAATGCCAGACCATTGCTTTATCAATCGTTTGAATATGCCAATAGTTTCCGAGGATTTGATCTCATTCGGTAAACTATTCCACACCTTGGGATAAAAGATCTAAGGCCCCGTTTACACGGGATCGGATCCAAATGGGATCGGATCCATTTGGATCCGATCCACTTTTTGAGCGGCGTTTACACGGGTTCGGATCCAGAACTGTTCGCGTTTAAACGGGATCGGATCCATTTGGATTTTATTGATTCTCAGCAGCGCTCTAGTAAACCTCTTCTCCTATTTTAATCAGATCCATTGAAATTTTTCACTCTAATAGACTTTGTCTCATCTCTGATTCCCCTCTTTGAAATTTCAACAAAGGATTTTCAGTTTAATCGTGTCACTTCCTATCCGTACCAGTTTGGATCCGATCCCACCCGTTTACACGAGACTCTTTTGGGATCGGATCCAAACGGGATCACCTTCGAAAGTGATCCCGTTTGGGTACGGATAGCAGATCCAAATGGGTTCGGATCCGTCGAGTCCCGTGTAAACGCAAGGCCTATCCGTTACACTTTGGGTACGGATACATTTAGATCCGATCCCGTGTAAACGGGGCCTAAAACTGTGTGTACCAAATGTTACTTGATTAGGTCTATGATGAATTAAGTCGTTGGGATGTCTCGAAGAACGATTTGGATTGCAAACTGATTTGAACTGAAAAATGTCCTGCATAAAAATAGGATTTTGTTTTTTCATAGTCTTGTAAATTTCAATGCACAAACTTCGTAGACGAGAAACATGCATACATAAAGTTCTTGCCTGCCTTGCGAAGAAGATCTTCATAGGAACTATCATCGTCTGTATATAGAAATCTCAATGCTCTTTCTTGTATTTTTTCAACTTTTTGTGCTGATTTAGCTGACGAAAAATGCCAAAACAAAGGACAATAATTAAAATTTGAAAATATAAAACTTCCAACAAGAATTTTCCTTTCTTCTAAACCAATGAAGGATTTCAATCGTTTCAGGACGTTTAGTTGCGTTGCTGCTTTCTTACACAAATCAGCAATGTGGGGTTCAAAATTTGATTGATTGTCAAATTTGATACCCAATAGTTTGATACCCAATAGTAATAGATACCCACATCTAAAGAGACATTAGATTCTTCTTCTAGGATTTTTACAAGATCTGGCAATGTCTTAAAGAAATGTATGTATGTATGTATGTATGTATGTATGTATGTATGTATGTATGTATGTATGTATGTATGTATGTATGTATGTATGTATGTATGTATGTATGTATGTATGTATGTATGTATGTATGTATGTATGTATGTATGTATGTATGTATGTATGTATGTATGTATGTATGTATGTATGTATGTATGTATGTATGTATGTATGTATGTATGTATGTATGGATGTATGTATGTATGTATGTATGTATGTATGCATGTGCGGATATGACCTACCTTGTGGGGACTTTAACGTAGTTACACACCTACACTGTGGGGTCTGTTAACATTGTGGGGACTTACATCTGGTCCCCACAACGTTTTTTCTGGATAATGCTTCTATGGCCTTGTGGGTCACTATAGGTCACTTATAGGTCACTAGCAGAAAGTCCCCAGAATGCAAGTATCTGTTGTAGATGTGTAACTTGTGGGGACCTATGTATTTCATGATGAATTTTAAACCCAGACATTGTGGGGACGAAATACACAACGATACCCAATAACATTTAGCATTGCATTTTTTGGCATGATGCGTCGAGATATTGACGACTGAAGATATTACACACAGATTTTCAATTTTTAAAGTACATTTTAGTCAAATTTATCAACATTTCCTTAAAGAAAATCTCATTGATGGTGATACTGTAGTCACAAGTCAGACGTATCAGAATATATTCAAACTTGTCCCAGCCAATTCAGATATCCAACAGCAATTATTCTTATACTCCTCTCATTGAAGTCAAACACTGCTGGTGTAAGCCAAGAGTTCAAAAATGAGGCCACAAATGCATAGTTTCAAATTCTCGACTACTGCTCTGATAACGTACATCACAAATCAGAATGATTACATAATAAACTAACACATGAGCTAAAACGAAATTGAGGTGGAACACTCTGGAAAATAATGGAAAATTATCCAACTAGCTAGTTGTTAGCATCACAGTTAAAACTCGCATTTAAGAAACTCATTTTTTAGACCAGGCTGTACATATTCTCATATAAGGAATGACTTTTTTTAAACAGGCAGATAGGTTTCTTATAAGAAATTCAGATATAAATAGCAGGACCGACCAGGAAAGGCAAAAACTCCATGATTGATTGATTGTAAGTGCCTTATCCTGATGTAATGTGCATACTTTTCTACTAAAGGCTCTGTATCATAATCTTCATAAACACAAAAACTGAAATAAGAACTTATAAGAAACTGGGAAACCTTACAATATACAAAATTTTAATTGTGAAGTTTCAATTTCCAAATAAAAGGAGGAATTATTATTATTTAACAAGTGAACTCAAGTTCTTTATTTGTTGGCCTTAGACCAAATGGTTTTGAGTAACGGTACTTTCAGATTCAAATCCATCAAGGGTAGCTTTTGTTCACTACTGTCAGAGCATTTAGTGAATATCGACAACAAATAATCCAGAGTCAGCGAATCTGAGGACCTATATATAAGTGAAGCTGTTTCTTAAAAAGTGAGCTGCCTGACTGTTGGCCATCCCAGGTCTTGGATCATAGGCGTTGCGATGTATCATATCAGCTGATCGTTACGGTTCTAGCTGCTCTATTTTGTACATTTTGAAGCACGTTAATGTTAGTATCACTGCAGCAACCCCACACGGAGGAACAATAAGTTAAATGGCTCAACAATGCCTCTGTACATATCACTAAGTATGGCAGGCTTAAGAAAAACTTTGGAGTACAGTCCAACTTATGTACTTTGGCCACACTGAACCCTTGACTAGAGATTCTGAAACATCTAGGGACATGTTCTCCGGTAAATGTAGTAGATTTAAAAGATTTTTCTCCGATATTTCCCGCGCAAAATACAACTTCCCATACACTTCCTATACAAAACACACCAAATCGGCCAGAAGCTTAACTAAAAGCTCCAATATGCATTGCGCGCCATCCTGGTGATGATGTAAACATAGGAATAATGCTTTACAGTATTACCCCACCTCTAAGAAACTGATTTATAAGAAACTGCAGCCTGCCAGATAGCACCAAATCTACTCTGACATGAGAAACTAATCAGCCTGGCAATTTCTTTCTTAAAAATAATTTTAATTGAAAGAATTGTCTATTTCAAACACTTTGTAATACAAAACGTATTATATGTGCATTTTACATAGGAGAGCATGAAAACCATATAAAAGCAAATTTCATGGTTCCTCTTCAAACATACGTGCACATTTGATGAGTTTGTCGCTGTAATCATAAGAAATTATTCAGCCTTTTTTATCTTTTCCTTACCCATTTATAAGAAACCAATCAGCCTGGTTTTACAAGATGAGTTTCTCAGTGGCGGGGTAATACTGTGTTAGTGCAAATTTAATGGTCGAGTCTCTTAGCTTTTACGATCTGATTTCGGACAAAGTCTTTAACAGTCTGCCAGCTTCGCTTTTTAAGCAAAGCATCATTCTGGCTGATGCACTTGGAGCAAAGGGCTTTCCCTGGAACCCTTCCGTCTTTGATGTCGCACATAAAAAATGACATCACTGCCTTTGATTCATTGGCACTCCACGGCTCATAAGTGCGACCTCGTCGCTTCTTTTCTGTGCCTTCCTTCCTCTGTATCACCTTCCTTCCTTTGGCATATCCATCCTCGTCATCTCTTTCGTCATTTCTTTCCCTCACCTGGACCAGGTCCTTCGGATTCCTCTTTCGTTTGCCTGCCAAGAGAAATTTTGAAGATGCTGACTATACAAATTCGACCAAGGCTTTTATACCGGGTGTCCCAAAAAAGTATTAGGATTTGAACAGCCCCTGTGTTGGGGTACAAACTGCAGTGGGGAACCATCATGACATAGACAAAGATTTTGACTTCCTCAAATCATCTTCTGAAACATCTGTTTGGAAAGCTGAGTCCTTGGCTATCTAAAAACCGTTTAAATTGTCCTTCTATCTCTTTTCCATCAAGTTTTATGAGTACTGTAGCGTCAGGGTTTTCTTGCTATCAAAACAGCCAAATCTCGATGCATATGATCAATGAAATTATGCTATCTTATTGGCCTCCGACAATTCACACAGTCTCCACTGCAGGTTAAACCTTTTTATTAATTTATTCCTTAGGCATCATTAAATGTTATCCTATGCATCGAGGCAAAAAATGTCTAATTTGCAATTTTTTTGAAAATATTTCTATCTGTGTACTTTTCTTGCGACTTCATAGACCATGCGTTGCTATGTGCTTATTTTCTAGTTGGATAAGTATAAGTGCAGGCAGGAGCTGCAAACCACAATATGCTTAAATTGTGCCTAATGTACCACTAGTTATGTGGTAAAAAGGATTCTTTGCGGAAATTTGCGGGGTTTGTGAAAATTAATGTACACTTTATATGACTTATGCCTAGAAGACCATGTGGAATAGTGTGAAAACTACGAAAACTGGAATTCTTTTAAATAGACAAATAATGCCTCAAAATCTTCTTGTGACAGTCAACGGTACAAGGCAACTGATGTTTAGACGGAAATTTTTTGTCAGATGCCGAATGTCATGATGCGCCATAGAAATGCCCCACTGTGGAGCCTTTTTTCAACAATATTCATTTCAAATATATGATATAGCAGATATCTTAACTTGCAATTAGCGGATTCGTATAAGTCCAAATGGTTTGTGCATTTGCAGACTAATCCATTTAAACAAGCGAATTTTCTGAGGAAGCCTAAGACAGATGGTTATTGAATTAAGCTGTAACTATGTATGAATGATATGAAAGTGTTTTAAGGCAGATGAACCTTTAAACTTTCTATCCTTAAAAGTTTTTGATCAACTACACTACCATACCATATTAATAAGAGAAAATAAGAAGAAACGACACAGTTCCATTTTAACCTATCGCAGGCATAGAATAAATTTCCGTGTATCTCAAGTAATGCCTTCTTTACACTGAAGGAACTCTCCTGAAAAAGCTTTGTCTTAGTTGTGGTTATTCAGTCACGAAAAGCCAAATATTCAGGCTTTCAAATCTGCGAAAAATAAACTTCACTGTGATACTTTAACGGACTTCCAAAATTAAAGTTGATTGTTGAGTTGGCCCACAACCTTGTTCAAATTACGCAAAGATAGTAGCAACAAATCTGTCCAAGGCAGCCTAATTGCACTGATAAGCTGTTCTTGAAAGAAAACCATAAATTTAGCCGAACAAAGCTATAAATAAAATGCCAGAATTTCCTTCAGTTGTAAGTTGTTACCAGCCCACCCAAAGTCAGCCTTTCTGTCTCATGTTCACCTGTTGGTCTGTGAACGCGTTTGAATGATCTCAGCAACTTCACAGCTTTCAGAATTGACTTATCACAATGAATAAACAAGAAACTTTCAAAATCTCAATGTAAGGTTAGTTCTTGAGTGGGAAGTGAAAAGTTATGTTACGTTTCGTCTGTATGAATACCAATTGAATATTTTAACAGCTATAAACTTTCTGAAACTAACTATCTTAGCATATTGCAAGTAAGGTAAAAGGCAGAGGTACCCAAAGAAATGAAATTTTTGCTAACCATTTTCCTGATCTGAATCTTCACTTTCTTCAGGTCCCATACCATCTTCATTTGGGCTCTCGGGGGAATCATCTTCGAAGGGTAGGTCTGCAATTTGATAGATAGTCAGACACTGAAACTATGATTTAAAAATCTTGCATGCCTTACATGTCACAGGCTCTTACAACATACAACTATTCTTGCATTCAAAATGAAAGGACCTTCTGACAAATATAAGAATACAATATACCCATAGAATAATATATAAATTAACTGTAACAGCACAGTCCATATATCAAGCAAAGACATATAATGAACAAGGAAGTTACCTCGAAAATTGAGACCTGAAAACCTAAGACCACAAAACAAAGGACCTCAACAAATGCCTAAACAAAAAAGACCAAAAACACTCAGACAAACACATTATAAGCCATTTACCAAATGTGTTTTCTTTCAAGGAACGACTGAATGAACGATCTCTTCCATTTTTCTGCCATATATGGATGTGCTCCGTTACACAATTATCCAATGTTTGGACAAATGATCAGTGGAAATGAATTTTGCATACAAAACTATGAACTATTCACATCCCCACAGTTATTGTTTCAAAACCATCAAAAAATAAGGGGTTAACAAACAAATAATCATTGAAATGCTAGAAAATAGATGAACGCAATAAACAATATATAACGCCAAAATGAGGAACTTGACGACACACAAAATTGCCCTAGCGATTACAGAGTCCCTATAAAACAAATAACTCAATATGACACTTCTAAGAGGGGACATACTGGAAAATATGTAAGACTATATAGATGTCCCTACTACGCATGTGTTTAGAAATCATCCAGAAACATTGACTACATTACAACAATTAGACATAAATTACCCTTTCTACGGCATCGGGATCTTTTTTTGTCTGAAAAACAAGAAAAAGATAATCAATGAAAAGCCAGCAAATAAATGTAAAAAAAAAAATAACATGCAACACTAATAAGAAGGACTTAAACATAAAACAGTGCCTTGACTGTTATAGAGTCCCCATAAAACAAGTAAGTCAATATGACACTTTTTAGACAGGAAATATTGAACAAATATCAAAGACTATATAGATGTCCCCACTAAGCATGTTTCAAATCATACAGAAACATTGACTACCTGACAAAAATTAGACATAAATTACCTTTTCTACGGCAGGAGGATCCTTTTTCATCTGAAAAAATAACAACAAGATAATAAATGACCAGCCAGCAAATAAATTTAACAATTAAATCATATGCAATAGCAATAAGGACTTAAACATAAAACAGTGCCTTGACTGTTATAGAGTCCCCATAAAACAAGTAACTCAATATGACACTTCTAAGAGAGGACATACTGGAAAATACCGAAGACTATATAGATGTCCCCACTAAGCATGTTTCAAATCATACAGAAACATTGACTACCTGACAAAAATTAGACATAAATTACCTTTTCTACGGCAGGAGGATCCTTTTTCGTCTGAAAAAATAACAACAAGATAATAAATGACCAGCCAGCAAATAAACTTAACAATTAAATCATATGCAATAGCAATAAGGACTTAAACATAAAACATTGCCTTGACTGTTATAGAGTCCCCATAAAACAAGTAACTCAATATGACACTTGTAAGAGAGGACATACTGGAAAATACCGAAGACTACATTGATGTCCCCATTAAGCATGTTTCAAATCATACAGAAATATTGACTACCTGACAAAAATTAGACATAAATTACCTTTTCTACGGCAGGAGGATCCTTTTTCGTCTGAAAAAAATTAAAAAAGATAATCAATGACCAGCCAGCAGATAATTGTAAAAAATAAATAATATGAAACAGTACTAAGAACGACTTAGACATGAAACGGTGCCTTGACTGTTGTAGAGTCCCCATAAAGCAAGTAACTCAATATGACACTTGTAAGAGGGGACATACTGGAAAAATACCCGAGACTATATTGAACTCCCTACTAAGCATGTTTCAAATCATACAGAAATAGTGTCCAGATCGCGATAATTAGGTATAAATTACCTTTCGTACTGCAGGGGGATCCTGTTTCGTCTGAAAATAACAAAAAAAGACAATCAATGCCCAGCCAGCAAATAAATGTAAAAAATATCATGCAACAGTACTAAGAAGGACTTAGACATGAAACAGTGCCTTGACTGTTATAGAGTCCCCATAAAGCAAGTAACTCAATATGACACTTGTAAGAGGGGACATACTGGAAAAATACCCAAGACTATATTGAACTCCCTACTAAGCATGTTTCAAATCATACAGAAATAGTGTCCAGATCACGATAATTAGGTATAAATTACCTTTCGTACGGCAGGGGGATCCTGTTTCGTCTGAAAATAACAAAAAAAGACAATCAATGCCCAGCCAGCAAATAAATGTAAAAAATATCATGCAACAGTACTAAGAAGGAGTTAGACATGAAACAGTGCCTTGAATATTATAGAGTCCCCATAAAACAAGTAAGTCAATATGACACTTTTTAGACAGGAAAAATTGAATAAATATCAAAGACTATATAGATGTCCCCAATAAGCATGTTTCAAATCATACAGAAACATTGACTACCTGACAAAAATTAGACATAAATTACCTTTTCTATGGCAGGAGGATCCTTTTTCGTCTGAAAAAATAACAACAAGATAATAAATGACCAGCCAGCAAATAAACTTAACAATTAAATCATATGCAATAGCAATAAGGACTTAAACATAAAACAGTGCCTTGACTGTTATAGAGTCCCCATAAAACAAGTAACTCAATATGACACTTCTAAGAGAGGACATACTGGAAAATACCGAAGACTATACAGATGTCCCCACTAAGCATGTTTCAAATCATACAGAAACATTGACTACCTGACAAAAATTAGACATAAATTACCTTTTCTACGGCAGGAGGATCCTTTTTCGTCTGAAAAAATAACAACAAGATATTAAATGACCAGCCAGCAAATAAACTTAACAATTAAATCATATGCAATAGCAATAAGGACTTAAACATAAAACAGTGCCTTGACTGTTATAGAGTCCCCATAAAACAAGTAACTCAATATGACACTTGTAAGAGAGGACATACTGGAAAATACCGAAGACTATATTGATGTCCCCATTAAGCATGTTTCAAATCATACAGAAATATTGACTACCTGACAAAAATTAGACATAAATTACCTTTTCTACCGCAGGAGGATCCTTTTTCGTCTGAAAAAAATTAAAAAAAGATAATCAATGACCAGCCAGCAAATAAATTTAACAATTAAATAATATGCATGACTACTAAGAAGGACTTCGACATGAAACAGTGCCTTGAATGTTATAAAGTCTCCATAAAACAAGTAACTCAATATGACACTTGTAAGAGAGGACATACTGGAAAATATCAAAGACTATATTGATGTCCCCATTAAGCATGTTTCAAATCATACAGAAATATTGACTACCTGACAAAAATTAGACATAAATTACCTTTTCTACGGCAGGAGGATCCTTTTTCATCTGAAAAAATAACAACAAGATAATAAATGACCAGCCAGCAAATAAATTTAACACTAAATCAGTTGAGTCGAAAGAAAGGCAGTGTTGGGCATAAGTTGAATACTCATGAAACAAAACAAATCTAAGACAATTACAGGTGCTACAAAGTGCTACACGATTATCTACTATTTCAAAAGAACAATTATTATTATTTATAAATGAGTTTATAAAATAATCTGAAACCCTTACAAGTGAACTACCAAGGGGAGAGGAGGGTGGGAACTTGAGCAGCAGATGAGTTAGGCCATGAAGATTAGAATGCAAAACTAGACTAACCTCAGCTTATATGAGATCTCAACTACCCCAAATAAGGCAAGAGGAAGAGTGTACCCTGAAGGTGTCAGCTAATAATTGGCTGAATGAAAAAAACATGGCATCATGATGTGATACCTGAGTCATACCGAAACTTCGATTGACTAATACCTAAACGTCGTAGGAAGATATGTGGGAAGTAGAAACTGCTGACTATCCCTTAGGTGATAGGCCTAGCATCCCTCCTCTAGAATTCAACCTATGCCAAACCTTCCCTGATTTAGACTCACATTTAGGCTAGCCAAAATGTCCACATTAAATAATATGCATGACTACTAAGAAGGACTTCGACATGAAACAGTGCCTTGAATGTTATAAAGTCTCCATAAAACAAGTAACTCAATATGACACTTGTAAGAGAGGACATACTGGAAAATATCAAAGACTATATTGATGTCCCCATTAAGCATGTTTCAAATCATACAGAAATATTGACTACCTGACAAAAATTAGACACAAATTACCTTTTCTACGGCAGGAGGATCCTTAAAAAAATTAAAAAAGATAATCAATGACCAGCCAGCAGATAATTGTAAAGAATAAATAATATGCAACAGTACTAAGAAGGACTTAGACATGAAACGGTGCCTTGACTGTTATAGAGTCCCCATAGAGCAAGTAACTCAATATGACACTTGTAAGAGGGGACATACTGGAAAAATACCCAAGACTATATTGAACTCCCTACTAAGCATGTTTCAAATCATACAGAAATAGTGTCCAGATCGCCATAATTAGGTATAAATTACCTTTCGTACGGCAGGGGGATCCTGTTTCGTCTGAAAATAACAAAAAAAGACAATCAATGCCCAGCCAGCAAATAAATGTAAAAAATATCATGCAACAGTACTAAGAAGGACTTAGACATGAAACAGTGCCTTGAATATTATAGAGTCCCCATAAAACAAGTAAGTCAATATGACACTTTTTAGACAGGAAATATTGAATAAATATCAAAGACTATATAGATGTCCCCACTAAGCATGTTTCAAATCATACAGAAACATTGACTACCTGACAAAAATTAGACATAAATTACCTTTTCTACGGCAGGAGGATCCTTTTTCATCTGAAAAAATAACAACAAGATAATAAATGACCAGCCAGCAAATAAATTTAACAATTAAATCATATGCATTAGCAATAAGGAATTAAACATAAAACAGCGCCTTGACTGTTATAGAGTCCCCATAAAACAAGTAACTCAATATGACACTTGTAAGAGAGGACATACTGGAAAATACCGAAGACTATATTGATGTCCCCATTAAGCATGTTTCAAATCATACAGAAATATTGACTACCTGACAAAAATTAGACATCCATTACCTTTTCTACGGCAGTGGGATCCTTTTTCGTCTGAAAAAATAAAAAAAAAGATAATCATTGAGCAGCCAGCAAATAAATGTAAAAAAATAAATAATATGCATGACTACTAAGAAGGACTTCAACATGAAACAGTGCCTTGAATGTTATAAACTCTCCATAAAACAAGTAACGCAATATGACACTTGTAAGAGAGGACATACTGGAAAATATCAAAGACTATATTGATGTCCCCATTAAGCATGTTTCAAATCATCCAGAAATATTGACTACCTGACAAAAATTAGACAAAAATTACCTTTTCTATGGCAGGAGGATCCTTTTTGTCTGAAAAAAAATTCAAAAAAGATAATCAATGACCAGCCAGCAAATAAATGTAAAAAATAAATAATATGCATGGCTACTAAGAAGGACTTCGACATGAAACAGTGACTTGAATGTTATAGAGTCCCCATAAAACAAGTAACTCAATATGACACTTCTAAGAGAGGACATACTGGAAAAAAACCCAAGACTATATTGAACTCCCTACTAAGCATGTTTCAAATCATACAGAAATATTGACCAGATCACAATAATTAGGCATAAATTACCTTTCGTACGGCAGGGGGATCCTGTTTCATCTGAAAATAACAAAAAAAGACAATCAATGACCAGCCAGCAAATAAATGTAAAAAATAAATAATATGCAACGGTACTAAGAAGGACTTAGACATGAAACGATGCCTTGAATGTTATAGAGTCCCCATAAAACAAGTAACTCAATATGACACTTCTAAGAGAGGACATACTGGACAATACCGAAGACTATATTGATGTCCCCATTAAGCATGTTTCAAATCATACAGAAATATTGACTACCTGACAAAAATTAGACATAAATTACCTTTTCTACGGCAGGGGGATCCTTTTTCGTCTAAAAAAAAATTAAAAACAGATAATCAATGACCAGCCAGCAAATAAATGTAAAAAACAAATAATATGCAACGGTACTAAGAAGGACTTAGACATGAAACGGTGCCTTGAATGTTATAGAGTCCCCATAAAACAAGTAACTCAATATGACACTTGAAAGAGACGACATACTGGAAAATACCGAAGACTATATTGATGTCCCCACTAAGCATGTTCCAAATCGTCCAGAAACATTGACTACCTGACAAAAATTAGACATAAATTACCTTTTCTACGGCAGGAGGATCCTTTTTTGTCTGAAAAAATAACAACAAGATATTAAATGACCAGCCAGCAAATAAACTTAACAATTAAATCATATGCAATAGCAATAAGGACTTAAACATAAAACAGTGCCTTGACTGTTATAGAGTCCCCATAAAACAAGTAACTCAATATGACACTTGTAAGAGAGGACATACTGGAAAATACCGAAGACTATATTGATGTCCCCATTAAGCATGTTTCAAATCATACAGAAATATTGACTACCTGACAAAAATTAGACATAAATTACCTTTTCTACCGCAGGAGGATCCTTTTTCGTCTGAAAAAAATTAAAAAAAGATAATCAATGACCAGCCAGCAAATAAATTTAACAATTAAATAATATGCATGACTACTAAGAAGGACTTCGACATGAAACAGTGCCTTGAATGTTATAAAGTCTCCATAAAACAAGTAACTCAATATGACACTTGTAAGGGAGGACATACTGGAAAATATCAAAGACTATATTGATGTCCCCATTAAGCATGTTTCAAATCATACAGAAATATTGACTACCTGACAAAAATTAGACATAAATTACCTTTTCTACGGCAGGAGGATCCTTTTTCATCTGAAAAAATAACAACAAGATAATAAATGACCAGCCAGCAAATAAATTTAACACTAAATCAGTTGAGTCGAAAGAAAGGCAGTGTTGGGCATAAGTTGAATACTCATGAAACAAAACAAATCTAAGACAATTACAGGTGCTACAAAGTGCTACACGATTATCTACTATTTCAAAAGAACAATTATTATTATTTATAAATGAGTTTATAAAATAATCTGAAACCCTTACAAGTGAACTACCAAGGGGAGAGGAGGGTGGGAACTTGAGCAGCAGATGAGTTAGGCCATGAAGATTAGAATGCAAAACTAGACTAACCTCAGCTTATATGAGATCTCAACTACCCCAAATAAGGCAAGAGGAAGAGTGTACCCTGAAGGTGTCAGCTAATAATTGGCTGAATGAAAAAAACATGGCATCATGATGTGATACCTGAGTCATACCGAAACTTCGATTGACTAATACCTAAACGTCGTAGGAAGATATGTGGGAAGTAGAAACTGCTGACTATCCCTTAGGTGATAGGCCTAGCATCCCTCCTCTAGAATTCAACCTATGCCAAACCTTCCCTGATTTAGACTCACATTTAGGCTAGCCAAAATGTCCACATTAAATAATATGCATGACTACTAAGAAGGACTTCGACATGAAACAGTGCCTTGAATGTTATAAAGTCTCCATAAAACAAGTAACTCAATATGACACTTGTAAGAGAGGACATACTGGAAAATATCAAAGACTATATTGATGTCCCCATTAAGCATGTTTCAAATCATACAGAAATATTGACTACCTGACAAAAATTAGACACAAATTACCTTTTCTACGGCAGGAGGATCCTTAAAAAAATTAAAAAAGATAATCAATGACCAGCCAGCAGATAATTGTAAAGAATAAATAATATGCAACAGTACTAAGAAGGACTTAGACATGAAACGGTGCCTTGACTGTTATAGAGTCCCCATAAAGCAAGTAACTCAATATGACACTTGTAAGAGGGGACATACTGGAAAAATACCCAAGACTATATTGAACTCCCTACTAAGCATGTTTCAAATCATACAGAAATAGTGTCCAGATCGCCATAATTAGGTATAAATTACCTTTCGTACGGCAGGGGGATCCTGTTTCGTCTGAAAATAACAAAAAAAGACAATCAATGCCCAGCCAGCAAATAAATGTAAAAAATATCATGCAACAGTACTAAGAAGGACTTAGACATGAAACAGTGCCTTGAATATTATAGAGTCCCCATAAAACAAGTAAGTCAATATGACACTTTTTAGACAGGAAATATTGAATAAATATCAAAGACTATATAGATGTCCCCACTAAGCATGTTTCAAATCATACAGAAACATTGACTACCTGACAAAAATTAGACATAAATTACCTTTTCTACGGCAGGAGGATCCTTTTTCATCTGAAAAAATAACAACAAGATAATAAATGACCAGCCAGCAAATAAATTTAACAATTAAATCATATGCATTAGCAATAAGGAATTAAACATAAAACAGCGCCTTGACTGTTATAGAGTCCCCATAAAACAAGTAACTCAATATGACACTTGTAAGAGAGGACATACTGGAAAATACCGAAGACTATATTGATGTCCCCATTAAGCATGTTTCAAATCATACAGAAATATTGACTACCTGACAAAAATTAGACATCCATTACCTTTTCTACGGCAGTGGGATCCTTTTTCGTCTGAAAAAATAAAAAAAAAGATAATCATTGAGCAGCCAGCAAATAAATGTAAAAAAATAAATAATATGCATGACTACTAAGAAGGACTTCAACATGAAACAGTGCCTTGAATGTTATAAAGTCTCCATAAAACAAGTAACGCAATATGACACTTGTAAGAGAGGACATACTGGAAAATATCAAAGACTATATTGATGTCCCCATTAAGCATGTTTCAAATCATCCAGAAATATTGACTACCTGACAAAAATTAGACATAAATTACCTTTTCTATGGCAGGAGGATCCTTTTTTGTCTGAAAAAAAATTCAAAAAAGATAATCAATGACCAGCCAGCAAATAAATGTAAAAAATAAATAATATGCATGGCTACTAAGAAGGACTTCGACATGAAACAGTGCCTTGAATGTTATAGAGTCCCCATAAAACAAGTAACTCAATATGACACTTCTAAGAGAGGACATACTGGAAAAAAATCCAAGACTATATTGAACTCCCTACTAAGCATGTTTCAAATCATACAGAAATATTGACCAGATCACAATAATTAGGCATAAATTACCTTTCGTACGGCAGGGGGATCCTGTTTCATCTGAAAAAATAACAACAAGATATTAAATGACCAGCCAGCAAATAAACTTAACAATTAAATCATATGCAATAGCAATAAGGACTTAAACATAAAACAGTGCCTTGACTGTTATAGAGTCCCCATAAAACAAGTAACTCAATATGACACTTGTAAGAGAGGACATACTGGAAAATACCGAAGACTATATTGATGTCCCCATTAAGCATGTTTCAAATCATACAGAAATATTGACTACCTGACAAAAATTAGACATAAATTACCTTTTCTACGGCAGGGGGATCCTTTTTCGTCTAAAAAAAAATTAAAAACAGATAATCAATGACCAGCCAGCAAATAAATGTAAAAAATAAATAATATGCAACGGTACTAAGAAGGACTTAGACATGAAACGGTGCCTTGAATGTTATAGAGTCCCCATAAAACAAGTAACTCAATATGACACTTGTAAGACACAACATACTGGAAAATACCGAAGACTATATTGATGTCCCCACTAAGCATGTTCCAAATCGTCCAGAAACATTGACTACATCACAACAATTCAACATACAATACCTTTTCTATGGCAGGAGGATCCTTTTTCATCTGAAAAAATAACAACAAGATAATAAATGACCAGCCAGCAAATAAATTTAACAAATAAATCATATGCAATAGCAATAAGGACTTAAATATAAAACAGTGCCTTGACTGTTATAGAGTCCCCATAAAACAAGTAACTCAATATGACACTTCTAAGAGAGGACATACTGGAAAATACCGAAGACTATATTGATGTCCCCACTAAGCATGTTCCAAATCGTCCAGAAACATTGACTACATCACAACAATTCAACATACAATACCTTTTCTACGGCAGGAGGATCCTTTTTCATCTGAAAAAATAACAACCAGATAATAAATGACCAGCCAGCAAATAAATTTAACAAATAAATCATATGCAATAGCAATAAGGACTTAAATATAAAACAGTGCCTTGACTGTTATAGAGTCCCCATAAAACAAGTAACTCAATATGACACTTCTAAGAGAGGACATACTGGAAAATTCCCAAGACTATATTGATGTCCCCATTAAGCATGTCTCAAATCATATAGAAATATTGACTACCTGACAAAAATTAGACATAAATTACCTTTTCTACGTCAGGAGGATCCTTTTTCGTCTAAGAAAAAATTGAAAAAAGATTATCAATGACCAGCCAGCAAATAAATGTAAAAGATAAATAATATGCAACGATACTAAGAAGGACTTAGACATAAAACGGTGCCTTGACTGTTATAGAGTCCCCATAAAACAATTAACTCAATATGACAATACCTTTTTTACAGCAGGAGGATCTGTCTTCGTCTAAAGAAGTAAAAAACATAGAATCAATTAATAGGTAGCAGAGAAAAGGAAAGAAATGATATGCAGAGTGTTAATGGCAACAAGGACATACACCTTGCTTTGACTGACATATACAGTACTGTAGACTCTCATGAAACAATAATCCAATATGACGCTTTTGAGTGAAGCAACATTGAGAAAATATCAGAGACTCTATGATGTCCCAACTAAGTACATTTCAAAACCTTCAACAGAACCTTGATTGAAATTTTGACCATTACTAAATCTCCATAATTGAAGGTATATGATGCTTCAATGAAGAAGAAATGGCAAAGAAAATGTCCTTTTCTTTTTCCAAGCAATTATGCTAATCATTTATTCAATTTATTTTGACTAAGTTGAAATTTTTAACAAAAATGGCAAGGATCCCAGTGTTATAGACCGAATCGGCAAAGGTTTGTTTACCCATTTCAAGTCATGTGACCATACCCTTGGGAAGTTTAAATATTGTCCTTCTTTTTGCACACATGGCACAACTTTGTATGGCACGAATAATGAAAGAGAAATCAATTGTTTTATCAAAAGATTGATCGCATGACTTGAAGCGGGTGTAAACAAACCTTAGCCGATTTTGTCTATTGAAATCATTTTATCAGAATTAAAAGAATGAGAAAAGAGGTAAACTTGAAATGTATCACAATTACCCCAGCAACATTGCACTTATGTGAAATTTTCCTCTTTCTTTCCTCTCTCTCCTGGAAGGAAAAAGCCTGACTGAAATTTCAAAATTTAAGGATATGCTATATAATATAATAGTGTGACCCATTCATAAATTGCTTTAAAAGAATTACCAAAATACAAACAAAATGACTTAACTGTAAAAGTACCATCAAGGAAAACTGAGTTTGGTCATAAAAGCTTTATACAATGTTTATAAAAACATATCTTGGCAAGGAATTTTAGGATTCTATTAAGAATACATGTACCTTTCCATTTTCTCATTTGTCAGAAAATTTACCAAATTAATTGTTCTATAAACTCTACCAAATATGACCTTATATAAATCAATGAAAATATTTAAGAACTAGCTAAATTTTACTCCCTTTGGTTTCCCCTATCTAAACGCAGGACCCCAATAATAACAGCACGCTCTCATACCAATATTAAATTATTCATTTTATTACCTTTTTTGCCATATAATAGAATGGGACATACTGTACCTTTAGTCTCCAAGGTAGATCTGGGACTCCGTAATCATAACGGAGCTCCGCCCCCACTTCCAAATCGTTCAAGGCATAAAGCCAAAGGTTGGGCAAGTAGTCATGTGTTGCCTTCTTCATGATGCAATTGGGCTTTGCGGAATCATTTACAAGACGCCCAAGCCGTCCGTCATTTGCTGTTGCATCAATGCTTAAAAAATATTTCATAGATCAGTTTCAAGCAAATTTCAAGTATATAGTAACTGTTATATGAATAGGACTGAACACCAGTCATCTAAGTAAACAATTTGATGGATTGATATAATGCTGATATCATCATTTCATTTCAAAACTTGAACATATTTTAGAAAGATAAACAGCAATAGCAAGTGATATAAATGAAATAAGATTCTTTAGAGTACAAAGACACAATTGGACTGCAAAATTGAATTGCACATTGGGAATTTCTTGGAAATGAAGGTCAATCAGTGGATAGGGTAATGAAGGGTATTGCTTTCATGAAAATTAATCGTGTAGTATAGAAATTTCATCACAGAGCACAATGCATCTTGATTGAATGCTCCCAATGCCATCTTTTGCAGAATGGTCTATTTCCCTCTCAGAAATACCACCCTGGTAGAAAAACCATGTTCAACCTGTAGACAACCCATAAAATATGGAGCAACTTACAAAGTAGAATCTACATAATTCATGGGAGCAATAGTTAATGAATGTTTTATGAGGACCATTTGTAACACTTGCTTCCCCATTCCGCTTTCCAGCAAAGCAAGAGAATAGAACGTAAGGGTTGCAAAGCTGCATTTACCAAAAATCCGTGGATCCCCAATGGCTTCTTGTGTGTTGTCTACCAGGGAATGCAGTGATACTATTGACTTAGACCACAGATGGCGGGGGAAAATTAGTTTAAAATTGATAAATACCTTTCTTGTTACTTCAGTGTTTGCCAAATTTGTCTGGATTAGGCCAACGACAATGTTTTGATATAACAGTTCCGGTTTCCTCTCAAAAGAAAAAAGAATGGAGTTTCTTTTTTTCTTTTGAGATGAAACCAAAACTTTTCTATCAAAACATCGTCGTTGGCCTGATCCAGACAAATTTGGCAAACAGTGACGTAACAAAAAAGGTATTTATCAATTTTAAATTAATTTTCCCCCCCCACCTGTGCTTAGACTTTCATCCTAAGGAAAGCTTAAGATTTAAAATCTCACCAATACTCAATAGCATCATGGTAAAAGAAGTACATGAAACTTCCTTTCTTCTCCTTCTTGTACTTCTTCTCTCTCTTCCTGGCCTCGTCATTGGTAATCAATTGGCCAGAGTAACACATTAGGAAATCACCCTTGCCAAATTTCCTGGTCGTGAAGACTCCATATCCTAAAAGAAGAAAAGAAAGACGCTAAATTAAAAGAATAATGTAGGAACAAAGTGTCTCATTTCTATGTGGTTTACAAATTCATAAACTAATCTACATGACCTAACCCTATTCAGGGCAGGGAAGGGCATCTTTCGCCCCAACTACCAAAAGTGCACAAAATCCTATGGTTTCTTGTTTTGAACATAAGCATTCAAGTATTTTTTATCTGTTCTCAGCAAATTAAAAACTAATGCTTTGCAAATAGTGTAGTGTACAATAGATTGTTCCCTAGGGATCAAAGAAGAGCCCTGCTTTTTGCAACAACTCAAAACAGTTTTTCCAAAAAATGTTTGCACACCATTTCAAAAGAGTCTTCCCATCAAATAAAATCAATCAACATTGTTGCATTTCAAACAAAATCTCTCAAAATAATACGAAGGTTGCATGGCATAAGCTACTTGGGGTGCATACCATACTTGGTACTGATGTATGCTTGCTCCAAAATGCTTACATGAACTTCTGTATTTTATGACTTTCTTGGTTTTAACAAAATTTAACAAAAGACCTCATGAGTTAATACATGTCATACTACAATTATTGATGAATGCAGAAAATGATAAAACTGAGATGGCACCAAGGAACGAATCCAGAGTGGCAGGACATATGTGCAATACTTGCAATACATGTATTTCTAAATGAGAAACTGCTTATAAGAGACTCAGACCTGCAGATTGCAAAAAATTAAGAAATTCAAACATATTTTGCCACATTCTCCCTTGTTTCCTGTATCATATTACTCTAAAATTACACGCTTTTTTATAAAGAACCCACCTCAAGTCCTAGTTCCTAAAGCTTATTATTTTTGGACCTCTATTGATCAAATTGTAGTACAAACAGTTTCGTAATAGTTGCTTAATATTCATCCCATATACCCAAGAAAAAACATAGAAATTCTGAATTTTGCTTTTAATCATGGCTAGCAAGCAAGACCAAAAAAACAACGAAGGAAAGAAATAAGTTTAATATATGTAAACGTACAATGTTCATCATGAAGTATCATGTCTATCCCATTGATATTGTCCTCTTTCGCTTCCTAATTCTTGATTGTAAAAATATTAAAACTTGAAAAGTTCCTTAGGGATTTTGTCCTTAGTAGTACAGAATAAGTTCTTTAAATTTGTTGGCCTTCTACATGTAGGTTTGTTATATAATGGGTTCCTTGTAAAGAAAGAAAGTGTGGACTTCAGTAATGTCTAGACAATAGAGAGACTTAAAAACACACAATTGTTTGCAGAGATGGTGCCAGAGAAGAAATGCTGGGGGGGGCAGATACTGTCAGAGTGCCGACAGTGAGCAAAACCAAGGAAAATTTTAGGACCACACCTTTCAGATTGGCCTAAAATGCGACCGCCACACTTCCTAAGAACATAACAAACAAGCAAATCAAATTTCACTTTGGCTTAGAATGCATCTCCCAATATCATGTTGCTACTAGCGATAAGGAAAGTTTGATCGCTTTGTGACAGCATCATTGTGACTGTAGTGACCGTTGCTGTTCAAATCAGAGCATGAGGAAGTTTTGACAAATTTTCTACTTTGGCTAAGAATGCGTCTCCCAATATCATGCTTGCCATTAGCAAAACTATGATAGTTTTGTAATGATAGTTTTGTAACAGTTCTCGGAAAGGAGGAAAATTATTTACGAAACATCCTTCACCTTCCCTTAGAAGGCATGCTAAGATGGAAGCATTGACAAGACAACAATGACAATTCATCTCCTAGCATTTGTCAGAAAAATTTCTACTAACCTATACTCGGCCATTTTCTCTAAGGCGAAGACTTCTTTTGACAAAAGTTGGAGGCTCCATTCCCTCCCAACTCCTGTGGCTCCACTGAGCTACACTGAGCTAACAATGCAGCAGAGAGTCTGGAAGGGCAAGTTATCATAGTGCCGACAGTGCATAGAAATTTTCCAAAATCTAAGTGCTGACGGGGAGCTCAGTGAAATCGTGGGGGGCTCCTGCCCCCTAAGCTCCCCTGGTGGCACCATCCCTGATTTTTTTAAATGCTTAGGAGAGCACAGATCTGATAATTTCAAGAAACTCTCAGTACTAGCTAAAAATCTCAGTTTCAAAAACACGTGTATTACAACAATCTATCATCCGCAGTCAAGAAAGCCACACAAATCACAAATTGAAGAATGTGAAAACTTACCAATCTCATCATCAATAAATTTCGCTTCAAATCCAGGAGGACCTTCATTGAGCCAGTCGATGTGAAATCGTCCTGGCTCCTTAAACCTTGGTGGAAACCTTAAGCTCTGCACAAGAAGAGAAAAACAGAATTTAGAAATCAAATGAGTTATGGGTTGTGTTTAAAAACATGGAATTTGTGATGAATCTTAGGGGTCAGTCATATATCGATTTTGTCCCCGCTTAGGGTCATTTTGACACCAAATTCGGACCCGCCCCACCCCCATCCTTAGCATCGGTCCATTCAAAACTGAAAAAGGGCTCCAGTAGACCTTACGAGAAAGGCACAGCAAGTACCGGGCCTAACTCTTTTTGCAGTCAAACAAAGCTTCAAGGAACATTCTCCGACCGAGCCCTTTCATTGTTGGGCATATTTTGTAGATCATTCGCTATTGTATATGGATACTAAGCATATATTCGTGCCAATCATCTAAGTTAATCGAATTAATAGATGATAACCATTACACACGTTGTGGGGAGGTTAGCATCATTGTTGCTAAAGGCTGTTGACCCCTCCCCCCACCCATTAACGTCGGAATGAGGCTGAGCGAGGACAAAATTGATAAATGACTGGCCCTGGCCCCTTAAAATCTAATTGACCTACTGCCTTTGAGTAACAATGAAAGGGCACCATAGGTTTTTCCTAGACAAAATTTATCAATTCAGTTTCATATTTTAAATAGCACTATTTGATTGATGCGTCCTTAAAAAGGGATGCTGCACTGCTGCAGCCAATAAATAGGTTCTCACTTTATAAACTTGACTGCCTACTGTAAAACATAAACAAGTATGGGATTATCTTTCTACAGACAAGCCAACAGACCTGTGCAAAAATGCTTACTCCTCTGCCAGTGTCAAGCAATTTAAATTTCATGGGCAGTTATAGGCATTCATAGGCAAAATCTTTTTGTAAAAGACCATAATTGTTTTGTGGCACCAATGCTGCCCAAGCAATTTGAATTGAGGCGGCATTTTGCAAGACACACATATTCTGCAAAATTTTCAATCTTGGACTGGGAGACAGAGACACCTCGTAAGGAAAGAACCGAGCGTGTATGGCACATGTGCCATGCATATCTGGCTTCTATGTCCTTCTTCTGTTTCTTGTTGTCTCCGGGTATACAAAAAATGAGTTTCCTGTTATATCATTTTCAGTTCGGTAGGCCTGCGCGCCTGTTTGTTGGTCTGTGATGTGGCAAGCTCATACTCATAGTGTAGTAGGCCCACCATTTCCCTGCACTGCAACTCCTAACGGCAATTTAAGCTTGTTAGTTTATACCAGTGTTAGCATGCAAATTCATCTGTAACAAGAAGGATACTTACCCTTTTCGACATTGTGACAACGATCGGAATCAAGCAGTGTGTTGAAGAGTCAGCGGTGTGTGAAGTGTGGTGAAGTGGACAATGGGACTGATGAAAAGCGCGCCAAACCTCACTTCGATGAATGAAGCAGACAATGAGACTGTTGAAAAGCGCGCGAATCCTCTCAGAACTCTCTCCATGATATGTTGAGCTCTGATATTTCATTTCATTCATTTCATTTCAAATATTTAAGGAGGGTAGCCCTTCAACAATGTTGATTTTCAAGGGGCCCTCCATTACAAAACTTACAATAATTAGTATATAATAATAACCTAAATTAACCTAATACAATTCAGTTTTTGATATAGTACTAAAACCCCTATTATCTAAAATAGATAGATATTTATAATAAAAAGAAATCATATAGCAACCACATTATTGACTGCTAGCATTCCCTATATACATTGCTTAAAACGGTTCAAGGAGGATGCCAGCTTACCCTCAGCTGAGAGGCCATTCCAAGACTTTGCACCTCTATATGAAAAACATTTTTGTCCATTCTTGGAGTTTTTCTTTGGTAACCTTAGGTCAGTTGATGTATTCCTAAGATTCCTAGAGGTTATCTGGGAGGTTTTTGTGAAAAGATTACACATATATTGTGGAGCCAGCTCATGGAGAGATTTAAAGACCATGACATTAGATTCACTAGCAATTAGTTCATCTATGGTCTTCCAGCCGAGCCTTTTGATAAGTGGCTGTCCAGGGGTATCAAAGCTACTGCCAGTTACAATACGAGCAGCACGATTTTGTAATTTTTGCAACTGGTTGATCTGCGTCACTCCACAGCAACCCCAGACTGAACAACAGCAGCGAAAATGTGGTTCCACAATACCTGTGTACATGGTCCTGAGAATTTCTTCTGACATAGTGGATTTAGCATGCTTTAAAAAGCCAATTGCTCTTGAGACTTTGGACGAAACAGTCTTAACATGCTCATTCCAATCCAAGGAGTTGTCTATCTGCACACCAAGATATTTGGTTTTTTGCACAATTTCATACAATTTTTTACACAATGTCATACGCCTCATATTTTTCAAGCTCCATTTTCATCTTGGCATGTGCTGTTGTCCTATGTGTTTCCCCTTTTCCTTTTTCTTAATTTCTTTTTTCTTTTACATCGACATAACCTTCCTCATGAAGTAGTCGATTAATCATGTAGAAGTAGAAGAAAAATTTGAATTAATTAAATCTTTCTTATGTATTTCAAATAAGAGGTGTTACTGCTAAATGCCATCCACTATTTGATCACCACATCACCCCCCGTACTCCTCCCCATTGCACAGCAACTGAACGTTCCTGTGCTCCTAAACATACTTTGCACCATGACACCCAATCAAATCCATGCACGGAAGATCCCCAACCCATCCCAATGACCTCACGTTCCATGAGTCAAAAATTACTTAAGAGAATGGGCCAATCGATAATTTTGTTCTTATATCATAAAGGGCATACAAGTAAATTTTCTTTTTAGAACAAAAATTCCTAATTCAGTGAATAACATAATAAAGCTGTATTCTACGCGACCCAAGAAAAGTAGAGCTTATCTGGCTTGGGCTGTTAACAAAATGATATCAAAGGGAAAAGATGCATTTAGAACAAATATACAAAACTATAGTAGGGTAAATGAGTTCACAAAAATGAAATACAACGAGGCAAATAGTAATTCATTGGTCAAAGTTATGTTGCATTCTCTAATGTGGATGGCTGTTCCTAGGCAGCAGATATTGTTTCTTTAAATTTGATACATAAGCATACGGGAAGAAAACATTTAGGGGGCTGCCAGACAGGAGAGCCATTGTTACAAACATTTTTGCCCGACTGAGGGCAGAGTTTTACCCGATTGGGGCTGACTTCCTAATATTTTCCGAAGTAGCCCCCATGGCTTATGACTGAAGGACTTTGAGTTGAGAATGGATTTCAAATCAGAAGAGAGATTGTTTCAGAGCTGAGTTCCAACGTCTCTCGGCATCTTGTCTTCCCACTTTTCATTTGAATTGTATGCTTTAGTCAGGTTTATGTCTGGTCTCGCATTTATGAGAATCTTTGTTTGTTTTGAAGTAATTTTGAACATTTTAGGTATGCTATCATTTTAGAATATTATCATCGATCTTAAATTTTGCTGATGTCGGCAAAATACAAAACATTATATATCAAATGAAAGTAGACTTCCATCTCCATCTCTGATCTTTTCTATTCTTCTCACATTATGTCCATGCAGATGCAGTACCTTTTCTTTAGATTGATTTCTTCTTTTATCTGCAACCTTTTCTTTAGACATGCTTCCACCTTCCATCAAGGGTCCCTTGAGTTTTCATAGCCTTGAGCAATTCCTCTTTACATTCTCCCATGTTTTGAAGACTGTGTTGAACTCAAACAATCACTTTTCATAACCTTTCCACCATTTGCTCTTTTAATGTACAATCTGTCAGCATCCGCTCGAGGGTGCAAATTCTGACGTATTTTCTCCTATTTTCAGTAAGGGGGAGGGGGCTAGGAGGCATCTCACCCTATTGCTCCTTCGTAAGAACGGATGGTTCTGTTTTGTGAAAGTCTTGGTTTCAGAAAATTCTCAGCAGTGAGAATATACACAGAAATATGATCCAAAAATTAAAGTGAAGTATCAACAAATGTTTAGTTGATGTATCAAAAAGATTATTTGACGCCTTCCTGGAAAAACTACGAGCAAAGACATAATTGGGATTCCCGCCAATCTAAATTTATAGATGTAGTGGCAAAATCTTAAGAAAACAAGCCTGGCAAAGTGCTTGTAAACTGGGTAAACCAGGAATTGCTTCGACTTGAGCATTTTGGTAAATGTACCGTTTTGGGGTAATCACATGTTTGAAAATGCTTGAACTATCAAGAATAAATGAATGACAAAGGAGGCACATTTAATAAGGCAGTTCATGATTTTCCATCAGCTCATATTTCAGTTCTTCAGATGTAATTTTCCAAACCACAAGCAGGTCGTGCTTTTCGAATTACAGACATCTCACCATATGCTACTCGCAGCTCGTATCCTCAGTGGGACTAATAACTGGCAATTGATATTCAATATTCGTACTTTTCAAAATCAAGTTGAGAATGTACTAAAGATGGTTTATAAAGGGTCCCCATAATGTATTACACACGGATTGTCCCCATAATGTGTGTATTGGTTGATGTCCCCACAACGTGTGTAATGGTTATCATCTATTAATTCGATTAACTTAGATTATTGGCACGAATATATGCTTAGTATCCATATACAATAGCGAATGATCTAGAAAATATGCTCAATCGTAGCAAAATGCTGCATGTCCCCACAACGTAAGTGAGATGTGAGATGTCCCCACAATGATCAGATATTTTCATAATGCATATTACTTATAGGCCTGTCTAGAAATACTGCCATTAGACAGTATTCTGAACTGATCCGCTTTCAAGGGCATGTTGTAATACTGAGATAAATTTAGATAAAGAGGTGACCCCACAATGTATGCACAGTGACTAAGTCCCCACAACGTCGGTCATGTCAGTATGTATGTATGTATGTATGTATGTTTATTAAAACACTGATCCTAGTACAAGGCTTTTCACAGTGCATAAATTAAATATGAAATTAAATAAATGAATTACAAGAAGAAGTTATTTACATATTGCTTATAAAACAGGTTTTAAAGTTTCCATCGTTTATACAAAAATTTAAAAAGCTACAAAGTGAGTTTTAAGTGAAGACTTAAATTTTCCAAAACTTGGAGCTTGTTTTAAAGTTGTTGGTAGTGCATTGAAATCTTGAATGCTCCCGTAATAAAAAGTTCTTTGTTAGCTTGACGAAGTTGATATTGGCACATGCAAATTACTCGCTTGTCTTTTATAATGACTGTGAATATCTCTATTATAATTTAATTTTTCAGATAAATATAAAGGAGCCATTCCATTTAAGCATTTGTACATCATCGAAAGACGATGAAAATGTCTCATCTGATCAGTTTTCATCCAATCAAGTTGTCTGATCAGCTCAGAAGTATGATGGCGTCTAGTGACTCTGTGTATTACTCTTGCTGCAAAGTTCTGGATTTGTTGGACTTTCTGCAATTTGGTGCTGGTGGCACTGGCATATACAATATCACCATAGTTTATTTTCGAGATAACTGTGGCATTGACAGCATTCTTAAATGTTTCTTTGCTCATTGACCCTCTTACTTTTGAGAGTTGCATGAGTCGCCCAGCACAGGTCCCTTTTAAGCTTTTTATATGATCTTTCCATGTCAAATTCTCATCAAGTTTCATCCCGAGATTTTTTGCTACTGATGTTACTGTCAAAGATGTTTCGTTTATGGTTATAGATTTGAGCTGAGCAGGGATGTTTTTGTGTTGTTGCTTTGTTCCATAGATAATGAATTGGAATTTATCTGGGTTAGCTTTCAATTCATTTTGAGAGAACCAGTCTAATATTGTTCTACAGCATTGTTCCAAATTTAGAATACAGGCATCCAGTGATTGTGTTGTGCAACTGGAAAAAAGTTGCAAGTCGCCTGCATAGCCATATATGCTGACTTCAGATGTTGAATTCTGTGCATACTTTGCAAAAATTTCTGGAATTTCGTTTATATAGAGTACAAAGAGTACTGGTCCAAGAACGGAGCCTTGAGGAACACCACATTGTAAGCTTTCTTGGTCTGATATCACTGAGTTTACTTTGACAACTTGTGGTCGATTTCGAAGATACGATGCAAACCAAAAGACCGAATGACAATCAAACCCATAACTGAAAAGTTTAGCCAGTATCATGGAGTGATCTATTGAGTCAAATGCTTTACTCAGATCCATTAATACAGTTGGTGTGACAAGTCTCTTTCCCATATTTGTTAAGATTTTATCAGTAATATATGTGAGAGCGGTTTCAGTAGAATGGTTCCTTCGAAACCCTATGCGCTAAAGTATTGTCATCTGCATAGTTGTAGACTTCTGCTTTCTTAACAAATAAAAGAAGGTCATGTATGAAGAAATTGAAAATAATTGGGCCTAATATGGAACCTTGGGGAACGCCAGATACTATATTTTGGAAACTGCTGTACGTATTGTTGATTCTAACACTTTGCTGACGTCGTTTTAGGTAGGAATAGATCAAGGCTAAGGAATTTTCTACATTCTTTCGGGCAACTTCTGTTTTTGAGACGGGCCTCCTATTCCTTGTATTATATTTTGACATGACTGACCTTCAGATGAACCTATTTTGTAGGCCTTCAAGACAGCGCTGATTAACAATTTTGTAGGTCCTAACTGCTCCGTTAAACGTCATCAATTGACTTATGTTCATGAGGTTCTTATTCCAAGCATCCTTCACCTTTGAAGATTATATTTGATCGAGTGCTCTGTTTGATATTTCTGCAAAGTGCTTATCTTGGTACGGAGAGGGCTCCCAATATCACGTTAGCATACCTTAAGTGGCTTTAAACAAGAGCTTGATATACATTGAGTAGCTGGGATTGTGATAGGATATTTTTCAGTTTTCTAATCGATGCTAAGCCACCAATTACCTTCTCTTTGACTGATTCGTAATGTTCATCCCAACACAACTTATCGTCAACCGTAAGTCCTAGGTATTTCGTTTTATGAACTTGTTTGATTCTAGTATGATCCAAATAAAAATGGTGGTAGCTCTGGTAATTTGTTTTACCTACGAGGATAATTAATAACCATAAACTCGGCTTTTTCGGAGTGTATACTTTTTTATATATTCTCATTCACTCTGAAATGGATTCTAATTCAGCCTGGAAGTTTTGCATCACATCTCCAGTCTCATTCGACGAGAGTGAAACTTCTGTGCCATCGCCATACAGATTAGCCTTTGAGAATTTAAGGCAAGTTTTAAAGTCATTTACGTACAACATGAAGAGCAATGGGCCTAGACAGGAGCCCTGTGGTATTCCACATGCAACTGGCCGGGAGCTCGATTTCAATTTCAATTGCTTCAGTTCTTTCCTCAATCTTTTCAGATATGTAAGATTTCCAATAAATCTGTAATCCATTAGGAGTTCCATTCCTTTTCCCTCACCAGAATTGTATCTGACACCATTACATTTGCAAAAATTCTGTAAAAACCTTTGAAAGTTCAATTGGAACATGTCCTGCTAGCCCATCCTACTTCTTCAATGCTACTTCGTATCATCAAATTCATTATCATTTTCGACTTCACAGAAAATGACTTCCCCAACTGAAATTTTTACATCTTTGTAGTACCCATGATACCCTCGGATGCTAGATTCTGCAAAAAAACTGCCTATCTTCAGCCATGTTGAGGGTTTTCGGTCTTTGCTCAGGCTGGGAATGAGAGCCTCTTTTCAGATTTGTGTGAAACTGAGGCTGTAGTTTTGGCGGGAAAATGATTATTATGTCATTGTCTATCCTTTACTTTCACTATGTTATATCAAGCCAATACTACGCGATCCATGGCCATGGAATCCAACTACGATACCGGAAAGCAAGCATTGTTGCAAAGAAGATTGATCTAATAAAGTGCAGGGCACGTTATTCAAATTTGGTCCTACGAAGAAAATAATGCGCGAATGTGGAAGATGTTATCATGCCACAGAATTGATGCCAAAACAGCCTTACCTATTTTTAAGCCGATCGAGCGCGATGTCTGCAAGGAAAATTTCATATCAAAGCAGTACCTTGGTACTTATATGCCTTGGAAGCATCCTGCTCCATTACGAAGTCATGGCGGGCAGCATGAAATGTAAATAATCACTGGACATGATGAAGGAAAACCCTCTGAAAAAAGTGTGGCAGTGGTACTTAGAGATAGCGAAACAGAAGTGACAGAAGAAGTCACTGAAGAAGAAAGATGTTACTCATCAGTGCGCCGTGGAAGCTGAAAGCGACGGTCATACACTTTAGATTCAAAGTTAAAACATTGTATATGTTAGACAGGTTCTCAGTGACAAAGAATCTGAAGAACAAATGGGAGAAAGTTGCTTCAATGAGAAGAACTTTAACAAGTCACTTGTTGTTTCGTCCTAGCGGGGGGGGGGCGGCCCCTTGGTCACCGAAAAGGCATGGCAATCGGTTCAATTAACGTGAATAGCCTGCTACCTCATATTGATGAGGTCAGGCAGTTGATCAAAGACAAAGGGTTTCATATACTTGCAATCAATGAAACCAAACTAGATGAAACAATTGCCGATAGCCTTCTTGGTGTCTAGGGGTATGCCCTACACAGGGAAGATAGGAATAGACATGGGGGTGGGGTTGCTGTCTATGTTCGAAACTCTATTAAGCATCATAGAAGGACCGATATTCCAGAAGGGAGTCTAGAATTCGTTGGAATAGAGGTGGAGCTCATCAAAGCTAGGCCATTCTTGGTAGCGGTTTGCTTGGTATAGGTCCCCTTCAGATCCCGTTGATTCATTTACATACAAAACTCGAAAGAAATCTCGCATTTTTCGATCGCGAAAACAAAGAAATAATTTTTCTTGGTGATACAAATCGTGACATGTCTTTATTGGAAAGTTCTCCAGACAGTGCTTCAAATAACGTTAGCGCTGCTGTACATATGGGAGCGATTTATGATACTTTTGGTTTAGCTCAACTTATTCAGGAGCTAACCAGGGTAACTTTGGATACAGCTACGTTGATTGATCACATAGCAACTAGGAACAACAGGTGCTGTCTATCAACTGTCTTTGTCAAGTCAACATTGCCATTGATGACATCAAGCGAATCCTCTTCTTGGAGGACGATGACAAAGTAAAGGCGTCTGCTAACGATGCCAAGGCAGAAGGAACTGTTGAAAGTGGAAACATCACAGCAAAGACAGGACCGACACATAGCCAACCTTCTTCGCAAGCGAGTATGGCCATTGATGACACCATCGAACAAATAGATGAGACAGAGGCATCTTCTGCCAAAGCCACGGAGGACAGGGATGTTGATGATTAAAACATCGCAACAAAGACAGCACCTGTTGTTCCTTTTGATGAGAACAGCAACGCCCCGTTTCTTTCATCTGCACTATTGGGCAGCTCTGTTCTTATCTCAGATGCACAAAATGCCACAGAGGAGTTCATCCAAGAAGCTAAATTGGCATTGGCAATACCAGAGAAAAGCATGATTGAGGACGGCACCAATGTCGTTGCTGATGAGAACAGCAAAGCCCCGTTTGTTCCATCTGCACCATTGGCCAGCTCTACTTGTATCTAAGATGCCAATTTTGACACAGAGGAGTTCATCAAAGAAGTCACGTTGGCACTGGAAGTACCAGAGAATAGAAAACTGGAGTACGGCACCAATGTCGTTGCTGATGAGAACAGCAAAGCCCCGTTTGTTCAATCTGCACCATTGGTCAGCTCTTCTTGCATTTCAGATGGACATATTGCCACAGAGGAGTTCATCAAAGAAGTCACGTTGGCACTGGAAGTACCAGAGAATAGCAAACTAGAGGCCGGCACACATGTCGTTGCTGATGAGAACAATAAAACTCCGTTTGTTCCATCTCCACAATTGGCCAGCTCTACTTGTATCTCAGATGCCCATATTGCCATAGAGGAGTTCATCCAAGAAGCAACGTTGGCACAGGAAGTACCAGAGAATAGCAAACTAAAGTACGGCACAAATGTCGTTGCTAATGAGAACAGCGAAGCCCCGTTTGTTCCATCTGCACCATTGGCCAGCTCTACTTGTATCTCAGAGGCCCATATTGCTACAGAGGAGGTCATCCACGAAGCTACCTTGGCATTGGCAATACCAGAGAAAAGCATGATTGAGGACGGCACCAATGCCGTTGCTGATGAGAACAATAAAACTCCGTTTGTTCCATCTCCACCATTGGCCAGCTCTACTTGTATCTCAGATGCCCATATTGCCATAGAGGAGTTCATCCAAGAAGCAACGTTGGCACAGGAAGTACCAGAGAATAGCAAACTAAAGTACGGCACAAATGTCGTTGCTAATGAGAACAGCGAAGCCCCATTTGTTCCATCTGCACCATTGGCCAGCTCTACTTGTATCTCAGATGCCCATGTTGCCACAGAGGAGTTCATCACAGAAGTCACGTTGGCACTGGAAGTACCAGAGAATAGCAAACAAGAGGACAGCACAAATGTCGTTGCTAATGAGAACAGCGAAGCCCCGTTTGTTCCATCTGCACCATTGGCCAGCTCTACTTGTATCTCAGATGCCCTTATTGCCATAGAGGAGTTTATCCAAGAAGCAACGTTGGCACTTGAAGTACCAGAGAATAGCAAACTAGAGGACGGCACCAATGTCGTTGATGATAATCATAATCATAATCATAAACTTATTTACAGTTGGTTTGTTAGTAGCTAACAATAGCTAATTTATACCAACTATCTACAAAATATACAGTATAACAGAATATATAAAACCTTAAATTAAGTGCAAATGTAGCACGTGCAGATGTTGCCATCCCAGCAACGTATTTCTTGTTTGAATTTCACGAGAGAGGTTGTCAATTTTAGGTCATCACTAAGAGCATTCCATAACAGACTCCCTCTAAAGGACAGGGAATTTATTCCGTAGCGTTGAGAACTCACCGAGGGGAGCTTGCATAGTTCCTTAGCCCGAGGGTTGTAGGGAACATCTTTCTTGACAAAAAAATCCCACATGTACTCAGGATTGAGATGGTTCATTGATTTGTAGATCTCCACCATAAGGTTTTGTAGATTCTTTTTATGTGTTGTCTTCGTATCACCCCTATCTACAAGTTCCTCAAACGTGGCTTCATAGTCTCTATATAAAGTTCTCAGTGCGCGTTTGTGGGTCCTATTGATTTCATTGTTTGCAACTTTGCTACAAAATAACCAAATCAGAGGGCAATAGGAAAAATTCGACATTACCACGGAGTTTAAAAGTAACTTTGACTTTTGTTCTCCTAAATATGGTCTTAACCTTCCAAATGCATACAATTTTTGGTTGACCTTCTTACATATCTCTTTCACATGCGTTTCAAACTTCAGTGAGTTGTCAATGTTTACACCCAGAAGTTTTACATGTTCGCTTGATGGAATCAGTTGGCCGTTCATGTTAAGGCATAGTTTCTTTGCTCCCTTTAGCCCCAAAAACATTATTTGGAATTTTGAAGGATTAGCACTCATGCCGTTGTTATTAAACCATTGCATTAATCCCTGTAGGTCATTCTCTAATCTAATCATGACTGCCTCCACATCTGTATCGCACGCGTAAATTGTCGTATCGTCAGCAAAGTTACATATCTCCGATTCCAGTTCCATATAAAACAGGTCGTTTATAAAGATGTTGAAAAGTAAGGGCCCAAGAACAGACCCCTGTGGTACCCCCAATTGAGATATGCTGTGGTGAGCTATATGTGGAGCCTATTTTGACCCTTTGTGTTCGGTTTGTCAGGTAACTATAAACAAGTTTGAGAGCATTTTTCTTGAACCCATATGCCTCTAACTTTGCAATTAGTAGATCGTGGGGTATACAATCGTATGCTTTTGACAAATCCATTAGGATTGTTCCTGCTATACCCGACGTATCTTAGACACTTTTTCCAAGTCTCCACTACTCGAAACAGAGCATGTTGTGTGCTATAACCTTGTCGAAAGCCAGAAAGCAATGAAGATAATATACCCACAAAAAACTGATTTATTTGCTCACTCATGATCCGTTCAAAAATTTTGGACATGGCTGATAGGACGCTAATAGGTCTGTAATTGACTTTTTGGCATCTATCATCCTTTTTATGGATTGCACAAACGTCTGCTTCCTTCAGTTTGTCTGGAAAGCAACAGTTGTCCATAGTTGCATTTATGCAATCAGTCAAGTATGGGCAAATCACCTCCTTCGCCTCCTGTATAATTTTTGTTGGAACGTTACCACTGTTTGACTTACTATTGTCGAAGGCTTCTATTTTAATCATAACTTTAACAAGTTAACATTACTAAATTCAAATTTTTTCTCAATCTGGACTTTACTTTTTATAGCAACAATACTTGGGTGGTTTTTGTATTTTTCTGTAGCTATGTCTACCTTATTTTCCAGACTCACATCAATCCCATCATCCTTAAATTAGGGATCTAGACCAAGGGAGTCTGTGATGTTAACAAAGTGCAAATTTAAGCATTCAGCAATCACTTTATCATCTGATATAACCTCGCCTTCTTCGATAAGGATGATTTTCTCCCCCATTGGGTTTCCACTGGAAAACATTGGTTTGACTGCTTTCCAAAATTTTTTTTCATTGTTAATAGCGTTAATGTCTACAGAATGGTAAAAGTCACGCTTTGCTTTTCTGTTCATACTGACAATCAGATTTCAGATTTCATGATGATGAGAAAAGCGTAGTACCGTTTGTTCCATCTGCACCGTTGGCCAGCTCTAGTTGTATCTCAGATGCCAATATTGCCACAGAGCAGTTCATCGAAGAAGCAACCTCGGCACTGGAATTACCAGAGAAATGCAAACTAGAGGACGTTTGCAATGTTGTTGCTGATGAGAAAAGCGAACCGCCGCTTGTTCCATCTGCACCATCGGCCATCTCTTGTTGTAACTTAGATACCCATATTGCCACAGAGGAGTTCTTCCAAGAAGCCACCCTGGCACTGGAAGTACCAGAGAATAGCAAACTAGAGGCCGGCACACATGTCGTTGCTGATGAGAATAGCGTAGTTCCTTTTGTTCCATCTGCACCATTGGCCAGCTCTTATCGTATTTCATATGGCCATATTGCCACAGAGGAGTTCATCAAAGAAATCACGTTGGCACTGGAAGTATCAGAGAATAGCAAACTAGAGGACGGCACCAATGTCATTGCTGATGAGAAAAGCGCAGTCCCTTTTGTTCCATCTGCACCCTTGGCCAGCTCTACTTGTATCTCCGATGCCCATATTGCCATAGGGGAGTTCATCAAAGAAGTCACGTTGGCACTGGAAGTACCAGGGAATAGCAAACTAGAGGACGGCACCAATTTCGTTGCTGATGAGATTAGTGTAGTCCCTTTTGTTCCATCTGCACCATTGGCAAGCTCTACTTGTATCTCAGATGCCCATATTGCCACAGAGCAGTTCATCAAAGAAGTCGCGTTGGCACTTGAAGTACCAGAGAATAGCAAACTAGAGGACGGCTCCAATGTCGTTGCTGATGAGAATAGTGCAGTAGTCCCTTTTGTTCCATCTGCACCATTGGCCAGCTCTAATTGTATCTCAGATGCCCATATTGCCACAGACAAGTTCATCAAAGGAGTCAAGTTGGCACTGGAAGTACAAGAGAATAGCAAACTAGAAGACGGCACCAATGTCGTTGCTGATGAGAATAGTGTAGTCCCTTTTGTTCCATCTGCACCATTGGCCAGCTCTACTTGTATCTCAGATGCCCATAATGCCACAGAGCAGTTCATCAAAGAAGTCGCGTTGGCACTTGAAGTACCAGAGAATAGCAAACTAGAGGACGGTAGCAATGTCGTTGCTGATGAGAACAATGAACCCCCGCTTGTTCCATCTACACCATTGGCCAGGTCTTCTTGTAACTTAGATACCCATATTGCCACAGAGGAGTTCATCCAAAAAGCCACCTTGGCACGGGAAATACTAGAGAAGTGCAAGCTGGAAGAAAACAAGAACGTAGCTGCTGATGAAAAAAGTGAGTCACCTCGTGTACCATCTGCACTATTCGACAGCTCTACAGTTGCCTCTACAGCCTATACTCCCTCAACTCTAAAGCGAGGTGCATTTGAAGCAGATGAATGTATCGTTCATGATGAGAAAACTGAAGCTTCTTGTCGTTCAGCTGTGCGAACAAACAATTGATGGAAAGCAAGACGATCTTAAAAGTATATGTATAGGACTAAACAACAACTGCTGATGTTCACTGGATAAATAAGTAGTTTCAAATTGTTTTAAATTTAACAGGTTTAAAGACTTTACTTCATCGAAACAACTGTATATTTGTTGTAAATTGGTCGTTTATATTATAATCTTTAAACTACATTTTACAATCAGTATGCTTATCATAGTGACCCGTATACTGGAGTCAACGCCTATTATTGAATGGAATATGAAATGCGAAATATAGGCAATAAAATTAACGCAAAGAGTCCGGGCGAATGAATTTCGATAAATTTGCGGCTCCTCATTTTCAATGTGAATGTCAATTAGTCGTAGTTTGAGCACAGAGCAATTACTCTTTCTACTATGTCATGAAAACATCCCTAGGAATGCAGAAGGTTCCTACAAGTTAGGAGCCATTGCAAATGCACAAAATTTTCAGTTCTATGGCAGTATGTGTGCAGAAGAGCAGGACCGTCGAGAAGGGGGGTAGAGGGGGTAAAAGGTCCAGGGCCCGGGCCCCGAAGGGGCCCGTAAATATTTTGCGCCAGATAATTTTGTTATTGCTCTTCATCTCTGCAGTGCATTTTTATGGCATTTCGTCTGCTTTAAAAGGGTATTTGCAAGAACTGTCTACTTTGTCTACTACGTCAGAAACCAAACCGTCGTATTGATGTTTCTAATTTATCGAAACTGGTTTATATTAGCAAGTCAGTCGTTGGTGTCGTAGGGTCGTTGAGTTTCCGTTCACATTCGATCTTTTCGGCCTTTGAGTCGCTCGTTCCCTCTGGCACAAACAAGGCATTACTAGCATGAAACGATGTCCTTGATTCATAAATATGATTTTTTGTATTGCTTTTACACGGAGTGTTTAAGTAATTTTTTAGAATAATTTGGTCATAAAAGGGGCGTTTCCCTCATTTTCCGGGAGACTTAAGGGCGTGGTCGCGAAAAATTTTCTTGGGGGCTACGCCCCCAAACCCCCCCAAGGCCCGTCCTCATAGATCACTCCAGGGCCCGAGCTGGCTCTCGACGGCCCTGCAGAAGAGGTCTCCCCCTTGAAAAATTGTATTGTATTGCTCTGTGGCATTAGTTTCTTTATGATCTGATTGCACTCTGATCAAGTGTTTTAGACCTTCTGAGGCATTTTTAACAATGACATTTTCGTATGGAAGAACTGAAGAATATTTCGAGTGCTCATGAAAATTAAAAAGATCAAAAATCTCGTTTGTATCAGCAACAAAACGACCCATAATCACAATTGTTATAAGATTGCAACGAGCTGCTTCTTTTCTTCATGTGAGAATTTTCCAATAAATCTTACAATCTACTTTTCGTTACTACTAGACAACACTACTGGGACGATACATGGGGAGCGAAAGACCATGGCTACCTCATGGCCAATGTGAAAGGACACGTTATGTTAAACTAAACGCAACAACACAAGGAACGATTTAAATATCAAATGAATACTATAACTAGATTCCGTCCCAAATTAGATGTAGGTCAGGCTTGCAAGCTCTTTGTGAGCACAACTCATTACCTGTAATGAGACATTCATTTGGAGTAAAACAAATGGCTGACAGAGTTTAAAAAGCAAACAAAGAATTTACGTTATCGAACGTAGTGGTTGCTTTGTGACATAACCGAACCTTGAAAGATCTTAGTCAGTGCGACCAGTTTCGTGAATGCACCGTAAAGACAATTCTAGTACAGTGAGGCTCCACATTTAAGAAACCACCTAAAAGGCTCTTTTAAGCTACTAAACAATCATTGACCCTCCTACCTATAAGAGACTCTTCAGGCTCACACCCAAAATAAAGTTTCTTGAATTTTGAGTGACGACAAAATAGTGGTCTGATAGCCTGAGTGCATTACACTCGATACAGAGATTCACGCTAAATTGCTTGCAAGATATCATGGATTTAACAGATTCTTACCTAAGATTTAATTAATGTCCTTGAAAATCATTGATAGCATACACATATGGCAAAATATGGTTGATATATCAATAGACAACACAAATTTTTGTGTAACTTTTTGTCGAGGACTTCTCACAAAAGAAATTAGAAACTTAAGAAACTTGAGCCTAAAGTATCTGAAGTATCATGGATATAAGAAACGTTGCAGGTGAAGGTGCAAAAAAGTGATTTCTTAATTGCCGGACATTACTTTGTAAAAAGCGTATGAGAACCAAAGTCTCCCAAGCCTTAGGCTCTCTGAAGTATGCAAAGAAATTTCTCCTGAAGGATACGCTCAGCAAACTGTACAGAGGACGTGTTGAATCCCACTTTCACTATTTTTGTTCAGTATGGGATATTGCGGCAAAACTCGAATTGATAGCCTCTGAAAATGGCAAAATTGAGCTGCTAGAATCGTTCCTAACAGTAGCTATTATGTTTCAGCGGCTGGTCTGATTAAAGGGCTAGGATTCCTAATAACATCGGACATTATTCTAAGCGAAACAGCGACCATAAGGTATAAGTCAACTAACAGTCTTGCTCCAGAATACCTGTCCGAGCTATTTCTAAAGAGCTCAGCTCTCAATAAAATGAGACTAAGGAGCACCGAAGCTGACTTGCGTGTTCCTCTCTTTAAAATGTCAAATGGGCAGAAGTCTATTTCATTTCGTGGGCCTAAGCTTTGGAACCAATTAAGCTAAGATCTCAGACTTGCATCCTCCTTTCTTAACCCCTTCAAAAGGAGGCTTAAACAGCTTTGTCTGACAGAAACCAGTAGAGATAAGCAATAGCTTTGCTCCTCTAATATTTTGGCAAACTTTCCTCCACTGAAAATTATGACGTATGATGATATAAGGCATTATGCGCAAAACTGCGCAAAACTGATTATTGCGCATTTCTTCATCGTGACGTTTCAGCAATTGCTGCATCTTTCGTCACATGAATAAATGTGCAAAAATGTGCGATTATAAGATATAGCACAACGTTTTTCGATTGAGTTCTTAATTCAGTTCGAAGGAAGTTAGAAGTATTTTTGAGGAAATGATGATCGAGAATGATTTTTGCGCAAACGGTTAGTTGTTGAAGATATTTTGGAAAGGAGAACATTTTGTTTTACAACATGGGTTTGTGTTCAGTCGAAACTAGAGAGACCCACAGGTATGCACAACTTTCTTTATTTGGTGTAGTCCTTTGTCGGAGCGAGTTGAGCTTCGTTTCCTCATTTGAAGGTACTGCAACGTCTAAATGTGAACAATAGAGTAACGAAGTTAATTTATACCATGAAAAGTAATAGCAGAAAACGACTTTCGGGTCTTGCTGAATCGATTTGAAGTCTAGAAATATCGAGGTTTAGGGCTCTATACTGTCCACTTTCATGTGAAAAATTCCATTCCTGTTGCATTGCTAGAGAGCAGCAAAAGTATAGAGAAATACTATCCACTTGATACAGCAAAAGCAAATGTTTAAAGGCAGGTTATGGAAGACAAAAGGCAGCGATCAGTTTATCTTGCAACTCATCCTAAAGTACTAAATGAATGAATGAATGAATGAATGAGTGAGTGAATGAATGAATGACTAGAAAAGTGAGGTCCTTCGTGTGCGAGGTTACGCTATATTGACACCTCCTTTGATAACAAAGATTGGAACTGAGTTTTGACTGTTTCTTTTCTTTAATAGGGCATAGAAACGGTCGTGTTTCGCCAATTGGAGGTAATTCTAATGCGGATCGCAGTGAAAGAAGAGAGGAACATGGAAGTAAGAGGAGATGCAGATCCAGCTTGTTTAGCGCTAAAGGTAAGAAATTGATCATTGAAGCAAATGGTAAAGTATTTAACTGATTGTGAATCGATAAAATGACACTAAAAGTTTGATATTTCATCAAAGGCGAAGTCAAAGTCGGAGATTTCTATAATACTTCTATCGTTTGTCGAAATGTTTGAAATGGAGCAATTATGTTTTTATAGTACTTCTTATTGTTATGATAGTTTAACTGATCAGCAAACTTGCTAGAAGAAATTCTAATAGCTGATCTGCCCTCCCCCAAACAACCCTTCCAAATTATGCATTTGTAAATTACATCCAGTTTCGAGTAATGCATCGATAGAACTAGCATCATTTGCTAACCATCTGTCCTAGGCTGCCTCAGAAATTTACCTGTTCAAATTAAACCAATCTAATCAGCTTTTTCTAAAGCCAATTTAAATCTCAAGCAATCAAATGAACTTGATTCGGTAGATTGACCAATTGGAATGCAACACTTGATAACCTGTTTCAATTTCAACCTATTTAACTCGCCAGTGCGAATGTAGTGAAAGTTAAGATCTCACCTATGTTATAGAGTTTGAATAACAATTTTCGAAGACAAGACTCCTTTGCAGGAACTGTTCACCTCCGCAGGAACTGTTCACACGCTTTGCACCTTTCTTGGAAAACCCTATATTATTTCAATTCCTCAAAGAGAATAATTTGAACCGTGCTTAGTCTACGTAAACAGATTTGAAACTGCTACCATGGTAGCAGTAGCAGTTGGAACTTTCTATGCATAGAAAGAAACAGGATTGTAGGGCTAGCAAAGATCCTTGAATGAAAGCAAAGTTGGCCTTCCTCTAGCACTTCCTCTAGTACAGAGCGGGTAAAAAGAGAATTTTACAGATCTGCTTGCCAAGTCCCGGATGTATCTGTCATCCAGAACTTAATATGTGCTTTTGTCTCAACCAGCGATCAAAAATTGAAGTTGTGTGATTTGCGTGAAAACTGAACGATGATATCAAAGATTGCTTTCAGTATATCAAAGATGTTCTCTTTTTTACAATCCTTTCTCTCCTTTCAGGTTGCCCAGATGGCAAGTCAAACTCCGAGGTGCCCGTAGTAAGTACATACTTCTAAATGCTAAACATATGACAAAAATTTAGAGCATAATATCTTATCTAAGAATTGATAATCCAGCGCCCTTAAAATAATACTGATGTTAAGCAACCCACCGGTTGAATCAACTACAGTGAAAGTTCTCTGAGCCCTGAGAGGCATACCTTGCTTTGAAGACAGAGGAGGAGGCGTAAAAGGGGGTCTTGTTAGATAGATGGTTTGTTAGGGAGGACAATTTATTCATAATGTCAAGGACAAGGCTATGGATGATAGCTCTCGACTTTTACCTGAATGGATATTTTGTAATCAATGTAAGATTTTTGAGACTCCAAAGGGAGCTTATTAGAGAGGAGCTTATACATAACGTCAGATGACAAGAATGTGTCAGGTTTTACACTTGATCTCTTTTGGAATCAACATTCAATTTTTCAGTCTAATACACACGTTCAAACCCATTTTTAATCCGAAACCGAATGAAAGTTAATAGTTGAAGCGTTATAGGTTAAAAGGAAAAGATAACCTTTATTAACCTCTTGCATTGGATATTAGCAATTAGCGTAATAGAGATGGGGGCCTATTTAAGGATTTTATTTTCGAGTAAGAGGGCTCATTCGAGAGGGAAAACAGAGAAAGGACTCGATAGTGCTTCTAATGTAAATATATACGCTTTCTCATAAATTACAATGTGAAATCTATTAAGGAAATTGAAAAGCTACCAACTCAAATGGCTGACTGGGCTTAATGGGCTGAGAGTTAACCGTCGACGCACTCCGCTATTGGGATTGCAATAGACTAATTTCAGGATAGGCTGTTTCTCGGTGTTTCATATAGAAAGATCCTAGCGTTGATCGTGTGGATTTTATATATGGGAGAGGACTCTTTGCATTTGGTACAGCACTTTCTTGGCGCACAGAAAGTAGGAGATCATGATTAATGCAAGAACGGTACGGTATCCAGGACTTTTTTGCTCAACAACCACCCCCCCCCCCTCCTCTCCCCATGAGACTCTCTCTACAGTTACCTTGAAAACCCTCTTGAACAGCCATGTCAGCGTCAAGTGGTTAATGAAATGGATGAACTGAACTGAATACAGTATGTATCTGTGGCGTTTCGGATTCGTCAGAGTAACAACAGAGACGACGACAAAAGTGTGCTATACCTTCAGTATCAATCTCAACACTGAAGTTGAGACATACATGTGCTAGAATATACCAAACGGTAAAACCACAGTAATACCACAAGTCTAATTCTTATGCAATATGCTGTTTGACATTTGATATAGTTCAAAGGTTCATTTCTATCTTACGATTTAGCGTCCATTCATATCATTAGATATCAAATCATAAGAATGGAGAAGGTGACAGTGTTGCTGTAGATTTCTTTCTGCACTGACATTGTTTTCTTCTTCTTTTTCGAACACAAAACCTTGTTTACTGCACCTTTCCCGATTGGATAATCCTTTTTAAATTGTCTTAGCCATCCTCTCGGACAGCTACATGAGTATCAAATGGTATTTACCGCTGGAACCAGTGCGCTGAGCAAAGCAAGAAGACGGTGAAAGTGTTGCTTTGGGTGTTTTATCTAAATCAAATTTGTTTTATTCGTCTTTCTCCAGAAGCAAACCTTATTTACGGCATCTACCCCTATTGCATTGGGTAACCCCTTTTCAGTTACCTTTGACATCCTTTCATAGAGCAGCATCAGCATCAAATAGCACGTATCGCTGGAACAGTGCATTGAGCAAAGTAAGAGGAAGGTCACATGGTGCTTTAGATTTCCATCTGCATCGACATTGTTTTTTCTTTCTCCAAAAAGCAACATTGTTTACTGCACCTACCGTGCTGGGAAAAACCCTTGCAGCTCCCTTTGAAAACCTTTTCGAAATCCACATCAGCATCCAATAGTATGTACTATTGCAACCAGTTCATTGAGCATAGAGAGAATTCACCAATGATGTTTTGGATGTTCCTCTTTGTCAAAATTGCTGCCTTCTTGTTTCTCCGACACCAACTCTTGTTTCGTCCTTTTGTTCAGCAGGATTAGCCTGTGTGCAGACTCAACTAGCTACCGAAATCGAATTGAGTTGAATGGAAAATAGAAAATTGAAAATTCAATTTTCAATTTTCCATTCAACTCAACTCAATTCAATTCGATTCAATTCGATTTCGGTAAACCAGTCGTGTCTCCACGCAGGCTATGATAGATAGCCCGTCTAAAAGTTGCCTTGGAAACCGTCTTAGAGAATCATGTCAGAATAGAATTTGCATAATACAATATGTACGTTGCAAGCAATGCATTTAACGGGGGGGGGGGCAGCCGTGCTGTTTAGATTGTCACATTTAAATATTGCTGCCCTCTTATTTCTCCAGCACCGTTCCAATAAGGCATATCTTTAACCTTGCCCGGCCAGCCGTTTTCATGTCGATTACCTTTAATCTTAACGAAACGACACTACCATCCTAAAATTTCTCCATTGGTTTGGGTGGTTCTAGTTAATATCCATAACCCCCTCATGGAAGAACAACATATCAAATCGAAGGACCGGAATTTTTCATAATAAAATGTGCTCAAAAGATCCGAATTGTGCTTCTAAAAGTACTGGAATGTCCCGATTTTTTAATTGTACAGTGAGTTTACCCTTAAAGTGCACCTAAGGAGGAGCTTGCCATCAACTTGAAGGTCTATATTCTTCCAAAGTTTTTTCGCTACCCGAGGATTTGTACATCTCAGCAGCTGCATGGCCTTGGATTTTCCTGGACTTGTGCATACCTCCAGATTTTCTCTTCCATAGGGGGGCGGGTTACGGATATTAACTGGAACCACCAGTCCCTTTGCAGATACCTTGGATACCTTTGCTAGGTCTGATGATATATTCTATCAATAATTCTGAATTACTCATCACCAGGCTTCCACTTAAGAATGCTAATGCCAGTCTACGTAACTGACATTAGTTTAATCTTTTTTCACAGACAATCGCTGCTTCTCATGAATCACTAGTAAAACAAGGCAGCAGCAAAGGCACTCTCAAAATTTCAAAAAACCGAGTTATCTACGTGAAGGAAGCCCCATCGTCCCATCTGCAGGAAAGCAGCAACACCATTCACACTGAATTAGTTGAAGCTTCACCGAACGAATGCCAATCTCAAGGAGATAAAGTTGCCGAAACAACATCCTATCACCTGGAAAGAGACAATGGGTCCTCTGGCAATCACCACGCTCCATACAGGGTTCAATCTTTTCTTGGAGATTGTGCCTTAGAAGATCTTGAATATGATGCAAAATGAGGTTCCAAATGCAGCACCATCCACAGTTGTTCTTGAAGCCCAGTCATCGCCTGTACGCAGACGACTTTCTGCCCAGGTCAGGGTGGCTATTGATGACACCATCGAGCGAAATCTCAGGTTCGAAGACGATGATAAGGGAGGGGTATCTGCTTGTGAAGGAAAACGAGAAGTAAACATTGACAATGGAAACATCGAATCAAAGACAGCTTCTCTACATGGACAACTTTCTTCCCAAGTCAACATTGCCATTGATGACACCATCAAGCGCATCCTCTTCTTGGAGGGCGATCACAAAGTAGAGGCGTCTGCTACCAAAGCCAAGGCAGAAGGAACTGTTGAAAGTGGAAACATGGCAGCAAAGACAAGATCAACACATAGCCAACCTTCTTCGCAAGTGAGAATGGCCATTGATGACACCATCGAACAGCTCCTAATCTTCGATAGAGATGAGACAGAGGCATCTGCTGAGAAAGCCATGGAGGGCAGGGATGTTGATAATGAAAACATCACAACAAAGACAGCACCTAATGTTCCTTGTTATGAGAACAGCAACGCCCCATTTATTCTATCTGCCCTACTGGGCAGCTCTACTCTTATCTCAGATGCACAAAATGCCACAGAGGAGTTCATCCAAGAAGCCACCTTGGCATTGCCAACACCAGAGAAAAGCATGATTGAGGACGGCACCAATGTCGTTGCTGATGAGAACAGCAAAGCCCCGTTTGTTCCATCTGCACCATTGGCCAGCTCTACTTGTATCTAAGATGCCAATATTGACACAGAAGAGTTCATCAAAGAAGTCACGTTGGCACTGGAAGTACCAGAGAATAGAAAACTAGAGTATGGCACCAATGTCGTTGCTGATGAGAACAGCAAAGCCCCGTTTGTTCAATCTGCACCATTGGTCAGCTCTACTTGTATCTAAGATGCCAATATTGACACAGAGGAGTTCATCAAAGAAGTCACGTTGGCACTGGAAGTACCAGAGAATAGAAAACTAGAGTACGGCACCAATGTCGTTGCTGATGAGAACAGCAAAGCCCCGTTTGTTCAATCTGCACCATTGGTCAGCTCTTCTTGCATTTTAGATGGACATATTGCCACAGAGGAGTTCATCAAAGAAGTCACGTTGGCACTGGAAGTACCAGAGAATAGCAAACTAGAGGCCGGCACAAACGTCGTTGCCGATGAGAATAGTGTAGTCCCTTTTGTTCCATCTGCACCATTGGCCAGCTCTTATCGTATTTCATATGGCCATATTGCCAGAGAGGAGTTCATCAAAGAAATCACATTGGCACTGGAAGTACCAGAGAATAGCAAACTAGAGGACGGCTCCAATGTCGTTGCTGATGAGAATAGTGTAGTAGTCCCTTTCGTTCCATCTGCACCATTGGCCAGCTCTAATTGTATCTCAGATGCCCATATTGCCACAGACAAGTTCATCAAAGGAGTCAAGTTGGCACTGGAAGTACCAGAGAATAGCAAACTAGAAGACGGCACCAATGTCATTGCTGATGAGAATAGTGTAGTCCCTTTTGTTCCATCTGCGCCATTGGCCAGCTCTACTTGTATCTCAGATGCCCATATTGCCACAGAGCAGTTCATCAAAGAAGTCGCGTTGGCACTTGAAGTACCAGAGAATAGCAAACTAGAGGACGGCTCCAATGTCGTTGCTGATGAGAATAGTGTAGTCCCTTTTGTTCCATCTGCACCATTGGCCAGCTCTACTTGTAAATCAAATGCCGACATTGCCACAGAGCAGTTCATCGAAGAAGCCACCTCGAAACTGGAATTACCAGAGAAATGCAAACTAGAGGACGGTAGCAATGTCGTTGCTGATGAGAAGAGTGAACCCCCGCTTGTTCCATTTGCACCATTGGCCAGGTCTTCTTGTAACTTAGATACCCATATTGCCACAGAGGAGTTCATCCAAGAAGCCACCTTGGCACTGGAAATACTAGAGAAGTGCCAGCTGGAAGAAAGCAACAACGTAGCTGCTGATGAAAAAAGTGAGTCACCCCGTGTACCATCTGCACTATTGGAGAGCTCTACCGTTGCTTATACAGCCCATACTCCTTCAACTCTAAAGCGAGAAGGTGCATTTGAAGCAGAGGAATGTGTCGTTCATGAAGAGAAAACTGAAGCTTCTTGTCGTTCATCTGTGCGAACAAACAATTGATGGAAAGCAAAACGATCTTAAAAGTATGTGTTGAGGACTTAACAACAACTGCTGATGATCAATTGATAAACAAGTAGTTACAAATTGTTTTAAATTCAACAGGTCTAAAGATTTTACTTTATCGAAAGAACTGTATATTTGTTGTAACTTGATTGTTTATATTCTAACATTGAAAATGGATGATTTGATGTTAATCTTTAAACTACGTTTTACAATCAGTATGCTTAAAATAGTGACCCGTATACTGGAGTCAACGCCCGTTATTGAAAGGAATATGAAATGCAAAATATAGGCAATAAAATTAACGCAAAGAATGCGGGCGAATGAATTTCGATAAATTTGCGGCTCCTCATTTTCAATGTGAATGTCAATTAGTCGTAGTTTGAGCACAGAGCATTTACTCTTTGTACTATTGTCACGAAAAACAGCCCTAGGAATGAAGAAGGTTCCTACAAGTTAGGAGTCATTGTAAATGCACAAAATTGTCAGTTCTATGGCAGTAAATGTGCAGAAGAGGTCTCGCCTTTGAAAAATTGTATTGTATTGCTCTGTGCCATTAGTTTCTTTATGATCTGATTGCACTCTGATCAAGTGTGTTAGGCCTTTTGAGGTATTTTTAACAAAGACATTTTCGTATGGAAGAATTGAAGTTTATTTCCAGTGCTCATGAAAAAATTAAAAAAAGTAAAAATCTTCTTTGTATCAGCAACAAAACAACCCAAAATCACAATTGTTATAAGATTGCAACAAGCTGCTTCGTTTCTTCATATGAGAATTTTACAATAAATCTTACAATCTACTATACGTTACTACTATACAACACTACATGGACGATACATGGGGAGCGAAAGACCATGGCTACCTCATGGCCAATTTGAAAGGCCACCTAATGTTAAACTAAATGCAACAATGCAACGAAAGATTTAAATATCAAATGAATACTATAACTAGATTCCGTCCCAAATTAGATGTAGCTAGGTCAGAGTTGTAAATTCTTTACGAGCACAACTCATTAAGTGTAATGAGACATTCATTTGGAGTGAAACAAATGGCTGACATGTGATGTGAGACAGAATTTAAAAAGCAAACAAAGCATTTAAGTTAACGAACATGGTGGTTGCTTTGTGACATAACCGAGGCTTGGAAGATCTAGTCAGTGCAACCAGTTTCGTGAATGAACCGTAAAGACAATTCGAGTACAGTAAGGCTCCACATTTAAGATACCATCTAAGAATCTTTTAGGGTACTGAAAAATCATTGACCCACCTACCTATAAGAAACTCTTGAGGCTCACACCCAAAATAAAGTTTCTTGAATTTTGAGTGACGACAAAATAGTGGTCTGATAGCATGAGTTCATTACACTCGATACAGAAATTCACGAGAAATTGCTTGCAAGATATCATGGATTTAACAGTTTCTTGGCAAAATATGGCTGATATATCAATAGACATTACCGTTTTGGTGTAACTATTTGTCGAGGACTTCTCACAAAAGAAATTAGAAACTTGAGAAACCTGAGCCTAAAATATCTGAAGTATCATGGATATAAGAAACATTTTAGGTCAAGGTGCGAAAAAGTGGTTTCTTAATTGCGGGACCCTACTTTATAAAGCGTATGAGAACCAAAGCCTTCCTAGGCTTAGGCTTTCTGAAGCATGCAAAGAAATTTCTCCCAAAGGAAACGCTCAGCAAACTGTGCAGAGGAAGTGTTGAGCCCCACTTTCAATATTGTTGCTCAGTATGGGGATATTGTGGCAAAACTCGAATTGATAGCCTCTAAAAATGGCAAAATTGAGCTGCTAGAATCTTTACTAACAGTAGCTATTATGTTTCAGCAGCTGGTCTGATTAAAGGGCTAGGATTCCTAATAATATCCGAGATTATTCTAAGCGAAACAGCGACCATAATGTATAAGTCAACTGATAATAGTTCTGCTCCTGAATACCTGTCCGAGCTATGTAAAGAACTCGGCTCTCAACAAAATGAGACCAAGGAACACCGAAAAAGACTAGCGTGTTCCTCTCTCAATAACATTAAATGAGCAGAAATCTATTTCATTTCGTGGGCCTAACCAATTAAGCGCAGAAGTCAGACTTGCATCCTCCCTTCTTATCTTCAAAAGGAGGCTTAAAAAGAAATTGCAGAGGGTTGTTGGTGTCTTTTTTATGAACACTCATTTGACTAATTTTATTTTTGTTAAAATGACTGTAAATTAAGTTTGAACTTTGAGATGATAAATTACTTTTTTGCACGGCCCCCTGCAAAGCCATCTATGCAGATTGACGGAGCTACCGTGGTTAAATAACAAAAAATGAAATGAGTTGAAATGAAATGAAATGACGAAAAATGGCTCGACATCGAGAGAAATGAACAGATGCATCATCCAGCCCTCGTGAAACAGAAAATTGAAACATGAAGAAGAAGATCCATTAAACTGGCCTCTTTATCCTTCAAATAATCATGTGGGAACTGATTTATCCAACACTCAAACCTTGATGATTTGCTTTCCTATACATTACCTGTTCCAGCAGCAACGTAGACTTTTGCATACTTATTTGATACAACAAGGAGATTGACTATGTCTGTTATGAGTGCTCGCGGTGCATCAAATACTTGCAACTGGCACAGCTGCTTGAAACAGAACTCCTACAAGAAATAAATGACAGACTATTTCACAGACACTCTGGAAAGCAATTCAAAAGAAAATCCTCGAAAATGGATTCATCTCATCCATATTTTTAGATTATCACATTCAAAATCAAATAAGAAATATTGGCACACTGTAGAAAACCTGTGCAATAGTCTGTTGGAGGTTGTCCTTCTTTGCATTGCTTGTTATCTCTCGAGCTTTCCTCGCCATCGATTTGCTCTTACGTCTAATATGCAGCAAACTTGGGTATCAATTTGTTCATATTATCAGTGTGTTGTTTTTAGTAGTTTTGTTTAAGTTTAATTAGTTTTTCTTTCTTTTGATCTATGTCAATTCCCTTTGGGTAGTCACAGCCTTTTGCTCCCCGGGGGGTCTTTGTCCCAGTAGTATTGTAAAGTAATTTCTTGTAAGTAGTGTAGACCGTATTATATTTTTGTAACATTTTATTGAATTATATAGAAAAAAGCTAACTAAACAAACGCCACCTTATTCCATGTAATCCCTACAGCAAACACTTTTATCATTCTGCCTTCAGTATGTTATCCCTCCTAACAATTGAATATCCTCCAACTTACTGCATGCTATCCCTCCAACAACATGATGTGATAACTCCAACATAATGGACAACCTCCGCCTTACTGTGTAACGTCCAGACCGACCACTGTACAGACGTTCTACTGTGCATTTTAAAAATTCATTCATACATTTAAAGTAAATTATTCATCACTCAATTGATGAAATGTACAATGAACTCGGATGGGAATCTTTGAGCCTATGGCGATGGAGTAGACGGCTCATTATGTTTTACAAGGTTGTAAATAAATTCACGCCAGAGCATACAAAGAAACATTATACCGCCACTTCTATGTTATCTCTTCATGAGGACCGTATCATTTGGTAAATCAAGGCAAGAATGGAGAGATCTGAAAACAGCTTTCACCCTAATTATTTGAAGGTACTGGACAAGCTCCATCCCGACGTTTGACAAACATCCCCCAATTGCTTTAAATAAAAAATATTTGCTCTATTTCTGCCTCCTTCAAAACCAGTGTATGGAATTCATGACCCAAAAGGTTTAGCTATCCTTACTCAGTTAAGAGTCCAAAATTTTGTAAACAATCTTAATCTTGAGCATACAGTAGATCAAAGTCCCCCTGTTCACCAGTCGCAGTACCATCTCTGCAACCAGGATGTCATTGGGCGATTAAATGCACGAACAATGGAATGATAACCTAATGGAATGGTCCCACATGCAACTGCAATGCCTGCCATTTTATTGCAAATTTTGTATTAACTGCATTGAAAATAATTATTGGTTATGTTTTTTTCATTAATTACGTCCATCGAGTTTGATTAGTTTTGCGTGTTCATTTGTATATAGCTGTATTCGTAAATATATAAATATCGATGTAAATTAGGTCACAACAGACACATCCAAGTCGACTTTCTATCTTAATCATTTACTCCGAACGGAATAACCTTGTCCCTGAACTGAAACTTGCACTATCTATCACTGTTCTTATGAAAAAACTCTTCTCAATAATCTGCCCCGCCTCCTTACAAAATTTGTTTATAGAGTTTATGATCCAAAGGGATTGTACCATCTTTCTCAACTTAGGGTTGGTTTCATCAAGTTAAAAAGTTAAATTCTCACAAACTCAAGCATAATTTTAGAAATACCATACATCCGAGGTGCCCTACAAACGATGGAATTGATGATATGGAGCACTTTTTGTTGTGCTGATGGGGTAGTTATGTTTAACAACAAGATCTCCTCGCTGGCATTGTTGCATAATTCCGACCATTTGTGCAGTCAAGGATCTTTCAAATAATGCTTTGACACAGCTTTTATTATATGGTGATCAAGACCTTTCTTATGATTTCAACAAAAATATACTTGAATTGACTTTCACGAAACTGATGGCTTGGACTAAGATCTTTCAAAATTCAGTAATGCACAAAGAAGCCATTGTGTCCATTAACGTGAATTTTTCGTTTCCTTTGTAAATTCTGTCACACATCAGATGCCAGACATACGATATACTTTAAATAGAAACTCATTACATGTAATGAGCTGTACCGGTAAAGTTATTGCAACGCTGACTTTACATCTCATATAGTAGGATGGAATCTAGTACCGGGTGAGTAAAAAAAAACGCCCAGCGTTTGAAAGGCTACTGCTCCCTGAATATATAAGCAAAGATATTTTGCAATATTGGATTAAATAGTTAACATCTTCAATTATTTTTTGAAATTTCCTTGACTAAAATCGGTCACTCCGTTCAGATTCTGTAGGCAATTTTCTAAAATGAGTCCGTTTGAGAGACCAAGCAAAAGTTCCTAATGTGTTTACCTCACGGCGATGACTTTCAGCATGCTCTAGCACGTACTTTCGTTTTGGCTGGTTGAAAAGTCTTCCCCCTAGTGTGGATGACTTATTCAGGGGGATTCCATTCTCCAATGAGGACAAAATACATGTGTACATACAAGAGTCATTATTGCAAGGAAGGAGAACAAAGGGAAATTTTGCTTACTGTTTTCTCTCGTCTTAGCAGGTTTTCGAAAGGGGGTTTCTGCAGAAGATCTCCTATTTCGACGGGAAGGAACGGCCAATTAAAGCCGGGTAAATTACTGAACCTGATTTGACATATAGGAGATAAAATAAGACGGTTTTCAAATGACTGAAAACAGTTAAGAGTCGGTCTCAGCAAACTAAATTTTGACAAAATTTAGGTACAATTTTAAAGATGCAATCAGCCCAATGTGCCTTGCAAAAATATGGTGTTGAGGACACAGAACATCACCTGCAGCTTTGCCAATCTTATCACAAGTAGCAGGAGAAGTAAGAGTATAATGGAGTTGGTGTAAAATCAATACAAATACATCTATTTCTTGGTTCAATTTCTGCCGAGTTCCGTGTTATATCACTCTTTTGGAGACTGGAACAAGCTGCATGTAAGAAATGGCAGTTGGCCTACTGTTGTGATGGCAGACAAACTTGGCAGAAATTGAACCAAGAAAGAGGGATACTTGTATTGATTTTATTATACACTAATTTCCCCCGGTACTTGTGATCTTATGGCGAACGTAGACGCGACCTTCTCAATAGTCTCAATGCAATATTGCCTTCTAGTGACTATTCTAACCTCTCAAATGAATTATTAGTCAGACTCAATCTGTATGGCAATAAAAGGCTGCGACCTGACGTTAATAAAAGAAACATAGATAGAGGCTTCTCTGAAATTCATTTACACGACTGAGTGCTTTTGATTTCTCCTGCAACCCATAATACCTGGACACATCCTCCCCTGTAAATGTAACCTTAAATTAGTATTGGTAAATTTTTTCCTCAAAGTTTAGAATCAAACGTAATTATATGTTAAATAGTCACAGGCAGGTTGACATCTCCTCCCAAAAGACGCAGAGTTTGAGTCCTTTGTCTTTTAGGTCTTTCTACACGATTCTAACGACTCAAAAGACCAAGTGTGAGCCAGGCCTTAGGGAAAAAGTGTTGTCTGCAAGAAGTCCCACTGCGATTTAGAGAGCGTTGATCTGCTCGAGAGAAACCTCTTCGCAAAGACAAAGAAGCACGCATTATTAATGTCTTTCAAACTTTCTCCACGCAGGGGACGTTATGATGAGGCATCCCAGGAGAGAAAAAAATACTATCGCCTAACCACTTCATTGTTATCTGATGATACCACGTGTACCTGTAACTTTTGCCAAGATAAAATGCGGAAGGGGCTTGGCAAAATATTTCGCCAGTTTGCAAGACTCCCATACGCGGTCTTACGAAAAAAATATTTTTAACAAATGCATCCAGTGACCGATTTCAATGGGAAAAGGTTTATTATCTAAGTTAGACTCTTGGCTGCACGGAAAATTTATTTCACGATGTTTGGTTGGCTAAATGCGATGCCACAGTCCGCTAAACGTCCCACTTTTTTTCTGACTCACCCGGTATAAACTTTCTCTGGAAACTTTTGACTGAGTTGCCTATTCCCAGCCTGAAATAAAGCACGCTCCACATTGTTTTGAAGATCTAAAGTGGTTGTAAATCGATCCCCTATTTTTGACGATTTTTCGAGGATTTCTGGCATGCCCATTTCCTCAAAATCCTTAATTTGCGGAATTTACCGAGCCGTAAAAAATTGCAAAAAATATTCTTAATGCAGGCTGGTCTTTTAGTGATAGAACAATGGTTGAAACATTCCCATTGGCTTCTTACTCATTTTTCAATAACAGATTGCGTAGGGTCACTTTTTTGGGGTCACCCGGTATACCATCTGAAAGGTCAAGACATAATATTGGCAAATACATGATTTAATTGTGGACATGTTCTAATAAGTTATATAAATTACAACCCCCACACGATAAAAATTTGCAAAATCACCATAAAAGAGATAATAGTTAAACCTATTGGCTAATTTTTCCAATAACTAGCTTTGTTGTATTGGTATTAGATGATTTGAGGAGAGAAGGTTGTCATTGATTTGCGTCAGGTGCGGCTGAGAGGCAAATTAAGTTGCTAATACTTGCGAGCGAAAAACTGCGGGTCCGGAAGCTTTCCAGAAAATTTCTTAGGGCCACGCCCCTCACATTCACGGAAACGACTACTTAGGAAAAAAGGCCACATTTTTGTTTTATTGTAGTTCCGAGTCTTTTCCAGAGCTTTGATCACTATTCTTTGCTTTCTTAAAATTTTTAAAGAAATTTTTAATATTGAAACATCAAGAAAGAGTTTTCGAAACAAGGAATAACAGCAAGGTAACAGCAAACAGATAACTCTTATTAACAACCTACCTCAATTAGGTACTGTTTAAAGAATGCATAGGATTGATTTATAACTTCTCAAACGCCGTTGACTATTTGACTAGTGGTCAAATACGTTCCTTGTGAAGGAACACTCGCAAGTCATAGAGATAGTCCACCAACTGGACCATCATCCCAAGAAACTTCCCCTACTTTGAACAGTATGCTTTGATTGACTATGACCTCCAAATGCGAGTTCTTGAACTGAGAGAAATGCTGCAACGTCGATATGATAATCTTAAAAGTCATACCTATATGGAATGATCTATTGCTTTTCTTTGGCTGTTCACATGGTGGCTCCCTATTTCCGCAGTCGTCTGGGGCTATGCAGGTCTGCTCTATAATGGTTTGTTTAGCCTCTGCGGCCACTTGCAACCCACTATTAATTTTCAAATTGTAATAGCACCGCCAGAAAGGCATTTGTTGCAGGATGGCTGTGGCTCTTTTTTTGATTATCAGACTTTACAATGCATTTTACATTTAACTATACCTTTCTAATTACTATACAATACTACAGGTACGATACCATGGGGAGTGAAAGACAATGAATACCTCATGGCCAATGTAACAGGACATGCAACGTTCAACTAACTACGACTACACTACAACCGATTAAAGACTACTAGACAATGTTCTAGATTCTGTTCCACACCACATATTAGGTCAGGGTTGTGATGACTTGAATGACGTTGAAAGCGCAACTCGTTCGATGTGGTAGATAAAGTTTGATGTAAAAAAGTATTTACAAGGAAACAGAACATTTATTTGCTTCAAGGAACTTGGTGGTTGCTTAGTACTAAGGCTTCGATGGCCTCAATCAAACCGACCTATGTTGTGGACAAAACGTAAAGTCAATTCCAGTATACTTCTATTCAAGTCATTAGAAAGGTCGTGATCACCATATAGCAAAAGCTGGGTCAAAGCATCATTAGAGAGGTCGGCAATAAGTATGACAGGACGTAATAATTCAACAATTTCGGCGAGATGATCTTGTAGTTGAACATCAAATGAAGGACAGAGCAACAAAAGTGATCCGTATCCTCTATCCCATTGCTTGGTGGGCACATTGGATTTATGGTATCCCTAAAATTATGCTTGGATTTTTGGAAATTAAATTTGCTGAGACCAACCCTGAGTTGAGTAAGATACCCGGGGGGTAACTTAACTTGTCTATGGTACGGGGTTGTGCCATTTTTTAGAGTACCTTTTTCATGATAGTTTCCGGATTTATGGGTATGGTTTTCAACAATTTTTGGCATCTTCCGGATTTATGGGTATAGTTTTCTATCAGAATTCAGTTATTGATGAGCTTTTTTGGCATTCCCGGATTTATGGGTATGATTTTCAGAAATTCTCCAGATTTATGGGTATACCTTTGAGAAATTTTTCCGGATTTATGGGTATACTTTTGAGAAAGTTTTCCGGATTTATGGGTGGTACTTTTGCGATTTGAATGGCACAACCCCGTATCTTGGAAACTCAAGTTACCCCCCCCCCCCCGGGGTAAGATAAGACAATCCTTTTGGATCGTGAATTTCAAAGACAGATTTTGCAGGGGCGGGGGGATTATTGACGAAGGCTCTTTCTTGAAAACAGAAACAGAACGTACATATCTCAATTCAGCCTCAAGCTTATTCCATTTAGATAAAAAGTTTCGATAGCAGCTAGCCTTGAATTTTTCAGTCCTAGCCTTTGATCTCCCAATGAAATCCTGGTTACGAAGACGGTACTGTGACTGATGAAAACGGGGAATTAGATCTCCTGTATTCTCAGAGCTGAGATTATCTTTAAACTTATAGAACAATCAAATTCTTTTAAAATGGCAAGATGAACAGCACGGACATCAAGGGGTGGATTAGAGTCAAAAGCTTTAAATATGGTATTTGTTATTAAGAGTAGCTGCTTGACTGTCGAATTTCCTTGACGAAAACTTGATTGATTTGGGTTAAGCAGTTCATTTGAATGAAGGTGTGAGTATAGAGAATCGTATATGAGTTTTTGAAGTATTTTCTCAACAATTGGTAAAAGAGAAATAGGACGGTAATTCCTTTTCAGATGTTTCTCATTTTTCTTATGAGCAAGCACTACATTTGCAAATTTCAATATTTCGGGAAATAATCCACGCCTCACACAATTTGTGAAATTATTTTAAGTGGAAGAACTAATGAAACGTCTCTTAACTTTATCAACCTCACAGGTATTTCATCCCAACCATGTGCTTTATAGAATCAAGTGAACTTGCGATATTAAGCATCTTTTCCTCAGACATGACAAAATCACTTATCAGTTTTGGCTGTCGAGCTTTCAGCCTACGTTTGGAATTCCAATGGCTTTACATAAAATTTACCGAGGCAAGAAAGTAAAATAATCAAAGTAATGATGATGCTGGTAAAATTTTGAATTAGTTCCTGCAATACAGATTCAAGTTTTCTACACTGGCCATGTTAAAATGAAAGTAAAACGAATCCTTTTTTTGAAAACACAGTTAAGCCTTTGATGTCTGTCCTCAAATTGAAATACACACTACGAACCTTATTGTCGACAGATCACCCTGACAAGACGAGCCTAACAAAATACATATTTCTCTCGGTATCTCCACAAATCCTAGAGTAACTACCATACACCCACTCCTACAGAGGTTCAATGTTTTATGAAAACGGGAGGATATGGTCGCCCGTTTTCTTAGAGACGAAGACGCTGTTCATGACTTAATTTTCCTTCTGTAGAAAAAAGCCAGAAGATTTTGAAATACCCCATCCAACTCCACTTGATGTGACTTAATTCTTCTCTGCGATTTGGCTCAGATCGTCTGTGCAATATGTTGAAACGGCCGCAGTGATCCGATGCTACTGCCTTTCAAGAATCATTAGCGCTTTGTCATCATTTGCATATTCCACAATGGGCAATGCATAACGAACAACGGGAAATATGACACAAGCTTAAATTGTTCCTCTGCATTCACTATTAAAACTGGCCGAGTAATAGCGTGGCCATTAATTGAGGAGGGTTCAAATATCAATAGAAAGGGAATGTAGGTGATACGGGATTAGACTACATAAATGATTGTGTGATATTGCAGCAACCAAGAAATTCAAAGCGAAAAAACTGCTAATAAAGTATTAGCATTAATAGCACTGTCTGCCACCCCTGTTTTGCATGAATTTCGACTTCCGATCGGGCCCGCCCAACCTATTCCTCCTTTTTCAGCCCAAACTACACAACCGCCCCTAATTTAACAACTGCCCCTCCCCAAATCAAAAAGACTCAGAAATTTTCCGTAGAACTCAGAAAATTCGAAGGTGGGATCGAAATTGCAATTTAGAAACCAGTCGCCGTTGAGAAGGGAAGAGTTACTATTTTGAATGAGCAAACAAAATGCTCACGTTCAATTTAGCAGCATATTTTTAAGTTTTTATGCACTAAAATTCCTTTCAAAAACAAGAAGAAAGTGGTTGGGTATAGGTTGGTTATAGTATCGATATTTCCGAGAGGTGTTGGAGCGTGATTGGGAGAGGTGTTCTAAGCCAATGTAAAGGCTGGAGTTTTCAAAATTTTCCTTTGCACGTTAACTACAAGACGAACGATCCAAGAATTGTCAAAGTTTCCATGTCTATGTTTGGGGAAGGCAATAATTGCATGGGGAGAAGCATTCTAAGACAAAGTAGAGGTTCTTTGTGCAAAATTTGTTTGAAAAGTAGCTACTAATACTCATCAAATATTCAAGTCTGTCACTAGCGGATAAGGGATCCAAGAGGTCTTCTTAGCGAAAGTAAACTGTGCTTGCTCAAGCTCCAAGAATTTCATGGGGCTGCTACTCTGCCAAAAATTGTTACAAAATTGTCAAAATCCAAATTCAATACCAGTAAACATTTGGTCGCGAGATGAAAAAGTAGAGGGCGGCGTGTCCTCAAAATTTTCGTATGGGCTTCGCCTGCAGATTCTTGAAAGCTTATTTGACTTATCCTTATGGTATGGTTTTGCCTTTTGCAATCAACTTTTGGTGAATATAGATAGTTGTAGGTCTTCCAGCAAAATGCATCAAACAAAAGCATTTCTTCCGAATTGGAAAACTGATGGCCCTTGCGTCGTCCCCATCCACTCAAAAAGCTGAATTTCCGCCACTGACAAGAATGCAGGGTTGCAAGAAAGGGGGGGGCAAAGGCATCTTGTAAAATCAACAGAATCCAGACTGCAGAGTATGGCAGTTTCCAACGAGATCTCGGTTGTGCAAAAGCAAAATATCGAGTTTGCAAGTGTGCAATTTATCTAAGTGTGCAATTCAAGTGTGCACATAAAATTAGAGTTTGTGTTTGTAAGAAATGCTAACAAAACAGGTGATAATTGAAGTGAAAAATACATCAATTCAAAGGATTTTTTTCTGTACGGTATTCCAGCAGAAACAGTTTGGTCCTAAGATATCCCAAATTTGATTGCACACAGAATGCAATGGGGATTCATAGACTTATTACAATGAGTCCAAGATCTCAATTATCAAGACAAGACTGCTTACAGTGACAGGTGCAACAACTGTAGTAAGTCCACCAATTCAGAAATTCCAAACTTTCGGTCATAGTTTTTATCTGAAGTGCTTCAGTTGTCATTGTGGTAAAATAAAGGCTTCAAGCAATAGGGCTACACCCAAATTTCAGTGTGCCACACCCTTTCTTAGGTGTGCACTGATGTTTCAGGAAAAAAGTCTTGGGTGTGCTCTTGCCACAGGTTCATTCAAAATAAGCACAACAGATGAATGTCAGGTCGTGTTCTCAAAAGTCCTTCTAATTCTAACAACAAGCACCAATGCATCTTAGAACCTCAGAAAAGAATTTCAGCAAGATATCTCATTTGGTTCAGGCTTTATGCTCAATTGAATATTTAGCCAATTAATGTAAAAACGTGTTTTGTCATAAGATGGCAAATTTAAGTTCAAATATATGAAAAACAAAGTTTCCTATCTAACCTCAATCTGCATTTACTTACTGTATAGTACACTATGAATGATTGTAGAGAATCAAAGTTTAGCATAATTGAAGATCAACGTATTTGTACAATATTGCTTCAAAGTTTGAACCAAATATGATTCTAAATATGAAAAAGTGTCAAAAGTAAGGAAATCTAATTCTGACATAAGAAAAATAGCTCTGTCAAAATGGCTGTACACACAAAACGGTCACATTTGGCCAACTTCAAGGGGCTAGAAAGCTTTTGTCCCAAGGAGGTTCATTCAGCTTTTGTCCCAAGGAGGTTCATTCTTGCATTTTTTACATGGACTCCTACACCTTAGAACTTATTCTCTTGCAAATATGAAGGCGAAATGGAGTCTGGAAGGGTGTCAAATTGCAACACTAGGCAACATGGGGGGGGTTAGATGGTAACTAAAGAGCTTTGGGACAAATTTTTCATGGTGCGAATTATTTACACATTTCATTCAAAAGAAGCCCCTTTTAGAATAGTTTATAATGAATGAATTTTATCCAAATAGAGATACATACAAACTATACCAGGTGAGTCAAACAAAACACCCAAGGTTAGAAAAAAACGTTCTCCCTAAATATCACAGTAGTAATGACATTGAAAATTACCTTGTTTTATTCCCGGTATGTCCAATTAGGCTCAGTAATTTACCTGGCTTTAATCGGCCATTCCTTCCCTTTGAAATGGGATATTTTCTCCAGAAAGCCCCTTTCGAAAACCTGCAAACACAAGTGAAAACACCAAGCAAGATTCCCCTTTGTTCTCTTTCACAGCAATAGTGACTCTTGTATGAGTTCATGTATTTTTTCCACTTGGGAGGATGGAATCCCCTGAATATGATATTCATACCAGGAGGAAGATTTTTCAACCCCACAAGAGGGAAGCAAATGCTAAAGCGTGTTGAAAGTCATCGCTGTGAGGTAAACACATTTTGGAAATTTGATTGTAATTTTAGCACGTTTTTAAAGGTTTCTTGAAGGGAATTTTTTAGCAAATCACTTAAACAGCATCTGAAGGGAGTGACCGATTTTGGCCAGGAAAATTTCTAAAAATAATTGAACATGTTAGCCATTCAATCAGACATTGCAAAATAGCATTGCTTATAAACCCAGGTGCACTAGCCTTTCAAACACCAGGCATTTTTTGACTCACCCAGTTGTTTCAATTGTGAATTTATAACTAAGATTTTTTGTGGAGGGAAATCTATCATTCATAGAAGCTCTGTGGTATCCATTTAACAGAACAAACCCCTCTCTCCAGTCTCCTCTTTCAATGGTGAAAATGGTCTATTGATCATAAAACATGAACCAAATGAGATATCATGCTACAATTTTTTTCTGAAGTTCTCAGATGCATGAGTGCCTGTGGTTAAAATTGGAAGGAGTTTTGAGAAGGAATGACCACATACTCTGGAGTCTGGAACAGAATTAGGGTCATACCTCCAGCCTGTGACAGCTCCAGTCTGCGGACAACAAGCGAAAACTCTGGTTTTCGACAAAAAAGAGACTGTAAATCCTCACACTTTTCTGGTCATTTAAACTTTGTTTTAAACTCATTTGGAAATTTTTTCAGGCAAAGCTGGTCATCTCCTGAGCAAATCAAACTTGACAGCCAAGAATCCCTTCTTTTGCCAGCATCAGTCAACAAACCTGTAAATTTTAACTTTGTGTAGGAAATCATTGTAAAATATTTCGTCAAGACTTTCTTCATGCTCCAATTGCTTGACCATGCTTTGTTGACTCATGGAGTCTATGGTATAGGAGAGAATCCTGCCTCATGTTGGTCGTTGGCCCTCCATCATCCTTGATTTTGTTGTTTTGTCATGGCTCAAACGGTCATTTTGGGAGCCATGGGGCAATAAATAGGGCATTGATGGAGTCAAATAGAAAAACAAAGGAAACACATTCTTTCCAATATTTAGGAGGACAGTGGACTCTCCATCAACTAATTAGGTTAATAACCAATTTTACCATATAAGGATTAATATCAATTGCAATATCAGGGTTTTGGACTTTTGACTTTGATCCATTAATCAGGCTAGGAAATAAGACACCTTTCACTCTCAGTTTGTATTTTGATTTCTACAACCAACAATTTTCCTCTCCACTTTACTTAAACAGATATCACAAATAATAACGCACAAGCAAAAGAAAGCTTGGGGAGAGTTTCTATTACAATTGAAATTTCATTCCTTGCAGTTTGTCAATTATTAAGCGGAAGATGAATGTCATCCTTAAAATGTGGCTCGGCTCCATAAGTCCCCCAAAGGGTTCCTCGATTTTTAAGTTCCCGTGGGAGCACTAATGAATCTGCCTTGCGTTCAGGCCTCAAGGGGGTTACAGTTCAACCCAGTACTGACACACCCCGTCTCCAGCCTGTAGACAAATGTGTTTGCATTTGTTTCTTCTGCACTTCAACGCCCTGTGCAAATGAAACAATTTAAGGTCAAAGTTTTACATGCTGTTTTGACCAATTTCTTTAGCTAGCTTTGGCTTGAATACATCACCATCATTATCATCATCAACATCATCAATTGCTAAGATACAATTCCTAATATATACAAGGTATGGCAGCAGACTAAAATGTTTACAAACAAACAAACAATAGAGATCTTTTATGAATCAAAGCGATTTGCAAAGTATGGCAATGTGATAGCATTCATTGTTTATTGGAAACAATCGCAAAGAATGCACTCCAAGGCAAAATTTTGGCGAATTTATTACTACTTGTCCGCAGATGGCCGCGAAGAGACAACAACAAAGAGGCGAAATCTGTTTTGCGCAGTCACTAATAAATTTCATTGGATATTTAGATAGCACATATCTTTAACTACTTTTTTTGCCACTCAAAGATTGTACGAAGTTTCTAAGTGATGATGATTGCCAGTTGAATAATACTGTCAATAGAGGAAAAAAGAAACGCCTGTTCCAATCCTATGTTTGTTGGTGCAGTTCCCAAGGACCGCGGAGCAGGGTATGATGGGTAGGCTATAGCCCACCAACTTTTTGGCAACAAATGGCTTCATCTTTGTTGGCAAAATTTTGAAAATGATTAGCACTTAATCGCCTGAAAGAGACACTGAAATTGGAACTGTTAAAGACAAATTCAGAATGATATATATTGAAGCTCTTGATTTTGTAGTACACTTTATAGCTCTACGATTCAATCAGCCAAACTTTAAAGCATACGAGCAGCTCGAAATTGCTACTCCTTGACAGCTCGAGGCATTGCGGCATTGTCATTGGCATCCAATGATTTTGCAGATGAAATTGAATACTTGAAACTGCTCACTATAATGATGATAGTTCCTTCGTGTTATTATGAATGGGTGTTTTCCAGCAATCTAAATAGCGTGATCCCAAAAAAATTTTCCAGGGACTTGGACCCCCAAGTTAGGGGCTGTCCAAAAATCGATTTTGTCAGATAGCGGAATTTGGCTGCTGCGGGGGAGTGGGTTTATTACTAATCCATCAAGCGTGACGGAATGGAACCTAACAATTTTTTTAATCATATTTTGCAAAGTTTCAACACTGGATAACGCAAAGAAGAGACGGAAACGGCCTAAGAAGAGGTTCTCCCTGTTAACAGTTGAAGGTTTCTAACGATCGATCGCGTTGAAACAGTTAGCGAGATAGGTAAATAATACTAAATTCTGTATGTCCGTTAAGCGGAGGGGGGAGGGGGTATCTGAAGTTAGCGGCCAAATTCCGCTATCCGTGACGAAATGGATTTTTGGACGGCCCCTTACACTCGCATCCCTAGCCCGCACTTTTTGGATCGCTCCGCGGCCCTTGGTTCCTTCCTATTTCCCAGAACACTGAACTTCACTCACGTGCCTAAGGACGTTGCCGTTTTTGTGTGTGCTTTTCTTTTTCGTCGGGTCAGACAATACCTCAAATTCAAACATACCTTGACATCAGCTTCAAAGTTGCCGTCGGCCATTTTCGGTCTACTTCTTAAAAGATTTCCAAGAACCGCGAAAACTGTCTGACGAGGCCTTGTACTCCATGTAACTAAGCACAAATTTTAAGATTAAGGAGGCTTTGCTCACGGAATCGAGGCTCGTCTTGCTGCTGTTCATACATTGCATTTGCATTGCATTGCAATAACCCTATGCAATAACAGCTCTTTTTGAGATAGCTATCCAAAGAATATTTTTCTTTGTAATGTTTCATCGTTGCCCATGCGTAATAATTGTGTTCTGAACAGATTTTAATGGACGGGATGAATCCACAATAAAGCTGCGGAAAGGGTGGCAGTTCCCTGATGGTGATCAGGTCCCCCCCCCCCATATTCGTGCGTTAAGCGTTATTTGGCCAAATTGTAGCACGTGATTTCGTGATTTTGATACACGTAAAGCCCGCCGCACACGGAGAGGAAAATTCTTAGCAAAGTGGCATGAATGTTATTTTGCTCAGCAAATTTTTTTTTATATCAATATAAAGAAATTTTACAATACATGCTACATTCTACTATACTCTAACTACTATGCAACACTACGATGACGATACCATGAGGAGCAAGAGACAATGTCTACCCCATGGCCAACACATAAAGATATATAATTAAGTAGACAACTAAATAAACACGTACAAAAAAAAGGTACACATAGGATACGATACCATAAATGGTGGAAACTGTTTCACATTGGCTGCTAGGTCAGTGGAGGCGAAAATTTCACTGCTCAAGACATCACCTCTAAGTTTTCAGGGTTTATAGATCACAGAAAACGCAGGTAAAAAATGTTTGAAATTTTGTGTGGAAGAAATTCAGGCCTTACATCTAATGTGAAACAGAAACTAAAGACGGGAAAAACGAATTAAAGGGAAAAAGAGGCTTTGCGATCGAGGGCGGGGGTATAGCAGCTTCTTCAAAACCACTTCAATTGAACTTGCCTGTGTTGTGAATGAAGTTTAGGGTTAGTTTGAGTACATTTTTATTAACATCAATAGGAAAGTCTTTATCACCATACAGTAAAATTTGGACCAGCACGTTGTTTGGAAGGATGTTCATTCGAACATATGGTCGTAATAATTCCGAAACTCCAGCGAGAAGATCTCGTCGTTGAATGTCATATGAAGGGCAGAGCAACAAAAAGTGCTCCGTATCCTCAATACCATCGTTCGTTGGGCACATTGGGTCAATTGTATCTCGGAAATTATGACTGAATTTGTGAAAATTTAATTTACTGAGACCGACCCTTAATCGGGTAAGATACAATAAGCCTAATGGGTCATGAATACCAAATACAGATTTTGCAGGAGGACGAATTATTGACAAAAGCTTTTCCTTAAGGACAGCAACAGACGGTGCAAGCCTGATTTCTGGATCGAGCTTGTTCCATTCAGATATGCAGTTTGGATAAAAACCGGATTGAAATTGTTCGGTTCTTGCCCTCATCCGCCCAACAACATCCTGGTTGCGAAGAAAGTAATTTGTCTGATGAGGTTGTGGTATTGGCTCCTTTGTGTACCGGGATTGCGAGATTATTCATAATCTTATAGAACAAAATAAGGCGTCTGCTCCATCTTCGGGAGCCTAGCGACTCCCAGCCAAGCTCAATGTACAGCTTTTCGCGTGAGTTCCCTTCCAGGTTCCTGTTACAGCACGGGCAGCAGAATACTGAACAGATTCTAATTTTTCCATTAAGTTTGATAAACTGATGTTTTGATTGAATTCACATACTTTAGCTGGGATGTGATAGATAACATCCCCGTAGTCCAGATGTGGTCGCACGTAAAGCTTATATAGTTCGCTTAGGGTATGTCTGGGTAGATATTTGGAGAGATATTTCAGCAATCCAATACCTTTTCTCGTTTTAGAGATAGCAGAGTTTATATGAGCCGAGATACCCTGGATCAGAGTATTTTTTAGAATTTTGAAAAAAATTTTGTATCTTTTAGAATTTGAAAAAAATTTGAATTGAAAGAAAAATAAATAAAAAAAATAAAAAAAATGAAACAATTTTATTTTTTTTTATTTTTTTATTTATTTTTTTCAATTTTTCAAAATTCTAAAAAATACAAAATTTTTTCAAAATTCTAAAAAATACTCTGATCCAGGGTAGAGCCGAGAAGGAAAGCTTTGAGTCTAAGATAATACCTAAATGTTTTCTGTTCATTTACCTTTTCTACGGGTATGTTGTTAAAAAGAATCACTGGATGATCTGTTCCATTTCTTTTCCTTGAAAATACTAATTCAACAGCTTGCTTTTGCGGATCAGGATTAAATGACATTCTCCAATCATGGGCCCACTGACTGATCAATTGAAGGTCATGGTTCATATCATTTGCTGCCTCGTTAGCTTCTCGAACAACCGTAAACAAGGAGCAAAATTCTCGCCGTGTGCGGAAGATTTTTGCTGTGGAAATACTCATTTGTGCAGCTGAGGAAAATATCTATCATGTTTAATAATTTCTGCCATTAGTGCCAACATTCTCACCGTCTGCCGTGTCACTGAGAATTTTGCGCACTGAATTTGGTGCACACATGTTTACACCTTCAGCCGCCATCTTGCTGTGACCTGTCGTCGATGCCATGGCAACATGAACAAGTGTGCACCCAAGGCAGTGAGCAAAATTCTCAGTGACACCGCAGACAGTGAGAATTTTGGCACGACTGGCAGAAATTATTAAATATGATAGATATTTTTCCTCAGCTACACAAATGAGTATTTCCTCAGCAAAAATTATTCGCACACAGCGAAAATTTTCCTGAGCAAAAAGACATTCATGCCCCATTCAAGCCACTTTGCTGAGCATTTTCCTCGCGGTATGCGGAGGGCTTAATCGATCACTCCACACTCCACAGTGCAGCGTGATCTGCCAAAAATTTGGTCGTCTTCTGTGGAACTTCAAAGCACGTGATTGTGCCTTGAAATTTCACAAAAGATGCTGTTTTCCAGAGTTTTGAAGGGTGTTATCTCAAAAATTTTCCAGGGGGAGGCCCCCGGACGCAGAACCGATGCTAAAACCACCCTGCGCTCCCTGGTGTGTCTTTGCCAGCTCCGTATTTACATAATAATCTTTTTCTGGAGCATTCTTAAAGTTACTGCAACGTGATCGTGAACATGTAGTTGGTAGTTATGTAGTCCGTGATGGCGTGAAAACGAAAAATCAGCCGTGAATCCGTTATCCAGGGAACTGTCATGGGGAGCTTCGGTGATAGGGATGCTGTTCCATGCATGCTGTAAGGTTATATCTTGGATTATGATGTCTTTGCAGTTTCAGCGCTATGAATCATTTCGGCTATTTTTTTCTATGCTTCTGTGCTTGTGCTCTACCCAATTACAGGCATGGCAGCAAGTGTTAACGTTACATATAAAGAATGGAGGAAAATCAACAAGAAAGAACTATGCTTTTATCCTACAGCCTGCCAAACGTTTTAACTATTTTTACTCACCTGATAGAGGACGATAGACGCTCCTGAAACACCAGCTTACTTGAAAAGAAGTCAAGGAACTGCAGAGGGAGCACATGATTGATTCTAATGGTGAAACAATGCATCCAAAATACTATCGATCATTTGAAAATCAAAGAATGATCTGGAGAAGATTGAGTTTTACTTTTAATTGATGCGACTATCAGCTTTGCAGTGAAAAACCCTCTTGAAGATTTTGGCCTGAAGAGTTGGCGTTTCCTTCTTTTTGCAGGCCCGTAGCGTGGTTTTATAGATTGGGGGGAGCTCTTCCCTACATCATATTTGTTTTTGTTTCTGTGTTCATTTTTCAAATAGAAACTTTTGGAATGAAGGAGCTATCCACAATAAATGCTAAAAAGGTCCTAAACAACAACCTTGTTACGGCGTATTTCTCAGCGATATAATACGAATCATGCTAAAATATGAATAAAACAACGAGATAGTCACTTTCGAGTAATAACGTGATGATATGTATTTAAATCAATAACTCAAAATGTTGTTCTTAACGAAGTTAGTATGTTTGCGTCTCCTTGTGCTGGACTCTCGCCTTCTTAATTATGTCATGCACAGTAAATTTTCCAAACACTTGTTTTCGACTATCAATGCGGTCAACGAATTCATTGGCAACTTTTATCAAATCCAATTGGTCGAGAGTTTGGTCGAGTTTATCCTTATGTACATACATAAGGATCATTAGGTGATTCAACCTGTTGTTGGAAGTAGTCGATCGCAGGGATAAGTCTTAAGTGGGCGGCGGCAGTGGCGGAGCCACGGGGGGTATGGGGGGGTTAATACCCCCCACTTTTTTGAAAATATGGTAATTTAGATTCGTCCAAAAACCTCATAAAATCATAGGGTAGGGGTAGGCATACCTTCAGCTTTTAATCTCGCTTTCTCAATCAACAACTGCCACAGTGCAATTCGATCGAAAAAGATATGAACTCATTGTTCTGAAATCTTTTTCTGTCTTTGTCATTTTACCTGCTCCCGTTCATGCTTTTTCGGTTTACTATTATTGATGCAGCTTTTAGCCACAGCATTGCTACTTGAAATCAAGAAGAGAACACCGCAGCAATTGACGTTTATAGGCGAGAATTCTATTCCCATTCTTGGATCTCCTGTTAAGCGAGTTGCAGAAACAATTTTCAAAAGAAGCATGCGAGGATATGGTTCAGCTCTCTGCGTTTAGTTCATTTGTGTTCAAGATCGAATATATATTTAACATTATTACATGACCCATTTAAAGTTTTACAAGTTGTGCTACTCGCTGTAATACAATTCAAAACCCTGTCTTAAGGTTTCTCGTATACTAACATGATTTCATCTGTCATTTTTTATCCAAATTGGGCGTATCCCTATATTCAAAAGGGAGCATTTCTATATTCAAAATGGGCGTTTCTCAAAGCTGTTAAGGGCGTGGTCCCAAAAATTTTTCCAGGGGCGAAGCCCCCGGACCCCCATTACTCCTTACCCCCCAGTTTGTGGCGGCTGGCTCCGCCGCTGGGCGGCGGTTTGAAAGTTGTGCTTGGTGTTGCGGGGACCATTTACTCAAATGGCCATGACCCTCTTGAGCTAAACACTTAGCACCTTGATAAACTAATCACAGGACACCAAAATTTACAACACAGAAATTTATTTCATTCCAAACATCAAACAGGGTAAAAGAAACCAAGCTCCATCTCTTTATCTTCTTTACCTTGTTCACAAAAATAACAGTAAATTTACGAAGTAATCTCTGGAAATTATTGGGGAGGCACGAGGCCCCCCTGCCCACCCCCCCCCCCCCCCCGCTTCCTACGGGCCTGCTTTTTGTGACTGGATCTTAAAGTGGCTTCCTTTGCTTTGCTCATCTAAGTTTACGACTAAAAACCATTATTTTACATTCAGAAAAAATTTACCATATAGGCTACATTCCACTTTACTTTCAAAATCGTAACTACACAACACTACGGGAACGGTACAAAGAGGAGCGAAATGACACGACTACCCCATGGTTACATGAAGCAAAACCAAGACAATACAAGAACGTTACGCGAAGAAACTGTTAGGGAAGGGAACAAAAACATAGGTAGACGAATAGAACATACAAGTAAGTACGTCGTTAAGCTACGAGTTGAGGAACCTTGCAGCCAAGTAATTGCAAAGTAAAAAGTCTAAACTTTAAACACAGAGATTGGTTTTGAAAAATTGCTTGCTTGGTTGCAAGCATCCTCAAACTATCACGCAATTGCAAATAAGAGCGTTGAACACATGAAGGGTTGGGGAATGGGAGTATTCGTAAGGAAATGGATAGATTAATCAAGGCTTTCTGTTTCCAACATAAACGTAATTGTTAAATAGAATCCCTATTAAACGGCTGCTTATTATAATAACCACCATCCTATTATATGGTTCTGAATTATGGGGAACATATAACTGTTTGAGTTTTGCAAAATGCGACAAATGTGACATGGAACAGGTTCACGTAAACTTTTGCAAACATTTTATTGGGAGTTAATGGATCCACCAGAAATATTCTTGTCGGGCGCTGCAAAATATTTTTGAATTTCGATGGTGTTGGAAGAAGGAACTTAGCAGAAACCAGACATGAGGCTTTAGAAGTTTTCATTTCTTACATCAGAAATCATAGGAAATTGTGCCTTTCCTCTAAGTTTCCACGGGGAAAATTCTCATGAAATTTTGATATTTTTGCTGTGAGAGGAAAACTAGGTAGATACCTCCTTAATTTAAATGTTGAAAATAGGCTTAATAATTTTTTGATCACTTCAAAAGGGCCCCAGAGGAAAATCTCATTTGCCAAGCCTATCTAATGAACTTAGAACTTCCTTGGGACATTTTATACTCAATCTGGAAGCCAATTTTGGTTTTAAAAGGTGCTGCCTCGTGCCATAGCGCTTGAAATAAGAAGAAATCTGCTGAAAATGCGGAGAGGAAGGCCGAAGAAGGTCGATTTTATAAATTACTGTAAGCCCAGGCCTTATTGTAAAGTGTGAAATATATCGATAGCCTATTTTGTTCTCAATCTAGAGGCCAGTTTTGGTTCTAAAAGGTGCAACCTCGTGCCCTAGCGCTAGAAATAAGAAAAAATCTGCTGAAAATACGGAGAACTCGATTTCGCAGATTAGAATAGGCCGACCCTCGATATATCAGAGAAATGCCAGGGACTTATTGTGATTTGCGAAATTGCGCAATTTTGCGATTTTGTTATTTCGCAATGTCGCAAATTACAATACAAGTTTTTTATAAGAAGCTTGGATCAGGCCATAGTACTAAAATTTTCTTAATTTCACATGAAATTTTGTCCACTTTGGTTCTAAAAGTTTCTTAATTGGTTTCTTATTTGTGAATGGATGAATTGTCAATGTGGTCGCTAACACTGCGGCAGATATTTCAAAACATCATAAAGAAATTAACAGTGTTCTGTTATGTTGAAAACACAAATGGTTAGATAATATTGCTCGAGAATAAAGGTTCAATGATATCATTATCATCATCATCATCATCATCATCAAGCTCCTTGCCGAAAGGCGTTGGAGACCATGTTCCTCCACAGTTCTCTGTCCTGCGTATTTGTTATAAGATCCACCGTCCATTCTTCTCCTGCCCATTTTCTGATGCCGTCAAGAATCTTTCCTTGAGATCTTTCTCCAATACTCGCGCCGTTGTTATCAGGTTTTCCAGTCCTTGTTTTCCAGTCATTTAAAGTCTTGATGCATTTATCAAGAAAAATTATAGACCTATAACGGTTTTATCATCTGTGTCCAAAATTTACGAGAGAGTCCTGGAGAGTCAAATGAAATCTCATGCCCTTAGTTTCCTCTCTCCTCTTCTGTGTGGATTTCGAGAGGGCTATGGAACCCAACATGCACTTTTACGACTCATAGAAACCTGCAAAAAGACCTTAGATAAAGGGGGTGTCGCTGGAGCACTGCTCATGGATCTCTCAAAGGCGTTTGATTGCTTAAATCATGAGCTTTTGATTGCAAAATTAAGTGCTTACGGTTTCAGTATAAGTGCATTGCGGTTGATCCATAGCTATCTCAATGAGAGGAAGCAGAGGGTAAAGATGAATGGGTCCTTCAGCACATGGAGAGAAACAACGATAGGTGTGCCGCAGGGTTCGGTCTTGGGACCTCTTCTGTTTAACATATACCTCAATGATCTCTTCATGTTTGTGAATGATGCTGAAATATGTAACTATGCAGATGATACGACTATCTATGCTTGTGACAACAATATTGAAGGTATCATTGAAACATTAGAGAGTGATGCCCTTAAAATTGCAGAATGGTTTCCAAACAACTGTATGAAGTTGAATGAGGACAAATGCCATCTGATGATCTTTGGAGATAAAAGTAATGATATTTCTTTAAATATCGGAAATGTGAGGATTAAAGAGAGCAAGGAAGAAAAGTTGCTTGGAGTGATTCTGGACAAAACATTATGCTTTAAACAGCAAGTAAAGTCCATTTGCAAAAAGGCTGGGCAAAAGCTACATGCTCTCTCGAGAATCTCTCATTTTCTTGACACTGAACAACTAAAGAGAATAATGAGGGCATTCATCTTGTCCCAGTTCAACTACTGTCCTCTTGTTTGGATGTTCTGCAATAGAACACTTGACAACAAAGTCAATCGTATTCACGAACGGGCATTGCGGATAACTTACAAAGATATGAGATCAGATTTTGACACAATGTTACTCAGAGACAATGCGGTCACAATCCACACAAGAAACTTACAGTTGCTGATGACTGAAATTTATAAAACAAAATGGGAACTCAATCCTACGTTTATGAAGGAGATCTTTGTTGACAAGCACAGTACTTACGGGTTAAGAAGCTGCCATAATCTACTGCTGCCACAAGCGCGCACTACTTGCTATGGCTTAGAGACGATCTCGTTTCTAGGAAGTAGATTATGGCAGGCACTTCCCAATGACATGAAACTATCAGATACCCTCTCCACCTTTAAAAGGAGAATAAAAACCTGGAAAGGAGAGGAATGTAACTGTAGACTGTGTAGACCTTTCGTGGCTCAGGTTGGGTTCTTAAAAGGATAAATGCGTTGCATTGTAAATACTAAAAATTTCTGTAAAAACATTGTAAAAATCTGTATATATGTATCATATTGAATTAATCCTTATGTTAGATATATATGTATTTTTCTTTTATTTTGAAACAATTTTACTTTGTAGTAGGCTTGAATTAGCTTTTATTTTATAGCTAGCCATTATACGCCTACTTTAAATAAATAGATAATAATAATAATAATAATAATTGCTTTCTCATGGCGTGTCCAAAAAAGTTTGCTTGTTGTTTTCTGATTTTGCTTTTAAGTGTTAACTTTTTACCGAGTTCATTAAGTATACTTTCGTTTTTGGTATGTTTTTCTGTTCATCAGCCTCCTTTAATGCCACATTTCTAAAGCGTCAATTCTTTTCTCCATATCTTTGTTGATGGTCCAAGCCTTGCAGCCATACATTAGTACTGGTAAGAAAGCCAGCTTCTTGTTCGTGAGAATACTTTTCATTTTTGTAAATGTTTGTTTTCAGTGTCGCATCTTCCTTCTGGGGGTAATGATTGTTCCGAGATACTTAAATTTATTAACCCTATCTCACATGGGGGAGGGGGGGTGGATTCCACCCCCTCGTACATTTTCATTTATAAGATCTTCTGTGCTTGTTGAATGCCTCTGAGATTTAGCAAGTTTAACTTTCTATCATACAGCTATGAAACAGTAAAAGTTTTGGCGTTCTATTTTTAGCCTTGTTCCCATGGTAACCAAGTTGTCCTGCCACACTTTCTGAAAAATATACATTGTATCTCTTTTAATCCATTTAATTGGTCCAATTAAGTCTAAAGTATGAATTTGCATCTATTTTGATCGATATATTTCATTTTTTACGAAAAATAAAGTTTTACGACTTTTTAACACACTTTCATTTTTTATGACGCTCATTAAACCATTGTTTTACAAATTCATTGTTTATATAATCGACTACCTTTGTGCCAAATTTGGCTGCCATATCTCAAGCAACAACAGAGATGAACAGGGGGTGGACTCCACCCCCCAGGCATTGACCGTTTCAAATCGCCCAGGTGAGATAGGGTTAACCTGGTTTAAACAGGGTCTCTAGACCCTGGTTTAAAGTTGTGTTGCCGATCCTAATACTGCACTTTGGAGTGTTATTCTTCTTGGATATTACCATAGGCTCTGTTTTCTTTTTGTTTAATGATAGACCCGCGATTTCAATTTTTCCGACGTTTAGCAATTCTTGTAGGTCTCCTTCATTTGAAGCAATCAAAACTGTGTCATCGGTGTTTGCTATAGAATCCATGCTTCTAACTTTGAAAAGTTCCTTAGAACTTCTCAGACATAGTATTAGAGATTTTTAAGATCTCGGCCATCTTAGTACTAGTTTCTTATAAACCAGTTTCTTATAAAAAAACGTGTAAGCCCACCCGGGGAGGGGGGTACATAACATGTTGAGGTTACGGGTATGTGCCGCCCATATGCTTGGGTTTTGGGGCCGAAATTCTCTAAGGAAGAGTCCCTTTTTCTTGGGTATGACAGCAAGTTTTGGTAACTAGAAAAGGGTTGCTCTCTGTTCCTTGCGCAAAAGATCTTCGACTGAGAGCTGTGTAATCAAAGATAATGTGGTGTAATGAACCGTTCGGATGCATCGGATGACGGAACCATTATTTACTTCTGCGGGGGCGCAGACCATGTCTTGGTGTTTTGCGCCCCCGTAGGAGTGATAGCGCTGATGCTGATAGACCAACAGCTCAGCACAGCTCGCATTGCACTGGCTAGACCACGTAACAGGACAGAGTTGGACATCAAGAACCTGACAGATCGCTGGTTGTTGTAAGATGTCGCAGTTGCGAGCTGTATTCCGATGCTCTCTTTCCCACCTTAGGATCAATAAATCCATTCAAAGAAAGGTAGCAGTTAGAGCCTGCTCTTCAGCAAGTAGCAGTGATGTAGGAGCTGGTGTTCCTTATGAACTAACTCTGAAGGTATGTAGTACCTGGTACCAGGTCGGGGTGGAATTCTCACATCGTGGATCACAGCTTTGAACAGTAAGGTTGCACTGGCAGCATTGCCATTGGCAAGGTCTTGCTAGTAGTAGGATGTACAATGAGCAATAATAAGACTTGTCAGCGCTATCATATATCACTGCCAGATGCAGTGGGGGGGGGGGGGCAATAGCATACTCAGCTAATAGTGCTCTTCTCTCTTATTATATTCATCGCTCACCTTTTGTGTCAGTGCAAAACCACGATATTTGTGATCTACCCGGTTCCGGTCTGACAAACCGGAATTCGCTAATCAAAACATTTTGGTTGGCCTGACCAGGCAAAGTTTCGCATAAAACATTGAAGTGATAGAGGGGTACTTCAACTTCAGTCTAATATTGCGCCACTGCGCCACTTTACTGAGGTTTACATTTTTCAAGGTTTCTAGCCATTAGGAATTGACAAAATATTTCCTTTAGTGAAATTAATGCATAGAAATAAAAGTATCAGAATTGTGCCATAGTTTTGCTTGATTTTCCAATTCATAATTTTCACCAAACCTTGAAAAAAGTAAAAAAGGTGAATCACGAATGCTTCTCCAACCCCCAAGGGGTACTCCCTAACTTTCCATACAGGTCCAGTCCATGCGACTATTTCCTTGCTGACCCCCAAATATTGAGCCTAACGTTTTGGGGACCCTAAAGATTAAGTCAAACACCTTGGAGACCCGCACCAAATCCCATGCTTCTTCCTCTAATCAGGTTTGTGGACCCTAAGTATTGAATTTTTGTCCATGTTGTAATTCGCAGACCCCAAATATTGATGTACGTAAAATTTCAGACCCCAAATATTGGCATGGACCTCCCCATATTGGAAGTTATGAAGTACCCCCCCGGGGCTCCAACATAACAACAAAAAGCCTGTAGCCTATTTCAGAAGCAAGTTTGACCCCTAGGCAACACTGTTGCAAAAGTTCCATGTAGAGTCAGCCCTCAAATAAAAGTTTAAGCAATTTTCACTAAGACCAGTTTTCCTTTTTTCTAAGCTGAATTGCATGTTTCTGCTCAAATGCTTTTTAACAAGCTAGCAGTATAAAGTACAGTATGTTTCCATAATTTGAGTAATTTTCTAAGATCTTTTAAGGTAACACTGCTTTTGGCTCCACAGAGCAGCAAGTTGCCGTTTTGCATAAACACTTTTCTCAGAAAACAGTTAATTTCTCCAAAATACTATTCGGTTTAGCGAAAAGCGGTAAAAAGGATGTCGTTCTACATAGTCTTGGCAATCAAAGATGTGCAAATCACAATGTTTCCATCAAGGCTGGCTTTACAAATTGTTTTTAAAACTTGTTGTTGATTTCAGAAAAGGGGATTTATCTCCAAAACTGATAAAAAGATTTTTTATTTTCTTTCACTGCATCTTTCACTCCATCTTAAGATCTTCTAAGATCTTGAACTTGATCCAGAAATTGGACTTGCACCTTCACTTTGTGTATTTTAAGAGAAAATTGCTCTCGAAAATCCACCCCCTTCTAAAATCAATCTTTGGTTTTCATGACCCAAAAGAATTATCGTATCCAGGGGCGCAAACTGTTCCTTTTGACTGTTCTGAGTTTTTTCAATTAAGGAGGAAACCAAATTGGAGAAACCAGAAAGCTGGTAACGGGAAGCCGTTGTTAGAAATATCAGAAGTCCTTCGTGTTCCTCCAGAATACCAAATATTAAAACAATTAACAACGTTGCTGACTATGAACTTTGATATTTCAATGGCAAGGTTGAAAGCAAAATTCCCAGCCCAGGCATTTGACATTCAATTTTTTCCCGGCTCCCGGACATTCATCAGAAAATTTTTCCAAGCCCCTGGGCATTTGTGCACAAAAATTTTGTTGACCCCCAGGATGCCAGGGGGGCTGGTCAGGGTAAGAATTGAACGAGACATTATTCTGGAAAATTATGGTAGTTCTATGGCCAAAAACCATTTAATTCTACGTAGTTTTTGATTATACTTTACTCACCTTGATTTAAGAATTGTTACTAGAGGAGCACACCTCAGCATCCCCCTGGACGGTGGGCCTCTGAGATATGTCTACCATGTCTACACCTTTGGCCCATGGCACATAAATTTTCCCCATGGTCCTGCCACATGTGGCATTTGGTGATTTCACCAGGACCAACACATGATCGTGGTCAACATGACAAAAGGATATTTCTTGCATGCCTAAAGTGCACCCTTTTTTGAGGTTTCGATTGGACCATCCTTATTCCTTCAGGCCCGTAGGAGTCCCCAAAATAGTTTGCTAAGGTTTGTTTCTGTTTCACGGAAGAAGGCTCTGAAAGTCAGGCTTATGGAAAAGAAGATTAAAAGAAATGAAGGTGCAAGGAACTTGTTAGAAATATTAAACCATCATGCTTATAGTTTATAGAACTACACAGTAAGAACCAATCTATTTCTAAGTGATTTTAAGTTCTTTTTTCCAGAATTTCCTGGGAAAGCCTTCCGCTGGTCTATTCCTCTGCACCTCTAAATGGCCACTTCTTAACAAAATGGGGCATTTTCCAATGATCTCAAGTGTGTGGTAGCAAAAAATTTCCCCTGGGGCAAGCCCCCAAACCCAATTTTTGCTCGCTTCGCTCGCATTTGGTTTCAACATCCCAAATTTTTGTTCCAATGGACATGTCCTTATTCAGGGGAGATGGCCAAGAATGTCAAGAATGTCCATGTACGCTGATGACACGAGTATCTGCCATCAATCCTCTGATATTGCTCAGCTGAATGGGGCCATTAACAGTGACCTTGCACTGGTTGAAAAATGGCTCAAGGGTAATAAACTCTCTCTTAATGTAATGAAAACACATGCCATGCTCATTTCCACAAAACCGAAGCATAAAACTTTAATGAATCAAGGTGAATCTTTGAAGTTAAAAATTCGGAATGATGAACTTGAAGTTTTGCAAAGAACAAAATATCTTGGAGTGCAGATTGACAACAAGTCGGATTGGAAGGAACACATTAAGACAGTTTCCTCAAAGGTCTCAAGAGCAATTGGCTTTTTGAAACATGCAAAATCATTTCTGCCAGAAAAGACTCTGAGAACTATGTACACAGGTATTGTGGAGCCGCATTTTCGCTATTGTTGTTCTGTTTGGGGCTGTTGTGGTCTAACTGAGATTAACCATTTGCAAAAATTACAAAACCGGGCTGCACGCATTATAACTGGCAGTCGCTATGATGCACCGGGCTTGCCACTTGTAAAAAGACTTGGCTGGAAGACCATTGATGAGCTAATCAGTAGTGAGTCTAATATCATGGTCTTCAAATCCCTTCATGGTCTTGCTCCACAATACATGTCCAATCTATTCACAAAGACATCCCAGCTAACCTCAAGGAATCTTAGGAATTCAGCAACAGATCTAAGAGTACCAAAGAAAAAGTCAGCAAATGGGCAGAAATGCTTCTCTCTTAGGGGTGCTAAATCTTGGAATGGCCTCTCAGCTGAGCATAAGAATGCTTCCACAATTTACAAATTCAAACGTGTTGACAATCAGTAGGTGTATTTATGTATTTGGATTTCTTTTTATTGTAAATATTCATTTTAGATCTTAGGCTATTTTATTAGTATTTTATGAAATTGTAATTAGGTTAATTTAGTTTTTTTTCCAATATATTTTAATTTGTATGTATTTGAGTGGAGGGCCCCTTGTAAATCATCATTGTTATAGATGAAGGGCTACCCTCCTTAAAAATTTGAAAATGAAATGAAATGAAATGGCTAAAGATACTACTCAGAGACAACTTATGGTCAGTTACAGTCATGTTTGGCTTTGTGTATAAAGAATTATAAATGAATTGAATTGAAATGAAAGTTTTGATGGTTCTGAAAAAATTATGCCTGTTATTGTAGTTGTATTTTCATTAAATCATGGCATTTTGGCAGCAGAAACTGTTTTGGAAAAATCGGTCCCTTGTCGAAAAATCTCAATCCTTTGAACGCACACCCCCTAAAAAAATTTTGCAATTAAGCCCCTTCGTGTCTTACACAACTTAGAGTTGGTCTTAGCAAATTAAACTTTCACAAATTCAAGCAAAATTTTAGGGATACTACTGGGTGAGTCAAAAAAAGTTTAGGCATTTGGAGGGCTGTGGTGTAAAAAGTATGTGACTGATATTAACTTTGATAAAACCTGCAAAAAGGCTGCAAGCAGAGTGAACATGATGAGAAAAATAAGAAATAGTTTGACATCGAATGCAGCTGAAGCATTGTACAGAACAATGGTATTACCAATTTTTACATATTGCGGTACTTTGTCCCTGGGATTGCCTGATTCTAGACTAAGGAAGATCAGAAGGATCGAGAATAGAGGACAGAACGTGATTGCATCAACACTTGGAAAGAAAATAGAAATTCGAATTCCATCAGTATCAGGCCTGATTAAACAGAGAGCATGCACTATAGTATTTGATTGTCTAAACAATAACATTTGTGAGCTTTTTGAAAATTATTTTGAAAAAACGACCGTAAGTATGCAACACGAAACAACTTGAATTCAGTGAAGTTACCGAAAGTGAAGCTTGAGACTGGACGCAAAGGTTTTTACTTTCTTGCTGCTAAGGCATTTTATGCACTACCCGCCGAAGTTAGGAGCATGAAATATAGAACTGTATTTAGGAAGGCATTACAAGAGCATTGTAAATAGGCAAAAAAGATATTTTTAATGATTTTACTGTAAGGTTTTAGTTTTCATTTCTTTTCATTTGACTTTAGGAACAGGACTCTAGTGATAACAGTGTATTTTTGCACTGATAGATTATCCTGTATAAAAATTTGATTTATTATTATTATTATTGTTATTATTATTATTATTGCTTATGAGGAAGGACTGACGAGGAAGGAGATTATTATTGCTTATGAGGAAGGACTGACGTGCTTCTACTAAGCTCTGTTTAAACTTTTATAAATCAAGGCTATTTACCTAAATTATTCAATTATATTTTTACTGCCGACTCACACGTTACTGGAAAAGACATTATGAAATCGCTGACAGTTCTTGGACTCGTCCTGGTGCTCACTATTTGCGATTATTGCGGGAAAGATTTCCAAGTTTTAGGACGACGTCGATGGAGATGCAGTGGAAAGCTAAACAATAGCAGGCAAGGCGATAACCATGGCAACGGTTATGAATCAGTCATACGTGAAGCTAGCTATTCAATCTCAGACATTAACTCTATTCTATCACAAAACCAACAAACAGTAACAAAGTGTTGTTGCGGGAAACCCTGCAAGGGCCTACGAGGCTTGAAAATTCACCAACGAAGCTGTCGGGTGATCTTGGGACTTGGTCAGGAAATAACTGATGCAATTATCGAAGCAGAGAACGAAGCAGACCCTGCCGCTGTGTTGGACACGGAGGGGCAAATATACGATGAAAATAACGAGCCCATCTTGAAGGTGGGGATAAAGTTACCAAAATCTGCAGAACAATGGAAAGCTGCAGAAGACCATTTTAGAGAAACACTTCCATCAAGGGAGATATCGCCGAATTGCTTGAATGAAAATATAGAACAAATGAATCGATCCCTTTATGATTACTTTTGGGAAAATTCGGGAAGGAAAATGACCGATGCCCCTCTGAACTTGCAGAAAGATACAAAGACAAAAGCAAAAATGATCTGAAAAGGATTCTGAAAACTTTGAAAAATTCCCCTCCAGAAAATATCGATTCTAATGAGATTAAATACGTTGCGAAACTACTTCGAAAGAAAATTAAGGATAATGCGGAAAATCAAGTTCCTTTCTCGACTACAGAAGATCATAATATCCTTGCACAGAAAAACGTTTGGAGCTACGCGAAGAAATTTATCAAAAAACCATCAGAGATCTTACCGACATTTTCAAAAAATGATTGCATCGAATACTTCAAAAAGACCTTCAATGTCATTAATCCCAGAAAACTCTTCAGGGTACCTGATCACATACCAAAATTCGATCAGCCGTCTATCGAATTTGACCTAAAGGAACCAACTTACCAAGAAGTAACTAGAATTATTCGACGAATGAAAACCTCGGGTTCCCCCTGCCCCTTGGACCAAATATCCATTATCTGTTTGCAGAGGATGCCCTATCTCAGAACGTACGTCCACCGTATTTTGGTAGAGGCATGGAAGGCTGGCTCAATACCCTCAACATGGAAAAGGGCGGTAACGGTGCTAATTCACAAAAAGGGTGATCCCAATGTTCCTGCAAACTTCAGACAAATAACACTCGAGTCGGTGCCCCTGAAAGTGTTTACATCCCTAATTCGTAACAGAATGTTTGACTTCCTTCTCAAAAACAGATATCTTGAACATAACATTCAAAAAGGATTCATACCAAAAATTTCGGGAACGTATGAACATACAGCGCAAATGGCTTTTCTTATCAACCAAGCTAGATTAAAGCAACGATCTCTGTTTATCACACTACTCGATCTTCGCAATGCCTTCGGAGAGGTCCATCACAATCTCATCCAAGAAACACTCAGATTCCATCATGTTCCAGCTGAGATCCAAAACCTAATAAAGGATCTGTACACAGATTTCAAAACGTCAGTCATTACCACAGGGTATGCAACACCATTTATCCCAGTGACTAAAGGTGTCCTTCAGGGTGATTGTTTAAGCCCTCTTACGTTCAACATGATATTTAACATTTTCATTCAACTTATACGAAAAGAAGATTACTCGCAATTAGGATATAAACACGATGCATTCTTAAAGACCCTTTACTGACCGGCACCCTTTGCAAGCCTTTATTATTGTTTACAAAATTTGTATAGACTGATTACAAAGAGTCCAAATTATTTTTCATAAAAGCAAGACTGCCGCCATTTTATCTTTAGTGATAGTATGATGGTGTAATAAGTCTTGTGTTCATTCCATCGCAAACGAATTATGGCGGCAAGTCAGTATCGATGAAGGATTACTGCCAAATATCGGTACAAGACCAATTGGATGTTGGAGAAATGACAGCAGATACGATGCTTGAGGGGAGAAAGACTAATTTGAAGTGATAAACTCTCACCTACCTGTTCTCACTTTGGCATATTTTCCCGTTGTTGCTCGAACAAGGAGTCCAATCCAAGGAGGGTACTGTACAGCTCATTAAATTTCTCACTTGCGTTCACATGCATTTATTTGATGAATTTAATGCTTGACCATAACAAACAAACAAGATGTATTCGACCTGAGAAGCTTTCTTTTCCCCAAATTAGATAATTTCCTCTCCACTTCTGTTCACTCTCTCAGCCATTGTGACCAAAGATTCTTTCGTCTAATTTCCAAAACTCCGATCATGCAATTACGAAAATATATTCTTAAACATTTTGTTTATGAACTAAAGAGACTATTGATATCATTCGTTGACCGATTATGCGATTTCAGTTGAAGATTGAGACGGATTACAACTGTCATAATTTCTGGATGTCAGAAATTATCGCGAACGGGTCGAAGCTGTGGAGAACAGCAATCGAATACCGCAAAGGATGCTGGTCAGGAAAGGGTCTTTAAGGCCCAGAAATTGGCTCCAATTTGCGGACGACGCATGCGTAGTAACCGGCCAAGAATATGAAAATCAGATCCTTGTAAAATGTTTCACAGCTTTCTGCTCTTGGGCAAATATGGAAGCGAGGCCAGACAAATGTAAAGCATTCGGTATGATGAAAGTCAATACAAATTGCAGTCAAGTTAGCCCAAAGGTGTTTGTCTCAAGCCAGCGAATCCCTCCTGTTTTATCTACTGACTCATTCACTTACCTTGGTAGAAGTTTTAACTTCAAAATGGACAGTGAAGAGCATAAGAAAAAGTTATTGGAGACAGCCAATCAGCTGCTGGAAGCAATAAGTAGGCTACCACTTCATCCGAAGAACAAGATTCTTCTCTATTCGACGTATTTCATGTCTAAAGTGTCTTGGGACCTAACAATTGCCGATTTAGACATCACTTGGGTCAAACAAAATCTGGACTCGCTAGCACACAGGTACATAAGATTATGGCTTGAGATACCGATCAGCGGAACATTGGACATAATTAGTCTTACGAAAGAAAAATGCGGGCTAGGAATTATTGACCCGTCAACGAAATTCTCCCAGTGCCAAGTTTCGCTTAGGAACTGTTTAAAGAAGTCCCCGAATGGAGACATACAATCACTACATAAAGTAACTAGCCGTGATAAAAATGTGCAATATGACAGATACGCTAATGGGAAAGAGGTAATCAAAGAAAATAGAATGAAGAAAGTCCACAGGATCACACATGAATTGTCATCACAAGGCCTTATACTGAAGGCTATTCTTGAGCACACTACAAATAAAATAACAAGCATTTGGAGTGATGCACAGAAACTTCTACCGAAGAACATCTTCAACTTCTCTGTACGTTACCTGAATAATAGCTTGCCTACAAAGAAAAATATGAAATTTTGGGGCAGAGTCGAAAGCGAGTTGTGTTACTTCTGCCAACTTCCACAATCCCTTCTTCACGTCGTCTCTGGTTGCAAATCCATGCTTGAGGGGAAAAGATATACTTGGCGTCACAACTCTGTCCTCTTGACGATTGGCAACTTCTTAACAGGAATAAGGAATATTAAAGTCTATGCTGATGACATTCCAGGCTTCAGATCATCAGCTGTTATCACTGGAAACAGAAAGCGTCCAGATCTCCTTGTGATCAATGACGGTGTATTATATGTTCTCGAACTGTCTGTTGGTTTCGAAACAAACATTGGAAATAACGAGGCTCATAAAAAGCAGCGCTACGAAAATCTCCTGAAAGACCTTTCATCCTCATACTTGCGTGTGGAATACATCAATCTATCAATGGGAGCAATAGGAACAATCGGCATTAACGGACACAAAGCGTTTATGAATATGTTGAATAATTTATCAATAAGTAAGCAAGAGCAACTTTATCTGGAAAAGAAAATAATAACAATCTGCATACGTTGTACATACTACATATTTTGTAAAAGAGACAGTGAGTGGTCAAGTCCAGAACTGTTAGCGTTTTAAATTCTTTTCTATCAAGATGTGGACAAATATTATATTTCGGACGTATTAGCTTTATACTTTTCAACTTATTTTAAGGAACTTTTTAATTAGAACTTGTAAATTTCCCCGTCATGCCTAACTGAGAGTGATGGGTGTCATCATGTAGAGTAGCATTTGTAGGGAATAAAAAGTTTCCATTATTATTATTATTAATGAGGTTGATGAAGATTTTTAATCGAAACGTGCAACAATTTTAACAGTGTGGTCTTATTATTTTTAATTTTCTGTTAACTTCGAATGAGGGTTTAGTTTTTATATTATTATTATTATTATTATTATTATTATTATTATTATTATTATTATTATTATTATTATTATTATTATTATTATTATTATTATTATTATTATTATTATTATTAGTATTATTATTATTATTATTATTATCATTATTATTATTATTATTATTGTTATTCTATTATTAAAAAATAAAGTGTTAATCTATCACTGAAAGGCTAACTTAGATGACAAATTTTGTTCTGTAAAATCAAACATCTTTGAGACCCAACAATAATCAAAATGCTTGTAAGGGGTTTGTATGGGAATTGAGAATTCCACATTCCATTCTGGTCCATGATTTTTGTGGCATTGAAGTTTGCATTGCCAGTTTTGAGATGCTGATTTCAAATTTCAATAGATGGTAAATTATGGGCCAGAATGGAATGTGGAACTGTTGTTCCCAAACATGCCCTTTACCAGCATTTGCTTAATTTCTGGGTTTGTAAGATGAGGGATACTACCAAACAGAATGTTCTCATCTAAGTTCACCTTTGACTGGTAGATGAACATTTCAGTTTTGAATATTGGTCACATACTTTTTATGCCACAGCCCTTCAAACGCCTAAACTGTTTTTGACTCACTGGGTATAAACCTAATGTGCATCTCAAAGGATGGTATTGAGGATATGGAACATTTGTCGTTGCTCTCTCCATCTTTTGACAGCCAATGAGCAATGACGAGATATTCTCGCTGGAGTTCTTGCCGTAGTACGACCGTTTGGACTCATTAACCCCTCAAATGAGGTTTAACGCAACTGTTAATGTATGGTAACAAGGACTTTCCTGATGATATCAATAGAAATATCCTTGAGTTAACTCTACGTTTCATCCATGATTCTAGTCGATTTGATTGAATTAGTTCAAATTTTTGCCATCCGTCAAAGCAGCCATCAAGTCCCCTTTCAAGTTCCCTTTTGAGTCCCCTTTCTACTGAATTTTCTTTTTGAGTATAGTTCTATGTAGTTTTGCTTCATTACTTTTTTTCTTCGTTTCCTTTCCTTCCAGAAGCCATGGGGTGAACATGATATCTTGGTCTTTGTGGTGTTGTATTTGTAGTATCGTAGAGTATTTTGTAAGTAGTGTATTTAGTATCTTATACAGTAAGGCCCCGCATTCAAGAAACTACTTTTTCACACCATAGCCTAAAATGTTTCTTATATCTCTGATACTTCTCATGTTTTAGGCTCAAGTTTCTTAAGTTTCTAATTTACTTTCTTTGAAGTCCTAGACAAATAAGTTACACCAAAATGAGATTGTCTATGGGTATATCATCCATATTCAGCCATTTATGTTTGTCAACAATGATTGTCAAGGACATGAATTGAAATTTAGGCAAAAATCTGTTAAATCCAAAATATCTCACTAGTAATTTCCTAACGAATCATGTATGAAGTGTAATGCTCTCACTCTATCAGACCAGCAATAAATGTTACTCAAAATACAAGAAACTTCATTTTGGGTGTGAGCCTCAAGAGTTTCTTATAGGCAGGAGGGCTAATGATTTTTCAGTAGCCTAAAAGTTTCTTTTAGGTGGTTTCTTAAATGCGGGGCCTTACTGTATTGTTAAATTTTTAATCGATGATATAAAGAAGAAAGTATTGTAGATGGGGCTCAACTATACTCTTGTACATGGTTTTTGCGGTACTGTGGGATGTGCCTTTTTCCATGTCTCAGCATGCCTATCCTTTGCGAAATCTTTGAAGCAATAATGTTGCTATGTTCCTTCCAACTTAAGGTTACGGTAAACGTTTTCTGGGTGAAATTATCTATTTTTCAATTTCGTCATATTCTGTTAGCCGAACTTTCAAGGCACACAATAATACCTTGTTTGAAGCTAACAAAAGTTTTTAAAATGGAAGAAATTTCATGTAAGCGAAGGTTTCCATAAATTTTTAATCAAAGTTTTTATTTGCGGTCTTCAATATCCATATCTAAATGCTTGACCTGTTAAGCCGATAATCCCTAAGCCCTTGTTGTTTGTGTGAGATAGCATTGTGTGCTCTTGTATGGTAGTGTTTATTGGGTAATTATTTGAAGACTCTACTTGATTTTTAAGCCTCAATGGCTTGATCCGGATTAGTGTAGTTTATGTGATCCCGATATGTACTTTAGGAGTGCCTTTGAGTAAACTCCATTTTTCTCAAGATTCGCAAATCCACGAGGTACCGGTACGAAAAAGCTATACACTTTGAGCCAATAAAATGGCTCGAAAATTCGCACATGGCTAGGATAGACTTGGAGCTTGGAATGTGTGTCCCAAATTTTTGTATGTGTCCTGGTCCGTCTTTTATAGCCAAATACAAATGTGGGAGGGCACAAAAATCATTCGCTAATTTCTGACAGCATGTAGTTTCAAAGGGAGAAAGAAGTGAGTCAGATTCTGTTACTTCAAACGCAAGGGTACAAAATAGCTTTTGAAGGTGGTACACTCTTTTAAGCAATAAATTTGCCTGGAAAAGATTATTTTACAGTATTTTCCAATAATTTTGATATGGTTAGAATCCCCGCAGTCTTGTGTATCGAATAATGTATCTTTTACCTAGAATCTGTTAATAGTGCGGCTTTTAGGAAGCGAAAACCAAATCTCGTGTCACAATGTCTACCATAACCTTAATATTTTGTCCTGTGTTCCAAGATACTTAGCCTCATTTATCATTGGAACAACTTTGTCATCAATAACAAACTTAGGGTTAATGCCGTCACTGTTACAAATATTTTGGAGTTTTGCCCTGCAGGCGATAAGTATGGTTCAAATTTGTGTAACATTTAGAGACATCTTATTGCCTCTTAACCGTAATTTGAGATTAGACAAATCATCATTGATTGCTGAATTGATTGCATCTACTGATTTAGAGGCATTGACCTTACAGCATTGTTTTCCAGGGCTCAGGTAGCTGAAATGCTCAAATGTACCAGGAAGGAAGAAAGGAAAAAGGACTGGAAGGAAGGGGAAAAGAAAGGAATGAAAGGAAGGGAGGAAAGAAAGGAATGAGGAAAAAGAAAGAGAGAAAGGTAAAGGGACAGAATGGGATGGTTTGTTGGGAAAGGAGAAGAGAGTGTGTAAAAATAATGAAGGTACTTGGCTTGCTAATAAGAAGAAAAACATTTTTTGAGCCCTGTTGTTTTCTCCCATGAAGATAGGATTTGAACCACTGAAGCTCAGTACCTCTTATACCATAATGGGGCAACTTTTATATCAGGATACTATGGTCTACAGTGTTGAAAGCCTTTGAAGGTCGATAAGAATTACTCTGTCGATGTCTGTGTACTTATCATTTGTGCTCTTGAGTATACACATGACACAAGAGTGCAGTGATTGGAGCCCAGATTGGCGCAAGTAAAGCAAGTTATTTTCATCCAAGTATTGGTATAGTTGGCCATACAAGATTTTCTCAAATAAACGTGAAACCGTTGGTAGAACCGAATTGGATGGCAGTTAGGTTTGATATTGTCAGTGTCATCTTTAAAACAGGTGCAATCTGATCTCTTTTCTAATAATCTGGAAATGCACTCTGCCTTAAAGAAGTATTTAAAATGATACTCAATGAACTAGCCATGACAGACATGCTGACTTTCAACAAATAGCGTGAAATTCTGTCTAAACCAAATTCTTTTGATGTCTTGATGCATGTCATTGCTCTGCGTATCTGCACATCATCAACATTCTTGAACCTAAAGATTTCAGAATGCTGATTTATCTTGGGTTTATCTTAACATCCCCAATAGCAGGGGATCTCTCCTTATTGGAATTTTGTTGCTGAGTTTTTCTCCTATGTTAAAAAATGCTGGTTCACAGCATTGGCGATTTGTTTAGAGTCAGTAATATTTTTGTCACCATCCTCGAGAGAAGGATTGAATTTGGGATTGAATTATTCATAAAAACGCTGCCACCCCCTTTTTCATTCTGTGTTGTTCACTCCCGTTGTTTGCTTGCTTGGTTGTATCATCATTTGTTTATTATTGTTTTATTTTTTTGTTGGTTTGTTTTGTCTGTTTGTTTGTTCCTCATCGTTCCATTTGCTATCATGACAATTCAGTTATTCATAGAAAGAACTCGATGACCTTATTTTATGTTCTGACTAGCTTTGGGTTTTTTGTATATAAGAAAGGTTTTTTGTATACACGATGTCTCAAAAAATTGCTCAACGTTTGACTAAATGCTAAAAAATCACGATACGTTAAATGGACACTTAGGCAAGTGACCCTTTTCCTGAGATTTTAAATTAATTTTTAACACAAGAATCTTGCAAACCCGCTAGAAGTTCATGGAGTTATGAGCCTTTAAAGTTCAAGTTTTTGCAAAAACTGAAACCTGAGGCCTCGAAACTGCATTTTTGGTAAAAGTCCCATAGGCCATCTTTTCTGTTATTTCTGGGTTGTTTCAGGGCGAACCAAGTGGGATTCAAACAGGTTTTCGTTTCGTTTCCGTTGTTTTTCCGTACTTCCACCAGTATAACTGGTTTTACCGGTTTTCCTTAGTTGTTTTTCTCCCCTTTCGCACACACTTTATCTTTATATGGCAATTTTGCCCATGTTTGGAATTATTCCCAATTCCCTTTAGCGTGTATCTTAATTAGTATTTAATCGCAATTCCACCCAGTCAATTTGCTGAGGATGGACCTAGGAAGGTTCGAAACGTTCTACTAATATGGCTTAGCCACTCGATTTATGTCATTCAGTTATTAATTTTAATTTTAACATGGACTTGTCAACTTAATTATCATTGGACGCTACTTATTATCAAAACATGGATTTGTCAAAATGAAAATGAAATTGAAATTATTAACATATGAAGCAACCAACAACATGATGTTTTTTATCGCTGTACTTGCCCTGAGATTCCTAATCAAGCTGCGTTTCCCAAATGATGTTCCAAGTCTGTTTATGTTATCCTTATTTTCTGATATTTAATCACCTGTCGAACAATTTTTTGAGACACCCAGTGCAAGAAGCACTCTCAGTTGAGTCACAAAAAAACTGCTGCTATTCCTTTCGGTGGACTATGCTTTTGATGGAGGAGCCATATCATTCAAATCATATCGTGTTCAGCTTAATTATGGACTACCTTTTTCAGAATGAAGACTTGAAAGCTCCAGAATCAGTGCCAGAACATGCTGATGTTGTTGTCATTGGTGGTGGGTCTCTCGGCTCAAGCACTCTTTATCATTTGATGAAGCATGGAGTGAAAAGCGCAGTTCTTTTGGAAAAGGATCAGCTTACTGCTGGTACAACATGGCATAGTGCTGGTCTTGTCTGGAGGTTAAGGCCATCTGATATTGAAGCAGAGCTGTTGAATTATACTCGAGATCTTGGACGAGATGTGCTGGAAGAGGAAACAGGAGTTGCTGCTGGCTTTAATGAAAATGGTGGGCTCTTCATTGCGAACAACAAAGAGCGGCTGGATGAATACAAAAGATTGATGACTGTATGTATCAATGTTTACCTTTTGCATTTCATGTCTTTTTAGAATTTTATCAAAGAATTGTTAAGGATCTCTCAACGATTATCTAAAGCATGTAAAGGCTCCTGAAATGTGTGCGACAGTAAGAATTTTTACGGACCTTGCAGGGAATTTCTGTCACAATTGTAAGAATAAGGAGCGTATTGCAATTTTTTAGGTTTCCCAATGCCAAGAATGACCTGATGAATTTGCGGAAACTCAATTTTAGGTAGAAGCAAAACTTTAAGAAAATAAAAGCAAAGCTTTAATATCTTCTACTCACTTTAGCTTTGAATGGCCCAAGATTTCATTAACATTTCAAAAAAATTTCTTGTTACTTTGCCTTCATTGCTCTTTAATTGTATTATTCCTTGCGTTAAGTTTCTCAGAGGATTGGCCAGAGTTGAAACAGCTGTCTCTAAAATTGAAAATGTGAGGATTCGCCTCTTAATTAGTCCCCAACAGACTACTTATAGCTATACGAAGTACTATTTAAAATTTTCTCTTGTAGAAATGCAAAAAATTTTGTGGTACGAAATAGTCTAAGCAGCCTTTGCACACTTCAGGAGTGAGATCAAGTTTTCTCAAAAACTTAAACGTATTCTTTTTGAAAATCTTTTCAAGAACTGTAGCCGTTAAAGAAGAGTACCACAGAAGTGATACTTTACATTTGTCCATTTTGCTATTCAGAACTGCCCATGACTGAGTAAGAATTGCCCCTTTTGGAAAGTGGAAATTTTCCTGTACTCGCATTCTTTGTACATGACCAATTGGCCTATTTAAACTGCACGATAAATCGTACATTGGACCAATTTAAAAGATTTATCACTTAACCTTCAGCTAAACTAATGGATTTATAGATCCCCAAGGCACCATTAAAAATATTTTGTTTGCCCACTCATGCTGAGTCTTTAGAAATTTGACCGTTGTTTTCTGATTATTTTCAGTGTTTTTGAGACTGAGTATTTTGAGAAAATTCTAAAGAGAATATTTTGAGACTGAGTATTTTGATTTCACTTATTAATCAACAAACGAGAGGTTAAAAATTTTACAGGATTTATATTTTGCTTCACGAGCGTTAGTTGAACGACCAGCCTCTTGCTAGATCCTGGAGCATTTGCGATGCGATAGAAAACCATTTTCAAAACATCCTTGATCTATTTCTGAACTTTTGCTAGAAATTCACTCATAAATCTCAACCATGTGCATGACTTATCGTATGTTAAAGGAGTAGAAGCCGTTCAAACAACATGCATTTATTTGGAATCACTCAGAAGATCACCTGCAGTCGAATGTTATAGTGGGTGTCATACCCCTGTTTTGCTTCAAATATGAACGAAATGATAAGGTATCATTACTCTCCGAGTGCACAGCTAATCTCATCAGTCTTCAACTCAGATACACATACCTTGCATTTAAACATTGTCCACCAAGCATCGGAGATACTAGCTCGCAAAGTCAAAATTTACAGTGCACCCGAAACCAGAGGTTTTGAAAAGGGCTCAGCCATGATTCGCATCATGGAGATTTTCCGAAGCACATGTAAACTTTGATTTTCAGCTTTTCGCTTTGAAAAGAAAGAACGACTTTTGGACATCGCCCTGATTATACGAATGTAACCAAAATGTGGTAAGAATGGAAAGTCGCGCCACATGTCCAAAATATGCGTGCATGTGCTCCTTTTCCTCTCCTTTGATACAATTAACACTTGGAATGGAATGCTATGTAACGATTAGTTTTTCAGAAGTAAAGTCATTTAGCATTTCAAGGTATAATTCTTTTCAAAGTGAAAAGTACGGGTCAAAGCTGAAAATTCTTTTGAAAATGCCTGTGATTTCAAATAATGGCTAGGCCCCTTCGCAAACCTCTGCTTGCAAGTGCACTCCAAATTTTTACTTTGCCACCACATACCTCTGGTGCTTGGTGGACGATTTTGAAATACCAGGAATATCCATTTAAATTGAAGATCAACAAATGTACAAATGTAGCTATAAACTCAAAGAGTCACGATATTATATCGCTTTGTTTCCCTGTTTAGTCAAAGGGGGTACTTTTTTGAGACACCCGGTATTTCTGCTTACTTTCCACAACGGAGGAGAAAATTCATGATCAACACAACAGAAGTATTACATACAAATGGAATGTAAGGCGTTAGCTGAAAAACCTTGTTTCAGATCAGTGTTTATTGCAAAAGAGCAGAAAGCTACATTTTGATAAATTTGGATTTGAAGAGAGTTTTTTTTACGACGTTTCGTGAATAAACCTATTATCAAGTGAAGTAACGCCACTTCAAAACGTATCCGCATAGTTTTAAATATACATTGATAATACAAGGAAGAAACAGGGTTAAATCAGGAACACTGTCAATGCTTGTAATTATCTTTATCATCAACTAAGTTGAGAATGGGAGAAACAAGTTAAAACCAGGATACAGTCAATGATTGTGAGAATCTTGACATCCAAATAAATTGGGACATTGAACTGGCAATAAACAAGATAAAATAAGGATAAAATCAATGGTTGGAATGCTCTTGGTATCCAAATAAGCCGAGGCATTGCACGGGAGAAGGAACAAGATAAGACCACAATACAGTCGATGCTTATAATGGTTCCCATAATCAAATAAGATGACACATTGCACGTGGAAAAAACAAGTTAAACAGGATACAGTCAATGCTATTGATGATCTTGATAATCATATAAGTTAAGACATTGCTCCGGGGAATAAACAAGATAAAATCAGGATATGGTCAATTCTTATGATGATTTTGATAAGTAAATAGATTGAGACATTGAACTGGGTATGAAAACAGATCAAATAAGGATGCAGTGAACGCTTGTATTGCTTGTAATGCAATGCTTGTCATGCTCTTGATATCCAAATAAGTTGAGACATTGAACTGGGTATGAAAAGGGATCAAATAAGGATGCAGTGAACGCTTGTATTGCTTGTAATGCAATGCTTGTCATGCTCTTGATATCCAAATAAGTTGAGACATTGAACTGGGTATGAAAAGGTATCAAATAAGGATGCAGTGAACTTGCATTGCTTGTAATGCAATGCTTGTCATGCTCTTGATATCCAGATAAGTTGAGACATTGAACTGTGAATGAAAAAAGATCAAATAAGGATGCAGTTAATGCTTGTAATGCTTGTAATGTAATGCTTGTCATGCTCTTGATATCCAAATAAGTTGAGACATTGAACTGGGTATGAAAAAGGATCAAATAAGGATGCAGTGAACGCTTGTATTGCTTGTAATGCAATGCTTGTCATGCTCTTGATATCCAAATAAGTTGAGACATTGAACTGTGAATGAAAAAAGATCAAATAAGGATGCAGTGAACGCTTGTATTGCTTGTAATGCAATGCTTGTCATGCTCTTGATATCCAGATAAGTTGAGACATTGAACTGTGAATGAAAAAAGATCAAATAAGGATGCAGTGAACGCTTGTATTGCTTGTAATGCAATGCTTGTCATGCTCTTGATATCCAGATAAGTTGAGACATTGAACTGTGAATGAAAAAAGATCAAATAAGGATGCAGTTAATGCTTGTAATGCTTGTAATGTAATGCTTGTAATGCTCTTGATATCCAAATAAGTTGAGACAATGCACAGGCAAGGAACAAGATAAAATCAGGATACGGTCAATGCCTTCGATGATCTTGATGATCAAATATGCCGGGCGAGACATTGCACGGGGAGAGCAGCAATATAAATCAAGATACATTCAATGCTTATGATGATCTTGATAATCAAACGAGTTAGGGCATTACATGTTCAAAGGAACGAGGTAAAATTGGGATAAGGTCAATGCCTTTGGTGAACTTGATATCCAATATAATTGAGACATGTCGTGGTGGAAGAGGCATTGTAAAGTTTGGATGTTGTAAAAGAAGAGAAAACCAGGATGCAATCAATGCTTATGATGATCTCGATGATGAAATTAGTTGCGCATGGCACCGGGGGTGAAATTTGACAAAATCAGGATGCAGTCAATGCTTATGATGATCTCGATAATTAAATTAGTTGCACATGGCACCGGGGATGAAATTTGACAAAATCAGGATGCAGTCAATGCTTATGATGATTTTGATAATGAAATTAGTTGCACATGGCACCGGGGATGAAATTTGACAAAATCAGAATGCAGTCAATGCTTATGATGATCTCGATAATTAAGTTAGTTGCGCATGGCACCGGGGATGAAATTTGACCAAAACCGGAATGCAGTCAATGCTTATGATGATCTCGATAATTAAGTTAGTTGCGCATGGCACCGGGGATGAAATTTGACAAAATCAGGATGCAGTCAATGCTTATGATGATTTTGATAATGAAATTAGTTGCGCATGGCACCGGGGATGAAATTTGACAAAATCAGGATGCAGTCAATGCTTATGATGATTTTGATAATGAAATTAGTTGCACATGGCACCGGGGATGAAATTTGACAAAATCAGAATGCAGTCAATGCTTATGATGATCTCGATAATTAAGCTAGTTGCGCATGGCACCGGGGATGAAATTTGACAAAATCAGGATGCAGTCAATGCTTATGATGATTTTGATAATGAAATTAGTTGCACATGGCACCGGGGTTGAAATTTGACAAAATCAGGATGCAGTCAATGCTTATGATGATCTCGATAATTAAGTTAGTTGCGCATGGCACCGGGGATGAAATTTGACAAAATCAGGATGCAGTCAATGCTTATGATGATTTTGATAATGAAATTAGTTGCACATGGCACCGGGGATGAAATTTGACAAAATCAGGATGCAGTCAATGCTTATGATGATCTCGATAATCAAATAAGTTGACATGAATAATGATTGTATAATTTCTCTTTTTCAGCTTGGTAAAGTGTATGGTGTCGAGTCATACGTTCTATCCCCTGATGAAACAAAAAAACTTTATCCTTTGATGAATGTTGATGATTTATATGGGACACTGTATAGTCCAGGGGATGGAACACTCGACCCAGCCAGCTGGGTTGCTGCCCTTTCACGTGCTGCTACCAACAGAGGAGCGAAGATTTTTGAGAACTGCCCAGTGACTGGAATTGAAACCTCTGTTGATGATATGGGAAGCAAATGCATTTCAGGAGTTAAAACGCCAGTAGGAACGATAAAAACGAACTGCGTTGTCAACTGTGGTGGTGTTTGGGCCCCAAATATTGGCAAAATGTGTGATGTGACGGTTCCTTTGGTTGCAATGTATCATGCTTACGTTGTCACTGAAAAGATAGAGGGCATCCAGAACATGCCAAATGTAAGAGATCACGATGCATCTGTGTATCTGAGGTTGCAAGGAGACGGTTTGTCAGTTGGTGGATATGAACCAAATCCAATCTTCTGGGAAAAGGTAAGAATAAGTTTGTTTACGATTATTCAAAAACGAATCATAGTTTGAAAGTTAGAAATATTTGATCCATATGAACAGTTTTGACATTTTGTTAAAGCTGTCGCTATCAATGGTCTGCAGAGGGTGTTGTAGCGTAAATTTGGGAAGTGTCGATGAAATGTGAGCGTTCTTGAAGCACAGGACTAATTTTTAGGTTTTTTCACTCGTTCCTGTGTTATTCTCCAATTTTGTTCTATTTTCTAAATATTCTTGTCTAAGTATTTCAGAACGAAAATTGAATAGGAAACAAAATTGTATCTCGCTAACGTGCAGTTTTTTTCTCTAATTTGTTATTGCAATATAGGGGTACACCTAGAACTGGTAATGAAGATCACAGTCTGTCATATGGTTTATTGTGAACAGCCTAACCCCTTAACGTTTTAGGCCTGCTTTGCAAATTTTCTGTTTCTAAAGTAGATGCACGTTAAAAATTTAGGCAATTTCCTTGAACAGCATTTTGGAAATCCTTCCAATCATTTTTGGGAAAGGAGACAATAATTTTGCTTCTCCTGCTCTGTACATTGCAAGGTCCGTTTAGACGTACAGTGGAACGTCAATTAACGGACACCTCTATGCAACGGACACCTCCTTGTAACTGACACATATTCGTGTCCCAAATTGCAGTATGGGGGTGTATGTATGGTGTATGAATCCTCCATACAACGAACAGCTCTCTACAACAGACAAAAATATATGTTCCATAGGTGTCCGTTGTGTTGAGGTTCCACGGTAAGCCATTGCTACATTTATCATGTAACATATCCCCTGAGACTAAACAGCAGTGGGAATTCTAGTACTTCAAATACATCATTTTCAAAGTAAAACTAACTTTCTTCAGTTCGACTAAGTAGAAAGCTAGTTTTGTTTTCCAACACAAATATCATTGTTTGATTTGGTAATAATCTTAGACATTTGAACATGTTTAGGAAAACGCAGCCAGAATATAAATTGATAATCGTCGTTAACCTGATTATCAAATTAGGTAATTGTGGTGTAAAAGTAAAAACATAAGATCCTTTTGGATAATTACAAAGTCCGTCTTCATCTATGATTGGGCAATTGTAATTTTTGCGTTTTCTGCGAGTTTGCCTGCCAGATTGATTTAGATGGGCGAAGAATAAGGATTGTTTATCGAAGCATGCAGGCCGCAAATGATCCATGATATCAATTTTTCGCATCTTGGCCAGCGAAAGTTCCTGTGCCGTTCATGGTTTTAAAATGTATTCACGCATAAATCAATATGATGTTCGAATATAGACACGTACCCTCTCGGCTCTCATGCTAACGAAGCCCTTGCCAAAAGAAACAATAAGGAGAGAGATCGCTCAATTTTCAACTTGCTTTAGACGTAATTAAGTTGCTAATTAGGTCGAGTTCGTGCCAACTCAGGCCAACGTTGTATTTCTATCGGTGAAAAAATCATAGCCATGTGTCAATCTTATGGTGTAAAATCTGTCGAACATTAAATAAGCCGACGTCAAATTTTACTATAGGATCGCAGGAGCCTTCTGGGTCGTATGCGCTTTCTGTGCGCTTTCTTTATTTCAGTGCTAATTAGCACAAGTAAATGGTTAATAAGTTGCATTAACGAGCGTGCTCGACTTTCTTACTTTCTCACTTTCTTACTGTCTTACTGTCTTACTGATATCGAGTCCCCTCTTAGATTACAAAGTTGGACTTTGTAATCAAAAACAAGCATTTAAAAATAGGCCACAACCTTGAATCTACGATAGACTCGACAGAAAACTGTTTGTCTTAGCTTTCAAAATACCAGAAGTGTTTACATTTATCAAATATTTTCTGATTTTTTAGGATTTGTAAGTCCGACACTATTTTGGCAATACCCTATGTGAACAGAACAAAGAATATACAAGCGCATTAACTAAACCTTAACCAGTCGAACCAAACCAATGAAATGATTGCAAGAATAAGCTGATATCTAAAGCAACCCATAAATTCAGTCGAAGAAAGCTATGAGAAACTTGCTTTTGCAACGATGAATTTATAACCAGAGCCACAAACTCAAACAGTTGTAAGTTCCTCGTTGCTTCTTTGAAGTCAGCCCTCCTCTTTGTCGTTCGCCTATCTATCCACAAAAGTTCTTAATTGAGTTGAGCAGCTTCCCAGGCCTTGAGATCTACTTATTTCAATGAAAAGACGAGACACTCAAAATCGTAGTGATACGCTGTTTCTGGAATGCCTTAGTCTTCCAACAAGAAAACTCGAAACTCTCCAACGATTACAAAATAGAGCCCAGTCGATAATCGAAAGGGCCAGATTAAAAGATAACTGGACCTGCGATTGGCTGAACGTCAATAATCTTATTTCTTTTGATCGGTCAGTTATGACCTATAAGATTATGAATAAGCTAAGCCCCGAAAGCCTTTGGGATAAATTTGAGCGAAGATCAATGCACTCAAGCTATGTAACAAGAAAGTGCCAGATCTTCATATCCCAAGATTAAATACAGAACATGCCAAAAAGGGCTGTAAATATTCGGCTCTAAAAATGTGGAACGATACGCCTGTTGATATACGAGAGGCCCCAACTTTCGGTTGCTTTAAAAAACGATTGAAAGCACACCTACTGGCTGAACAACAACGCTAACTTCAAATACGATCCCCTGGAAGAACAGCAATTTTAACAATTTAGGAACTGCATTGCCTTTAACATTATTTTTTATAAGATTGTACATAGATATCATTAGCTGCTGAAGGGTTTATTTTTCGTGTATAAATATTTACTCATATCATATATCATACCTTCATCAATCAAACGTAATATTTCTATCGGATTTCATAAAGTGACATGTCGCTTGTATATAGCGACGGCGAAGCTTCAAAATTTCAGGAAAGTCTCCTTGAAACTGAAGCTATTCCCGTGGCATAAAAAAAGGTGTTCAATAGATAAAAACAATTCGGGTTTGCAGAGAGATTCGATAGAATTCCGAGCCGTACATTTCTCACTGTGGAGGAGAGGATTCCCCACGTCTCCTGGTTGTAGAATTGGCTTCGCTCACCTCCGTCCTTTTCCTCCACATTGCGGAATGGTCTATTGCTGCCTATTGACCTCTCATCTCCCTACTCACTTTTGCTTTGGAGAGTACAGTTGTGTCCCGCAAATAAGAAGGATACAGTAAAGAAACACATACCCTGATATTTTCAAAATAATACCCCCCATTTTATAAGAAACTGGTAGAGGTCGGAAAAAGATTGTTTCTTATTTGAAAAATATTCATTAAAGCAGTTGAATTTCTCAGCTTTCCCGTTGAATTGAACTGTACCTATTCAAATGAAAACAAGAATTTTGATGGAAACTAAACTGAACGTACCTTTGTAGAATAATTGAGAATAATTGTAACATTTAGAAATACACATGGAGACATGTTTTGTGTCACAATCTTGCAGCTCGTAGTTGATCGATAGTACATGACCTTTGTCATAAGAACTTTACCCTGATTTATTACCTGATTGACTGAAGTTTCAAAACCGAGACAAAATACAGAATCCCGCCACTCCTACTGGTTAATCGCACATTTCCCACGGGCTTCACGTGGCCTTGTATGATTATTTTTTAGTTTTGCAACGTTTCATCCTACGTGGACATTTTTTGACTCACTTGGTGCAAAGCTTGTGTCTTTGCGTCATAGTTCTATCTCCGGATAGATCATGCCCGTTTGACACGAATATGGTGCCATTTGATAACATGTATTTTTCTTCTCTGTAGGTAAAAAATGACTTTGCATTTTCCTTGTTTGATTTGGACTGGGATGTCTTTTCAGTGCATATTGAAGGAGCATGCAATCGAGTGCCTGTTATTGCAGAGACTGGCATCAAATCTACTGTATGTGGGCCAGGTGAGCCAAATCTTTCTTGTAGCCAGTTTATTTTAGTGCAGACAGTGTTGGATAGCGACGGTTCTAGCATCATATTAAGATTTTTTCTACATTTTGAATATGGTTGATAGTGTTACTTATCCATAATACGAGACCGTAAACCCTATACAAATGTAGGCAAAATTTAAATGGAAGGCTAGAGCCCTTTCTTTCACGTTGCTTGAGAGCAATGAAATTTAAGCTTTTGAAGCAACCACTGATTTTGCCTTTCTTATGCCATAAAATCAGCAACCACTTTTCAGATTGGTTCAAACAATGTCCCAAACTCTACGTTTGAGCCTGACCTATGCAACTGTGTAAAATCCGAGAATATTAAAGATGCAACTCCTCCACAGCAGCCACACAAACAGGGCAGGGAACAATTTGTTTTGTACACCCTGTATATTCGAAGAGGCATTGCTTGAATGTTGTAACTGTGAATAGTGTGACGTGGAACAGCTTCATTTTGCATATTGATAATCACTGTCGCTTTCATGTTGCATATTGATACAACAATCTTATTACCGCATTGTTTTCAAGTATACGACAATGTAATGAAAGAATTTTATTGAGAATGTAGTTTACAAGTCAGATCTTTCAGTAGGGCACAGGGAAACCATAAATCTTCCAACTTCACGCCTATCAGCCAATGACGTTGCCGTATTTCCGTCACATGACCGTGAATAAGCTCTTTGAGAAGTTTTTTCTCGAGTACCCTTATGAAAATCAAAATAGATATTCGAGTAATAAAATGCAGAGCTGGTTTTGCCACGAGTCGATTCTACAGGCCCTAATTCATATTTTGCACTTTGCATTTCCATAAAATCTCATCAGAGATCAGCACTACATCGAATTTCATCCCTCCGAAAATAGGCCTATATCTAAATATCATTTAGGAACGCAACAAATAAGATATAGCTTCCAAAATTTCAAACGTTATGTGAATTATAGCAAGGAATGAGCTAAACATGTTTCTTATTGTTCTTTTCCAAAATCCTTGACGAGTTACAACTATTTGCTACGAAGAAAGCTGTGGGGCATACCTTCAGCCTCTGCAGAATGACATCATTCCGTTTCGAATTGGCTTCTTTGCTGAAGCAAGGTAGCACGGCTATTCACCAACAACATTACACCAATTTCCCCTATTCTCCGCCGAAAAATCACCATCAACTTCAGTAAAATGGGATGAACTTTCAACAGCTCTTCGCCACACTATCTATTCCAAGTTTTGAAACAGTGTGCTCACGTGGAGAAATATCTGTTGTTGTCATGGTCTAGAGGTAGGTCTCGTATCATCCTCTACACGGACTTTGCCCTCTTTTTAAGATATGCGTTGGTCAATTAAACGCATTTTAGGGAGAATCCTTCTCTAATGTCTTTCTTAATCAGTGTAATGTAGTTCTCGTTTGACAGATAAGTCTTGTGAGTTTTAAATGCGTTAACTTTGCAGGTGAGCTCTAGTTTATTTTCTAAATATCACTGTAGTGTTGTTTGGATGCATGTTTCAGAGCGTGCCTCGAGCGTGAAAGAAGTGTCTGCTTTATATATTCTTCTTGAAGCAAAATATCTCAAATTGGGGAAATGTAGGGAGTCATTTTATGTCGGGTACTAGCTAATTGACGGTTCATAACTAAGTGCTAGAATTGCGAGTGAGTTTTCATGAAGTTGTGTATCTGTTTTGGAAACTGCAGATTGTAGAGTTTATTTCAGTTCTGAGAGCGTGTCAGCAATATTTTTCTCGAGCAACGATGTTTGTCGTTGATCTATTTATGCCAAGTATGCGCTTCAAGAACTGATTGTGAATTATTCACTAAGTCAAATGACAAAGATGGAAATGATAGAATTTAGTTGATTTAACCCCTTTTTAAATCAACTTAGCTACTATTTTACGAGTCAAGTATGCAAATTCGACAAGGCTGAACCATATCAAAACTAACATACAACGTTATTTCGGTAAATAACTTGAAAATCTTTGGTCTTCTCTGGCATATGATAGAGTTATGAAGGGGATTAATAGAAAAGGTGGCACATTTCGGTTTTGGGTTGGAAGGGAGGGGCTTATTAGAGAGGGGGCTTGTAGAGCTTTTTACGGTAGTATATTTGGGACAGTTTGCAGATAGCAAATTGCATTGACTTATTCTTTGTCTTTTGCATTACTTTTCTAGAGTCATTTACAGCCGATCACAAGCCGTTGATGGGCCCAGACCCAGTTGTTAGGGGGTATTATCATGGCTGTGGCTTCAATTCAAGTGGAATAATGTTTGGAGGAGGCTGTGGAAATGAGCTAGCCAAATGGATTGTGAAAGGTCATCCTGATGTAGATATGTTCGGCTTTGACATTCGAAGGTTTCACAAATCCTTGACAAATGATAACCAGTGGGTTAAAGAGCGCAGTCATGAGTCATATGCAAAGAATTACTCGATGGTTTTCCCAAATGACGAGCCACTTGCAGCAAGGAATATTAGAAAAGATCCATTTTACAAAGTGTTGTTAGAAAGAGGGTGTGTGTATCAAGAGAGGCATGGCTGGGAAAGACCTGGTTGGTTTTACAAAGGAGGCAGTGCAGAGGTAAGAGTAAGATATGTTATCACATCATTTTCAATAGCTGCCCGTTACAGCATAGGTTCCAAATCTTTAAATCTACGAAAAAAGACGGGTGTAAAATTCAATGACCTATTTCTTTAAACTGAATGACTTGAAAGAAACTTTAGCCACTTTTCTATGATTCTACCGTTGGAATTTTCAGAAATCTTGATCATTTGTCGACATTACAGCCTATTTTATATTTCAGCTCATTTTATAATATGACGTCATCAAATTTCTAAATCAAAACCAGAATAGTGAAAGAGTTTTGCTTGATACCTTATTGTAGGCATCCATAAACTATCGTTTTCTTGAAAATTAGTTAATCTTTAGGTTTAGAAATTACAATGGTTTTAAGTTTTTTTCAAAAATTTTCTCGAATTCTTAAAACAGAAGAAAAATACTGTAATCCTGAAAATATTGAAGATTTCAGAAAAGTTCAACGGCAGATTCACTGTAAAATAGTTCAAGTTTCTTTGAAACCATTCAGCTCAAAGAAATAGGTCATTAAATTTTACACCCAGGTTTTTAAAGATTTGAAACCTATGCTCCTGTTTACACGACCAAATTCACAAAAAACTTGCTTCGCATCTTCTACGAGATCACAGAATGTGATCGTGTAAATGGGCGTCACGAGTTGCTTGCAGTTATTGACCAGCTTGAATGAAAAGCCTGTTGTGGATGAATCAAGAGGATTAGTTTTCTCCCCTTTACATAACTTCAAGCAACTTTTGAAGCCCTTTCACCATCAAATTGTGTGGTCACATGTAAATATGAAGCTACTCTGTAGTGAATGAGTGCCGGTTCGACAGCTCAAAAGACTCGCAGTTTAGATGATGGAAAGAGAAACAGACATCTGTCAACGTCAGAAAAAGCACATCGCATCCTGCGTTCAAAGTTACTCAGTTTCTCAAACGTTTTGCCTTCGGCATCAATTTATCTGATTGTCACATCATTCCATAAAATTCCTGTACTATTTGAGACTCGTTTTTGAAAGTCATATTGCAAAATATCACTTAAAATCCTTTCACCTTAGTCTTCTACTCGATAGAATAAAGCAGCCTCCCTTCCAAAGAAATCCACCATTGCATTGAATTTCGATATAACGAGAAGATTCCTTATTCTTGCTCATTATTCCTCCTATCTAAGGAAAATCCACACATCTGGAGAAAATCCGCATATTGACAGATGTGGCCCTTGCTGTAAGAGCCACAACACGGGCAAAAGAGACCAATTTGATTGGTAGTTTAGCATGATTCTTTTATTTGATTTGATTCTATCCTTTTACCCATGATGGTAGCCCTTCAGTTGGAATAACTGATTTACAAGGAGGGATGGGGGGGGCATGAAAAATAGACATTCATGATCATTCCTTGTAATTCCGGAGTACATTTTGATAACTACGAGTTTCAAAAAGCACAAAGTCCTCAAAATTCAAACAGAATTTCAAAGTTTTTCAGCGTGTCTGAAATCAAATTTGAGGATGTTTCAAAACGTTTGAAACCATTGAGATCAGCCAGTATATTACTCTATAGATGAAAATTTCTTGCAGGTCCTGCCTTACGATTTCTATGGAAGTTATGGGCTAGAGAAGCATGACAATTACACTTATAACAAGTTACTTACTCAAGATTATACCTTCGATTTTCCTGACCATTTTGAGCAGGTTAGTACTTCCGTTTATATACCGGGTACGCCGTAGAGAACTTGACATGTTCAAAATTGTTTTATAGAAGAATACCTGATAAATTGGAATGAGTCAAAGTTTTATTGGTACCGAAAGGCTGAAATATTTTCTCCGGTTCTTTTTCGATTTCTATGTGTTTTGGAAAAAATATTTACGAAAATCCGGTAGTTTGAAGTAGGTGAAAACCTTCGGTCATACCTTTCTATCCGGAAGCACTGGTAAGGTAAAAGGGAAGCTTGCTGATGTAGGAGAAGTAACTTGTGGACTTCTGCAGGGATCATGTTTAGGTCCTCTACTTTCCATCATCTATATCAGTGATCTCCATGTTTATGTATGCCGATGTCACCAGTTTATCCTTCTCCTCAAATAGCATTTCCACAATAAATGGAAGGGTTAATGAAGACTTTGAATGTCTGACACTGCAGGAAATAAATTGTCACGTAACGTTGCAAAACAAACAGCATTGTGACTGGAAAATGGAGAGACGTTAAGGATATTCAGTAAACATCAGCTGTAATACCGTCACTTGTTATTGGCAATGAGGACATTTCGATGATAGAGCACACTAAACACTTAGGGGCACATATGGACCAATGTCTGTGTTGGGATGCTCACATAGTGGAAGTGGTAGAAAATATATCAAGGACATAAGGTATGATATCCCATGGAAAACAGAAGCATGGGACCTCCATATATTTGACACATTTGAGACCGCTTTTATCGTCCAATGTAGAGAGATGTCTGTTGTATTGAGGTATCATCTTTTGTCATAATGTATTTTTAGGACGAAAACATTTGTCCGTTGTTTGAAGGTATCGGTTGTATAGAGGTGTCCGTTAATAGAGGTTCTGCTGTATCTCCCTTTAAGCGCATTGCAGACCATGTAAAGAAGTATGGTTGAGCCTCATTTCTGTTTCTGGTTCCCTGTATGGGCTGTTTGTGGCACCAAAGCACTCAGCGAGCTTCAGAAGCTCACAAATCATGCAGCAAGGACAGTGATAAATAGCCCTACAGAATGCCTGTACCACTCATAAAGCAGTCGTGATGGCAAACGGTCAACTAGCTCATAAAAACAGAAACATTGCAAATAGTCCATAGGTCCATGATGCATGAAGGGCCTGAGTATATTACAGGGCTGCTCCAAAGACTATCTCAACCCTGCGCTAGACAGCTTCGTAATGCTGGCACTGACCTTTATGTACCACTTCTAAAAACTGCATGTGGCTAAAAATGCTCGTCTCTTAGAGCAGCTAAACTCTGGAACAATATAGGCAAAGTAACATGGCTAATACTTTCACCTACTTTCAGTCGTCACTGAAGTACCAGATCCTGAGCATTGTCCCATTTTATATGAAAATAGATGAAATGCAATGATCAAAATCATAAATGTTCTCTTTACTCAAAACACATTATATCCCCTCACCAGTATTTGTGGAGGGAGTGGCTTAGGTGATCTAATACCTTGTAAACACTTCCTTTGGATCTCTGAGGGAGATGGTATTTCTCCATGTGAAGGGATTCTTCATAATCTTATCGAGCAATCCAAGCCTTTTTCATCCATGTCGGGTGCCCCAAAAAATTGCAATAGACTTGAAAAATTCTAATAGAACGTTTGAAAGTCATCATCAAACATCTATCGTTAGTTAAATCTGCAATTATATTTCTCAGTGTTTTTGGAGACTTGGTTGTAGAGTTAAGAATTAGCAGCATCAAATTTTTTTATAAACGCCGGCCTCCACTTCAGTAGTTTCGGTTGGTGACCAGTGCATTTCCTGGTTCGCATGCCCTGTTGCTAAAAAGCAGGCGTCCATGGCAAGCACGCTGGTTACCGGCCAAAACTGCCGCTGTAGGGGTCGGCCTCAAATCAAAACCAGATGTGATAGCATTAGAGCAAAAGATGATGGACACTTGACAATCTCAGCGATTACAGAGCATTGCTGACAAACATGCAAACATGCAAGTTCATTTTGCATTGAGCCAACACTCACAATCATTTCCATCAAACACAGTCATTCGTTTTTCAGGTAACTGTGCTTGCTGCTCCAGTGAACAGTGAGTTGCCGTTTGCAAAATCACTGTCTCAAGAAAGCGGTTAATTGGGTCTTTCCGTAAAATTGTTGAGTGGCAGGTCCCCGTCATCATACGATTGGAATCACCACCCCCCCCCCCCTCCACTAGGTTGTGAACAAACCAAGCAACATTTGTTTCGTCTTTTCAGATTGGAGAAGAATGCATAGCTTGTAGGAACGATGTAGCTGTGTTTAACATGTCGTATTTTGCCAAATTCTTCCTGAGTGGACCAGATGCACAGAAAGCCGTTGACTGGATATTCACTGCTAACATGCAGAAACCGTCCGGTAAGTGGAAATCATTGACACCATCTGCTAGCCACCCTTTTGTTAACAAATGGTTTCTGTGTAGATTTCAGATTTTAGAAATTATTACCTTATAACTTCATGTCTGTTTCTGTAAACTTTCATGGCAATTTAAAAGCCGGATTTGGTGGTAAGTTTTTGGGCTTTAAAACTTTGGAGTTTTTCCATTAAAAGACTCACCTTTGGCTGCGTTTAGACGATCCCTTTTTCGATTCATATCAGGTAGGGTTCATATCGGATTGGCCTCGAGTTCAGTTCAGTATCCATTTCATGTCGGATTACCATTCTTCTCTTGCACGAGAACGTATCAATATGACATGCTTGATGCCGTTTTACGTTTTCAAATGAAAATGCTCAGAAACCGGCATGAAGTGAATCCAGTATCGGGTAAAGAATTGAATGAACTGAAAACAGACACACTATCGATTCTACGGGCCTTCTGTTCATCTGGCGCACTGCGCATTCGGTGGCAAAACATATGTGAATCCGCTGCAGCACAAAGCGTTTCTGTGTAAACAGAAGTCCGATACGATATGAACTTCATATCGTATGAAGTTAAAACGGTTTGGTTTAAACTGAGCCCCAATCTGATATGAATTGAAAGCGGTACCAAGTAAGCAGAAGGATTTCCGTATCTGATTGCCACCCTTAATGCAAAATGAAGGGAAAACTTCCTACTTCGTATTTATGATGAATTTTGTTGATTGACTGTCTTATTAACGAACTTGTTATTGCGTTATATTTCTAAGGAGAGACGGCTAAACTGGTTCAAGTCAGTGGTTCAATCTTTATTCGAATAGGGAATGTGTAAAGCAGGGTCAGCCCTTTTTCACTGTTTATTGTGAGCCCCTTTTGAATAAGAATCCGCTGGAGTCTTCAATGTGTTACGACCATTTGGACACAGTTATCTTTCAAATACAGTCCGAGCTCAGCTTTTACTATGTGGGGACGAAAATTGTTCTGACGACCTCAATAGAACATTCTCAACTTGGCTCTACAGTTCATCCACAAAACAGTCGGTTTGAGTAAGGTCGTTTCCAACTGTAGACCTACACAACGTAACCACAATAGGTCTTAGCCCGTAAAATATTTCTGTCGTATGTCAGGCTATTGAATATAAGATGGCCAGTCGTGTTTTCATGTATCAAAAAGCTTACGATAAGCTTTTCCACTGGTTACTTTTTTGCAACACTTTGATCTGACGTCCACTAAGGAGCAGACTTGAGTATTAAATCGTACTTGTTCTGTCATGTGTTGTTGTAGTTGTGTACTGTAAGTACCTTTCCTCTTTCATTTTATCTCCATGTTAATTGCCTCGGGGTAGACACAGCCTTTTGCTCACAGTGGTATTCTTCCGAGTAGTATTGTTTAGTAATTCTTGTAAGCTGTGTATCCCATGATATGTATTGTAGCATTTCAATGGCTTACACGGAGCGGTTTGAAGGATACACGGACTTCGGCAATCAGTCTAATTTGTCACCGTGCTTTTATTTTGAAGGTGCTACGACGTATACATGTATGCTAAACCAGCATGGTGGTGTTGCTGCAGATTTGACTGTGTCTGTACTCGAAGAAGGCGATAATTCAAATGCCATGCAGCCAAAGGACGGTGGCTTTTATTTGGCGGTTGGTGGAGCGATAGGGCAACATGCCTGGGGTCATATTCAGGACATCCTGCATCACAAAAAATTCGACTGTACATTAACTGACAGATCTGAAGATGTTGGTATGCTCAGCGTCCAAGGCCCTAAAAGGTAAAAGAGGAAAATCATTTTCTTTTGACAATGAAATGCCAGTTCAAGTAGAAAATTAGAAACAGATGCAGTGTTGGTATGGTCAGCATACGAGGTCGTTAAAAGGTAAAGAGTTACTCGATAAGAAAATCAACTAGGAATGTAAATTCGATCGACTCATTTAAAATGAAACTAAAAGCTTTGAATCGAGAATATCAAAGGAAAGCTGATCTTCATACCTTTCTTTTTCTTTTTCAAGTTTAGCAGTTGTTTGATAAGAAATAGTTATAAAAAGGTTTACATGGTAAAATTTTTAGGTTGATTGGTTGCTTTTGCTTGGGGTAATTGGGAAAAATTTTTTAATTACTAAACTGAGTTGTATCCCAGGGTAGATATGTTTAAAATAAGATAAATAGAATAAAAATTGAATTTTGGGTACAGGTAGAAAATTTGAAACAGATCAGTTGCATTCCTCAAAGAAACTTAAGCCTACTTTCCACTAAGCGGAAGATTCCTCTCGCAAAAATCTTCCTTTGTTTGCAAGCGCGATTCCACTCGAAGGTTGAAAGTGTTTCTACTTTTGAGCGACGTTGCTTTTCCGCAAGCCAATCAGATGGCTGGAAGAGGTTGCTGCGAGCGGAATATTCCGCCTAGTGGAAATCAGGCCTTAGAGAAGCAGCGTGCATCCTTCTGTATTCAACGAGTACACTCTTGTTACTTACTTTTTCCTCCCCCAGGGACACGCCTGTCTATGTTATAATCTTACGCAAAATGTGATTAAACTTTCGAATCTCGCCTTCAGAATCAGGTTCCAAGCTAAATCATCGGAAAGCTTTGAATGAAAGAACCGATTGTAATGAAATATCTTACGTTTGGCATTGAGTTTGAGGTAGACTCAGATTTGACAGCGAGTGGTTGATAATTCATGATGGGACAATATGATCCAAAAGTAAAAATTGCCTGAAAAATGACCGCAATTTGATCACAGGAAGCCCAGGCGGTTAACTGAGCAATGATAGTAAGTTAAAAATACTAAAATGATTAATTGTATCATACCTTTGTTCCTTATTTGTTGCACCAACCCGCGGCTATGTTGTGTCTCATTAACATCTGCACTGCATAATTATTCCGATGCCAGGTCTCAATGTTGATAACTTCCAGGTAATATTATAAAGAGTGCGAGAATTGAAACTTATCCTCAAGCCAAATTCAGTTAACTGTTTTGTCTTCACTCGCAATCCGGGATGCAAGTGCTAAATACGTAACATAACATATCTTAATGTTCCGCAGTCATCGAACAATACATTCTGGTTTGTTTCTTAATCTGCAATGTTTGAAAAGGTGGCATGGAAGTTTTTACGAAGACGCGTTGCGTTCTTTCATCGAATTCCTATAGAATTGTTCCCGCAATGCATGTCGTTAAAAGTTCCTCGCCACCATCTTTGATGTATTCATCTGTTTGTGTTACTGCTGATTTTATTGCCATCTTGTGCAGATTATAGCCTGTATTATTATATTTTGAAACACGGCTCCCGTTGAAATCCAGCCTTTGGTGGAGGAAGACCCTGCTCGAGTCATTGAAGAAAAGATGACAATCTAAAACAATTAGAAAAAACCATCATCTTCGAAATTAGAAAATAGACATATTTGGCTAGATCCAGTGATGTGAACTTTACTGTTATCAATAACTATTCACCATCAAAATGTCTTTGATTGTTAACTTGAACATAGATAGCTTGCGTGCAGTCTTTCTGTTGAAACAACAGAAAGCTGCACGCAGGCTAGAACATAGATACCTCGTTTATTGGTATTGGTGCTTTGAGAGCAGAAAAGTTATCTTGGAAAACTCAATTTTGCGTCCACACCCAAACCGGCTTCGGCCTATTGGCTTACACAATTCTGAAGCGCATTGAAATAAAAACTGAAAATGAAGAAAAATCAAGAAACTGCACAATGGGTGACTTCTTGCAAATAGAGCGCGATATGATCTCAGTGCTCAAATTTTATCAAGATTTTTGTAGATTCAATCGCTGTGCTTCAAGAATTTGTTCAGGCCAAAACTCCGAAACTCTGGTTTGGAATTGGACTTAAATTTGAGCTTTCAAGACATATTTTTTCTGCTCTCAAGGTATGTGGAAGATGTATCTTTGTTCAAAGTAACTATCATAACTATCTTGAAAGAAATAGTTAAACTGTCTTTAAGCTATTAATTAAGCTAAATTCACATTGCTATGCTAAACTAAGTGTGTATGATATGTCCAGGACACCCATTTACAATTATTTTTACCGTTTCAACAGTCGACAGCTGCTAGAAGAGCTAAGTGGAGAAGATTTGAGCAACGAAAACTTTCCATTTTCAACTCACAAAGTGATCAAGATTGCTGGCCATTCATTGAGAGCCTTGCGTTTGACGTTTGTTGGTGAATTAGGATGGGAGCTGCATATACCAAAGGATGCGTGTGTGCCAGTTTATGAAGCAATTATTCAACATGGAAAGAATCATGGAATCACTGATGCAGGTGATTTAATCAACAGTTGTCTTCCTATGATGATTTGGAATTTTTTAAGTCCTGTTGAATCAAAATGGAGCTCCTTGTCTTCGGTGATTAATCAAAGGCATGAAATGCGGTTATTCTAATAAGAACTTTCTGGCTTGCTGAATTCAGCATGCACCCGCTCATTCCTATCCTAGCAATAAGATGCTATGGCAAAGACCTTCTGCTCTTTATTGTTAGGCATGCCATCCATTCCATAGGGTAATAAACCATATAATAACTGTTTCCTTCTGGCTATACCAAAACATTAACCTTAATCCTTTGTGTAAAATTTCACAAGCTTTGTTTGTAATGACGACAACTTCGAGTTAATATTTTCTCTCATTACTTAAGTGAAATTTTCAAAAGTGACTTGACAAAAACAAAATGTGTATGACTGAATGATACAAGTAGAAATTAGAAATTATCAGGTAATGGAACTCATACCAACCGGTTTTGTTGTTGTACAGGAAAAAGCCTCGGTCTAAATGCACAGACCTCGCTAGCTCGGTCTGGACTTTTAAGACCTCGGGCTTGACATTTTCCTGTACAACACCAAACTGGTTAGTATGCACATTGTATTTCCCTCGGAAATAGTTAAAAAAAGCTAAGTAGTGACATGAGTATTTGAAACAAGTTGAATTAGCATGTTTCTCTCGTAGGTTATCGTGCCATTGATAGTTTGAGTATTGAGAAAGGATATCGACACTGGCATGCTGATGTTCGGGACGATGACACCCCATTGGAAGCAGGTCTTGCATTTACTTGTAAACTAAAAACGGATACTCCGTTTATGGGAAGAGATATCTTAGAAAAGCAGAAAGCTGATGGTCTCAAAAAGAAGCTTGTTTGCTTTACAATTGATGAGTAAGTTGTTGTTTGATTTATTTGTGCTATCTGGTCGTACTGAAGATTAATCTACTTCTTGACTTACTTTGTTTAGGCAAAACGGTTCTTAGGTGTTTGTGATTGAAAATGAAATAAATGAAGTGACCAAGTAGTATTCAGATGTAGTGATAGCTCCAAACCAACGTCATTTGTAGGAATCGGATTGCTTGTTAATTCATCACAAGCCAGCAAGTTGCGAAACTCTCTGGTTTCAACAGTCCAGCCGGTTGAGTTAGGAAATACAATTCGGATCTGTTCAAATTTGTGACGCTATGGGCACGATGGGCAACACCATTCTAATTATTTTTTAGCTTAATACTTTGTAGCAATTTTGTAATGTTTGTGTCTCTGTGTCAAGTATAAGTCTTAGGGTTGTTTTGTATTTCCATGCTCCCTTTGCTTTTGTATTGTTTGTCATTGTAAATTTTATGAGAAAAAAAGCAAACAATTCGAACTGAAGTTTTACAATGCTGAAGAAAGATTAAATTTGTCATGGCACTTAAGTGTTTTGAAATCGGTGATTCCTTTGTATTTTATTTGTAATTTTATGATATATCTAGTTTGGGGAAAGGCATTGCATTCTGCTTCCTAGCAATGGACATTGAATGAATAGTTTTACTGTGCTACAACCCAGATGACAATAGCTTTTCCTTGTATCCATTTGTTAACATAGGAATACCATTCTTCTCGTAGTTTAGGAATGTGAACTTAAGTAAAGTGATATGTTAGGAGCTTGGCGAAACACGATGTGGCCTCTTCTTCTGCGATGAATTTTTAAGAGATGAATATGCAAAATGAATTCTCTTAGTGAAAATTGGCAAACACTCCATATGTTATTTGATATCGATAAGAGTGCATGAGTTTGACTCGAAAGTTCTTGTCAAAATTTCATGTCAGAATATTGTATTCTTAATGTTGAGGCTGTTAGCATTCGCAAGTGACTGTTATTGTCTGTGTGGCCTGCTGCATTTATTGACTTTAACTGTGACATGTATTTCCTTGAAAAGTGAGGTTTGTGAAATAATAGAAACCTTCACGTCTTTGGCTTAAAAAGAAGTATTTTCGAACTAAAATATCATTTCTCTTTAGCCACAAAGCTCTCCTTGGTCTCGAAGCAATATGGCGTGATGAAGAGGTCGTTGGATTTGTAAGACGAGCTGGCTATGGGTATCACATTGGAAAGAGTATTGCTTATGGTTATGTTGCAGACCCCAGTGGGAAGCCTGTCAAAAATGATTTTATCAAAAGTGGAAATTATGAAATCGAGTCGATGGGCACAAAGTATGGTGCGAACGTACACTTAAAGAGTCCATTCGACCCAAAGAATGAGCGTATCAAGGGAAATTATTTTGATCTAGCCCACTAAGCTGTCAAACACAAAGAATCATCCTAGCAAAGGATATGAAGATTGACGTATACAACACTTTTTAGATTTGTTTTTATTATGTCTTTGTTAGCTTATTTTCCGCCTTTCGTTAATTGAATGTGAGGGCTATTCCGGGATTTGCAATGTTTGCGGTGTTCAGATAGCTTGAATTCATGAGGATGGTGCAAAAGGGCAAAAGCACTGTAAATGCCGTAGCTACTCGGTGAATAACAGCGTATTATATGGCAATTAATAAAGCCCAGCCAGTTACTGAATCATGCAATTTTATTCGTTGCTTGCTAGCCAGCGGTTTGAAATTAAGTCATTTATGGCCCTCTGACGTGACGCTAATGTAACGTTATGATTGGCTAACGCTGCGGGCTATATAAATTGCCATAATAAAATGATGCTGCTATTTACGTTTTTTCGGTTGCCTTTGTAATTTTACCAGCTGTAACTTGATATAATCCACTTTGGGAGCTTGATATAATCTTGCATCTCCTCTCCCACGTTTATGGTCCTGGCTGCTTCACTCTAAAGACTCGCTTCAATAACCTCAGCGAAGGAGTATGTTGGTATGTTGCAGATACGAGGACTTGACATTTGTAGAACTTTTTTTCAAATTTGCGGATCTATGGGTATCGTTTCGTTTTCAGCATTTTGTGGAATGGGTGCTGCTGCAGAGAAATTTGCATAAATTGCAAGAACTGAGGGTATATTTATCAATTTGCTGAGTTATGCCCCCAAGTTTTATCAGTTGTGGGAAACGATGACCGTAAAGTGTTTGAATATTCGCAGAGGTAGTCAAATTGACGCACCCTGTGTAGGTAGATTCACCTCCCTCTCTCCCTCCCTCCCTCGAAGGTGGAAAGGCTGATTTTGCGAAGAATGTACCAATGTAGTTAAGAATCAATCTGGCCCTGTTCCGAAGAACCGGAAAGACGCAGTCTCTGAATGACATAGTGAAGAATTTGAAATACGTTAAGAGTCCATCAAACCAGAAACTCAGAATAGATCTGCTTTTTTAGGATATTGGTACTACTACTAGATGCACGGAAAATACTTTTCGTTGGCTTACGATCTTCAATCAATCTTGAAACTTTACAGTAATGTGTTTGGCTGCGGGATCTACGAAAGAAGTATCTGCGATTGCAACGTGGTTTGCATTGTTTAATTGTTGCAACAGATGGATGGGAGCTTTTTGTGTATGTAGGTTACTTCATTTTATGCAAGTAATTGGGGGTTGTTAGCGAAATGATTGATTAGTTGTCTTACTGACATGGATTTAGCCGCTAAGTTAAGAATTTAGTTTGGTCCTGAACAAACTGCAAATAAGGAAGGGGCGGAAAGTGATTCTGTCTGAAAAATGATCAATATTTATACAGGTAAACTTGGTTAGCTTGCACAGAAGATATTGTCACTCAAGGTTCGTTCTGTTGAAAAAAAGTCTAAAAGGAATCAGAGATCAAAGTTCCACATTGGGATGATAATACAAAATTTGAAATTTGACAATTGCAGTCAAGCTGATAGCCTAGTTGCTAGAAATTTACCATTACAGTCCACCTTCCCACGCCTTAGGCACTTTGTTGATTATCATTGACCCTTGAAAGCGTAATTTTCTTTTTATGTCCAGCTTCAGTGCGAACTTTAGAAGGCAAGAGATTTATGTTGTTCCCACGGGTTCCTCGTTGCGTTAGATTTTGTTGCCGTGGCCTTGGGACAGTCTTCTGTGATCCAACTGCCTACTAGGAGCAAGTATTCCGAAAATAGTCTGGCCTTAATGAACAAGAAAATCCTATATTGGAACTGGATGATCATTTTGCAAACGGTCTCATTGTCTGGGAAGTAAAGTAACAGTTTTGTTGGTATATCGTAGGGATGTTATAGTGATAATTGTGTGTGTGTGTGTGTGTCTTTGATAGAATTTAATGTAAGAAATGTCAAGGTGCGATAGTATCTAGTGCACTGCACTGAATGTTGAATGCATAGTTTCAGGGGCTACTGGATGAGTAAAAAACAATTTCAGCGTTTGCAAAGTCACGAAATTTCGAAAATTAAATGAATGTGAATGATTCAGAGGTGCTGCATTAAACTGAATTTAGAGATGTTGAGTATTCCGTCAATGGCTTTCTATACAGCAGATACCTGGCTTTCAAGTATACTGCAGAATAGACGTTTTTAGATACGATATTAAAGGATTTGCCTCGAAAGATATTTTTGTGCATTTTATCGAGGTTGTACACATTTTTGAATGTGCACAATGGCGATTGATGCTATGATGCAACTCTGTCAAATAGTTCGTGCAAAAATGTACAAGAATTGTCGCTCCATCCAAACTCTTTCTTGAGGCCATTGTAACCAAGGGTCCTTAGCGAGCAAGCTGAAATTCTAGGCTGTCTGAAAATCAATTTGGCATGAGTAAGGTAGAAAGCATGTGTGCGCACCCTAAGAGTTGAATCGGTAGAGAAGTGTTACTTGAGTAGAACTGTCCTATCATTTGAACTAGCTACTGCATTATGTATCTACAGGATGTCCCAAAATAATTGTGTCCCATTTGTGAGGCTACTGTGGAAGAGCTGTAGATTCAATTACCTCGGTTTTTACACAGTTGCATAGGTCACGCTTTAGTTTTGAGTTTGAGACCTTGCTTGATTCAATCTATGTAGTTGCTGATTTATGGCAGAGAAAAGGCAAAATAAGTGGTTGTTTTGAAAACAGCACTTCTATTGTTCTCCAGCAATGTCAAAATAAAGTAAGTTTTCAAAGAAAGGACTCTGCCATCGTATTAAAATTTGTTACCAAAGTTTTAAAAGATAGAAAGTGCTCTGTTCTGAATAGAAACACCGCCAAGCCTTTGAAATAATTAGCAAAAATTTTAATACGACGCCAGGACCATTTCTTTGAAAATTTTATTGATTTTGATATTGCTGGAGACCAACAGAAGTGCTGTTTTTGAAGCAACCACTTATTTTGGCTTTCTTTACCATACTCAGCAACCACTTGTCGGATTGACTGATACAAGGTCTCAAACTCTAAGTTGAAGTATGACCTATGTAACTGTGCAGAGCTCCACAGAAGCAAGACAAACGGGGCACAATTTTGTGGGACACCCTGTATAGTGCCACTTGGGCCAAGTATGAATTTCACACCGTCTGAAATTATGCGGTGCCTGCAAGGGAACTTGTTTGACAATGGCTCTTTAAACGTAAAACTTTTTTTGGGTCACTCGCAAGGTATCAGAGATGCAGAAAGTGCTCCGCAATTCAGAAGACTAGAACCGCATTTGAAGGCTTGTTCAGCCAGCTTTGGCCGTCTAAGTGACATGATAAGGTAAGACAACGAAGAAACATTCTGCCCAATCTTCAAGTAATAAACTACAATTTTAAAAAGCGGTCTTGAAGTCTAAACTATACCTCTGAGTAAGGCCCTCAGAAATGGTGGTTGAGTTTTTAACAGATTGCAATCTTGTGTAGAGTACTTATGCTCGCTAGGTCGAGCCTTTTTTGTTTGTTTTTCACTGTTTCTATATCAATGTAGGGTATAATCCTTTTCATATACGTATTATGTATTCGAATATGTCTGATGCAGTAACAAATGATGTTTGGAATTTATTTTAAGAAAAATTAGAACTGGGGATAGTTGTTTATAAAACATTTCTCCTTTGTATTCAACGAAATCAAAAGCATAGTTTCACTTTATTTTCATGTGCATCTTGTGTTACATCATGTAATATTCTTTAGTTATAGCCTAGTTTTCCTTAAATCGTAATTCATCGCCGATCCTTGTCTTCGAGCATCGCTGATGATCGCCGATGCTGTAAAACAATGATTGGCGATGAATTGCGATTTAATGAAAACCTATATACAAGGAACTGTAATTTGCCGTCAAACAGTACCATGTCTCTTCCGCTCATGTAAACAAGGATCTGATTAAGGCCCAACTTCAAAAATCAATATCTTCGCCTTTGGTTGATTGATCTTGAAAATCTTTCCAGTCACCAGTCTAAAATTTTATTAGGATTGGGAACTTTATTTTTTGGCATTAATTTGATAAAAAGGGTCTAATCGATCACAGTGCAGCGGGGATGCAGCAAGTCGCAGAATAAACGAATAAGGACTTTATCATATGGAGTTAGGGGGTGGACATAATTCCGTTTTACAGTTTATGGGGTTGTTTCGTTGATTGTTGATTGGTAACTTTTCGACTTAATGGTGATTGTTGTTTGACGTAAGGCCGAGTCCTAGATTCATATTGTGGCAAAGTTTCACATAGTAAGCTCGTTCCATATTGTGATGTGTCGTTTCATATTGTAATGTGTCGTTTCATATTGTCATGTGTCGTTTCATATTGTCGTGCGGTTCCTTATTTGCGCGTGTCATATCATAATATGGTTCTATATCGTTGCGTGGTTTCATATAGTAAGCTCGTTTGATGTTGTTGTGCCGTTTCTTATTGTAGTGCTATTTCTTATCGATGTAGCGACTAGTTGCTTCCCCCGTTATTGAGAAAACCAGATTTTCCAAAATTTTCTAACCTTTGGTCATTTCTTCCTATGTAGACAAAAATCTATTGCGTTAACGAATAAACGGAGCACAAATTTGGATATAGCTAGAGTGGAGCTTTTTAATCATATAGCAATGGCTGCATAGGCCAAAGACTGCTTTTTCGGCTTGATTTGAACCCCCTTCAGCATGTTTAAATTTTGAAAAAGATGCATAAGAATATTACGCTTCTCGCCCTCTGTCAAAAGAGAACTTAGCCTTTACTATTAAGCTAATAGAGCCAAAATTGCATCGAGAAACGTTTTTATTCTACACAGTTTTTGGTAGAATAAAGCTCAATCAGGGAGCGTGAGCAAAACTTTTTTAGGGAACAAGGGACCAAAGGACTACTTTTGAGGAACTGGAGAACAGTTGGAGGTTTTTTTGGGGAGTAGTCAAAACACATTATTGGGAACAATGGAGATTTTTTGGAATCCTGAGGGAACATGGAAAGACCCCTTTGGAGTCCTCAGTTTCACTTGGCTGAAAAGGGACGAAAAAGGTCAAAGAAACAACAGTATTTGACTTTGGTATGGATGGTATGGACAAGGAGTTGGAGCCTCTCCAATTTTGGCGCGAAACCAATTGGTTCCCATCGTTCCCATATACTTTTCTCATATACCTCTGACGACTTGTTGAAATCGAGGTCAAATGGCCTAGGCATCGCATAGCTGAAAGATGATGGCTGGAAATTTTCAACGTTCAATAAGTGATTTTGCAAAGCAAAAAGCAGAAAGTTTGTCGTCTGTTGACCACAGTAAAAAGGGAACCGTTGATGCAGCTATATGTGATCTTGTAGGGTTCATTAATGCTTCAGACAATTTCTTTACTACGAGTTCTTGCTCGGGAAGAATCGCCGTGATCGCGGAGGTGAGAAACTTACAGTCCTTTCCCCACATTAGATACCATCTACAAGTTGGACGAATTTTCGTCTGGACGCAGATTCAGATTTCAGACTCAGATTGTTTTTACCTCAAAAAGGCTCGACCTAACCTAGCGAGCATAACTATAAAAAGGCTCGACCTAGCTAGCGAGCATAAGTACTCTACACACAAGATTGCAATCTGTTAAAATTCAAATTCATCCAACTTTTAGACGGTAAGAGCCACAATAACAACAGAATTCAGGTTCGCACTCAGGTTTGAAAATACCACTATTCTTCCAAATTACTAAAAGTATGATGCGTTTACTCGGGTCTATATAATAGGGCCCTATGTAAGACCCATGCGTAAACGTGTTGAAATATAACATGCATCATACTTTTTTGTGTAGTCATTTGGAAGGATAGTGGTAATCTTCAAAGGATATTGGTATTTCCCCAAGGATACGACCACATATATTGATTGACTATTATTTATTGTTACCATATATATGTGTGTATGTGTAAATCACCACCACTGCAGCATAATAATGAATTGTTTTCGTTTCCTTGAAAACAACTTGTTGAGTCTAGCTAGGGGTCATCGGCAAATAATTTTTGTTACAGTTAACGGAATTGGGCTGCTAATGGCTTGACCCTCCCTCTCTTCCTTTCTTAATGGACCACTAGATTTATCGCTAGACTTTCTCTTGTTGTAGCCGTCCCACAAAATCATGTTACAGGCCTATTAGGCATCTTAGGTTGGGGCCTCAGCCTACCGCAACATCAAAATTAAAGTGAATATGACGCGAAAATTTTTATTGATGAAAAACGTCAATTTGGGTATGCTGATTTCGAATTTCGACATTAAACTTTCCAAAACTGAACTGTTTTTTAGTTACAGCCTTTTGAAAATCAAATTTCTTCACAAAAAAGTGTCCGGGGATCTGGGTCGAGTTTTTGGACTTGTGACGTAAAGTGTTTGGGTAGGATGACAGGAGATACTTGCATATCAAAGGATAGTACTGTAGTCACAAGGGTTTTAGGGTTTCATAGTTGCCCTACAGAAAACCTCCACACTCATATGATTCAAATGCCACGGAAATTATATTCTCGCACTATTTTGGCAATTGATTGATATCTTTTGAACACCTGAATTCCACGAATTGGCACTCAATTAACACTTTCTTTGATGAAAGAAGTGGTATCATATTTAACTATGGGGATATTGCATTGTGACTAACAGCATGACTCAGAGAAAACAATGAAAGAACAATGGGAATGGGCTCATCCTTTCATCACAACTACTCGCTTAGTTTCCTCACAATTTCAAGTTTCAAACCATTGCAAATAGACTACAAACAGACAGCTTCACTCGAAGAAGGACTTCAAAGTTCAAACATTGTTGTACAGTGTCTCAAGTGGACAGGTTGTTGGAAGGGAGGAAAAGAATTCAGGCCAAAAGTAGTTTGACTCTGGCTTGGTCAACTATGGCCATGCTGTGAACGCGAGGGTCTACGTGTTTAGGCCATGTCCATTCTGTCTGGTTGGCATTCGACTGGAATACATTTATTTCGCTGTAATCCCAGTTTTCCAAGTTTCATGAGGTCCAGAGATGTGCTGATACTACGGAAACTTTGCTTTGGTAAGTGCTGATTTCTTTACTTAGCGCTATCAGACTAAATCAAGGACAAGTCTCGTAGTTTGGTGTCTGATCACTCTCTTAGGAGAATTGAGAACCACGTAAAATCACAGATATCATAAATCTGGTCAAGCTTCCTTCCCCAGAGTGCAGAACTTCGTCCCGTGAAATGCCACTATTCAAACAAATGTCTGAAATCTTTGCAACATAGACTATCATTCATTGTTATTTCAAACCCGTGAGTTAGATATGCAAAGGTTGCTGCAAGATGACATGGTTTTGTGACATCCAGCTTGCAAAAAAGCGTTCTTTTACCACATTGACGAGAGAAAAAAATATTTGAAAACATTGTAAATTTAACAGTTGAAGTTTTCAAGAAACCAGGAGTGGAATTCCTTAGTTTTGATCGGTTCAAATGGTGAATAAACAATCCAAACCTGACCACTTATCAAGGTTTCGTAATGGTTTCATGTATGAAGCATTGCATGGTGTTCTCTTTTCACAAACACTTTACGTCACAGAGGCCTGGTAATCAATGGTCTGACCGCACAGAGTTCCCGCCACTTTTCGAAGCAAAGTGGGGGTTGCTCAACCCCATTTTCTGAAGAAATAAGCGTCTAAATTAAAAATAAAGTACACCAGTGTGACGAGCGATGTTTAATGCATGATATTAGGCAATAAAAATTTTCGCGTCATATTCACTTTAAGTAGTGCACCACCAAAAAATTTACTCCAATTCATGAGTTATTCTTTAAGGATTGATAATGACATATTACTTATTTCTATTTTTGTCACAAAAGTAAAATTTTTTAACAGATTTGACCTGGACCCCCTCCCCCCTGATGGCCCAATTCTGTTAATTGTGACAAAAATTGTTTGTCATTGACCCCTTAGTCCTTCCAGTTAGTATAGCTTGTTAGCTGAGGATTTCAAGCATGGCCTTTTCCCTGAAATCTGTGATTCAAGGAGCTTACTTTGGCAAAAAAAATTGCAAAAGCACTGAAAAGTAGGTTAGTCTTTTAGCGACAGAACAGCCATCAGAGTATTTCAATTGACAATCGTAATTTTTCTAAAACAGATTGCATTGGGTCACTTTTTTTTTAGGGACAACCAGTTGAGAAACTGTACTGGACAGGGAATATTGTTAACAATCTAACAATCATGGGGACCTTTTATTTTTTGTTCTGTTCCTACCAAATTGACCATGGAGATCAAGAATTCATCTTGTGCCTTCTCCATTTTTAACAGAAGTGTTATTTCTGGTGATGTCAATTACCGAAATTTTTATAACTATTGTCACTATATACCTATTCTTTTTTCTATTCATATATTATTATTACAATAAAAATCTATTCTCATGTATCTTTGAGCAACTTATAAATGATGCTGTTGAATTCAGCTTTCCAATGGTATTTTTTATGTTTGACGAAGTTAGAAAAATGTCTATATGATATCATCAGTCCTATGACATGATGATTGAAAGTTTCTTGTAATTACACAAGTTAGCTTTTTCATTGAATTTTACTAAATTGATCATGTTGATTATAAATCCTCAGGCTGTTGTCTCAAGAAGGTGCATGTTCTGATATGTCATTTTATTTCAGTCAGTAGGAAAATGACATATTTCAAGAAGGCATTTCATTATGCAAATAACATTTCAGCAAGTGCAGATTTGGCAGAAGCATAATCAGTTCAGTAACATTCAGTAAATAGATGTTGGTTTCAATGATTATCAGAAAATGTGGCTTAGGACTGATAATTATCATAGGACTGATTATCATAATTTCACAAATTTTTTTGTAATTTAATCAAGCATGAAAATTGTATATTAATCAAAAATGAAAGTCAAGCTGAATTAGCATGATTTGATTAGAGATTCCTGTGAAAAGCTACAGTGATTTTTGTTCTAAGAAATTTCAATAACTGATGTCACCAAAAATGAAACTTCTAGTTAAAAATAAAAAGGTGCTGGATGAATTCTTGATCTCTATGGTCAATTTTGTAGAAACAGAGTGCTAAATCAGAGTTTAGCATGACTGTTCGATTGTTAGACGACATTCCCCTTGTACACACCATTTTTCTAAGTGATGTTTGCCATTCAGGACAGATTTATTCATTTGAGACTGATGTGAATTTTCATTGACAATAGATCAACACAAAATTTTTAAAAAGACTTAGAAAGCCATATTTTATGATCAAAAACATTTGTTTTGGCCTATTTTCTATCTCTAGGCCCACCGTGGTACAGTTGAAGCTTCTTACAGTCAAAGCCACAAGAGTCTACCACATTTGTTATCAATATTCAAAATAGAGTTTTATCTTTTTAACTAGATTTTTTATCTTTGCATGGAAAAATTCTTTAATTTTCTAATTGATGGTCGTTTCAAGGGGAAAGAACTTTTATGGTGATCCATTGTGCTCTGTCCAATGGAAGCACTTTTCAAATAAAGTGAAAGTAAATAATAAAAGCAATATCCAGTCATGAGAATCTATTTTCAAATCATCTTCTAATATAAGAAGTCACAGTACTTTTGCTCTGACAATGAACAAGTCCCTTTCTGTGGATTTTAAGCTGCAGAGTTAACAATCTCATTGATAGACTGTTTTAGCTCTTTCAGAAACTATGCTTGTACCGGGTGAGTCAAAGGAACACAAATTACAGATTCCATTCTGGTTCATGATTTACCTTCTATTGAAAATCGAGTTTTGTATTTCAAACTGGCAATGTAAACTTCAATGCCGCATAAACCATGGACCAGAATGGAATGTGGAATTCTTGATTCCCATACAAACCCCTTACAGGCATATTAATCTAATTGTTGGGTCTTAAAGATGTGCGATTTACCAAACAAAATGTTTTCATCTAAGGTAGCCTTTGACCGATAGATTAACATTTTAGTTTTGAGTGTCGGTCACATTCTTTTAATTCCATAGCCTGCCAAACACGTGAACTTATTTTTTACCTACCGGTAGCTACCCAGTATTTATTCAGGATTATGTTGTTAGAAATAAGTGAACACATGCCCATACAGTAATAGGCAAGATACTTGGATATAAGCTGGAAATTGTATAATAGCAAGCTAGCAACAAGCAAGCAATGTTTATTTGTTAACACAGGCTGGGTTTATGGGCAGTTAGACAGATGACATGGATTGTGCCCTCAGAGTTGCATCTGTGTACTCACTTACCAACCTTCAAGGAGGGACTGCTGAGTTGGTTGTTGGCTTGTGGTTCGTTGTTCCAACGATGGGATTCGAACCCACATGGGCTGGCCCCCTCAAAATTCAAAGCACTGTACCTTAACCACTCGGCCACAGCACCGGCCAAACAACCATAGTTTCCTTGCTTAAGCCTTTTGTCAGACGACAAACACTTTACTATCTACAACAGAAGTTCAAATTGGGAAAGTTTTTAGGGACATTTGGTATAGTTTTTCTGACACCCTGCATAGTATCTTTTTTTGGGGTTTTCTTCAGGGTGAAGAGAAGAAGAAAGGATGCAAGTGGATATTCATGTCACACGAAGAAGCCTCTGCTTTAGACCTTGTATGTGTGCCAGTCTTTTCTTTGTAATAGGCGTTGTAGCTAATCTACGGAGAGCCTTCATTGAGTGATGCTTTGATACATTTCTATGCTACAGTTCAAATTTGCGTGATGTGAGAACTTCTGTCGCTACTTTGCATATTTGGAGGTTTTTCGAAATTTATCATTGTATATTATTTTTCAGAATAGCAAAAAGGTTTATTCTAAATATACTTTAGAAGAAAATGAATTTATTCAATTTATTGAAATTGACGCAACAAATTCAATTGATTCAGTGCAAAAATTTCGATACTTCAATAATCAGATTCCTTGATTCACTTGGCATGTATCATGTTCCTTGTGTGGGTCTTGAGAGGTCGTGTCTTAGCCTAAGCTCTTGGCATCCCTCCTTGGCAGAGTCATCGCAGAATTTTCATTAGGTTTTTCAAGACCTGGAAAATCTTTTAGACACAAATATTTTGAAATAATTTGGTGAAGACGAAAGGTCTACGAAAGGGAAGGTAAAGTTGTGATTCTTAGCATCAAATACAGGAATCTTAGAGGTGTGTTTGGAGGATTGTAACATCGCCTGTAGCCACCTGATCGTTGTGAACTAAATTTTGCAATACAACCAGAAGTTTAACTAACATTGTAAACCTTTTCGCTTGCAATTGGTCACTTGATGCTTTAGTTAGAAAGGCATTTTCTTCATAAGACCTTGAATGGGGTCCGATGAATGCTTTAACAAGGCACCTTCAGCATGTTAACCTTGCTAAAGTTACATGTACACGTGGTATTATCAGGGGAGAATGAAATAGTTGAGGAATAAAGTGTTTTTCCCCTGGGATGCCTTGTGATAACTTGCCCTGCACGGAGAATACGTTTGAATGACATTAAAGGCTTGTGTTTGTCTTTTGAAGAGATAACTTTCAAATCTTTACAAAGAAAGGCTGGTCTATGATATCGTGGAAAGCAGAAATCTGTCACTCTTCTGTTTTTTGATCAAGAAATTTTTATGACATCATTCCCTCAAATAGTGGATGCTACCATTGAATATCAGAAAATTCCCATGGAACATTGCTACAAAACACACTAAGTTCCATTCCAGCGATTTATTTTTAAGATACGTTTGATGGAATTTTACAGCCACACTTTATGTATTTGAGAGCCCTATGTTGGCAGTATGTTTTGAGTGTCAGAAGTTTATTCATTTCAGATTAAGAGTTTGACAGAATTAGCAGATCCAGGAAATGCAACTTTAAAATATGAATCATTTGTGCTTCATGTACAGTGTAGATCATTAGAGGATGCTCAAGCAATGGTGAGGTCTATTGCATATTTGATCCAACGCTATGTTTCTATTTGAAACTAAGTGAAATGATGGCTTGTTTTCTGCTATCTATGTTTGAGAGAAATTTGATGAAGCTGATACCACTTAAAGAACATATTCATGTGAAAGAGGCACGTAAATCTTTGATTGATATTTATTTTCTGATCCATCATTAGGACTTGTTTCATCGAGAACATGCTGTTGAAGGATCTTCAGAATAGTATAGCAACTTCGATCAAAGGATGCCAATCATGCATCAGTGTTAAACATAAACTTCAATCGAGAAAGACGTGGAGGTTTATGTTTAAGGTAGATCTGCCTTTAGGTGGGTCGCTGCTGATATAGATTTCACATTGATTGCACACTTGGTGTCCTATCGCTGATGCATCGACCAGGCAAAATAATTTTTATATTCATTCAAAAATATTTGAATATATAAAAATTACTTTACAACACTACAGGGACGATGCCATAGGGAGCGAAACACAATGACTACCTCAATATGCAAAGACAACCAACGTTTATCTGCACATACAAGATTCTGTCTAACATTATATATCAGGTCAGGGTTGCGATGAATTTAAACTGTCACGAGCACAACTGGAGCCCTCAATCACTTGCAAATTTCAGTTCAGATGTCATTCATTCCAAATGTTAAGAATGAGATGGTTAATTGTGATTAATTCATCTACCAAAATCGAAGTTTTCTTCTCTGAAAGATGGCATTGTAATCTTTGCTAATGTATATTGATCCTTGACTGTAAGTTTTGCCAAACAAGGAGAACAATGAATGATTGAATTTTGAAACAGACTCCATGGAACAATTTCGTTATCAATGGATCGTATTATTTCCGACAGTGCCTTGTCAATTACATATTTTCTACAGCTTCAGGTTGCCCTACAAGCTGGCTTCCGAAATTCTGGGCTTGTAATAGGAAAGAAGAAAAGAATTATGCTCGTAAGTGTTTTCGATTCATTAGTGCGTAAATCGTTAAAAAGAAGGGACACTGCATCCACCTAAAGTAGGGTGCTGTATGAAAAAGAAAACCTCGAAGTAGTTGTGAAAAAATGCACGATCCAGATTGTGTCCAGAAAATAATGTTACTTTGGATTTCAACTTTCTATCTCAGTAACGAATGGCTGAAATCAAAGGGGATTTTCATATGTTTCTGCTGTCAAGCATATCGGGCAATAACCATGTAAGCTTTACCAGCCCCATTCAGAAGTGGATGACATAGAAGTCAACGAAGCAAGCCATGGCGGGGGTGATGTTTTTGAAACCACACCGTCCAAATCGTTTTATCGCTGAAAAAGAATAGCTAAATCAAAGCTGATTAACGCCTACTATTTACAATCTACCGGATGAGCCAGAAAAGGTCTCCACCTTTGAACATTCATAGCGTCAACAGTACTTGACAGATTTGAATGATTCAATTTTCAGTAAAAGCCAAAATATCGATGATTTTTGGGGTTTTTTCTCGAGGTCTTACGAGTATCAAAAATATAGGCCAGTTCAACTTAAAAAAGGTTTCATCGTTGCAAATGACTGAAACAGGGCCTAAACATTGATCAAATCATATAGGACTCTTCGCACAGAACAATAGAGAAATGCAATTTTTCATCGGTGAGAGATGTCCTCTGCACACTTATTGCCACACTGTGATCCAGATTTCACGTTTTGTGTAATTAATGTGAAAAAATTAACTTTTTAGAATCCCACCGAATGTATTTTTTCCTTGTTCTCCATACTCTGAAGCATATAAGATTGCAAACTATTTCAAATCAAGCAACAAGAGCCCGAGAAATCATTTTTTGAAGTTAGGCCTGAAGTGGGTAGTGTAAGCTTCTTGCTAGACTGGACAAAGTCACAAAGTAGCATGAATTTTCAAATTTCCATTTCATCGCTTGTATGTGCCCGATTTGAATGATATTTTTTTTGTTTGGTAGATTGAACCTTGTAGAATATGACTTTAATCCGTTGATCAACGATTAAGGCCTTAGAATGTGGAAATTTTTTGAATTCATAATGGCAACCAACTATTGAAAATCACGTTGCCTGAATTATCAAACCCGATTTCAACACTGAATACAAAAAATATATGTTTCAGAAAACTTTGAAAACCTTTTTTAAAGTGGACTTCAGCCTATTGCTGACACTCTTGCCAAAGCGCTAAGTAGAGGCTTCACGTAAAAAATTTTTGCGTTTTTTTTACGGAGTCAAGTGAAGACGGATTTTTTAACAAATTTTGTCGACAACTGTAATTTCACTGCAGGCAAGGATGGATGCTTGATGAGACAACATCTTCCATCATTTCAAGAACAAGAAGCAAAAAGGAAATATTGGTCATTCCATGAATATAATTTTTGCGCTTTTCGCGTTTTCTAAAGTCATTCACTTGTTTTTTGTTTATTAATTTATTCATTCATTCTTTCATTCATTCATATGAGTACACATTTTTACAGCGCATTCACTAAGCATTTCAGGAATGATTATTGCTAGGATCAAAAAAAATTTTTTACGTAAAAAGTAATTTCATTAAACTTTGGTTCACAGCAGGACTTTGTTCCAACCCCCGGTAGGTGCAATTCAATAGTAAGGGGTACAACACGCTCGTCCATACTGTTTCGTAGAATGCCTTTTTCTCTAACTATCTAGTTTACGAAAGACCCTGAATCATGGAAAATACAGAGGTAACCAACTTTCAGAGGACTATCTGTGAACCCTAAAGAATTCTGTATGGTAGAAATAATGGTTCTGAGAGAAAGCTCTGCGATGTTTGCATTGTATTGCCATTCCTTTTACTGACTTGTTTCATTGAAAAACAGCAGCAACCCATAAAACGTAGGGTATAAAATTGTTTCCAGGCCAGGTGAATTTCACTATTTTCCAGGGTCTCGACTCCATTAGCATTTAACTTTTTTGGGATATTTTCTGGAACAAAATGTCCCCTGTTTTGAGATCCTAGGTCCTAGGATTTTGGTTCAAGTATACCCCTTTCTCAGCGAAGTAATGGATGAGTGTGGTGTCATATCTTTACCAACATTGCATCCACCACCGGGTTCAAACCACTGTGTTACAGTGTTGCACTGTCATGACATACCAGAGAAAATGTTTAGGTAAGCAGATTTCAATGCTTGATTATCAAAGTCTCAAATATCTCAGATGAGATGGTAGGTGAGATTTCCGAGAAAGGAAAACTTCGTCATGGAAAACTGTCCAATTTTTCTTTATTCACGGGCATTTTCAAGCGACATTGAATTTGAGACAAACTTTGGATGAAATTAACTTTTCTCATTGCTATAATACACAAATGTTTCAATTTAAAGCTATCCGTCATTAAATCAAATAGGCACTCGTCACATTATTCTGATGAATGAATAAAAAAAAGTGAATGACTTGTGAACACGCGAAAAACGCGAAAAAATGCGAAAATTATATTCATGGAATGACCAATATTTCCTTTTTACTTCTCGTTTTTGAAATGATGGAAAATGTTGTCTCATCAAGCATCCATCCTTGCCTGCTTTGAAATGACAGTTCTCGACGAAATTTGTCAAAAACCCGTCCTCACTTGATGTCGTAAAAAAATCGCGAAAATGTTTTACGTGGAGCCTCTACTTAGCGCTTTGGCAAGAGTGTCAGCAATAGGCTGAAGTCCATTTTGAAATAGGTTTTCAAAGTTTTCTGAAACATATATTTTTTGTATTCAGTGTTGAAATCGGGTTTGATAATTCAGGCAACGTGATTTTCAATAGTTGGTTGCCATTATGAATTCAAAAAATTTCCACATTCCAAGGCCATGATTGTTGATCAACGGATTAAAGTCATATTCTACAAGGTTCAATCTACCAAAAAAACAAAAAAGATCATTCAAATCGGGCACATTCAAGCGATGAAATGGAAATTTGAAAATTCATGCTACTTTGTGACTTTGTCCAGTCTAGCAAGAAGCTTACACTACCCAATTTAGGCCTAACTTCAAAAAATGATTTCTCGGGCTCTTGTTGCTTGATTTGAAAATAGTTTGCAATTTTATATGCTTCAGAGTATGGAGAACAAGGAAAAATTACATTCGGTGGGATTCTAAAAAGTTCATTTTTTCACATTAATTACATGGCGTGGATCACAGTGTGCCATGAGAGTGAAAATCCTTAGTCTTAGTTTACAAATTTATGTCTTATTACTCTTGAGCGAGATAAATCGCCCATTGTTTATTGTTCTGTGACAGGAGAGTCCTCACGATTTGATTGACGTTTTAGGTCCTTTTCAATTATTTTGCAACCATGACATTTTTATAAAGTTGAATTTACCTATACTTCTAGTGCTGGTAAGATAACAAAAAAAATTACAAAAAAACCTTCGATCCCACGGCGTTTAAGTAGAATTTGAATCAATCAAATCTGAGAAGTACTCTTGGTGCTATGAATGCCATGAAGTGGGAACTTTTTCTGGCTCAACTGGTAAGTAATTTACAATAGACCTTTCTACTTCTTAAACAAAGAGGCTTGGATCGAACGTTAAAAGCTGGTAAATTTGTGAAGGAAAATAAGAACATGACCCCTTTTCTCGGTATAACGATGCTAGTTGTGGTCCCATTAAATCAGAAACGATCCCATTATAACGATCCCATTAAATTGCTTAATAGTACTGTCACGCTAGAGGTCGGACGTGTTTTTTAAGTGTCTCAAAACTGGTATCTCTACATCATGTCGCATAAAACCAAAAGTTCGCCAAACGTTACCAAATCGTTTGGAAAGCCCAAGGCAGATGGAAATGCAGATAAGCTGCAAAAGGACAATGAAGATCAGCCTGGACCTTCGGAGATGTATGTCATTCTTCTCGCGCTGCAAGATGGTCAAAGGAGAATCATCGAGAATCAGAGTAAAATTAAAGAAAGACTCGATTCCATTGAAAACGATTTCGCGAATCTACGAGACGAGGTCAGTATCATCAGAAAAGAGCACGATCAGAATGTTGAAGATATTGAGAACCTAAAGACCGCGTCAGATTGGCGGTATGATCAAGTAAAGAACATCCAATTTGAGCAGGTTCGTCAAGAACAGTATAGCAGAAAATCATCGTTCCGTATTTTCGGAGTTCCAGAAGAAGATGGAGAGAAGGTTGAAGAGCTTGCGATCAAAGTCATCAAAGACGAGATTGATGTCATCTTAGAGAATGAAGATCTGGATATTGTTCACAGAACTGGCAGGCACAGAGGTGACGGCAAGCCTCGTCCAATCCTCGTCAAATGCATGTCACACAAGAGCAAGGCGAGAGTGATGAAAAACAAGAAGAAGGCGAAAAATGTTACAGTTCACGAAGACTTAGCTTTTGGAGTGAAGGTGGTTCTTGACGAGCTGATTGAAAGAAAGCATGAACTTGGTTTGGATTCAGTTTGGACGATTGACGGTATTATAAGATTTAAATTTCTTAGAAATGAGCGAGTTTACTCTATTTCCTCATATGATGACTACGTAAAGTTGACTTCAAAGCATAGCTAGGATCTTTGCCAAGACGGCTTCGCAACTGAATCAACACCTGAAAACCACACGGAGATTGCAGATAAACCGTGTAATCTTAACACTGTTTCAGATCTTAAACAACCGGTGAAAAACAAGGTAAGTGTTTGCATCTGGAATATTAATGGTCTAAAAAATGAAAAAATAGATCGGTTTAGCTCAAAAAACTCTGTTACAGAGGAAATTTTTGCGAACAATGATATTATTTGTCTAACTGAAACATGGCGTGACAAAACCGATCGTGATTTAACCGAATTAGATGGCAATTTTATCGGGTTTCATCAGTTGGGTGCACGCAACAGCAAACGGGGCAGATCATCAGGTGGCATTTCCGTCTTTGTGCGAAAAACACTGGAAAAATATTTTAGCATTTTAGCGGCAAGCTCGTACAGAGTTTGGTGTAAATTAGATAAAATTCTCTCTAACCTTGCGGAGGATTTGATCATATGCTTTGTTTATATTCCGCCTTCCGATTCATACTGGTTCAAAAGTGGGCTGTCACTGAACTTTGACACACTACGCGAGGAATGTGCTGAATATGAAAAGTTAGGAAAATGTTTTATCATGGGCGATTTCAATGCTAGAACAAGTGATGAAAATGACTTTATCTGTGATGACGAGAATGATGACTTCCTCCCTTTGGACGATAATTATGAACCTGACAATACACTTTCTGCACGTATGACGCAAGATTTAGGTACAGTCAACTCAAGTGGGAGAGAGTTATTGCAATTTTGTAAATCCTCTGGGCTTCGCATTGTTAATGGTAGGATTAACAAAGAAATTTCAGGAAATTTCACATGCTTTACTACAAAAGGAAACAGTGTTGTTGATTATGTCCTTGCCAAAGAGGATCTTTTTAACAACCTTGGTGACTTAATAGTTGGTGACATAAATGATTTTTCCGATCATGCCCCTATTCATGTTTTAATGAAAATGGATCAAAACGACAAAGGCACCAGTGACGCATTTGTTTCTAACAGCAACTATGAATCAATGTTTCTGGCACAACAGATCCCGTTGAAAAATTAAGAGATGGTTATACAATACGCTTTGTGCCTGATGACGCTACTGTCGAGAGAATAGAGTTAGCTCTCCACGATAATCACGTAAAAGAATTTTTGAACCTAATACACGAAGAATTAGATAATCCTGGAGTTCCCGTAGAAGTTTCTGTAGCTAAACTTCGCAGTAAGTTATTCGAAATCTCTGAAAGTACTATTCCATCGAAAAGACTTTTCAAAAATGCACACAAGAAAAATGGCTATAGGAGGGCTTGTCCTTGGTTCGATGAAGAATGCAAATTGGAAAAAAAAAATTTGAACAGAGCTCGCAAAGCTTACCAATCTGCTTTGAAAAATGATTCACAGGTTCAAAAGGAATCCTCACGTAATGCTTTCTTCTCTCAGAAGAACAGATATCACAAAATACTTAAATCAAAGCGTAAAATCTATAATGAAAACAGAAAAGAAAAGCTTTGGAATTTGAAGTCATCCTCGCCGAAAGATTTTTGGAAAATGCTTGGGGGTCAAAAGAAACTGAATACTTTTGATTTTGACAAAAATACTCTGTTTGACTATTTCAATAACCTGCTATGTACCAATGAACTACATAATCCGCTGCCTGAGGCTGATGAAATTGAAGAGCAAAACCAAATTGATGAAAACATGAGCAGCCTCATAAATGAATCTCTCAACTGCAAAATAACCTTGGAAGAAGTTGATGCTATGATTGGAAAATTAAAAACAGGGAAAGCATCAGGTATTGATCTCATAACTACCGAACTTCTGAAAGGCCTTAATGAGTCATTTCTCGTTTTGTTTACAAAACTATTCAATAAAATTTTCGATCACGGTGAATTCCCAGAAGAATGGGCAGCAGGCATTATTGTCCTTTTGTTCAAGGGTGGAGATAAGTCTGACCTTGATAATTACAGAGGTATTACACTTCTCAGTATTTTTGGGAAACTTTTTTTGGGTATCCTTTTAGAAAGACTAACATCGGTGCTCGACAATTTCAAAATTTTAGAGGAAAATCAAATTGCGTATCGGAAAGGTTATCAAACGTCCGATCATCTACTTACTTTTATATCAATTATTCAAAATACATTTAAAAATAATTCTAGCCTTTATGTCTGCTTCGTTGATTTTAAAAAAGCATTTGACTCAGTGGACCACTCTTTGTTGATGAAAAAGTTAATAGCCAAAGGAATCACGGGAAAATTTTACAAAATAGTCTCCACATTGTATGCTAAGGTCAAATCTTGTGCACGTGCCAACGATGGCCTCACAAATTTTTTCAGTTGCTCCCGAGGGGTTAGACAAGGTTGTCTCCTGAGTCCGATGCTTTTCACGTTATTTTTAAATGACTTAAATGCAGCCATTAGTTCCAAAGCGAAAGGAATTAGTTTAGGTTCTGATGTGGTACACACTTTGTTATATGCAGATGATTTAGTTCTTGTAGCAGAAACTCCAGAAGATCTCCAAACACAACTTGATGTTCTGAAAGATTTCACTGAAAATATCATGATGAAGGTCAATATTGGCAAAACCAAAGTCATGGTTTTAAGGAAAAATAAGAGAAAGTCTCAGTCACAGAAAACATGGTTTTTAGGTGAACAGGAGCTAAAAGAATGTGATTCCTACAAATACCTTGGTGTCACAATTAAATCTAACGGTTCTTTCAATGAACACATCGAAAATATGAAGTTAAAGGCTGGTAAGGCATACTATGCTCTTATCTCAAAATGCAAAGATTTCAGTGGCTTGCAACCCAGATTGTTTCTTTACCTCTTTGATCAGACAATCGTTCCTATTTTGAATTATGCTTCCGAAATTTGGGGCTTTGAAGAATATAGTACATTAGAACGACTGCATCTTTCTGCGTGCAAATACATTCTGGGTGTAAAATCAACAACGTGTACGGACGCAGTTTATGCTGAATTAGGAAGAATTTCCCTTCAGTCGATCAGACATGCCTGTATGCTGAAATTCTTTGCTAGATTGCTATTACTGAATGTCTCTGAGCCACATCGACTTGTCTGTAAATCCTTTCGCTTCCTTTGTGATGCTGCCGACTCAGGTTTTGTAAACTGGGTATCAAGGGTCCGTGAATTGCAAGCAAGATATGATATTCTACCAAGTGACAACGTCTCTGCTATCAAGTCGAAAGTTAGGCGCTTCTTTGAAAATCACACCCTGTCTAATCTCAATGAACATCTAGTGCAGGATAAAAAGCTGTGTACTTATGCGCAGATAAAGTCAGTTTTCAAATTTGAAACATATTTGGATGTAATAAATGACTTTAAGAAGAGACAATGCTTCTCAAAGTTCCGAATGAGTGCACATAACCTTGAAATAGAAGCTGGGCGGTTTGGTAAAAATAGAATACCAAGATCTGGTAGACACTGTAAATACTGTCTGTCTCTTGGAAAACAAGTTCTTGGCGATGAAGTTCACTTTGTCATGATGTGCCCACAGTTTCACGAGGACAGGAAATGTCTCGAAACCAGAATAGTAAATCTGTTCCCAAATGTAATCCAACTCAGTGTGTGGAATAAATTTATCTGGTTACTAAGCCAAGAGGACAAAAGTTGTCTGAATTTGGTAGCAAATTTCTTATTAAAATGTTTCAGACTGAAATCAGAATTTTCCTTGCAATAAACGTGCACCACTTAATGTTTGCTATCCATAATTAAATCCATGTAGAGTATTGCTATCTTTATCAGGACAATTGACATTTTCTTGGTTACTAATTTCACACTGTTTGTAATTTAGTTGATCTTGTAGTTATGTTTGTTTTTATTAGGTGAGAGGCCGTCTTGGCCAAGATACCTTTGAATTAAAAAAAAAAAAAAAATCAGAAATTTTAATGAATTCTTTCATCCGGTCGCAATTTAATTATTGTCCACTTGTTTGGATGTTTCATGACAGAGCAACTAATTCGAAGTTAAATCGCATTCACGAAAGAGCATTGCGGTTGGTATGCAAAGATAGTGAATCAGAGCTAGAAAAATTGAAGAAAAATATGGAAATATTCATGGGCACAATCTGCGACTGCTAATGATTGAAATATTCAAAACGAAAAACAATCTAAATCCAACATTTATGGAAAACATTTTTACTGAGAGAAATATTCAATACAGTTTACGAAGTGAAAATTATTTGCGGTTGCCAAAAGTTAAGACAACAACGTACGGAATAGAGAATATTCAGTACAGAGGTTGTCATTTGTGGTCCTCATTGCCAAGGGAAATTAAAGATTCCAACACACTCGCTGAATTCAAACGAAAAATAAAATCATGGGATGGAAGTACTTGCATCTGCATATTGTGCAAAGTTTTTATTAAAGATTTAGGGTTTTTGTATGTTTATTTTGGGACATTGTAAAATATGCTTTAAATTATTTAGTTGGCCTTAATTAGCTTATTAGCTATGTATATAAATGTATATTTTTTTCTCGCCAACGTAAAATGAATTGTTAATAATAATAATAATAAATGATAATTAATAATAATAATAATAATAATAATATAATAATAATAATAATAATAATAATAATAATAATAATAATAATAATAATAATAATAATAATAATAATAATAATAATAATAATAAAAACAAGACTGTTTAAAATCACAAAATGTGATTTTAAACAGTCTTGTTTTTATTAATCTTTTTCTGTTTATTTTGATGGTGGTTCAGTTTTAATTATTTAATAATAATAATAATAATATTACGGTCCTGGGCATGACTTTAAACTGCATCCGGTTGTGGAGTTTCGACGTGGGATAATGAGGTTACCCTTTGCCACAACTACCTCCAGGTCACCCTTGAGCAAGGTGTAGTACCTGTCAGCTCTCCCCGAGGCCTGGAAATACCGGGTTGGCGTCCGGCGGGGGCTAGTCTGTCTCATGGGTGGGAGGGACTCTTTAGCCTTGGCTGGCAACCCTCCTAGAGATGGTGTTCTCGATAAACACACCGGTGGTTGTTCCACCTTAAATGCACAATCCTATTATGAGTGAAAATGTCAAATATTAATTCATTACACAACGGCGTGGATGAGGCTGGAACCAACGGTGAAGGTCTCTCGCCCGGCAGGTGTCCCGTTGATGAGCAGGGTGGGCCCGGTCGTAATCATGCTACTGCTACAGTACATCGAAAGAAAGGAGGCAAAATCGACTGGAGTGATCTAAATGGAACCGTAATGGAATGTTACATCCTGAGTGAACCAGAAAGACGAGGATACCTGGATAGAATGAGAGAAATATGGTTACAGAAAGGGTTGTTTGAAGTCACTAAGCAGCGTCTTGGTGATCAAGTGCTGCAAATTAAGAAGAAAGGTTGGTTAACTGACGTTGAAATTGAAGAAATAAAACGAAGGGCTCATGGACTAGAAGAAGTAAATGACCCAGAAATCGAAAGTCGAAGAGATAATCCCGAAACAAATGAAGGTAACATCTTAGGGAGTGCAATTGAAAGAGAGGAAGAAGTAGATCATACACAAGAGGAACCAGAACTTATGGAAGAAGCTGATGTACAACTTACAGATGAGGAACTTGAAATTGCAGAGAAGCTTCATAACATTATGCAATCCAAGGAAAGAGAAAGATTGCCATCCATCAAGAAAATTAGTAAGAATAAAATATTAGTGGAAGTGCAAAAGGTAAACGAAGTACTAGATAAGATCAAGAGTAATGATATCACAATTACCAATGACCTAATTTATGCTGCAGCCGTTGTTGTAACAGAGAGACTTGGTGTGAAAATGTCAAAGCGTGATGCAGCTAAAGAGCCATGGTGGAAAAGACGACTAGAAGATCAGATAAAACAGCTGAGAAAAGATATTGCAAGAGTAGAAATACTGAAGAATGGAGGAAAGATAAAAAGTCGCTTTAGAATGTTGCTGCAGAAGAAATATTGGTTAAAGCAGAAGGGATACAAGCGAGTAATGGAAGAGTTAAAACAGAGGATAAAAGCAAAAGCTGCGAATGTCAAACGATATAAAAACAGAATTGAGCAATTTCGCCAGAACAGACTGTTCAAAACAGATCAGAGCAGACTGTATAAGGAGCTCAACGGGGAAGAAGCAGTAGACCTTGCACCCGAGAAAGAGGAAGCCAAGAGGTTTTGGAGCGACATCTGGAGTAAAGAAGTGAAACACAACAATGATGCAGAGTGGCTAAGGAAGTTAAGAGAGGAGCAAATGGATAGATTTAAACAAGATAGGATTGAAATCACAATAGGTAAAGTAAAGAAAGTCTTGAAGGGCATGCCTAATTGGAAATCCGCGGGGCCAGACCTAGTTCAGGGCTTTTGGCTGAAGAATTTTACAGCCATGCATGATACTGAACACAGAAGCAGACATCGCAAACAGGAAAAGTCTATCGCTAAATGCGCTGACAAACTTAAAAGAAATTTTTCAAAACAAACGTTTGTCTACAAGAACAAAGGTACGAGCATTTGAAGCATATATCACACCTATATTTTTGTACAATAGTGAACTATGGACACTAACGAAAACTCTAGAAAATCAAATCGATAGCTTTCACAGGCGAATACAGCGCTCACACGTTCTAAATATTAGATGGCCAAAGATTGTAAAAAATGATGACGTATATGAAAAAATGAAAATAGAGCCATGGAGCAAAACAATCGAGAAAAAGCGAATAAAATGGTTTGGTCACCTAATGAGGTTAGACGAGAACACGCCCGCACAAAAAAGCGTTAAGAGTAGCATTGATGCAGTCCAAAAGACCGCGAGGGAGACCCAAGCTTACATGGATTGAAATGATGAGGAAGCAACTACAAAAAATAAATTTGACATGGGAGGAAGCAAGTCACCTGGCAAAGGATCGAGGAAAATGGAAGGATATTTTGAAGCGATAGGGGGCAGGGGTGATGGTATTTGTGGGGTCTGCTGCCGGGTTTTTTTTCAGGTTTTTAGCCTTGTTGTCCGAAAGAGTTTTTTTCTTACTTTTTTTGCCTTTTTTTAAAACTTTTTCTTTTCTTTTTTGCTCAGTCTCGCTTGACTTTTCAAGTTTTCTTTTAAAATGCATGGTTTGAGCTCCTGGGAACTCTGGTGGTGGACTCTCATGGTGGCATCACCCTTGCTACCCTACGAGATGTAAATCTGTAAAAACGTTGTGTGGCGTTGCCACGTTATATCGTTTATGTATATATATGCATGATAGAATCACAATACAACTGAACAAATGCCTCGAGACGGGACAGACTCCACAATGGATGACAAAAGGTAGAACTGTGTTGCTATTAAAAGACATCAAGATAGGAAACATAGTGAGTAATTACCGGCCTATAACGTGTTTACCACTCATGTGGAAGCTAGTGACTAGCATGATAGCTGAAGATATGTATACCCACTTGGAGGGAAGAGGAATCCTCCCAGAGGAACAAAAGGGCTGTAAGAAAGATTCGAGAGGTACAAGTGACTTGCTCTATATAGATCAACAAATTCTCCGGGAAGTTAGAAGTAGAAAGAAAAACCTGGCAACAGCGTGGATAGACTATAAAAAGGCGTATGACAATGTTCCTCACTCTTGGATCAAGGAGTGTCTGCGTATATTTGGAATTGCCGATAACGTAGTTAGTCTATTAGATCAAAGCATGGAAACCTGGAAAACCGAATTAACATCTGGAAATGAAGTACTAGGTGAAGTTGAAATCAAGAGGGGAATTTTCCAAGGTGACACACTGTCACCTCTACTGTTTGTGCTTGCCATGATTCCCTTAACCCTAGTTCTAAGAAAAGCGAATGCTCACCACGAATTTACAAATGGAGAGAAGATAAATCATCTGTTTTTTATGGATGATCTCAAGCTGTTTGCTAGAAGTGAGAAAGGATTAAACTCTTTAGTGCAGACAGTCAGGGTTGTAAGTGCAGAAACTGGAATGAAATTTGGGATTGAGAAGTGTGCCATGTTAGTGCTGAAACGAGGAAATATCATAAAGTCAGATGGGATTGTACTACCGGATGATACAGTCATCAAAGCAATGAATGAAGGAGATAGCTATAAGTACCTGGGAATAATGGAAGCAGACCAGATCTTGCGTAAGGAAATGAAGGAAAAAGTAAAGAAAGAGTATTTTAGACGGACAAAGAAAGTTCTAAAATCAAAACTGAATGGTGGAAATAGCATTACTGCAATAAATACCTGGGCAGTGTCATTACTCAGATACTCTGCTGCTTTCTTGAAATGGACAAGAGAAGAATTAAGAGCCATAGACAGACAGACAGACAAGAAAGATGATGACCATGTACAGAGCTCTACACCCGAGAGACATTGTTGATAGGCTGTACCTTCCCAGGAAGGAAGGAGGCAGAGGGCTTATTTCGATAGAAGATTGTGTTGATATTGCAGAACTGAGTCTCAAGGAATATGTAATGAGAAGCAAAGAGAAAATTATATCAGCAGCCAGAGGAAACGTAACGAAAGAGGTAGAGAGTGCAAAAGCTTACAAGAAAAGGCGAAAGGAAGAGAGGGAAACAAGTATCTGGGAAAAGGAACTTCACGGGCAGCATTTAGACAAACGAAAGAAGTAGGAGCAAAGGAGTCGTGGACGTGGCTACAAAGGGGAGAACTGAAGAAAGAAACCGAAGGAATGATAATGGCTACACAGTCACAGTCCCTTAGAACGAATGCCATAAAAGCAAGAATTGATAAAAGCAGAGAAGATGCAAAATGCAGGATGTGCAATGAAAAGGAAGAAACGATTCATCACATTGTAAGCGGATGTAGCAATCTTGCACAAAAAGAATACAAGCGCCGGCATGACTGCGTAGCCAGAGCACTTCACTGGGATATTTTACGTCAGCGAGGATTTAAAATTAGTGATAAGTGGTACCAACATCAACCTGAGAGCGTTGTTGAAAATGAACAATTCAAAGTATTATGGGATTTTACAATACAGACGGATATTGAGATACATGCGAGAAGGCCGGACATTGTGATAGTGGATAAAAATTCGAATGAAACGATCAGTTTGGACATAGCCATACCAGTTGATGTGAACATACGAAACAAGGAGCAGGAAAAGATCGTAAAGTACCAAGATCTAGCTAGAGAAATCAGAAAGATTTGGAATGTATCAACCAAGGTCATCCCAATTGTGATTGGTGCCCTTGGCACGGTTACAGACAGACTTGAACCCGAAGGAAATAGGTGTAACAACAAGGATCGAGTTAATCCAGAAGTCAACCCTCCTTGGCACGGCGAGAATCATCAGACAGGTTCTTGATATCTAAGGAAGCTAGATGTGACCCGATATCATGGACGCTAATTCCAAATGTAATTCATTTGTGCGTAACATTAATAATAATAAATAATAATAATAATAATAATAATAATAATAAAAATAATGATAATGATAATAATGATAATGATAATAATAATAATAATAATAATAATAATAATAATAATAATAATAATAATAATAACAATAATAATAATGGTAAGAAGCGCAAGAGGTTGCTTCGGGCTCAGAACTCTGGTTACTCAGCGATAACTTTTCTCTGAGCGAGTTAGGATTGATACGATTCATACACGGGAAAATTTATATGCCTTCTGGCCTTGTTTCTCGTTGTTTTCATTCATTGTCAGCTGATTTAGCAGTGTGCAGGTAAAGAGAAGGTGAAGTTGCGGTTTTATGCGCCAAAGGCTGGGATCGCAGAAGTAGCTAAGCGCTAATTGAGTCTGCGACCCCTTGTCCTCACTCTCAACTGGTGAAGCGGCCCTACCAGGCTTCGAGCCCACTCCGCCTGGCTGTTCTGGCTGCAAAGTCAGAGGATTACACTACTGCGCCATAACCCCTTCAAAAGTTGCAGCTCAGTGCAGCAAAGTTGCATCGAACTGCGAACAGCAAGGGTTTTTTTGCGAGTTGCGAAATCAAAGTTCGCCCTTTTCAACCGTTGTTATTTAATTGGAAGAAAGTCAGCTGACAATAAATGAACATGACGAAAAGCTGTGCAAATTTGTCGTTAATAACATCTCGGAAAAGTGTTCTGAAATCCGAAGCAACCTCTTGCCACAGGTAACATCGTTAAACCAAGAACGGGGGATGGCAATGTAAAAATTACAGGACAAATAAGTTAAAGATCTTTCCTGTTGAATATCCAGCTCTTGGCATATCTTCTTTGCAGATTCTACTGTTGCATTTATCACTATTCCAACAACTAATTTTCAATTGTGAATGTTTGTGAATGGCCTTTCGTTGACGTCCAGACAAAGCATGAGACCAGTAACTTTACTTCTTTGATGATTTCTGCTCTTCAATAATTAAATGAGCTGCCATATTTTCACAGGGAGTTAGAAGCACACATTCAATGGAGGTGCCATTAACCTTTGACGGAAATCTTATGGTATCCGAGGAGGTAAGGACACTTTGAATGTATGTATCTTGCGAATGTGTAGCACATGTTTCGATCGGAATTGACATAGCTACTTCTCAAAGCCGTACTGGTTGACACGATAAAGACGACGTCTTCTTTCTTTCTTTCTTTCTTTCTTATTTCTTATTTAATCACGACATCCATTCAGTATAAAAAAGTATAACAAAAAATAGTATGCTTAATAATAGATATAAAAGCCAGTACTGTTCTTCCATGGATTCGTGCGAAAACATATTTTTCCTCAGCTTAGAAAATGACTTTTTAGCCCATTCTTAAACCAGGTGAGTGTGCCAGACTCTCTTATGCGTGTTGGAATAGAATTCCAGGTTTTTAGACCAGTATAATTGAAACTTTTTCTACTGAAGTCTAGATTTAGCCTTGGGATTTGGAGATCAGTTTTATTTCTTGTATCATACTTGCTTATCGAGGATCTTTCAGCAAATTTATCATGCAGACTCTCAGGACATGTCTTGTTAATTATCTTATACATCAGAACCGACCGGTCAAATTGAAACATCTGATCGATGCTAAATGTGGGTCGAATCAAAGAGTCCTTTATTTTCGATCCTTGAATGATTTCAAATGCACGATTTTGCAGTCTCTGAAGGGCTGTTATTTTAGTTTTCGATAAGCTCCCCCATACTACGTCAGCATAGCGAAGATAACTCTCAACAAGCGCTTCGTACACTTGAAAAAGCATTGATGGTGGGAGGATGCCCTTAAGTTTCTTCATTGCTGCAACGCCCCCAGCAACCTTTTTCTTAACTGATTCATACTGTTCTGCCCAACTTAAAGTATCATCAACTATTACCCCAAGATATTTTGTTTTGTCAACCTGCTTAATTTTTTCTCGATTTATGAATACTTGCGGTAATAATTCTCTATTTTTCCTTCTACGAGGATGATCTAGTATCATGTATTCTGTTTTGGTAGGATTGAGACTGAGTTTGTTAATCCTCATCCATTCTGCGATGTTTAATAACTCAGCTTGTGCTTTTTCTATAAGCTCTACTTGGTTGTTTGAGGATATTGTTATCTCAGTATCATCTGCGTACATGTTGGCTCTTGAGTGTTCGAGACAGTGCTCAAAATCATTTAAATAAATGATAAAGAGCAGCGGTCCCAAGCATGAACCTTGGGGATGCCACAATCTATTTCCATAATATCAGATACTTGACCATCAAGGGAACAGTACGTCATCCCATTTCACTCCCGTCAGGCAATGATTTAGCTCTTTTTCATTAGCAAATTAGCCATGCCAAAAATTTAACCTAGCTACAAACATCAGAATACCAAACTATCTGTCAAACCAGTTTCTATAAGTTTTCAGAATTTGTCCACTGACCAGGCCTTGATCCCTGCAAAATTTGCTTATCCTTCTACTTACCCAGTCAAGTACGGATTCTAAATTTGCCTATTCAGCTGAAAGCTGAATTAGTATTAATGCCATGAATATACAGGAAATCAATCATTTTTGCTCTTTTAGTACATTACCAAGATTGTCCAGCTCTGCAACGAGAAACTAAAAGAGAATTTCAACAGGATCGACAGGTGATTTCAATGCATTTAAACTGCAATGCTTTAAATCAGAAGTATGATGTGTTCATACGTAGGATTTGACATGACTTTTCACCATATGATTTCTTGACTGTGTGCAGACTCTCAAATTGAGAAGAAGCAAAGCTTGGAGTCTGAGAAACTGGTCCATTGATTTGTTGATAAAACCTTTTTAATTCTGATCAGGTTTAATCTCCTCTGTTATATGCATTGCAGGCATGGTTTCATTAGGGAGGGCGAAGGGATACACCCATACTTGACCCGACAGGATGTGTTTCTCAACGGGGTGTCCATTTGTGGGACAGTGTGTTCTTGTTTGACGAAGATTATGGGACCGTGTATCGTATGGAAAGGTGTGTGGAGTTCTCTGAGAACGATTGATCATGTCTGCTTATGGTAAACTTTTTATGCGCTGGGTATACTTTTGGAGCATTCTTTATGCTGCAAGATTAGATTGTAGCGAGGTTTCCCGTGCACTTCCATCACTCCCTAGTCAAGTACCTGTTCCGTGTTTATGCTGCTTTGTCCAAAATTTCCTAATTTCAGACATTCGACGTTGCTTGCTTTGAGGGTGCCTTTTTCAAACTGAAGAGGCACCAAGCTTCCCCCAAAGCCAATTAGATTTTGTTCTTCACTTCTTATGTACCTGAGAACAAAGGAGTGAATCTAATTTCTCCGTCGTTTTGTGGCTAGCTCGATAGTTTGTACGCATGTAAATGATTCCATATCTACCTCATGTAAATATAACTTAGTTGCCACCCCTGATATTTGCGTTTAGCTTCATTATGCAAAAAAATATCATTTCGAGATCTGACTATCGTTGAATCTATTGACTTTTTTATTCATGGTATTCCACTTAATAATGTATGCATTGTTTTACAGGGAGCCATGCTAAAACAAGATGTAATAACTAGCAATAACATTAGTGAGTCCAGGGTTTAAGGGAATGGGAACAAACTGCACCATTTTATGGAACGGAATAAAGTTACTTGCCTTTCTCGTTTCTGTTTTCAAGAAAAATTCCTCAAAATCAGTAAACATCCTATGTTCTGAAGAAACCTCGTACACTCTTTGAGTGGGTGAAATGCCCCTCGACTCTGCCAAGTATAAAAATCATTTGTAACCGAAAAATTGAAGCTGCTAGAACGATATGTAATCTAGCGCATCTCAGACCCAAAATGCCCTAAAGAAAGAAATTTCCGATTTCAATAGAAACTCTTGAAAAGCTTCATTTGACTTAGGTCTTATCATCTGTGATATTTGTCTCGGAAAAAACATGATAAAATGGAAAGGAGAAACACAAGCTCACAGTGAGAGTGTCCGATCTCCTTGTTTGATAATTGGATCAAAAACGCAAGGTCTGGAACGTTGATATTGATAATTGACACTAACCCTATCCATTGTTTTTTAACCTCACCAGTCGATGGAAGGTCCAAATAGCCCTCGTGAATATTGTTAAGAATTTGCTTCCTTTGTTTATTTATTGCATATTGTGGCAATTGACGTCACTATGATATGGTGTTTTAGCCCCATAAATGTCATGTACCCTTCGATCACCATATCAACTCCAATCTTTACCACCTCACTTCCTGAAACTAGAAAATCCCTTGCACCATGACAAAATCTTAAATCTGCACGAGAAATCTCCCAGGTCTTCCATCGACTCACTTGGACTTTGTCCTCCGTTAGTCAAAGGCGATGTTACCACAAATCAACAGAAGGAAAGAAAAAAGTAAGAAAGAACGAATGAAAGATACTGCAGCTTGCCGATTGTTTGAGTTTATAATGCAGCTAACGCTGCAATAACTAAATACGTAGTATAACCCTATTTGCAATATTCGCCGGCAAAAAAGAAAGAAAACGAGATGAGTCATAGTTTGCCTTTATATTTTCTCCAAAAAGTGCTGAGCGATGAGGACCTGTTGATACTACCATCTAGGTCACTTAAGACCTTGAACGATCTCAGACCAGTAAATGTTTTCAATTTTTACGACGACGCAACATAGGGCTCAAATCTTTCAAATCTTCAAAAAAAGTGGCTGTAAAATTGTATCACATTTTTCTTTTAATCAAAGTTCTTCAAAGAAACTTTGGGTAATTTGCTGTAGATCTGCCGTGGCGATTTTTCGATGTCTTGATTATTTTCAAAATGGCAGAATTTGACTATTTTTGCAAAATGAATCGAAAATTTTGAAGAAATTAAAATCATCGTAAATCTTAAATTGCCCGAGGGAAATTGATAAAACCCTCAGGAAAGCCATAGTTTATTAAGTTCTGCAATATGGTTGCAAGCAGAAATCTGTAGCTCTTCTAGTTAACTATTTAGAAATTTGATGATGTGCCAGCCTCAAAGTTAATAAAAGCCGCCATTTTGAAAGTACTCAAGGTATCAAAGAATTGCCGCGGCAGATAGATAGCAACTTACCTGAAGTTGCTTTCAAGCATTTTAATCCAAAGGAAAATGTAATAGAATTTCAAACCCATCTTTTTAACGATGTGATCTTTTGGCTTGACCACACACTGAATCATATCAACAAGAACAGCGTAGATAGCGGCAACAAGTAGTGTTAATGTCACAGCTTCTGCAATATACTTTTTGATTTTTTGAAATGTGGTGGCTAACGTGGCAGAAATTATCTGAACATTTCCGTTCAATATTTTTCTTTAGAGTACGTTGATAAAAATCGGTTGTTTCACAAAATCGATCATCCTTTTTCGCATTACTTGATAATCTTGATTAGATGTCAATTCGAAAGAAACATGAAATATGGCTTGAAAAACTTCGATCAGTTTTTATCAAGCTTTGAACACTAGAATGGAGGAAACGTCAATTTTTTACTCTTAGAAGTACGCCATTCTGTTTGGTGTCCAGAAATCTTCGTCACGAAGTTTAATGACCGTGACAAAACGGTTTCAAGTCTGTGGTGCAAACATTCATATGTTATACATCCAACTTCTTTGATCTGTTGACCTTCCACAGCTAAAACAGGAACATGTAGACTAAGATGACAATAAACGCAGCAAATCTGCAAAGAACATTGACTTGCCTGTCAACCCAAGTTTTAATTTCATGGGCAATTTTTTTCGTCGGAGGAGAAAGCTGCACTCTGCTACGCTGCGATTTCCCGGTGATTGTACAATGTGACTTTAAAAATCATCTTTCATACCTGCTACCAGAATTGGCTGCTCTCCCCAATCCCTTTTTCGTATGGTCGAAAAGGTCTATTAGAAAGGATTCTTCTTCGTTTGCTATGGTATGGAAACTGCTTCTCTAGACTCACGATATAATCCTAATTATGGCAGTAATGACAACAACAACAACAACAACAACAACAATAACAACAACAACAATGCTACTTATGTTTGCTCAAACTGGGACTTATGGACTTTCATATGAAATTTTGAGACGGAAATGAAAGCGTTTAGGTGTGCGCTCTGATCGAAGGCTAAGGTGTAGCCCTAGAAGCGAGGCTAGCCACCCTTGACTGTTGGAAATTCTCATTGCTGCGATGAAGTTCGTGAAACCTGATTGGCGTTAAGAATGAGGATCTTCTGGTTCACAGTGAAAGGTTTATCGATTCTTGGATCCAGGCCCATCCAGGAAACAGTCATCTGGACACTTTACGGCTTTTGTTCATGGCCAATATCACTGTGAACTGGAACTTTGGGTTGTTTTAGCAATGGAGGCTCGAGCCGGCAACTTCGGTCTATCCGCTATGGCCTGGAGTTCCTACAGTGCTACTGTGGTTTCCATATCCATAGTTATTAAATCGATAGGGGAAAGCTTCGTCCCAATTTTCAATGTGAATTCCATGAGTCGTTGTTTGAGCGTCCGTCAGTCTGTCAATAGCGATAACTACGAATATGCAATCAGTTTAGCGTTTCTCATTCAAATGCCACTCGCAGACATTGTACTGATCAGTTTCAATTTTACATTACATTGCCCCATGTGATTTTTGAATTGAAGGGAGGATTTTTTTTAGAGGGAGCTCAGAGTGGAGCTAAAATTGAACTTAATAAAGCAACACATGAATATCGTCCTTGAGTTATCTGAAATAGGTGGAAGGTATTTTTTTTCTTCCAAATCGGCTTTGCAATCTCCATTTATATGTGAGGAGTGCCTATGAAATAAAGATTGCAGGAGCCTCGGCGAACCCCGATTGGAGTTCTTTGAGCCTTCTCGTAGCATGGAGATCGCAAGGTTTCTATATTTGTAGATAACATTTTGCTAAATCACCCAAGTTACAATGCTCTTTAATTCTAATGAGCTTATTATGTTTGGTAATTCTTCTTTGCAGATTCTTCGATGGAATTAAAACTGCTTTCCCGTCTAAATGAGCCAGAGCAATCTGAGGGGTTAACTTGACCCGATACCGAATCATGGAATATCAGGCTAAGGGGATCGTTCATATGTACATGAATTTGAGAAGCTTTTGTTGCTATATGATATCGAAGCAAAGAAGGCATAACAGCAGAAAGTGAAGAGAAAACTACTAAAGAGTACTATCGATTCCCCGTTGATTCTAAGATTAAAATAGATTTACACAGCTCCAGAACAAGATAAATCAACAGATGGAAAGAGTAAAGCATTCCATCCCACTTTTGTTACAGATCTAAAGCTGTAAATCGGTACAGTGTCAACGTGGTATTAAACTCTTTGTATTAAACTGACATGTTGTAAAAGTCAGACTTTAGGGCCCTTAAATACTTGAAATTTAAGGGATCCTTCGAAGAAGCATAGCGTTCAATAAACTATTTCAAGACAACAAAACGTAGACAATAGGGACTGATCACTCAACCTGCAAACAGCATTTCAGATCAGTCACATAACCACTCCAGTTTAACAGATTTTTTCATTTTCCATTCTTAGTTTAGATTAAAACTTGTTTGCAAGTTAAAGTGAAAATGACGCGAAAATTTTTATTGTCTAATTTCATGCATTATTTCAGTCAAAATATCATTTTATCAAATTTAATGGAGAAGCTGGAGTCTGTTCAGTATTCTGCTGCTTTGGCTGTAACAGGAACATCGAGGGGAACATCTCGAGAGAAGCTGTACACAGAACTTGGCTGGGAGTCACTAAGTTCCCGAAGATGGAGCAGACGGCTTACCTCATTCTATAAGATTATAAATAATCTTAGCCCTGCGTATACAAAGGATCCAATCCCACCACTTCATCAATCGCAGTACTCACTTCGCTGTCAGGATGTCATTGGGCGATTGAGGGCAAGGACAGAAAAATTCAAGAGTAGCTTTTATCCTAACTGTTTGTCCGAATGGAATAAGCTTCAGCCTGAATTGAGACTTGCACCTTCTGTTGCTATTTTCAAAAAAAGTTCTTATCAATAATCCGCCCTCCAGCGAAATCTGTTTTTGGAATTCACGACCCAAAAGGATTATCCTATCTTACGCAGCTAAGAGTTGGTCTCAGCAAGTTGAACTTCCACAAGTTCAAGCATAATTTTAGGGATACAATAAACCCAATGTGCCCAACAAGTGATGGCATTGAGGATACGGAGCATTTTTGTTGCTCTGCCCTTCTTTTGATCTTCAGCGTCGAGACCTTCTCACTGGAATTGTTGAATTATTACGACCATTTGTGCAAATCACCAATCTTTCAAATGATGCTTTGATGCAACTTTTACTATATGGTGATCAATACCTTTCTTATGACTTGAATAGAAACATTCTCGAATTGACCTTACGGTTCATTCACGAAACTGGTCGGTTTGACTAAGATCTGTTGACTCTTCAGTTACGTACAAAGCAGCCACTAATATAATATTTTGTGTTTTATGCCGGCTTGGACATAAGACTGTACGAAGAAGATATGTTGCTTTCTAACTGAACATAGCGTGATACATACGAATGAATACCTACGAATGAATACTGTTCAAAGCCTACACGAATATATTGATACTTGATACTATGTGGTTATACTGCTACTGCTATATGCTAGGGTCCTGGGACTAGTCAATATTGGTTACATCGATATTACATCACTCCTTTTTTTAAGATTATGGTGTGATACTATTTACAAACGCTGACGGTACTGGCTGTCCGTATCGTTGTGGTGCGCGTCTGTTACGGTTAGAGCGTCTTAGAATGTCATGTGTAATATTATTGTTGTCGTTGTTGTCAATGTTAGTGTTAGTGACTGTCCCTGTGTAGTCTTCGTCATCAGTATCAGTATCAGAGTCTGGTTTCGGTATCTGTTTGAAATGTGAAACATTTCTCGTAATCATGTGACCGTCTTTGTTTTGTGCCGTAACTCGTGACTTGTTTCGGTACGTAACAGTGTACGGTGTTTCGTTGAAGTTGGCCGTAAGTTTGTTCCGTCTTTCCTGTCTAACTAATACTGAGTCTCCTACTTCGATCTTGCTTTCCTTTACGTGTCTCCTCTTATCTGCATATTGTTTATTGTAATGTTTTCTCGACTGTTCGTTATCACGCGCTTCTTCGTGACGATTTACAACATTCTGCCTTTTGAGTTTCGGTAACTTTCCTCTGACAGTTCTGTTGAACATAAGTTCTGCTGGGGGTACATTGGTCGTACAATGTGGCGTTGTTCTATATTGCAACAGAAATCTGCTTAATTCTTGCTTCCAATAACGGTTCTCGATTTTAGAAGTTTGCATTAATTTCTTCAGAGGTTGCATGAAACGTTCGACTTCAGCGTTTCCTTGAGGCCACACAGGAGTTGAATTGTCTGGTTCTATTCCCAGTGCCTTCAAATAACGCTCATATTCATCCGAGTTAAAAGGGGGTCCATTATCAGATTTCACAATCAATGGTATTCCGTGTACAGCAAATATCTTGTCTAATTTTGGTACAATCGCCGATAATTTCGTCGAATGAACAATTTCAACTTCTGGATATCTGGAATATCGGTCTGTAGCGACTATGGGATATTCTCCTGACGGCAATGGTCCGAAAAAGTCTATATGTACTGTTTCCCATGGTCCGGAAGGCATGTCAGTCATAGACAATGGTATTTATTATTATTATTAACAATTTCTTTATCGTTGGCAACAAAATAACTGATAGCTAAAATATTTAGCTAATTAATTCCAACGCTAAAAATATATATTACAAAGTGTGGATAAAAGATACAGAGTTGTTAAAACTATTTACAATTCGTCAAAGTATACAATAAAACAAATCTTTAAAAACATCATAAGAAGCCCAAGTTCGGAATGAAAGTGCGACACAGCCTGCATGGACAATTTTCTCCCTTCCAATTTTTTATATTTGCTTTAAATTGAGCAAGGGATCCCGAGTTTCGTATTGTTTGCGGTAGCATTTGCCATAGTTGTGGACCTTTAAATCTGATGCTTTCTGTGCCATTACCCACCGATCTCACCCTTAGTTGAACAAATTCGACATTGTTTCGCAAATTGTAATGACTTTCATTTTCACAGAAAATTTCCTGCATGAAAGAAGGATTCAGGTCATTTCTGGTTTTGTACATCTCAGTCATAAGTAATTGAAGGTTCTTTGTATGAATAGTAACAGCACAGTCCTTCTCTAATAGTTCACTATAAGTAGATTCGGCATCCTTATAAATTATTCTCAAAGCCCTTTCCTGTATTTTGTTAATTTTCTTATTGATCTGCCTGCTGTGAAACATCCAGATTAAAGGACAGTATTGAAATTGACTGGTATGGTTCTGGAGGATTAGGTCTGCTTGTAGCTTGACAGGCTCTGCATTTCGCGATCGTGTTTTCTACCCTTTTGTCTATATTGAGAAACCATATTTTCTCTCTAATTAACGCCTTTGTTTTGGTTAATCCTTGATGCGATTCATGTGCGATGTCTATGGCACGTTGTTCCAGTGATTCGGGTATAACTATTCTTGTTCCTCTCAAGATTACACCATCCGAAGTTACCGTTAATTCGTCCTTTATCTGTTTGAACGGCTTTACAATGTTATCATCCCATTTATTTAATTTTATTGCTGCACGTACGCCTTTTAACGTTTTATCATTATTTGTTTCTCGTTCGATTTCGGTAAGAGTCATAGCTTTAGGCACTGTATAGCGAGCAATGAAGTTGATGTAACTTTCAGTCAGCTTCTCTTGCTTATTTACACCATTACGCAACGGGTGTCGGGATAGATAATCTGCCGGATTAGTTTCGCCGTTTCGCCTGGTTTATAGATCACTCTGAATGAATACGGCTGCAGTCTAAGTACCCAACGTTCAATGCTCGCTGAGGGTTTCGACTTGGTGCTTCCGTAGATCACTTCTAGTGGTTTGTGATCTGTTACGAGTGTGAATTCATTTCCAAATAAAAATAGATGAAAATGTTCGACTGCCCATACAATGGCTAGCGCCTCTTTTTCTGTTTGGGAATATCTCTGTTCTACGTTCGTGAGTGTTCTGCTTGCATACGCAATGACTTTGTGGTTCTCACTGTCCCGAGGTTTTTGGGCAAGGATTCCGGATACACCAACTGGGCTGGCATCGACAATAACGAATGTCTCTTTGTTCTTGTCAAAATATGCCATACATGGCTCTGACAAAAGAGCATTTGTCACTTTCTCGAAAGCTTCCTGGTGTAAATTATTCCATTCGAACTTTGCATTTTTCTTCGTGAGTTCTCTTAATGGAGCTGTTATCGTGGCAAAGTCTGGTATATACTTGCTGGTGTAATTTGCCAGTCCTAACAAACTGCGAACTTTTTGAGTGTTCGATGGTTTTGGCGCGTTTTTTAAATCTGCGACACGTTTTGGATCAGGACGCGTTCCCTCTCCACTGAAAATCTGGCCAAAGAATTCAAAATTATTTTCAAGGAATTTACACTTCTTTCCATTCAGCGTGAAACCTCTGTCCGACAGGCGTTTCAGACATTTATCAAGGTTTTCGTCGTGTTCTGTACGGTTTGCCCCGAAAACTATGTCATCCGCTATATTTACAACACCGTTTAGGCCTTGAAGATGTGTTTGTAAAGTGTACTGGAATATCTCTGCACTTGCATTAGTACCATAATTGAGTCTTTTGTACCGATAAAGACCAGCATGCGTACTAAAAGTGGTGATATAGCGACTCTCAGGATGTAATTCAAGTTGATGGCACGCCTGTGATAAATCCAATTTTGAAAAACATGTTGCTCCGTTGAGCTTAAAACTGATATCATCAACAGTTGGAATTGGGTGTCTAACTCGTCGAATGGCTTGATTTGCTTGACGCATATCGACACATATTCGTACTCCACCGTCCTTCTTAGGCACCGCCGTTATAGGGCTAACCCAAGGTGTCCCAACGTCATCAGGTACACGTTCAATGACGTCTTCATTTTCAAGATCTTTCAAAGCAGTTGTAACCTTATCGCGAATATGATATGGTATACGGCGTTGAGGCTGTGCCTTTGGTAAAACGCTTTCATCGATGCTAAGTTTCACATTCTGGTTTTGAGCTTGCCTAAACCTGTGAAAACTGATGCATGTTTGTTGAGAAGTTTCTTCAACTTAGGATCTGTGGTTTTAACATTTGCTGATACTTGAGAAAGTTTTTTCACATGTAAACTGATCAAGTTTAATTCTTGCGCTGTATCTGCACACAAAAGATTACCACTATTCTGTGCTTTAACCACATAGAATGTTGCAAGAGTCATACGTTTGCGGGTTTCTATAACAGCTTCAAGTTTCCCCAGAAATTCAACAGGCTTTGTTGAATCATACGAAAATGCTTTGATCTTTGTACTCTTGAGTTCTGCATTTTTGAATTTAGCAAAAGTTCTTTGGTCAATAACGTTTATAGTTGCACCAGTGTCTATGGTCGCTTTGAACAAATGTCCACAAACTTTTAAATTGACTTTAGGGCTCTCGGTGGTGTTTGCTTTTCTTGGCCTAACAGCATACACGTAATCATCATCGGTATCGCTACTGGCTGTATCATTGGCTGGATCATTTGTAATCGGATGTATGTTTTTCGTTCCACCCTTCTTCGGTTTGAAATACTGCTTTCCTGGCTTGTTCTTTGAACTTCTGCAAACAGTGGCAAAATGATTTGGTTTTCCACAAGAATTGCAGTTTTTTCCTTTCGCTGGGCACTCTCCGTGATGTGGATATTGTTTTCCACAGTTGTAACATTTGGAAGGTTTCTTCGTGTTTATTTTGTTTGTTTCGGCAATGATTGGTTCTTTTGCTTCGATGTCTTTCGCTTGATATTTACTTTGTTCATCTCTGCGCCCTTCTAATAGCATGTCCGCAAGCTTAAAGTTTGGGTCTCGTAAAGCTTTCTTGCGAAGTTTTGACGATGATCCTCCAACAAGAATTTGTTGTTCGATCTCGAAGTCCGGGTCGTGAAATTCGCAAGTTAGCGATAATGTTCTCAAACGGGTGTGGAATTGGTCCAGTGTTTCGTGTGAATCTTGTGTTGCTTGTCTGAACCTAAAAACTTCATATCGATTGTTCTTTTGTGGTTCAAAATATCCTTTCAGTTTTGCTTTAGCTATGTCGTAATCACTGTCACTGCCTGTATCAGGGAGTTGCTTGAAAATTTCCCGTATTCGCGGTCCCGCTTGGTAAAGTAAATTAGCTCGTTTTCGAGTATCATCGCTGATACCAGTTGCTACAATATACATGTCGAAGTCAGAAATCCAAGTATTCCATCTAGTGGCAAGACTTGCGCCAAGTTCTGCGTCTGGAATAAATTCTTGCATCGGTTGGATCTGAATCGAATGTGCCATGTCGATAATGCGTGGTTGGTCCGCCGCTGGTTGTTCACGTTCGTTGACTTCTTCGTCACCCATGCGAGGTCTATGGGTTCACTCGTCGCCAATATAATATTTTGTGTTTTATGCCGGCTTGGACATAAGACTGTACGAAGAAGATATGTTGCTTTCTAACTGAACATAGCGTGATACATACGAATGAATACCTACGAATGAATACTGTTCAAAGCCTACACGAATATATTGATACTTGATACTATGTGGTTATACTGCTACTGCTATATGCTAGGGTCCTGGGACTAGTCAATATTGGTTACATCGATATTACAACTAAGTCCTCTTATGTAATGTTATTTTTCTTTGTAAATTCTGTTTCACATTAAGTGTCAGGTCTTTCCACTCCAAACAACCCACGACTTACGCTCGTGACATTTTAAAATTATCGCAACCTGTCACCTAATGTAGAACAGAATCGTTCGTATTTTGTTGTGTTGTAGGTAGATTAACTTGCTCGTCTTTATATATTGGCCATGGGGTAGTCATTGTCTTTCGCTCCCCATGGTGTCGTCCCTGTAGTGTTGTAAAGTAATTAGGGAAGTTTTGTAGAATGTAAGATTTGTTGTAAAATTTTTATATGAATAAAAAAAATGCATTAAACATCGCTCGTCTCGATGGTGTACCTTATTTTTTAACTTAGACGCTTATTTCTTCAGAAAATGGGGTTGAGCAGCCCCCACTTTGCTTCGAAAAGTGGCGGCAGTTCTGCGCGGTCAGACCGTTGATTACCAGGCCTCTGTGACGTAAAGTGTTTGTGGAAAGAGAACACCATGCAATGCTTCATACATGATACCATTACAAAACCTTGATGAGTACTGAGGTTTGGATTGTTTGTTCACTATTTCAACCAATCAAAACTAAGGAATTCCACTCCTGGTTTCTTGAATACTTCAACTGCTAAATTTACAATGTTTTCAAATATTTTTTCTCTCGTCAATGTGGTAAAGAACGCTTTTTTGCAAGCTGGATGTCACGAACCATGTCTCACACAAAGAAACCTTTGCATATCTAACTCACAGGTTTGAAAAAACAATAAATGATTGTCTATGTTGCAAAGATTTCAGACATTTGTGGCTTGTAAACAGTTGAATATTGGCATTTCACGGGACGAAGTCCTGCACTCTGGGGAAGGAAGCCTGACCAGACTTATGATATCCTTGATTTTACGCGGTTCTCAATTCTCCTACCAAGAGAGTTATCAGACACCAAACTACCAGACTTGTCCTTGATTTAGTCTGATAGCGCTAAGTAAAGAAATCAGCACTTACCAAGGCAAAGTTTCTGTAGTATCAGCATATCTCTGGACCTCATGAAACTTTGAAAATGCGATTACAGCGAAATAAATGCATTCCAGTCGAGTGCCAACCAGACAGAATGCACATGGCCTAAACCCGTGGACCCTCTTTTTCACAGCATAGCCATAGTTGACCAAACAAGAGTCCAACTACTGTTGGTCTGAATTCTTTCCCTCCCTTTGTACGACCTGTCCACTTGAGACTCTGTACAGTAAATGTTTGAAGTCCTTCTGCGAGCGAAGCTGTCTGTTTGTACTCTGTTTGCAATGGTTTGAAACTTTAAATCGTGAGGAAACCAAGCGAGCAGTTGTGATGAAAGGATTAGCTCATTTCCATTGTACTTTTATTGTTTTCTCTGAGTCATCCTGTAATTCACAATCCAATATTCTCGTGGTTAAATATGATACCACTTCTTTCATCATAGAAAGCGTTAATTGAGTGCCACTTTGTGAAATTCAGGTGTTCCAATTAATTGCCAAACTAGTGCGAGAATATAAATTCCCTGACATTTAAATCATATGAGTGTGGAAGTTTTCTTTATGGCAACTATGAAACCCTAAAACCCTTGTGACTACAGTACTATCCTTTGATATGCAAGTATCTGCTGTCATCCTACCCAAACACTTTACGTCACAAGTCCAAAAACTCGACCCAGATCCCCGGACACTTTTTTGTGAAGAAATTTGATTTTCAAAAGGCTGTAACTAAAAAACGGTTTAGTTTTGGAAAGTTTAATGTGGAAATTCGAAATCAGCACACTCAAATTGACGTTTTTCATCAATAAAAATTTTCGCGTCATATTCACTTAAAGTGACCAGAACCTCATCAAGTGCGATACCCATTACGGGTCTTACTGATTATAGCGATAGAAGTAGAAGTAGAAGTCGAATATGATATATGTTTTACAATAAAAAAACTCAACTTTGAAAATTTCTGGGGGGCAACTGCCCCCTTCCTCCTCCCGCTCAAAAATCCGTGAAAACCCTTGTGATATGAATGATCTTTTGCGTTGAATGTCCGTTAAAGGGAATCGACATAGTTAAAAGCTGGCCCAGGCCAGGTTAAAAATAAAATCAAGTGAATTTGATAACTTCGACACGTGCAGCTTCATTGTGGAGCCAGGGAATTATTATTATTATTATTATTATTATTATTATTATTATTATTATTATTATTATTATTATTATTATTATTATTATTATTATTATTATTATTATTATTATTATCTATTCATTTAAAGTAGGCGTATAATGGCTAGCTATAAGATAAAAGCTAATTCAAGCCTACTACAAAGTAAAATTGTGTCAAAATAAAAGAAAAATACATATATATCTAACATAAGGATTAATTCAATATAATACGTGTATACAGATTTTTACAATGTTTTTACAGAAATTTTTAGTATTTACAATGCAACGCATTTATCCTTTTAAGAACCCAACCTGAGCCACGAAAGGTCTACACAGTCTACAGTTACATTCCTCTCCTTTCCAGGTTTTTATTCTCCTTTTAAAGGTGGAGGGGGTATCTGATTGTTTCATGTCATTGGGAAGTGCCTGCCATAATCTACTTCCTAGAAACGAGATCGTCTCTAAGCCATGGCAAGTAGTGCGCGCTTGTGGCAGCAGTAGATTATGGCAGCTTCTTAACCCGTAAGTACTGTGCTTTTCAACAAAGATCTCCTTCATGAAAGTAGGATTGAGTTCCCATTTTGTTTTATAAATTTCAGTCATCAGCAACTGTAAATTTCTTGTGTGGATTGAAACCGCATTGTCTCTGAGTAACATTGTGTCAAAATCTGATCTCATATCTTTGTAAGTTATCCGCAATGCCCGTTCGTGAATACGATTGATTTTGTTGTCAAGTGTTCTATTGCAGAACATCCAAACAAGAGGACAGTAGTTGAACTGGGACAAAATGAATGCCCTCATTATTCTCTTTAGTTGTTCAGTGTCAAGAAAATGAGAGATTCTCGAGAGAGCATGTAGCTTTTGCCCAGCCTTTTTGCAAATGGACTTTACTTGCTGTTTAAAGCATAATTTTTTGTCCAGAATCACTCCAAGCAACTTTTCTTCCTTGCTCTCTTTAATCCTCACACTTCCGATATTTAAAGAAATATCATTACTTTTGTCTCCAAAGATCATCAGATGGCATTTGTCCTCATTCAACTTCATACAGTTGTTTGGAAACCATTCTGCAATTTTAAAGGCATCACTCTCTAATGTTTCAATGATACCTTCAATATTGTTGTCACAAGCATAGATAGTCGTATCATCTGCATAGTTACATATTTCAGCATCATTCACAAACATGAAGAGATCATTGAGGTATATGTTAAACAGAAGAGGTCCCAAGACCGAACCCTGCGGCACACCTATCGTTGTTTCTCTCCATGTGCTGAAGGACCCATTCATCTTTACCCTCTGCTTCCTCTCATTGAGATAGCTATGGATCAACCGCAATGCACTTATACTGAAACCGTACGCACTTAATTTTGCAATCAAAAGCTCATGATTTAAGCAATCAAAAGCCTTTGAGAGATCCATGAGCAGTGCTCCAGCGACACCCCCTTTATCTAAGGTCTTTTTGCAGGTTTCTATGAGTCGTAAAAGTGCATGTTGGGTTCCATAGCCCTCTCGAAATCCACACAGAAGAGGAGAGAGGAAACTAAGGGCATGAGATTTCATTTGACTCTCCAGGACTCTCTCGTAAATTTTGGACACAGATGATATGCTTTTATCAAGAAAAATTATAGACCTATAACGGTTTTATATAAAACCGTTATGATGATAATGATTCATGAAAAAGCATTGTTAAATCTAACTACATACTCTTTCATACGCCCCAGAGAAGCAAAGCTTATCGAGTTTGGGGCGCTTACAACAAAACGGAACAGTTTGATTGCGATGTCTAAATATTTGATTTATTCTAATTAGAGCAAGAGCAGCAATAATTTTATTTCTAAAAGCCTTAGAAACCAGGGAGATAACTTGACCTCCCTGCTAAAACATACCAAATCAACAACAGCATAATTATGAATTTGTACAATAGGTAGGTAGATAGGTATTTATATTTAACGTGGCTAGCCCGCGAAAGTCTGAGAGACTTATTTCCAGCAGGGGCCACGGATGTTTTACCATCAGTCCGCCGTAGCTACCCGCCATGCCACAGCTACCAGATTTCCCTCACATGGCTCTGGTCGACCCGGGCTAGTGTTACGGACAGCGACCAAACTGTCCAGCGTGGGATTTGAACCTACGGCCGTTCTGACCTTTGGCTTACAAGTCAGACGCCTTAACCACTCGGCCACACGCTCACATCCAATGAAAAAGTACATCACTAAAATGAACAAGCTAACATACTACAAAAAAATAATCTAAAAGCAAATTCGATGTCACCAACATATTCATTCATAGGAGTCTAGCTTGAGCTGTTTGACATGATTTAGATACTTGTTTTTCCCTGCGATTATCCTCAGTTCAGCAGGTTGGTTGTTCCATATCTTTGCTCCTTTTACAGAAATTGCACAATTGCCGAAACGATTTCTTGTTTTTGGAATTTCAAATAAATCTTCGTTCCTTGTTCGATAGCTGTGAAAGGATGACCTTGTTCGGAAAAGATTATGAAATGCGTCAGACAGGATTTCCTTGTTGTTGACGTAAGAATGCATTAGTTTCAGGATTTTGAATTCATATTGATCAGAAATTTGTAACACATTGAATTTCTTATGTATTTCGTTAGTAGAAGCCAGCCTCCTTTTGAATTGTAATATCTTCAGTATCCTGTTTTGGTGCACCTGAATACGTTGGATGGCTTTCTTATTTGCATCTCCATATATTTCAATGGCATAATCTATCCCAGATTGAATAAATGAATTGAATAAGGACTGCAAACAATTTGTGGGAAGCAGGTCACGGACTTTGCGGAAAATGGAGGCATATTGAACTATTTTGCTCCCTAGCTCATCTATATGCTTTTCCCAAGTTAGTTTTTCATCGATTAATAATCCAAGGTACTTGACACTATCAGACCTTTTTACCACATCACCGATTCGAATTTTGTCATTGTATGTTAGTAGCTCCTTTTTAGGGGAATAAATGCAGTATGTAGTTTTGTCTAGGCTTAGCTTCAAGTGGTTTGCTTTAAACCAAGTGTCTAAGTTAAGAAGCTCATTATTTTTGTTTTGTATTAAGTGGTCGATGTTTGAATCAGCCGTGAATATATTGGTATCATCAGCAAAAAGCCGTGGCTGCAGATTAGATGCATGCTGCATATCATTAACATAAATTGTAAAAAGCAAAGGTCCTAGTACAGAGCCCTGTGGGACACCGGTGGTAATAACATCAAGTTCTGAGTTTTCACCATTAACGCAAGTATACTGCTTTCTATTAGAGAGATAACTAGCGAACCATTTGCACACTACTCCGCGAAAGCCATAATGCTCAAGTTTGTGTATAAGGACTTTATGGTCAATGGTATCAAAAGCTTTCTTAAGGTCAAGGAAGACTCCTAGTACGAATTTTCCAGAGTCGAGATTGGAGTAGATTTCGTTTAAAACTTCAATAAGTGCAAGTGTAGTTGAGTGGTTTTCTCTGAATCCAAACTGTAACTTGTATAATATCTTGTGCTTTTTCAAAAAGTCAGTCATCCTATTGTACATGAGTCGCTCGAGAATTTTCTCAAAGCAGGAGAGCAGAGAGATCGGGCGATAGTTATCAACATTTGACCGATCACCTTTTTTAAAGATAGGGATCACTTTTGCAACCTTCCATATATCCGGAAAAACGCCAGTAAGAAATGATACATTGTATATATGCGTAAGAGGATTCACCAGGATCTCGTAACATTGTTTTATAAGTTCAGGCTTAATACCATCTACACCTGGTGATTTACCTGGCTTCAGTTGTCTTATCTCTAGGAGTACTTCATCGCAGGTGGCTTCCTTTAAAAAGAAGGAGTTTTCATTGAAATTCTTAAGGAATGTAGAAAAATGTGTGCTTGTAGGCTCCACTGATCCGTTAATAGTACTACCAATGCTACAGAAAAAGTTATTTAATGTATTTGCAATGTCTGTGTCTGATGTCCATACACGTTTTGAACTATCAACTATCTTTGCTATTCTAAACGATTGCTTCGATTTTTTGGGATTAAGCATTGGCCCCATCATCGCCCACATACGATATATGGCATTAGCTTTATCTTTCAAAATATCGTTATAGTAGTTTTCTTCAGCTTGTCTTAAGCACATGTTCAAGATATTCTTGTACTTCTTGTAATTGTCGATAGATGCTTGATCTTTTCGAGCGAGTGAGAGCTTATAAAGCCTATTTTTCTTATGAATGCATTTTCGAAGTCCTTTACCTACCCAAGGTTTGTCTTTAAGGCGCTTTTTCGGTAATGGTCTCAGCGGAAAAGAGTCATTGAAACATTTAGTTAAGTGAGTATTGAAGATTTCACAGCATGTATTTGCATCCTTGGATTGGAAAAGATCTTCCCAGTTAATGCCGGCAAGAGTTTCTTTAAATTTGGCTCTATTTTTTTCACTAAAGAAGCGTACTTTGGGTCTGTTTAAAGTATTTCGTGAGTCTTCTTTTAGTAGCAATATGGATGAAAAGTGATCACTTATATCGGTTATCAAGTTTCCTGCTGCGATCCTTTCACTATGTTGTTTTTGAAGTAAGAATATGTGGTCAATCAAAGAAAAGCTGTTTCTGGTAATTCTTGATGGAAGAATGGTTTGAGGAAGAAAGTTATGTGATACAAGTAGTTCCAAGTATGCCTTGACAAGCTTATTTTTACTATCATCGAACTTTAGTAGGTCAATGTTTATATCTCCAATTATGATTCCCTGTTTATATTTATTTTGTGAAATTTTCTCCAAGGTGATTTCAAGATTTTCGCGAAATTCTTTGATTGAGCCATCAGGGTGTCTGTATATGAGCCCCATTAAAGATTCTGTTTTACCTTTAGATACAGTGAACCATAAGTTTTCACAAGGGCTGTTGCAGTGCAGGTTGAGTTCAGCAACAATACTAAATTGTATGTCAGATTTTACATATATGCAAATGCCACCTACATTTCCTCGTTGAGAGGGGATTGGGTGATAGTTGTAACCATTTAAGAGGGATGAAAAATGCTGTAAGTTAGTATTATGCACCTCAGTCAAACAAATAACGTCAAAAGATAATTTCATGGAACTAAGCAGACTGACAAGTTCATTGGCGTGCTTATTTAGGCTCCTAATATTGAGATGAAAAATTGAAAGAGTTGGCGACTTTGTATTCATTTTGTTTAAAGAATCAGTGGTGAAATAAGTATGATTATCATCAACTAACTGGAACTGACCTAAATAATCTCTAAAACTACTCACAGTCGCAGTAAAGCCTAGATCATCACTGCAGCCATGAGCATCAACCCTGACCATAACTCTTGTTACTGGAAGATGGAAAGTAGTGTTGTTGTAGCCCTGGACCTACGGTTTGTGATGGCAATAACGTCTGATTTATCTTCTTTCTTTTTTTTTAACTAATCGCTAAAATGTTTGTCAATATGAAAATCAAGTTAAAAAACGGGAACAGGCATACCGAAGTGTCTGTTATGATAAGCAAAGGGGCTCACCATCCCATTAGGTATCCCAAAATTGTTCCATGGATATGGAAAAGATCCGATTGGTTGGAAAGCTGTGTTTCGTGGTGGTTGCATTGATCCAGCTAGCCATTGAGTGTGATATTGACCTGGACGAGTATGTAGTGGGTTTTGAGGTGTTAGCTGGGCATAGTTTGCGTTGCTATCCTCTCCTTGGTTTGGACTTGCTTCTGGAGTCTTGTGTGTTGGAAACTCGAAGTTATTGTATCTGGCATCCTGTGGTGCGTTTTTTCTGAATGAGAAGTCTGAGTAGTCAATATTGCGATGTGAAGGTCTGTAATCTGCTTTTCTTCGCTGAGGCAAGATTGCGTTTTTAAAGTTGCGTGCAAGCTCAATGACCCCAGTACCATTTAGGTGAAGACCATCATAGCGCAATTCCGGGTCATTCAGATTAGGTGCATTGTCTATTATTTCAATGTTAAGTTTTTGAGCCATGGATTTGAGTTTCTCATTAATAAAAGTTATTTTCTCTTTACTACCAGGAATCTTTAAGTCCTCCCTCTGAATAATGGTTGATAGATAGATCTTTAAGTTTGGATAGCTCGATTTTATTTCGCAAATCATTTCATCAAAAAGTTGAACTATTTCTGGCCCATTTTGCTTGGGTATATTATTTGTACCAGCATGAATTATCAAATTTTTGATAGAAGAGAGATCATGTGTGGATAGGGCAGCTCTTATTTCTTCCAGAGATCGTCCACTTAACGTTCTGACCTTAGTTGAGCCACTGGAGTCTAGTTTCCTTGGGTGAAGTTGTTTTAAGATCGAATCTCCAATGATGTAATTTGAGATATTTTTATTGATCGCGTGATTATTAAAGAAACTGCGAGGCTGTGAGCCTCTTTCTGAACCATAACTCATTCTGAAAGGAGTTTGATGCAGTTCTGCTTTTGGTCTCGTGGAGTCAATGTCTGGTGAAAAAGATTGAGGTACGATATCATTTTCGTGTTGAGGTACGATATCATTTTCGTGTTGATCTTGGGTTTTTGCGGTTTTCGTGGCAGAGTCATTTTTATTTTCTTCTGTGTTTCTGTTGTCTTTCATGCTGCGTTTTAAGCCGTTGACAAATTGTTTTAGATTTTCGTGTTCTGCATTATGTTTTCTAATTTGATCTTGTAAATCGATGATTTCAAAACTGATTTCGTCTAATTTTTTTGCTGAAAATTTTTCAGATTTTTTGTCTGTTGTCCTCTTGTCAAACTTTTCCTGCTGAATTGAAGCAATAACGTCTTTCGTTTCTTTAATGTCGCGTTTGAGCGCCTTAGCAAGGTTGCAGTCGATTGACTTACTTTTCTCAGTTTCAAGACTCGCAATTCGCACCTCAAATCTGTCTTGAATCTCGATGGAGATCTTTTCAAGTCTTGCAATGTTGTCTTTCAGGGCGATTATCTCTACCTTGTTCTCTGCCAATTCTGCTTTTAAGCTTTCATTTTCACGCAACAGTCTCTCAAGGTCACTGCCCTTGAGTTCCGTTTGCATAATTTCATCGATTCCGACCTCTTCTTCTTTTAAAGAAATGAGAACTTGGGACTCTCCAAGACTCCCATTAGACAGAGTATCATCGTCGTCTTCTTCTTCGCTGTAGGAGTCTTCAAGTAGTAGCTCGTCCTTACTTGCATCGAGATTATCTTGAATTGTTTTCAAGTCGGTATCCGCCATGAGGCGGTTAGGCCTCTCGGCCTTCGCCATTCGCGTAGCTTTATTCACTCACAAATGTTTCCTTTACGATCCAAAAACCAAATTTGAAAGTTGTATTGGGTCCAGGGCTACTTGACACACAATTCTTGACTTGCAGAAATTATATCCTACATCGTTAGTTAAAATAATACGGCAAACTGATTTCAAATATGTTCCTTCGCTCCTCTCCCAACAGGTAAACCTTTGACCTTTGTAAACCTTTGACCTTATAGGTCTATAATTTTTCTTGATAAAAGCATCAAGACTTTTGAACAGGGACGAGACCTCACCAGCTTTCAGTTCCTTTGGAAAATAACATTCCGACAAATTCGAATTGAAGATTTTTTGGATGAGAACAGCAAAAAGATTTCGTCTTGCGCAGGAGTTTCACACAAAAATTTCTTTGCGTTTTAAAAGCTTTAAGATTATCCTCAGTTCTACTCTTGATGTATCTATTGCGTAATTTCTTGCGATGCATCATCGCTTTTCGTAAGGCCTTTGTCATAAAAGGGCCATCATTTGCACGCAAATATTTTTTCTTCAGAGGAGCATGTTTATTAAGTGTGTTTGTAACTACAGCATCAAAAGCGCCGTAGTCCTAGGGAAACAATGAATGCGTAGGCGTTTTCTATAGCCTATTTATAGCGACTATGAGATATAGCTTTGTCTATTCCCTTTAATTTTCATGCTTGAATTTTGCTACAAATGATCAACCAAAAACAACAACGACAGCATTGGGTCAATTCAACTCAATCGGTCGAAAACATTTACCCTGCCAGGAAGCAGGAAGAGGTGCCTACAGCTAGGTACAAATCAGGTACAAATGGTCAAGTGGTGTGTTCCCAGTTAATGGATAATGCTGAAGAATGCTTTGAAAACATTGTCCTTGAAGTAAGTTTTAAATCTTAAAGACATGCATCTGGTGTTTAGACGGTGTTTGGATATGTGTAACACGACTGATTCCAGCCCAAAGTAAAGAAAGTTAGTTTCACTCGTCAGCAGCATGGGGAGCAGAGCAGGCACCTTCAAATTTTGTTCGGGGGGGGGGGGTGTCGACATGTTTTGGACCGACTGGAAGCATGCAGGCTGTTTGTGCTCTTAAGGACCTTTGATACAAGCAGTAAAAATTAACTGAGGCCTGAAGGTGCTGAAACTGAAAGGTGTGAGGGTCTGGGGGCAAAAAGGCCTTTGCATAGCAGCAGGGTTCTTCATAAATTGGGATCTTCAGGAATCAGGATAAATTTCAAGTAAACATCTCTCTTAGAAAAGCAGATTTTTTTTCGCAAGGAAACTCAATCACAAACAAAGGAAAGATCGCTTTTAGAGTGAAAGAGTAGCCCCTCACACTTTATCTCAAAGCTTCTTGACCAGACTGCACTTGCTGTTTCTTGTGCTGGGAAGTGCGTGGGTGAAAACAATCACTCAACAATAGACTATTGTTTTAGCCAAAGTGACGTGGGGAAGATCTTCCGGAGAAACAGCACAAAATGCAGACTGGCTTCTTGATTAAACTGTGCCTGTTTCGCTTTTACGGTGAAGGTTTGTTCTGTCAGGCCAGCCGATGGTGTCCATTTTCCGATTTCCAACTTCCAATTTCAACGCCATGCAATTACTATCACCAACACCATGGCCACCAAGAAGTTTTTGAGGCCCAGGAGCAAAACTGCAAATTGGCCCATGCAAGCGAACCCAGTTGAAACATTTTGTGATCACACTCTTTAGATTATATCTTAAAATTGCCTAAAATGCATTTCAAAACATTCCCTACAGTCAGAACGTTAAGAAATCTTCAAATAGGATGCCCCATAGACCCTGCCTGGGGACAAATTGCACACTGCTCCCCTCAGCAGTCCTGCCACTAATGGTACCCCAATGCCAGACTGGAAACTTTGTGTATTTCCAACAGCTTTCTACATTTGGACCAATCTTTGGGCAAAGAATACCTTTTACTTTGTCTTAGAACTCCCACAATCTAATGATTGCTTGGCCCAGACTGGGCACCTCTTGAGTGTTACTTCTGGGAACATTTTTGAAAATATCATCCTCTTCTTTGGCTTAGAACGACTCTCCAGAACATTGTTGAGCATTGCTTGTAAAGTTTCCAACCGTCATCATGGACCAAAACCTCTACCTAAGCTATTCAGCAATCGGACCAACTTGGATTCAAATCTTTGACATGGACCGACTTGTCATTTATGAGAAATATTTTGGACCAAGTCTGAAAATATTGGGATTGTCTCAATCCCCCAACATTCCCCCTAATGTGTGTCCCTGCACTCAGGAGGAACCGTTGGGTGGTACCGTAACCATCACAGCCTTTGGGGGGCAATCTTATTCTTATTTCTTACATCTTCAGAATATTCATTTAGTTTATATATGTGTGAAAGTAAAGACAGAAGATGTCAAATTTAAAGACAGAAGATGTCAAATTTAACTTTTCTGCTTTCTTGTTCATGGTTTCAAGTGACTTAGGGGTAAGTTGCAAGTAAAGACATATCATGTTGAATCAATGATAGGACACAAATTTTATCCTATCTTGTTTAAAAGGGTGTTCTCCAACCTTTAAGATGGTAGGGGTCATAGGGACTAATGGTTTGCGGTTTCTAGCTACTTGTGGAAGGTTCAACAGTTTTTGGTCATGAAAATGATGGTTTTAGGGTTCCTTTCTTTCTCAACGGTTTTCAAATTTCTTCACAAAACATGATTTGAGAAGTTAAATTGTTCCAAATTTAAGATGAAACCAACAAATAATTGTCCAGTACGCAGGACCGTCGAGAAGGGGGGGTAGAGGGGGTAAAAGGTCCAGGGCCTGGGCCCCAAAGGGACCCGTAAATATTTTGCGCCAGATAATTTTGTTATTGCTATACATCTCTGCAGTGCATTTTTATGGCATTTCATCTGCTTTAAAAGGGTATTTGCAAGAACTGTCTACTTTGTCTACTACGTCAGAAACCAAACCGTCGTATTGATATTTCTAATTTATCGAAACTGGTTTATATTAGCAAGTCAGTCGTTGGTGTCGTAGGGTCGTTGAGTTTCCATTCACATTCGATCTTTTCGGCCTTTGAGTCGCTCGTTCCCTCTGGCACAAACAAGGCATTACTAGCATGAAACGATGTCCTTGATTCATAAATATGATTTTTTGTATTGCTTTTACACGGATTGTTTAAGTAATTTTTTAGAATAATTTGGTCATAAAAGGGGCGTTTTCCTCATATTCCAGGAGACTTAAGGGCGTGGTCACGAAGAATTTTCTTGGGGCTACGCCCCCAAACCCCCCCAAGGCCTGTCCTCATAGATCACTCCAGGGCCCGAGCTGGCTCTCGACGGCCCTGCCAGTACGACATAACTTTGTGAACATTCTACAACAGTTATGTATGTACAGTGTGTCTCAATTAAATTTCTTGATGTTTAATTGAATAAAAATAGCAACAACATGAGGATGATCACGGCAAGAGAACTCTGTATATATCTAAGGTTTTGAAATAATTTTAGAGACCAGAATCTTGCCAATCGGTTGAAATTTCATTGAGTTGCAAGCTTTCAAAGATAAGAAATATGTGGCCGCTTGAACCAGAGAGTCCCCGGATTACTTGTAATGTAATGTGAAAGAGCTTGAACATTGAGGTAAAAGAAGGTTAGTCAATGTCATACTGCTTGTTGATATCAGAGCAAACCAAATAAAACTTGAATCCATTTCTCAAAGCAGTAATATGCTTGAAAGTAAGATTGTTGAAAGCCTGTCCGCATCCCTGAAACAGTTTCAGTTTGCAGTTTCATTTTATTTAAATTCTCTACATTCAAGTTATGCTAACAATACAAACAAATAACTAAACTACAAATATGAAAAATAATGCCACAAAGAATTAATATAATGGTACAGACAATTAATACAATATACAAATACAAGGAGGTCTAAATAAATTGGATGCAGGGAATTACTTAAAGGGAGGAGCTCTCTCAATAGGTAAAATAATCGAGGAGAGAGCCCCCCCCCCATCCTAAGATATAATCAAATGAATTTATAAGAGCTTAGATTGTGCATTTACAATTACCAAAATAGCCTGGATTCAGTGGTCAAGCTTGTTCAATAAATGAATTTTTAGTTTTGTTTTCAACATTGTTTTTGTTGGAGCATTTTGGAATTCCAAGGGTAACAATTTGCCCTGAAAAAATCGAGAAACACTACATGCAATGGACCAGGGCACTTTTACCAAAAAATTCCATGTAGAGGCCCTGGTTTCAGTTTTTGCACAAATGTGAACTTTAGAGGCTCATAACTCCTTGGATCTTTAGCAGATTTGCAAGATTTTGATGTCAAACATTAAATTAAAAATCTCAGGAGATGGGTTACTTAATCAAGTGCCCATTCAGCATGTCGCTTTTTTGCCCATTTTTAGTGACTGTATATTTAATCAAATGTTGAACAATTTTTTGAGAAACCCTGTTTGTATGTATAATTTTACCTTAAAAGTCAAATTACAAATAAATGAATAAAAGGAGAGTGCTCTTATCATAGGAATATGAATATTCACTGGCAAAAAGTTAAAAATGAAGTTTAAAAACACCCTACTGTAGGTTAAAAATGGCAGGCTGGGATAGCATTGAAAAGGTCAACATGGCCTTGTTTCCATAATGGTCCCTCTGGAGGTGTATCTCTCTGGAGGTGTTATCAAAAATAACTTTATAACTGGATTAAAAGGATTCCTGTAAAAACTTATTTCAAAACATGTATACTAAAACTTTTTCGTAGGCTGATTTTGGGTTTTGAATAATCTTTGCACAGGGGTATTATATTGACTTTGGAGATCATTAAAGAATTTGTCTTTGATCTTATGCTTGAAACTGTTGAGTTCTTTGCAGATTTTAGTTCTGATTGTAAATTGTTCCATAGTTTAGGTCCGAAATATGGGGGACAGTTTTGCCCAACGGGATGCTATTCTTTCGGAAAGGTTGTTAGATCTTCAACTTATTTGGCTCTGGCCAACTGGTAAGCATCTCAGACATGTAGGATTTGGCTAAACTATCAAAAAATTTGACAACCTTTACAGTAGCACATTGTTCAAATCTCTCTTTCAGATCTCTCTATCAAAAATTCACTTGTTAAAAGGAAATTTGGCTGCAGGATCTTTCTTGACTTACAGAAAACATTTGATACTGTAAACCATAGCTTGCTTTTGATAAGCTTGAAAATTATAGAATTTGAGAACCTGCCTTAGAGTGGTTGTTATCTTTAGTTATCAGGTAGAAAGCAATATGTTTCTGTGAATGGATCTATCTCCAGCCATTTAAATGTTAAATGTGGAGTTCCACAGGGTTCTGTCCTTGGTCCCTTCCTTAATGTTTATCAGTTATCTACCAAATTCATCATCTGTGCTCTTCTACTTATTGGCCCCTTATTTGCTGATGATACAAATATCTACGTTGGAGCTGAAATCTTGATATACTGCAAAGAATAGTAAGTAAGGATTTAAAAAATGTTTAAGAATCGTCTGATGTGGGCCTGATGTAAACAAATTGTTATTAAATGTCTAATGAGACTTTCATGATATTCAAGTTTCCTTAACACTCATCAATGGAAACATTAAATATTAAAATTGGAAATCAACAGTAAAACAGTCTAGGTATGTAAAATTTCTTGGCGTTCTTTTGAATGAAAATCTTAGCTGCAAATACCATTTAAACTCTCTGAAAAGCTGTCTAGAACATTAGGGTATTTTTTCAATGATGTTATGATCTGCCTGTACAATACATTATTTTCTTCCCTCTCTCCAATACTGTATAGTAGTATGGGGACTAACACATGATATTCATATCACACCCATATATCTGTTGCAAAAAGAGTGGTAAAAACTTTGGATTTAATATTGTACTTAACCCTCCACTCCCATCTTTTCTGACTTGAAAATCTTGGAGCTTCAAGATCTTTTTCTGTTAGAATTGCTCTGCTTTTTTAATGATTGTGTCAATAAGAACTCTCCTAATTGCTTCCTCGATTTATTTGAATAAGTGACAAATGTTCATCTGTGTGGTGCAAGGTAAAGCCACAGAAAATGGCACTTTCTAAACTCGAAAACTGCTTTTGTTACGTGGCATCAGGTCTGTGCGTTTCTTTGGTGCTAAATCTTGGAACAATTTTCCAGTCGATATAAAAGATCATCATCTGCCCTCAGTTTTCGTCAAAAGCTTCAAGCCATTTATTTATGAGAAATTATCAAAGTTGGCCCTAAAGTGATAAATATTGTTCTGGTCAATCAATAATGATTAGATACGATTCAGAAACATCCTATAAAACAGGGCGCTCTCTCCTCGATTAGTTTATATATTGAGATAGCTCCTCCTCAAGAAATCCCTTGCATGCAACATCCTATGTAACTGTTTTTATTGTATCTTGTTATAAGTATGTTTATGTAATTCGTACTCATTGTATGTAATTAGTGTTTTAGTAAGATATTGTATATAGAAGAATTTTAAAATGTATGAAGTGAACTGAAATGAACTGAACTGAACTTTCGCGGGGAGCTAATTTATATTTTAGAATTTTTAATTCCTGTATGTGCTCTTTTTTGAGATTCAAGAAAAGTCGGATACATTTATTTTGAGCAGTCTGAATTCTTTTGATTAATATTTTATTTAATAATGGAAACCAAGCGCTACTTGCATAGTCGATATGGGACTAAATAAGGGCGTTTGCTAGCAATCTGTGGAGGGAGAAGTCAAGAAAATGTTGCTTTCTGTAAAGAAATCCGAGCCTGCCATTGATTTTACTGAGGATCCTGGTAGCCATTGATTCGCCAGACAGATTCTCATCAAGAATACAGCCTAGATACGTAACTGCAGTGTGCTGATTAATCTTAATGTCACCTCTTCTGATGTATAGTCTTTTCAGTTGGTATTTTTATTTTTTCTACTAAAAAAGTATCAATTTGTTTTGTCCTCTCCGATATGAATGCTTAATCTGTTGTCAACGAACCAGTCGCAAAGACAATTGAAATTTCTGTTCAATTGCTTTTGTATTTCATTGATGTTATTGTCTCCAAAAACGACACAGGAGTCATCTGCATACAGCAGTAAGTCACAGTTCGCTGCATATGGCATGTCATTTACATAAGAGATGAAAATTTGTGGGCCAAGAATAGTTCTTTGTGGAACACCAGATGTTAAGTCATTAGATGATGAGAAATCTTTTCATATATTTACCGTACGAAGAAAGTCATTTTGTTAGGTATGATTGAAACCAAAATGTGACTGAGTCAGCAAAGCCAAAGAGCTTCATTTTTCGAGGAGAATCTCATGGTCGATGGTGTCAAATACTTTTTGTAGGTCTATTAATATCATGCCCATAAGCGTACTATTTTCAAATCCCAGTACGATTTTGTCACTTGGATAAGATAAACATGTGTCCGTTGAGGGTAAGGACGAAAGCCGGAATTGGTAGCGATAGGGAATTTGTTTTTGTCAAGGTATTCTTGTATCATCTCGTGGACAATTTTTCAATTACTTTAGAAATCTGCGGCAAAAGTGATACTGATGTGAGAGGTTCAATTTTCCAGCGTATTTAAGGAATTCGAATTAGCTTTTCCCCATGTGGGTCTTAAAAATGAAAACAAGGCAGCATCTGCAGCACATAACCAAGGCAGTCCATGCACAACTTGGCAAAATGTTGCTGACACTTTCAGCTGAAGTTTGAGGCAGTTTTACGGTTTTTATGAAATATTTTGCGGTTTTACGGTTTGCGGTGACCCCTTACGGCCCCCCCCCAAGATGGCATATTCCTTAAAATATTTCTGGGACAAGGGGCTAGGCCCCTATTTTCCACTCCCTCTGTTCCCCTGTCCAACCCACTTTAGTGGTGACTGGTGCAACTCTCCCATAGAGCATGAATTTGTGAAGTCGAGTTTTTTCTGATACGGTGGTAGACACCTTAGCTAACTCTACTACCAGGATTGCCAGGATCTTAATTCCAATCTTAATATCTCGGATTTTAATATCTAGAATCTTAATTTATCGGACCTTGAAACCTTGGATCTTATCATCTTGGACCTTAATACCTTGTATCTGAATATCGCAGATCTTGAATGTTATCTCAGATCTTGATTTCTCAGATCTTAACATCTTGGATGCTAACAGCTCAGATCTTAACTTACAGGTCGCGTCTTATCAGTGCTTTAGTTCTTAGAGAAAGAATGGCAACATTATCAAATCAAAATCTAGTAGCAGTGTGTCAAATGACATCAACAAGCAATAAGGATGCCAATTTACAAACAGTTCGAAGGCTTGTGAAAGAAACATCAGCATTAGGGGCTAAGGTAAGTTCAATTCTTTTCTATTTGATAGTTTGACACTTTTGACAATTTTATAGTTTGACACTTTTGACAGATTTTAATGTCGGTAGAACATATCTAAACCATGAAAAAATGCAATGTAAAATTCAATGCACATTGCCACAGAATTCATAGGAATGAAATTTACAGAAAATTGATAAATGTCACAGATCATCCTTTTTCTGTGCTGACGTAGAAACAATGGAAAGAGTGGTAAAGGTTGTCTCCTTGGATAAATCATGGATCCAATGCTGAAGAACAATATGCATGTTCAGCAATGTAGCCGCCAAGTTTCTCAAAAAGTTCTCGCGTTTGAAAGATCACTAACATTCCATTGTGGCATCTATCACAAAATTTGCCGTCCAGTCCCCATTGTCAATGATCCAGGTATATTGAAGTATGATAATTTTTTTTGTTTTTATTGCTCAAAGTGTATACAGTGATGCATCAAGAAACCTCTTTCTAGAAATTGGTACATCAGATGGAAATCACAGTATCACAATAAAACGGAGTGCAAGCACGACGACAAAAAAATCATATTTGTGGTATTTTCAGCATGTCAATTATCTATTTCTCTATTTTCCAATTTTCAAAGATTTGACAATGCAGTAATATACAGTAAAGACAAATCCATGTGACCAAGAGTATAAAGTTATGGTAACGACAAAAATCCATGTTCTAAGTGAGTGGGTAAGTCATAATTAGCTACAACGAACGTTTCGGACCAATTCCAAGGTCGATCATTAGCGTGTGAAATAGGGCGTACACAGCCATTAAATAGGGCAGTAACAATGAGTACCAAGAAAGGCAAAAAACGTGCAAAACACCGTAAGTAAGGGGAAAACCTGTCAATCAAGAGAATAAATCAAATCAGGGGGAAACATGGAAACAGCAAAAGCGAGTAAAATTAGAATAGCGCTAGGGGAATGGAGGACAATTGTGAATTAAGCATGGGCCTGTCCCGTAGGAACAGGTTCTGAGCTTTCTTTTTTCTGATCTTTACTCTTTAAGCAACATTGTTGGTCTTGAGCCAATATCTTGATATTTTTCATTATTTTTTAATCCTACAATAATATTACTTTATTGAATTCAGGACCAAACTAGAAGCTTAAACAAAACAGAAATTAATCTGTAGCCATCATCAGTGTTTTTGCAGTGTGCATTAAAACCAGGCAGCTCTATGAAGGGCCAGATTTTGCTAACTTCAAACCAATCACAAGACCAACTATGGTGATTATTCAAGCAGGAATACTTTCTTAGAACACCTAGTAGATCGTGACATTGCCAGTAACTTTTTGAGGAAGTTACTGATTTTAAAGGATGATTATTTACAACTGTTGCAGTTAATGTGTCATTCGGCATTAAGAAATTTTGCAAACAAATTGTTAGTGTTTTTATCAAAATGTTGTGATTTTGCTGAAAACTGAATGTGCCTGTAAACAACATGCGTTTATGCCTCCATGTAAGATATTGTCGAACGAATATGACGTGAAGTAGGATGCAACAATTCTTTTACATTCTTGTAGGTTGTTTTCTTTCCAGAATGTTTCGATTATGTTGGAGAAAACAGAGAGCAAACAATGGAGTTAGCAGAATCAATAGATGGCCCAACAATTTCTACGTTGAGAAGCCTTGCAAGTGAGCACAATGTGTGGCTTTTAATGGGTGGCTTCCACGAAAAGGTAATTGAATCCTCGATATTTCTTTGCTTAGTTCATTTCTATTTTTACATATGAAGCACCATGTATTTTCATAGGACTGATGACCTGAATTTTTGCTTTCACTTCAAAGTTCATTGAAAACATTAGCGGATGGAAGAGTTTGTGCAAGCCACGTATCACGACTTTACTGTGCACAGCTGGACAGGGGCGGCGCCAGCCTCCAAAAAGTGGGGTGGACACGCGAGCGGAGCGAGGAAAAAATGGGGGTCTGGGGGCTTGCATCCAGAAAATTTTTTAGGGCCACGCCCTCCAGAACGTCAGAAAACGCCCCTTTTGCAAGATAGGATAAAAATTATGTTCATCATTGATTTCACATTTTGGAAATTATTTGCAAGCCGTAATTCACTTCAAACTACAAACGAGAAAGAAAAGGAGTTGAATTTAACCTTTCTCTTAAATTACTTTCACATGAAAGGATGAATATCTGAGAAATGAAATTGCAATGGGAGCTCTGGCCATTTGAGGCGAATGAGTGTTGTGTGCGGGAATATATCAATGTAGAATGCAGATCTAAAATGGTTTTCATTGACGTTTCAAGTTGAACCCAAACTGACAGCCAAAATGAGGGAATATTAACTGTCTTTCTTTAGATAGTAAAACTACAGTCTAGTGTCCTTCAGAGTGGCAGTTTTCTGCATCCAGTTGTTTTAAATTTGTCCACGAGGCTACTCAGTTCTATCCTATCTGCCATATCTCGCTCGATGCTTATTTGGACAAGACTTTCCAGTCTTTCCCCCGAAATTGAAGCTCGAAGGTAATTGTTGATAATCTTTACTTTGCTGTGCGCCCTTTCACAAGATGCAACTGTTACTGGAAGGGTCGCTATTATTCTTACAACTTCGAAGATGTTTGGATAAAGGTTGTGCAGCGAATTCTTGCCAAAGACCTTCAACAGTTTAGGAAGGCAAAGCCAAGCTTGTGGTTTCTTTGCTACTTTCTCTTTCTCAGCTCTTTCCTTCTCTTTGATGTAGTCGAAATACTCTGTTTTCCATACTGCTATCTCGTTTGATTTTGCAAGCAGTATGAATTCGTTTGCTGCCATTTTACCGTCAAGTGCGTAGAATTCTCCCAATTCTTCTACTTTTGACACATTCTCTTCATTCAGCTTTGTCGGATTGAAAACGCTGGCAAGCGATAATATTTTGCATTTCATTTATTCTTATTTAGACACAATACCCTATCAGCATAACAAAGTAAATATAAATATTAATAACATCAAGAAAAAAATAAAGCTGCTCTTCCAAGGGGTTGTGTTTGTGTCCCTCTACCTTAAGAACTCCCTCAATCTTACTTTGAAGGAGCCCAATGAGGTAGAGTCTCGTATTTGCTTTGGGATCTCGTTCCAGGCACTTGCTCCTTGGTATCCAAAAGACTTTTTGCAGTACTCAAGACGAAGCCGAGGAATTTCGAAATCATCAATTTTTCTTGTGTTATATCTCGAAATATTCGACCTAGGAGTGAATTTATTTTTGAGGTTCTCTGGGCAGAGTCCATTGTTTATCTTGTATGTAGTAGTTAGCCTGTCATATTTTATTAGATTGCGTACATCGAGCCAATCACATACCCAGCCATCTTTGTGCCTTGCGCATTCAATTAGTCTGCGTGCCTGTTTTGCTGCCTCTGTAGGGATTCCAGTTTTGTGTTTGACAGACATCCCCAAATGAAACTGCAATATCTCAGATGGCTTTCAATCAATGCTCGATAAACAGTTGCCAATTGTTTCTGGGAGAGGATGTTTTTGAGTTTAAACATCGCCCCTAAACCGTTTTTTATCTTTCGCTTTACTGTTTTGAGTTGTTCCTCCCAATTCATGCTTTCGTCTATTATGACACCAAGATATTTTGTTTTTTGAGCTCTGCATAATTTTTGATCATCAACTTCGAGGTCAGGGAAATCTTTGGCTTTGTTCAGTTGTTTTGGATGCCCTATCAACATAAATTCGCTTTTTTCAGCATTTAAGCTAAGTTTGTTTTGCCTCATCCAGGATGAAACAAGATCAAGTTCGCCCTTTATCTCATTAAAGAGCTCGTTGATCTCATTGGAGGCATAAGAAATGCTCGTGTCATCCGCGTACATATTTGAACCTGCACCTGCTGAAAACCTCTTCTCGATCTCATTAAGCAGACGGTCAAGCAATGGCAAGAAAAATTCTCTCTTGAAAGCTGCATTACCACATGGATCGATTGTGGCTTGAGCGGCAGCCAAAATACCCTCCTCGTGTAGGAACGAAGATCCGTTCCGAAACTGTACCGGGATTGTTTTGCGACCAAACAATTCTTAATAAATACGACTTTGTACGTGGTAAGTAATAAAACACAACGTTTCGAGCATAACTCTTCATCAGGTGTGAGAGTAAGTTAGAGGAGCAATAGTAAAACGATAGATTAGAATAGCAGATTCGAATGATAAAGAAGGTTTAAGAGAACACCAAAGAATCTGGCGTCAAGTGAAAAATAGAATGCGCCGTGATACGCACAAGAGAAGTGGATAGGTGATTAAAGAATCAAATAAAAAAAAGCCAAATAATAAAATAAGAAAAAATAAAATGAATAAATAGATAGATAAATAACAGAATAAATAAATAAATGAATAAATGAATAAATAAATAATAGAATAAATGAATAAAGAGGATAATAGAGGAGGAGGACCTAGTACATGATTATCAAAGATACGAAAACTGTTTATTAAGTCCTGTTGGTACAAGTGTTCCGAGCTTAAATATAATGCGTTTTTCTAGAGTTTTTCGCCTAATAGAGTCTGAAGATGCAAAGGAAAGTCCAAGAATTTGTATATCGTTGATGGTGTGGCCTGTAGAATTGAAATGTAAAGAAACAGTGGAGTCAGGGTCGTCCTTGTGAGCATCTTGAAGGTGTATTTTCTTTTCCACATTGCGGAGATGTTCACCAAAACGTGCATTAAGTTGCCTTGATGTTTCACCAATGTAAAGCATGCCACAGGGTTTACAACTAATGTAGATTAGGCAGGAAGATGAGCAGGAGAAATGTGCATTGATATGGAAAGACTGGTTGTTGTTAGTAACGGTTGTTGGTGGATCGATGTGGATGCAAGTGCGGCACTTGTGATGATTACAAGGGAGAGTTCCAGGAGATTTGGTTGTTGAAGGCAATTTTGTACGTACGAGGAGGTCTTTTATATTTTTGTCACGTCTGTATGCCATGAGAGGAGGATTTTGAAATATGGCCGAGGTTTCGTCGTCATCGGTGAGTATGTGGAAATTGTTGTAAACAATGTCTTTAATTTGTTTGTTGAGGGGATCGTTCTCGAGTAGTTTGGTTGTTGACTGGGACCAAGGAGGCTTCCTGTGTCAAATTGGATACTTTGTCCATGGCAGAAGTGGTGATGTTGGATGGATAATTGCTGTTTTGGAAAAATGTAGACATTTCTTCTGTTTTGGTTTGAAAATCTTCATCTGTGGAACAAAGGCGGCGTAAACGGCAGAATTGTGAGTATGGGATGGAATCTTTGCAATTCTGTGGATGTGAAGAGTTGTAATCAAAATAGCAGTGGGCGTCGGTTTCTTGGTAGTGAACAGAGGTGGAGATGCGGTCTTCGGCTACGGAAAGTTGGATGTCGAGGAAAGAGAGACAGTCTTCTGAAATGATGTGCGTGAACTCCAGGGCTGGATGGAAATTGTTGACGAAATGGATGAAGGCTTGCAGTTGATCAAGTGGGAGTGATGTTGCACCAACAATGTCATCAATGTAACACATCAAGAGGCATGGGAAAGGACCAGTGTAGCTTTGGAAAATTAGCTCTTCTTGGTGTCCAACAAAGAGGCAGGCATAGGCTGGGCCTAATTTGCTCCCCATTGCAACACCAGAAGTTTGTAAATAGGCATCATCGTTAAACAGGAAAGCATTGGTGGTAAGAACAAGTTCAGCCAGGCGAATGAGAGTGTCAGTTGGAGGGGTTTGAATGGTACGTTTGTTGAGGAAATGTTTTAGGGCAAGCAGGCCATCCTTGTGTGGAATGACGGTGTAGAGAGACTTGACATCCATGGTGAAGAGATACCGATGATTACCACTGAATCTAAAATCTTTGAAAACGCGAAGTGCAGCAGAGGAATCTTTGATGTATGTGGGTAACTGTTTAACCAAAGGTGTGAGGAGCTGGTCAAGGTAGGTGGCGATATGTGCTGTAGGGCATGACACAGCAGAAACAATTGGGCGTCCAGGGTTGTTGGGTTTGTGTATCTTTGGAAGCATATAAAAAAGGGAAGTTCTTGGATGCTGAGAGTAGAGTTTCCTTGCATTTGGTGGCAGGTTATTTGATGAAATTTCTTCATTGACGATTTTGATTATCTGGTTGTTGAGATTTTTGTGGGATCCTTGTCAAGTTTCTTGCATGAAGAGGAATTTAGTTGTGAGTATCCTTCTTGCATATAGAGATCTTTCCGCCATACGACAATGTGGCCACCCTTGTCAGCTGGCTTGATCACAATGTATTGGCGGGATTTCAGTGATTTTAAAGCATGATATTCGTTTTTGGACGAATTGGATATGTGGGTTTTCTTCTGAAAATTGATCTTTGATATTTCGTAACGGCTTTTGTCAATATACAAATCCAGGGCAGAGTACCCACATACATCAAAGATTCCTCTGCTGCACTTCGCTTTTTCAAAGATTTTAGATTCAATGGTAATCATCGGTATCTCTTCACCATGGATGTCAAGTCTCTCTACACCGTCATTCCACACAAGGATGGCCTGCTTGCCCTAAAACATTTCCTCAACAAACGTACCATTCAAACCCCTCCAACTGACACTCTCATTCGCCTGGCTGAACTTGTTCTTACCACCAATGCTTTCCTGTTTAACGATGATGCCTATTTACAAAGTTCTGGTGTTGCAATGGGGAGCAAATTAGGCCCAGCCTATGCCTGCCTCTTTGTTGGACACCAAGAAGAGCTAATTTTCCAAAGCTACACTGGTCCTTTCCCATGCCTCTTGATGTGTTACATTGATGACATTGTTGGTGCAACATCACTCCCACTTGATCAACTGCAAGCCTTCATCCATTTCGTCAACAATTTCCATCCAGCCCTGGAGTTCACCCACATCATTTCAGAAGACTGTCTCTCTTTCCTCGACATCCAACTTTCCGTAGCCGAAGACCGCATCTCCACCTCTGTTCACTACAAAGAAACCGACGCCCACTGCTATTTTAATTACAACTCTTCACATCCACAGAAATGCAAAGATTCCATCCCATACTCACAATTCCGCCGTCTACGCCGCCTTTGTTCCACAGATGAAGATTTTCAAACCAAAACAGAAGAAATGTCTACATTTTTCCACAACAGCAATTATCCATCCAACATCACCACTTCTGCCATGGACAAAGTATCCAATTTGACACAAGAAGCCTCCTTGGTCCCAGTCAACAACCAAACTACTCGAGAACGATCCCCTCAACAAACAAGTTAAAGACATCGTTTACAACAATTTCCACATACTCACCGATGACGACGAAACCTCTGCCATATTTCAAAATCCTCCTCTCATGGCATACAGACGTGACAAAAATATAAAAGACCTCCTCGTACGTACAAAATTGCCTTCAACAACCAAGTCTCCTGGAACTCTCCCTTGTAATCATCACAAGTGCCGCACTTGCATCCACATCGATCCATCAACAACCGTTACTAACAACAACCAGTCTTTCCATATCAATGCACATTTCTCCTGCTCATCTTCCTGCCTAATCTACTGCATTAGTTGTAAAGCCTGTGGCATGCTATACATTGGTGAAACATCAAGGCAACTTAATGCACGTTTTGGTGAACATCTCCGCAATGTGGAAAAGAAAGTACACCTTCAAGATGCTCACAAGGACGACCCTGACTCCACTGTTTCTTTACATTCCAATTCTACAGGCCACTTCGTCAACGATATACAAATTTTTGGACTTTCCTTTGCATCTTTAGACTCTATTAGGCGAAAAACTCTAGAAAAACGCATTATATTTAAGCTCGGAACACTTGTACCAACAGGACTTAATAAGCAGTTTTCCTATCTTTGATAAGCATGTACTAGGTCCTCCTCCTCTGTTATCCTCTGTATTCATTTATTCTATTATTTATTTATTTATTTATTCAGTCATTCATTTATTCTGTTATTTATCTATCTATTTATTCATTTTATTTTTTCTTATTTTATTATTTGGCTTTTTTTATTTGATTCTTTAATCACCTATCCACTTCTCTTGTGCGTATCACGGCGCATTCTATTTCTCACTTGACGCCAGATTCTTTGGTGTTCTCTTAAACCTTCTCTATCATTCGAATCTGCTATTCTAATCTATCGTTTTACTATTGCTCCTCTAACTTACTCTCACACCTGATGAAGAGTTATGCTCGAAACGGTGTGTTTTATTACTTACCACGTACAAAGTCGTATTTATTAAGAATTGATTGTTTTCATTACTATAACGACGTACTACACGCAAAATCTACTGTTTTATTGTTTTGCGACGTTTCATAGAATTTTCGTTGTTCTCACTCTCGAATCTATGGAATGAGAATGCATTTTCTTGGCAGTAGCTTTCTGCTTCATCTACAAACTTTGCACATTCTTCTTTTTCATTACGAAATGCACTAAGAGAGCGTCTTTTTTTCATTCAATATGAAATTTACAATGATAAATTACCTAAGACAATAACTACGAAGCACTATACCACACTACAAGGACGATACCAGGAGGAGCAAAATATCATGGCTACCCCCTGGCATTTAACACAGAACACATAAACCTAAAATACAACTAATTATACGACACAAGAATCTATTAAGCTAATACAAGAAGAAGATTTTACAGATAAACGAAAAGGGAACTATTTAAGGAGAGGGGAGAAATTGAGGACAGGTTTTCATTACAACTTATTCAAAAAGTTTGGAGGCCTGGATATATTCTAGCGTTGCTGTTAGAATTTTTGCATTTGAATCTAATTATAACTGTTCATGGCTATAGAGGATGATTGTTAATAACTCTTCATTTGAAAGATTTATCAAACCATTGGGTAACAATGTCACATTTACACTGCTGAGAAGATCAAGTCTATTTGCATCGGCAGAGCACGAAATAGTGTTCCGTATCCTCAACACCATCATTTGTTGGGCACAAAGGGTTCAACGTATCCCTGAAGTTATGCTTAAATTTGTGAAAATTTAGCTTACTGAGTCCAACACGTAGCTGCGTTAAGATGGATAAGCCTTTTGGGTCATACGGCATCTTAGGCGAGAGAGCGTCTTAGGGCACCTATACCAGAGACGGCTGTGACTAAGTCCATATCTTTATCCTGCAGGTATTCGGATATGGACCTGCTCAACGAAAAACACTTCAGCAAGATATGGCAACCCAAAACGAATTTAAACTTCGTCATGCGAACAAGCATGCGTCAATTTGAACAAACATGCGAACAAGAATGCGTCAAAAGCAAGCATACGTCATGCGTAAATTATCTGACCTTGCAGTCCATCGCGTATCGGAAAAAGAATGCAATGCCACTTTCCTCTTTGCTATGCCTTTGAGTCGCAACTTGAGGTACAAAAGCCAGATGACTACGACTGATCGTTGAATTGTAAGCGAGGGGAACGAGTAGCAACCTTTATGAAGGAAAAATTGACCCCCCCCTCAACGTTTTTCGTCGAAGACGAATTAGAAAATCGATCCTAAAATAAAGTGGGGTGGACATGTCCACCCCAGTCCACCCCGTGGCACCGCCCCTGTAGCTGGACATTCAACCCTTTCGTGTCGAAGCCCTCCAAGTAGAACTAACCCCATGTAGCGTTGGGAGACATTGGACAGTTAATCTTTGGAAATTTACAGTGATTAAACCGAGTCTCTCATTCAGAATTAAGTGCATATCAGTATTCAGTTGGCGTTCAACTGTAAGACTGGGAAAAATCTGCCTTTTATATAAGTAAAATCCTTGAATGCACCAATGGACCTTTTGCTATTCTGAAAGCGAATGTAGATGGAACGATATTTCATTACAATTTGTAGGATTTTCGAATGTACGCAACTGTGATCGAAGCTCTAACACCACTCTATCGAACGTTGCGTAAAATTGTATAAAAATATCGCTCGATCCAGGCTCTTTTGTAGAATAGCTAAAAGGTCTATTACCCATTCAGCTTCTTCTTACCGCATAAATCAGTAAGCATTATGAAAGCAGTGAATTTAGCAGTTACTCATTTAGCCTCATCTCACACCCCCCCCCTCCACCCCGTATGAGTTGGTAAGCGTGTGTCGGTCTTCTTGATTACCCAGTGTATGTTTATCCATAGCATTTGTGCTTACGTGTCAATTAAGAGAGCTCTTCTTTCCAGTGATCGTAATTCTTCTATCTCAGGGCCCAGTAGAAGAACCAAAGAAGGTCCATAACACTCATTTAATAATTGACAGCAGTGGAGAGATTCAAGCCATTTACCGAAAAACACACCTTTTTGATGTTGATATTAAAGGTGGCGCTATACTCAATGAAAGTGAATATGTCATAGCTGGGCAAGAAATAGCAAAACCCGTTCAGACACCAGTTGGAAAAATTGGTTTGCAGATTGTATCCTTTCATTGTTTATTGCATTCATTAGCAAGAATCAAAACGCAAAGAATATCGATTTGTAAACCACAGTGATTGAGAATTGATAAACTACGGAAGTAATGGCAGAAATGTGGTTTGACTGCCATATTTATCTGGTATCTCTCTAAAATCGTCTCATGGAGGTATTGATGTACCAAACCATTATTCACATAGGAGTGGCGTGACACAATGGTGTAATCATCTGACTTTGCAGCCAGAACAGTCAGACGAATACAGTTCGAGCCCCGTTCGACCCCCATTACTTTAGTGTCGTGACAAGGGGCCGCTGACTCGATTAGGCCTTCTCTGCTTCTGCGATGCCAGTACTTGACGCTAAAAACCAAATCTTCACCTTCACTTTTCTTCATTTGCCTTAAGAAAAAGTTGGATTGAGCATGCATATCTGAGAAATTTTGTGAACTAGAAACGAATACCCTTGTTCTCAGCAGACAGCCGCTTGTAGCATGAAATTGCTTCCGATCTTGGAGCCCATTTTAGAGGGATAATCAACGATAGCCTTTAGGCAGGGAAATAACTGGAGTTATCTAGCGAATTACCTAATCAAAAATTTTTTCTTGATTTGGTTTACTGATGATCGAAGGATTTTAAAATCTATCAAGGGAATGACAACTTATAATTTGATAGATGGTTGCAGTCATTTCTTTGTGCATTACATAAATTGAACTAAGAATGATCAGTTTTACTAACAGGCAAGTTTTATTCACTTGTAAGCCTCGTTTCGCGTTGTTTCATTCATCGTTAGCTGATTTAGTTGCGCATTTGGTAGGACTATTTGGAAATGACTATGCTGACTATACGAGAAAATTTAGTAAAAGGAGATGGTTATGAAAATGTTCCGATTTCGATTTGATTTCATTGCCAGTGCGAGTGAAATGAAATGTTCAGTCAGAGCATGATAATATTGTGACAAAACTGTGGTTAGCTGAAATGAATGAGCTTGCAAATGAGTTTTGAAACGAAATAAAAAACAGGAAGAGGTAAAAGTGAATGTTTTTACTCACATATGCCTTCTTTCTTTGTTTATCGTATTGGGATTTTATTTGCCATTGATTTTCTTAACCATTCTAAAGTGCTACGATCTGCGCTTTCCAGAGCTTTCAATTTGTCAGACACAAATGGGTGCAGAGATATTGACTTTTCCATCAGCATTTACTGTAGTTACAGGAATGGCCCATTGGGAGGTAGGTGAATACTTATTTGTTAATGATTGGTGGATTCGGGGACATACGGAGAATTTTGTTCGATCCATTAAAGGGTTGTGCAAGGCTGAAAGATTGCATTTGCAAAATGCAAAAATGTTCTAAAAATACACTATTGAAGCGATGTCCCGCACGTGCTATGAACAATTGACAGCCAAAGAAACAAAGGTTTGCCTGAATGTTTACTTTGCTAGAGAAGCTGTTATTTCCAACTACTCAGGGGATAGATGGCGCCTTTTTCTGCTGCTTATTTTTGCCGCGACGCTCTTGTTATAGCCGCTGTTTCCCTCTCAATGTCAGTTTCAGTTGGTCTCATTTCATCTAGCTTGATTCTGATATGTATACTAGGTAGGCATCCTTGTTAGGTTTCATAGCCATTTTACCCCGTTGTAATTTAGGTTTATAAAGAGGCTTCCAGATGGTAAGGTTTTGTGCTGTGAAGCAAAAGTGAACGTTAATGAAAGTTGTATATTTTTGATCAATCTATAGAGGACATCAATACAATTGCATACTCCCTTTAAAGAATGCACATGAACTTGCTAGTTTCAAAAGTGGTAACCACAAAAGTTGTATATCTTCAATTCTATCCGATACAGGGTGTCCAAAAAATTTGTTCGATGTTTGACTAAATGCAAAAAAATAACAAAAAACTTAGCAGTATCCATGGCAAGGTAGGTCTATCCATAAAATCTTAAACTAATTTTAGACACCAGCATCGGCAGATCTGCTGAACATTCACAGCTTTGAAGTTCAAGTTTCGCAAAAGCTTAAGCTAGAGGCTTCTTGATGGCCTTTTCAATGAAAGTAGCAATGGGACTCTATTGTTTGTTGTTTTTCTTTAAATATTTCTGTAAGGATCTTCGATGACTTATCTTTCTCTAACATCAGTCGAAGTTTGTTTCTGGATGCTTGCATTTGAAAGTGGTTGCAAGAATTGAATTACTTTCAAAGTCCAATTTGTATCGCCCTGACATGAATCAAGAAACTACGCTTACACGGTATGGTAATTGCAACGGTTTTGGTTTGACTTTCCTTTAAGTACAAATTATAACAAGTAATTAGTAATAACAAGTAATTATGTTATTACTTGCTTCGAGGTTTTACTGAGTAATTTCGCAGTCCGAAACGAAAATATATGGACTCTATACTTAACGGTATCAAGAATATAAGTGACACATAAAAATTTGGTGGCAAGTATCTTAAAGTTTAAGAACCTTAATTTCTGATAAAAATAAGAGTGTAGCACAAGTCTTGTAACATTCGAACAGTTAATCGTAATGAAAGTTTTCGAATAACCATAGGAAGATCAGCAGAGGTATTGTTTTTCCTTGCTATCTTGTTGAAATGGACAGTTTAGCTAGTCTGAAAAGAATCAGAATCGAACGATATTTTGCAGCATTTCGTACAATTTGTGAACGTGTGCAATAGCTCTAACTCCGCTCAATCGAACCTAGTGCATAAAAATGAAAATATGACACTCGATCCAGGCTCTTATGTAGAATAGCTAAGCAGGGATATTTGATTGCATACAATCTTTCTTTTCAATGATAGGTGTTGTTGAGAGCAAGAGCAATAGAGAATCAGTGTTACGTTGTAGCTGCAGCACAAACTGGACAACATAATGACAAAAGAAAGTCTTATGGTCACTCTATGGTAAGTTATTTGACAACCTAGGGATAACAAGGGCTGACTTTGTAATGCAACAGCATCAGCTGCTTCAGATTGACGCCGCAATTCAAAGCGAAGTGCATGCAGAAAAAGGAAGTTCTCTCAACCAGCAAATCGAAACAAACCAAGTTTCAAAAGTTGTCCAAAGATCCAGTAGGGCAAACTATCGCCATGTGCGTGAAAAAAAGTTTTTAAAGGGGCATTCCGCGGGAAAAAACTGGATATCGGCGAACTGCGTCGTTTGCATATAAAACGAACATTCATATCATTATCAACATTTCCCGATATTTCTCCACCTTAAATAAAGCTCAAACCGGCCACAAACGACAGACCGAGAACTCAGCCATAACCTCGCATTTAAATCCGAGACAGATACCGTGAATTGTTGTTAAAGCCGATCATTTCTTTTGGTCGTAGGCGATCGTAGACAAATGAATGAACCAATACAACAGGATTTTCAAACTCAATTCTAAGAGCGACACGCAACAAATCCACCAATGCTCGCCGACGACTAACCGGCGGACAATAACGAAAATTTGCAACCTTTGTTCGCCAACAACGAAGCACAAAAATAGTAGGGTATTAAAATTGAAATCGGTCCAATTTTTTTCTCCATATCTTGCCTTTGAGAAGTGCGATCGAGGAAAGGAAAACGATGTCTGAGGGCTGAAAAAATCTGCTTTTCGATCGGGATAACGATATGAACCTTTGCGTGCATTTGATTTTCGCGGAATGTCCCTTTAAGGGAAAGTCATGAGTTTATAACGAACGAATTTGAATAAATCTAAAGATATGGTTGGCGGATTGTGTTTATTTGATTCAGGAGTTGATGAATACTTGTTTCATATTTCATATTTGTTAAATCTTCCATCTACTTATGTAAAATCTTCTGCTTGGCTTTTGAATAAAAAAACAAAAATCTGCCTGGAATGTCTTTCGATTTATCCGTCTTCTCTCGATTCTACTCGTGATTTCTCCATATCAAAGTCACCTTCTGCATGCCCAAGGCGATAGTTTTCAGGACTGATTTCAAGCAGCTCTTGTGACATTGCTTATTTCGAATTCATAGCTGAGAGAATTTCTTTTGTCTGCAGTCGCTAAGCGCTCGAATTGCAATGCCAATCAGATCAACGGATGCTATTGTATTACAACCTGCCCGTTGGGGGGGGGGGGTATTGACAGGCAGCAAACTTTCAGAGCAAATGGTCAACAAAATTTGCTAAAATGTCTCAGTGCACTTCGAAATCCGCTCATAGTTCTTTTTATCCAAAGCCCCCTATCGTTCGACATTTGATTGAATATTAGAAAAATAAGGATAACATAAAGATTGGAAAGATAACCCTGTCCCTAAGATTAGGAAATAATTTTAGAGACCAGGATCTTGCGAATTGGTTGAAAATTTACTGAGTTGCGAGCTTTCAAAGATAAAAAATATGCGATAGCAGAAACCAGAGATCCGCAGATTACTTGTAATGCGAAAAGCTCGAAGGCCGAGGCAATAGAAGCTTACCCAATGTCATATCTCTCTTTGATATTAGAGCAAATCAAATAGGAATTCTAAAGTAATTTGATCCTTGTGATCATTGTCAAAATTTGCTTAACATTGCTTATGTCCCAAAACAGTGGTTCAAAACATAATCGACGAAAGACTGAATCTGTGTCCTCAAGGTATCCATATTCTTGAATGTTAGATTATCGAAGGCCTGTTCAAATCCCATTTCGTTCGCCCTGAAACAATTGCGAAATAACAGAAACGATGGCCCATGAGACTTTTACCAAAACGTGCCATTTCGATGCCTCTGGTTTTAGCTTTCGCACAAACTGGAACTTCAATGCTTGTAACTCCATGAATTTTTAGCGGATTTGCTAGATTCTTATGTCAAAGTATAATTGATAAAATCTCAGGAAATGGGTATATAACCAAGTGTCCATTCGGCGTATCGTAATTTTTTACTATTTAATCAAACATGGAACAGTTTATTGAGACACCTTGTAGTTAAAGTTCAATGGCCCCTCTATTTTAGCTTCAAAGCTGAAAATAAAGCCAAAACATGGTCTTGTAATAGAGAACAAATGAAATGCTTGAAAATTCTGCAAGAAGTTCACAGCCCACTTTAGCACTGCAAATACTTTATTCTAGCTTAGGTTTCCTGAGAACATACATTTTCCAGTTTAATATGCTGTAAGTCAATTTTGTTTTCCAAAAAAGCATTCATTCTACGAAAGTGAACTTAACAAGAACTTTTCATAAAATACATTTTACGCATTTAGTGCACAGTGCAAAACGTTTTTATTGATGCACCTTTAAAATCAAACTTAAGGTCATGAATTAGATCATGTATAACGCTAAATACTTAAACCAGCTATCTCTTGAAGATAAGAAAACAAAATGGAAAATTGTTCCTTTTAGAAAAATCACAATTTATGTTTCACATAACAACGGCAACCAAATGTTTATAGTTCTGACGACATTTTGCTATGCTGAAATTTGTGATGAAACAGTTGTTTTATAATCGATAGAAATCAACAATAGTACTACTAACTCAACCTTTCAAAGCAGGGAAAGACAACTTCATCTAGCTTCCAATGCGAATGGTGCTAACAATTTTACAAAATCCAAGTTTCATAATCTGAAGTAAATAAAGGAAAAATCAACATTAAAGAAAATTAAGTAAAATGTGTGATTGCTGCAGTGTAAGTAATTATTCAGCAAAAACAGCGATCCCCACCGTCACCCAGTCACGAACCACCACCAATAAGGACAACGGCAGCACCCAGACCGCTTCAAAGTCGCTTGCCACTTCCAAACGACCCAGAAGAGTCCCAAACACAACTGCCACACCCATCGAGAGTAGTTCACAAGCAGGCAACAGCACCGGGGCCCAAATTTCGGTTGCACATGCACTCTGAAGGCTCATTTGACGTGAAGTCAACGCAGTCAACAAAAACATGTATATAACCTCAATGGAACTTGGAGGTTCAAGCACCAACAAGGTTAAAAATTTCATTTAGCTCTGTGGATCGTTGACTTTACATGGAACGACCAAGAGTACCCTGAAATTTAAAGATCGGCCTTGCAACCAAATTTTGGTGGTATTTTAAATTTGCGTTTAAAATAATTATTTGATCGAAGAAAGGAAAATATCTAATAACAATATTTACAAATATAAAAGAATTTGGAGGCACAAGGTAAAATTCTATTAAAAACACCCCCAGTTTAAAATGGCAGGGATAGCATTATAAGGTCAGTGTGACTTTGTTGCCATAATGGTCCCTCCAAAGGCGTCTTTAAAAGAAAAGTGTTCACAAAGGATACAAGACCCTTTTTGTCTCGCTAGTTAATGGAATTGCTGCATTTTCACATCGTTAGACAGTTCTGTTAAAGCTTTTTTGGATTTTGATATAATATATAGGGACTACTTTCCTGAGTTTGGAGGCCTTTCAAGAATTTGTCCTTGATATTATGCTTGAGGCTACAAATAAGGATGCAAACAAATCCGAAACAGGGTCAATAGATTAGATAAAGATTTGAAGCTCGACTTTTTACCAACAAGATTGCCCTCTGCAAAGGTAGTCTTAGAAATACTTGGAAAACCATTATCATGGTCCTCAATAAAAAGTCAAAAACTACTCAGATTCAGTCACTGGACGTTGATAGTAAGGATGTTACAGATATTAGTGCTGTTTCCCAGAAAATGGATGACTTCTTTTGTGATATTGGCAAATCCCTTTATGACAAAATTCCAGAAAAAAGCTAAGCTAGGAGTTAACCCTGAAAAGCTACTGTTTAAACTACAAGCATTTAATTTTCCACCGATAAAAAGGCTTTCGGTAAATTCAAAACGTCCAATGTTTTCGTTCCTGATGGTATTGTTAATAATTTCCTAAAGATGGGGATCTCTATCATTGCTGAATCTCACGGTAAGATTTTCAACCTCTCAATTGCCACAGGTGTCTTTCCTGAGAACTGGAAGACTGCAAGGGTTTCGCCAATCTTTGAAAGTGGAGAAGAAATCATTGTTCCAATCGCTGACCGATCTCTGTACTCCCTTTTCGTGCAAGACTTTTTGAGGCATTGATTTACAACCAACTATACAATTATCTGGGCAAAAATAAACTTCCGTTTTCTGGCCAATCAGGTTTAAGAGTACTACATTCCAATGAAACTTGCTTGCTCTCTGGCACGTATGACTGGAGCATTAATATTGACCACGGAAAAGTCACAGCAAATATTTTCATTGACTTAGAAACGTCTTTTGATACTGTTGATCATAAGATAATATCCAAAAGTTATCTAAGTACGGAATTCAAGGTCTTGAACTTCAAAGGTTTCAATCGAATCTTTTCAATAGGTATCAATTCACTAAGAAATATTTGCCAAAGCATGAACTTTGTAAATTACATTGGGAGTAATTGGGAGGTTTTGTAGAGTCACATTTTCGATACTGCTGTTCTGAGCGGGGGAAATGTCCTGAGTTCCGACTAGTTAAGCTTGAAAAATTGCAGAATCGTGCCGCTAGAATTGTCATAAAAAAATGCAGCTATAATGCTCATGCTGAAGCGTTGATTAAAGATTTAAACTGGTCAACTGTGAGAGAATTGATCAGATATGAGACAGCAACTATTGCATTTAAGCCTGTTAATAATCTCGCGCCTGATTATATCTCCTACTTGTTTGTCAGAAATTCTTCCGCAATACTATCAACCTATGAAATGCCGAGACTGACTTGCTAGTACCTTTCATGAAAACTAGTGATGGGCAGAAGGTGTTTGCATTTGCTGGAGTGAAAATTGGAATGATCTTAGCCGCGAGGTCAATCAAGCTTTCTCTTTATCTTCTTTTAAGAACAAGATAAAGACTTAGATGTAAATAATGTTGTAATTTATTGCAAATATGGTTGTAATTATACATTTTCCATTTTTTAATACTACGGTAGTATTAGTAGGGTTTTAATTTGTAAAGTTTTTAGCACGGCCCCCTGAAAATCAGCCATTATGACTGACGGGGCTACCGTCCTTAAATAAGTTTGAAATGAAAATGAAAAGAGGAGGCTGTTGACATCCTCAGCTGATTTTAGGTCAGAGTGTAAAGTGTTCCAGATTTAGGTCCTATATAATAGGGGCCATTTGCCCCGTGTTACTATTTCGCAAAAATTGGCCAGCTGATGAGAACATCTAGCGAAAACAGGTCTTACTTATAACGGCGCTGAATGATCAAAAAATTTGAAAACATTGGTAGCAGTGCAGTTTTCAAATCTCTCTTTTGTGGGGAGCCAATTTATGTCTTTAAATTCTTTGATTCCTATACGTGCTTTATTATTCGGATTCAAATAGCACCTGATACATTTATTTTAAGGAGGCAGTTACCCAAAAAAATCTTCTTGAAAACAATTTTTTGAGCATTTTTTCTTTTTTGTAAATTACGATTCCTCGTTCTCTAAAGAGTCCTTTGGCATAAATTTTTTGTGCCTTATTGCTACAATTTCTTCAGAAAAATGATCTTAATAGTTAGTACTCTCAATGTGATTCCCTAACAACCATGTTCCACCTTTATTTATCTTGGTTGCTAGGGGCTTTTTTAGCCCCAGCAAAATTGGACAAGTTCCATTTCGACTAGAAATTGTGAAGGAGCCCCCTTGAGTTCAATTCAACTCATTTTGGGTGAATCACATTGACTTGAATTGAAAAATTGCCATTAGATTGGAGGACGGAGCCAGCAATCGTTAGCTGTGATAGAAATTCGTACAAACACAGAGCTGTATCGCTGAATTTGTGATTCAAATATGCCAAGACTGAAAGTAAGAAAGCGGCAAAGGGTATTCCATGGGAAGAAATCATGGGAAACTGCTAAAAAAGATCCAGTAACGGCTGTAAACAGGCGTGAAGCCCAAGCCAGAAACGATAGGCCTAATATTGACACAACTCCCGTGGCTCGGCCCAGGTTAGCTGCACAACCGAGAAAGCTCAAGAATATGTCGGCTGAAAAGCTCAGAAATAGCGACTTTAACAAGCTGACTCAGGGCAGGATTATAACAAGGAGTCTTTCAAGAAAGTTTGCTCTACATGCAAAGCTTTCAGTGGAGCCTGCCCATGGAATGAAGCTCCAAGATTTCTCCATTTTGAGTACCTGTCTGGAAGAAGTGGCTGTTTGCAGATCTTGTATGAGTCAAAAGTCAAAGCTTAAAATTTTTCAGTGCAATAAAAGGAAAAATGGCCTTGCAGAGTCCTTGTTTGTAAGATGTTTGAATTGTGGATTTAAGACAGACTTCTGGTCAAGTAAAGCTCTGCCTGGTAAACGAGGCTCTTTTGAAGTGAATAGGCGATCAGTAATAGCATCAGTTGGAAGGAAGAATTTGAGTAAATTCTGCGCCAAGATGAACCTTCCATCTCCAGTGACCAAAAAGTCATATAACAATCACATCAAAGCAATAAAGAAAGTGCTTGTTGAGCAGGCAGAAGACAAAATGAATGCAGCTGCATCACGTTTGAGAGGTATAATTGAAACTGAAGAGCCAGAAAACATAACAATAGATGAAGCTGGAAATACCATTGCTAGTGTAGCTGTCACTGTTGATGGCACATGGCAAAAACGTGGGCACACCTCTAAAATAGGTGTTGTTTTTATTTTGTCAGTCAGAACAGGGGAAGTTCTTGATTACAAAGTTTTGAGTCATGTTTGTCATGCATGCATTGCACACAGGCATTTAGATAGAGATTCAGATGATTATAAAACATGGTTCAAAGAACACAGGAGCCAATGTCAGATAAATCACACTGGCTCATCTGGTCATATGGAAACAAAAGGGGCAATTGACCTGTTTTCTGATAGCATTGATAAAAGAAAGTTGAAGTACAGTCAGTTTGTGGGCGATGGTGATAGCAGCTGCTATGGTTCTGTAGCTGAGGCAATGCGAACAAAGTTCAATGCATCATATACTGTTATCAAAGAAGAATGTGTAGGGCATGTGCAGAAACGAATGGGTGCTGCCCTCACAAAGTACAAAAAGGAAATGAAGGGAACAAAATTGCTGGATGGCAAAGGAGTAGGGGGTGCTGGAAGATTGACACTGGAAATGATTAAGAAGATTCAGAACTATTATGGTTTTGCAATCAGACAGAATTCTGGAAATCTAGAGGGAATGAGAAGAGCTGTTAGAGCTATATTGTATCATATTGTTCAGAACCCAAATGAGTCATTAGAAGATCAACATTGCCACTGCCCACAAGGTCCAGACAGCTGGTGTAGATTCTGGAGAGACAGAGCAACAAATCAGGAAACATATTCAGAAAATGGAAGGCTACCCAATGCTTTCTTAAAAGATCTCAAGCCCATCTTTGAAAGATTAAGTCACAATGAGCTACTAAGTCGATGCTTAATGGGTCTCACACAAAACCAGAATGAAAGCATCAATGGTATTCTTTGGTCTCAGATCCCAAAAACTATGTTTTGTGGATTAGCAAAGGTGACAATTGGAGTGTGTGAGACAATTTGTGTTGCCAATACTGGAGCTGCATCTAAAGCCACAATGATACAAGGAATGGGGATGTCACCAGGAAAGAACATGTATGAGGCTCTTAGGTATGAAGACAAGGTTCGCATTCATGCGGCTGCTAGAAGAACATCTGACAAATATAGAATGCGCAGAAAGAAGTTAAGGTTTGGTAAAATGGAAAATAAGGCAGCAAAGCAAATAAGCTATAAATCTGGTAGCTTTGGTACTGGTACAGAACCAGAAACTATGAGTAAAAACTCTAAGGGAAAATCAAAAAGCAATCTTCAAGATAGCAGAAGAAATGCTAGAAACCAAAACAAGAAACAGAAAAGGAAGAAGAGCATGGAAAGTGTAGAGGAGCACATTTCAGCTCCAAAGATAACTTTTGTAGAAGAAGGGACACTTGGAATACTACTAAAGGTAGAGAGAACAAAGGCTAGGAAATGTTGAAACATTACGTTTTGTTCTGAGGTATGTTTTCTGGTGCTAAATAATATCAATGCTTGTGAAAATAGACATGCCAAACTTTAAGTACAGTTTTCTCAAAAGTAACTTTCCAAGGGAGTGTTATCTTCAGGAACATTTTATTTCTGAACCCTGTGCCCAGTTTACATCAAGTCTTCAGAGATGACTGCAAATAGACTGAGGAAACATATGAATTATCAAAAATTCAATATGTTGTGTTAAGGGTTTGTTACCATGGAAACTAGGGTTTTGGGGGTTACCCAAACAACAGTTGTTGCTAGGGAGAAACTGGTAATTCATTTTGAAGAGAACTTTTATACTAGAAGGATTCTTGAGGAATTTTGAATATCAGGAGTATAAATTTGGAGTAAAATGTACCTAAACGAAAAAAATGCCCCCTATGAATGGTAGGTTTCCATGGCAACCATTACCCCAAATTATCAACTAAATTAAATTTCTCATAAATGAATGCCTACTTTGCAAATAGTCAAAATTTTACTTTGATTGAGGAAACTGTTAAAATCTTACAGATCATTTTATCACAATCCACCTCCAGAATTTATTTGGGTAACTGCCTCCTTAAGCTGTGTGAATTTTTTTGGGTAACGTTTTATTGAGCAACAGAAACCTAGCACTGCATGCATAGTCTTTTATGGGAAACCTGGTACTTTGCTTTATCACCCTATTGTGGCAATTTTTGATAACTTGGTTAGTTTCAGACTACCTTTTTTGACCCTTTTCTCTGCAACTGGTTTTGAGCTGGTGACGTCATCAAATTGAAAACAGTAATCCAGAAAGGCGCGAAGAACTTCACAAACTGCAGTTTTCTTCAAATCCTACCCTTTTCCTGTTACTGTACAAATTTCTTCCAAACATGCCATGAATTTTTCCAAAGAATACTAAAATGATGCAGTTCCTGTAATTCTAATTTAGATACCAAAGATCGCTAAATTGGAATTCTGTATAGCAAAAGCCCTGGTAGCCGTTATCCATAAGTTTTCTTTTCTTTTGCTAGGTTATAGATCCATGGGGAGCTGTTACAGCACAATGCACTGAAGGCACTGGCTTTTGCTTAGCAAATCTGGACATGGAATATGTGCAAAGAATTCGTCGAAGTATGCCTGTATGGCAGCACAGAAGAAACGATCTTTACCATAATCCTCTAAAAGATGATTAATGGGACACAGAGGAATTAGACTCTGAAAAGGTCTGATCTAGGAACTGGGGAGGGGCAAAAGAGGGAAGTGTCTGTTGGAATGGGCTGCGTTTTGAATTCCACATACCTGATTTGAGTTATAGAGCTTTCTTTGTCATTTTTCCTGGACATTGATAGTCTGAAGCCGCACAATAGTATGTTTCAGTAGTAACACGTAAGATTTATCATAAAAACATTTTCATCACCTTAACGATAACCTTTTTTACCTCAGGTCAGATCTATGGAATTTGAAAATTTAGCTTATTCCTACAGGCTCTCTTCTGCCTTTTTATGTCATTTTTAAGCCTGTCGTCAGGCTACAGATGATTACCGTAGAAGCTCTATTTTGATCCTCCAGTCCCCGTTATTGTACCTGGACTGTTTGGGTGAAACCACTGCCCGGGGAGTAAAGAATTTCCTCTTCCAATTGTCTCTGAACTATAATTAGTATGCCATTGCAAAATGATAGAAGCATATCGTGCTAAGTTTACTTTTTAGAAGTGAAGAAAACATCACTGTCCAGCGATTTATATTAACAGTTTCATATCTTGTCTTTCTTTGTCAGAAATATGACGCCATAAATTTTAATTATGTAATGGAATTCATAATTTTTTTTATTCATATAAGAAATTTCCAACAAATTTTACATTCTTCTATACCTATGTAGCTACTATGCAATACTACAGGGACGATGCAAAGGGGAGCGAAGGACAACGACTCCCCCAGAGCCTGAACATAAAGACACGCAACTATATCTTGCATAAAACTAACTGTACACCACACACAATTAAAAGCCAAAGAATACTCTAGATTCTGTTTCACATTGGATGTCAGATCAGGGTTGGAAAGAAATAGAAAAAAGCCACGAGTGAATTCATAATTTGCTGACGTAAGCAAATATAGATAATGTATATATTAAACGAAAGTGCTTTTAAATGGCAATCGTTTGGTACCAAAGTTATAATTGCTTTTGTGATTTCTTTTTGACCACCCTGCAGATATCGGTATCTTCTGGCCACCTGACGTAAATTAAAAATGTGACGAGCCCAAATTTAACTGCCTATCAAAAACTAGGAAAATTCATTCAACCATTTTTCAGCTCTCTATCCAATTTTCTCTTTGTTTTACAATCAAGGATTTGGGTACGAGGCATTTTTGCCCATGACTCATAAAATATGGGTCAAGGTGTATTGACTCAACGAAATATGGGGCACAAGTAGGGAGGGGTAGGGACCTGGGTCGATGGTAACACTTTTTGCAAAATTGTTCGTATCGTCTGAGTAATGATTAATTGCATTCATGGAGGTAGATGACATTATCGTTGCATTTCTTGGAATGAAAACACACGTTAGTTTCAATCACGTACCGGATGATCGAAGCATCCACTGGGAAAAGAGGGGATAGACAGAGAAATGAACACAGTAGTCATACCTTGAACTGTCCAAGCAACATCTCAAAAGGTAGCGGAGTCTTTCAGCTACCTGCTGATACCTTGTTTGTATTCGCAGCATTTTATTTCAGGAAACTATGTGCTATCTAGTTCGCGAAATTTTTTCGGTCATCCGGTATAACCACTATTTCTGACGCTATTATAGTTATAAAATCAGTGTTCAAGTGTTACAATTGCCTCGGCAACAGTGGTCAGTTGCAACACATGGTTGGAGCAGCTGCAAGACCGTACATAGTGGGGGCAAGGGTGGCAGTTGCCCCCAGAAATTTTCAGAGTTAAGTTTGTGTTATTGTACAATGTATATCACATTCAACTTCTGAAGTCATGCAACTATTCAAACTTACAAACAACTTATTGTATGCCGAATAATATCACTTAATCAGATGAATTGCATTAACAAATAGACTGTTGCCATCAAAAGTTTTTGGAAGTTTTTGCTTTGTAAAATACAAGTTTCATTTTGACACTTCTTACATCGATGACTGGTATGAAGCAGTTCAGTTAAATTTTTTACATACCTTCATTGTTTCATACTTCTAATAATACAGTAACAGTTTTGCTGCTTAAAGATTCGCTAAAGATAATTTTTCAAAGGTTTACCGGAGATGAGTGGTACCTTTAGTGAAAAAATGTTCTTGAAGTCCAGTAAATCTACCATCTGAAGTTGCAAACCTAGTGTGTGTGTAGCAGCAGCTTAAAAAAAGTTGGTACAGTGAACAACAACGCTAGTATGCCCCTATTGCAATACCTTCTCGACCACCGCAACAGAACAGTTGTGCAGGTCACAACTTCTACACTCTATAGTAATGTAAATGACATAAATCTCTGAGGGTTTCAAGTAAATGTGAAGCTATACTTGGCGCTTTGCACAAGGAATGCTATGAACGCTATCTTTAAATAGTATGCCCACGATAGCTTTTTGACGGTGGAAATCAAAGGTCTTTACAAATCTACTATTTTGATGAACATTCGCTTCAACTTTTAAAGACAAATGAGTATTCAAGAAGTATTTGCAATGATCCACGTCAACTTAGGTTTGCATGAATTATCCTCTGTTTCATTGCATCCGAAGAATAATTGTCCTGAGCAAATGTTTTGCAAACAAAAAAGCGAAAACATTCCCATCTGCTCAATACTGTTCTTGAGGCCCTATTTTGCGAAACCCCTTAAAAAACACCATTTGCTGAGCCACTGCATTTCTGAAACTCACAAGCATGGGATTAATAATATATTCGTTGTTAAACAAGTTTTCGACGGTATTTTCCAGTGATTCAAAGGGCGCCATCTCAATTTTTTTCTGGGGGCAAGCCCCCAGACTCCATTCTCTTCTCTGTTCGACTCATTTCACCATGAATTTTGCAGCATCCACTGCCCCCCACCCCTACTGAAAATTTCCTGCGTACGGCCTTGGCGGCTGTTACGTCTTTAAAACAACTACAGATGATTATGGCATGACACCGCTTCTCTCATCAAATTTTACACCAGATTAATTCAACAAAATTGAATCAATTGAAAAAAGTAAGTTTTTTGTTTATAAATGTCGACGTTTACTTACCTCTTTAATGCTGCAAGAATACCCTGTTGGACCAGATTTGAAATTGAATCAAAACCACGCCAGACAAGCTTGCACGTTGCAACTGGCCCTGACGTCCGAGTTTTACATCTCATAAGCTGTTAAGCTTAAAGGTTTGAAAGCAGTTTTGATCCTAATTAGATGTAATGGCTGTGATATGAAAGTAAAATCGTTTGCTCAAGAGCAAAATCTTTCAGATACAATTTAAAGTGGAAGCAGGTTTTTACTTTCGTCCTAAAAAATATCTTTATCCTCCGAAAATTTCAAACTTGAATAAACATTCCTGCCACTCAAGTAGCGTATTATGACCTTGTTCTGTGGAAAAATCAATTTTTTGCACCTTTTTTACTAGGCGTGAAAACCAATGTTACAGTTGACCCGTGCCACAGTTGTCCCCTGTCTCTCCTACTAAAAAGCTATCACTTTTGTCCTCAACTTTGGGAATAAGTCCCCTCTCCGATAAGCCCTGTTTTCTCTTGATCGCTGCTTTTGGAGTCTCCCAAATTATATAATCCCTTGGGGGCTTAATGAAGCGTTTAAAGTACTTATGCCTGAAGGATGAAATTCAGAATTTATGAATTTCACTTATGGAATGAATTTATAACTGAGACAATGTTGTGAAACAAAAAGCTTAACGGTTAGGACGGAGTCTTCAAAGACCCTAACGTGGGTACTCACAATGTCATGCGCGTGGTTGCTATTGCCTCTTCTCGCATCAACAATAGACCTTTTAGCTCTTCTGGGAAAGAATCCGAATCGAACGATGTTGTGATGCAATTTGAAGGATTTTCGAATGTGCATAATAGTGTTAGAACCTCGAACGCCACTCGATCGAACCTCGCGTATAAAATTGTATAAAAACAACGCTCGATCCAGGCTCTTTTGTAGAATAGCTAAGAGATCTATTGTGAGGTTTATACAAGTAGCCAAATAGATAGAAATTAAGAAAAAGGACCTGCATTCTTTACTTCCTTTCAGAACATAACTAAAACAACGTATTCCATAAAAAACAGGAGGGCTTTGATCTGAAAATCCCTCTTTCTCATTTATTACAATTTTAATCATTCAGTAGGTAGTGAGTACTATTTTCCGGGTTCTAGTTCCAATGATTAGTCTTCAACAATATTTCTCCATCAAAGTGTTGTATTTCTATGTTTCCTGATACCCTTGCTGCACAAGCAATTCGTATGGCGCAGTCGTAATGCTGTAACTGTGGCTCCGCTGTCACACTTCAAAGTGATTCGCTCGCACTGTCGATTTCAAAAAATGCACAGAGGTGCCTTTCGAATAAACATTAGAAAGGCTGAAAAATACCTTGCCTTGCCAACTATCAAACAATAACAAAGATCAGTCTCTTCATGTTGACAGTAATGTTAAGGATGAGGCGTTACACTGTATCAGTACAACTATGGAACGGTAACGGTTGACAGATGTCACTAGTGGCTTCGTCTATAGAAGCAACCAGTTCCGTCTGCTTGATTCAACTACAATTTAGTAGAGCATTTTATTTGAAAACAACATTGTGTCTTTGCCTTTGTCAACATTGCGTCAACATTGGTCAGTAAGATTGCGTCTTACTGATCAGTTGAATTAGAACACTCTATCGTAATTGGCACCGTTCATGTTCATGTTCTGTGGCATAGGCTTATGAGAAGGCCCAGCTTGCGGTCTTGAGGCGTTGGTTCTTCTTGGTGGCGTCAAGTACTCAAACATGGACGTCTGTAACGTCGATAGAGTTCTAGTTAAATCACATGGCATTGGATCTGTCCAAAAGAAGTCATGATTCAAAGCTGCATCAGAATCGATCCGTTTGCTTGGGTCAAGGATCAACAGCTTATCAATCATGTCCAAGGCATACGGATCTTTGACATAAGATCTCAATCTCTCCTTCACCCGACGCTTCAAGTTCTGTGGCAGTTCCATCTTCGTAAAAAGCTCCAACTTATCAACACTAGGCCAAACTTCAGTGTTAATTGAACCGCATAAATTGCTGATGAAGGTCAGTTGGTTTTGCTCTGTGTTTCCTTGCATGATGGGACTTCTGGTCCACATTTCAGCCATAATACATCCTGCACCCCAAACATCAATCTGTGGTCCGTAGTTTCGCTCACCAAGAAGCAATTCAGGAGGTCGGTACCACAAAGTAACGACTCGGTTTGTGTATCTGTTCTTTTGAGGGTCCTTATTTAAGTGTATTGCACGTGCGAGGCCAAAGTCAGCAAGCTTCAAGACGCCACTTTTTGTGATGAGAACATTCGCGGCTTTCATATCTCTGTGGAGGATTTTGTTGAAATGGATAAAATATAAGGAGTTGAGTAGCATCTGCATGATCTTCTTAATTTCACCAAGATTGAACTTTACTGACTGGTTACTCAACAAGCCTGCCAAATCATGCTCACAGAATTCGAAGACCAAGTAGATGCTTGCTCTCTGGCGATTATATGCAGAGGCTGAAAAGAAACTTAATAAGTTAATGAAGAGCACTGTGTGACACAATACTGGCAAGCTACCGAGCGAGTGCAAACACGTGATCGCTTTTTACCTCCATTTCTCAACAGTTATCAAAGGAAATGAATTAAATTTATGAGTGGCTTTGAATAGCAAGGAAGACTTACGATGATGAGTCCCTTGTATCCCTGTGGTAAACCTTGCTCAACAGCTTGACGGAAGCACTATCATCAAGTCAAAAGAGCAGAGGCATACAAGGGACTCCAGGTCATAAGTCTGCAGCCAAGGTCTATCCAGAAATATCTTTGCATGTTTATTGTGGGTAATTCCATATAACCTCATCAGATGGATGTCAAGTCATGTTTTCGAAATCTTCCCAAATTTTTTCTCTAGCTAGTTAATCAGGAGCTGATTTCAAATATTTAATTTCAGCTCAATATCTCATTTGGTTGACAAGCAATAATTCATTGAACTTTTGGCCCATTTGTCAGTAAGGTGTTACTTTTCACGAGGTAGCATGTTTGAGACCTGATGGAACTAAAATAACATCTTTTTAGAATCGTTTCCACTTTGCTGTTGCTTTACATAGTTGAAAGCTTCACAAAAAAGTCAAATTTGACGGAACTATCGAAATCGTTTGCATGTATCGCTGCCTTAAAATCACACAAATGTCATGCCTTGATGTGTTAGAAATGAAGCACTCACATTTTTTGGTAATTATGTCTTTTAAAACATAAATGCTGGAAATTCGGTAGCTAGTACCATGAAACTGTGCCCATCGAAGAATGGAATAAAAATGAAACTGCAGTGTTTCACATATCAATGTGTCCAGTTAAGGCCAATGCAATGTTGATTAGACACCTCTGACCACATTTTTTGGGGAACTTTGTTAACTTTCAAAAAATATTTTCGAAATTTCTGTTCAATCGAAAATTTCCAAACTTGGTTCTTGATAATGTGCACTTATAAAAGTATGCTTAAGCGTTGAAAAAATCAATTTTATACTTTCACTTTTACTTTTTAAACAAATTTATGATCAGTAGTGATTTCCAAAGATTATCGTCCGTGCTTGATCTATCATTTCTAATGGGAGGGTACAAGCAGTGACATTTTGAATCCATTTGCATCCAAAGCATCTCGAGATTTAGAGCCATATTTTGTAACAGTTGTGACTATCAAATGGTTGTAGTCCATGCTGGATCTGTTATTTTGAATGTCAGGGTACAAACAGTGGCATTGAGCCAGGTAATGGACCAAGCACTGTTTGACCCTAGCATTAGACATAACAGAAAAGCACAACAGGCAACCATTTGATAATCATACTGTAACTGATACCATAAATGGTTCTTAATCTTGAGATGCATATAAAACATTAAAAATGCCAATATTTAAACCCTGACATCAGAAATAATACATCAAGCATAGAGGACAACCATTTGATAATCATAACTGCTACTTATGTGGAAGTAAATCTTGAGATGCAATTGATGTGAATAGATTCAAAATGCCACTGGTTGTACTCTGATATTTGAAATAAGTGATCAAGCATGGAGGACAATCATTTGGTAATTATAACTGGTGCTGTAAATGCCTCCAAAACTTGAGATACTTTGGATGCAAATGGATTCAAAATGCCGCTGCTTGTATCCTCCCATTACGATTAGGAATGATGGATCAAGCAAGGATGGTAAAATCTAGAGAAACATGTGATGCAAAAACTGGATCTTACATCCATGGTGTTGTGACTATAGTGTTACGGTGGAATCTTTAATCAACAAAGAATATTACATGTGTATCATACATAAAGCTACACAAGTCACTTTTGTCAACAATGCCTACTTCATAATTGAAATTAACAGACTTCCAATTCTCGTTAGATCTCTGGAATCGCCTCATGATGAGAACTCGACGTAGACAATCAACACAATTTTTCCTATTGCAATGATTATTCCGGACTATATGGTTTCAGACAGCTGAACATGGCATATATCTGCTATTTTGGATTTCAAGCCATTTCAAAGGGCGAAATGTGTATCTTGTGAAAGTATAAAATTGATTTTTTCAACGCTTAAGCATACTTTTATAAGTGCACATTATCAAGAACCAAGTTTGGAAATTTTCGATTGAACAGAAATTTTGAAAATATTTTTTGAAAGTTAACAAAGTTCCCCACAAAATGTGGTCAGAGGTGTCTAATCAACACTGCATTGGCCTTAACTGGACACATTGATATGTGAAACACTGCAGTTTCATTTTTATTCCATTCTTCGATGGGCACAGTTTCATGGTACTAGCTACCGAATTTCCAGCATTTATGTTTTAAAAGACATAATTAGCAAAAAATGTGAATGCTTCATTTCTAACACATCAAGGCATGACATTTGTGTGATTTTAAAGCAGCGATACATGCAAACGATTTCGATAGTTCCGTCAAATTTGACTTTTTTGTGAAGCTTTCAACTATGTAAAGCAACAGCAAAGTGGAAACGGTTCTAAAAAGATGTTATTTTAGTTCCATCAGGTCTCAAACATACTGCCTCATGAAAAGTAACACCTTACTGACAAATGGGCCAAAAGTTCAATGAATTATTGTTTGTCAACCAAATGAGATATTGAGCTGAAATTAAATATTTGAAATCAGCTCCTGATTAACTAGCTAGAGAAAAAATTTGGGAAGATTTCGAAAACATGACTTGACATCCAACTGATGAGGTTATATGGAATTACCCTTGTTTGTTTTAAAAGTATGGGCAAATGTAAAGGTTATCGGCAGGGCTAAGAGATGTGTTATGAACAAAGATTTGTACACGAATACAAAAAAAATTGAAATATGTGAAACTGCGACGTGCAAGAGCTTAGAATACGAAGAGTGCGTAGGGTTTTCCTTTGTTCTTTGCGAGAGACGGAATCATGTTTGCCTCTGCTACCTTGGGGTCAAACAACATTTATTTTCAAATTGTAAGTAGGGTGCCTACCTTCTATGAAATGTATTATTTATTTTGCAATACTCTTTTGACAACATAATACAAAGAGTGACTGCTGACTCCCCGTCACGTGAGTTCCTAAGATACAGGGTTGTGCCATTCAAATCATAAAAGTACCACCCATTAATCCATAATAGTTTCTGAATACCAGAATTTGAAATGGCATAGTTATCCTTACATCATCCTTGCTAGACAGCCGTTGCTCAATGTACTGTGTCAAGAAAACAGGACTACTAACAAACACAAATCATACAAGGTAGGTGCCCTTGATCATGGAAGCAATTTTGGGTTTGGAGGCTGCAAATTATCAAAGCTGATCCACCGTAGTGTGTGATTCTACATACTTTGGCTGCATGGGGTTTCACGGCCAAAAAAACTACAAAGTTAATTGGATGCTGCAACAATTTTGACAAATAATTTATGCTAACTCACCTTTTGTTCTGCAAATCTCTACCAAGTTGACAATATTTTCATGTCGTAGCAACTTCAAGATCTTAATTTCCCGCAGTGCAGTTATGGGAAACTGAATAACGAAAATATAATATTCCAAAATTAAACATACATACACTACATACATACAATACATACAGTACATACATACAAAGCCCCAAACAATTAAGACAATCTTTCAGGTGGCTCAAAAAATCTTCATGAGCTAAATCATGACTGGCTGTTCAAAATGAAACTTCATTGAAAAACGCTTTTCATCACTGCTTACTTGAAATGCCTGGCTTTCTTTTGAAATGCTGTATGCTCAAATTAGGCTATGAAGCTAAGCCAAATTATTACCAAAGTCAAACTAAGATTTTTAATCTTAGCTTGCTCATTTTGAGTCAAATAATCATCATCCATTTTCAGTCAACATTTTGTGGCAACTAACCGTAGAAATGGATTTGAAGCAGTCCAGAAAAGGCATTTTTTACAAAGTTATTGTCCCTCAATCCAATTTTGTGCTCACATGCAAATTTGGCAGTCATCATTTTCACATCTTTCAAACGTGGACCAGAAAAGAAGGGGAGAGCTAGAAGAACGGACGAGCCACTCTTGAGAATACTCTTGAGACTGTTTTTCAGAGGGCTCTACCTGTTTCTCAGAAGGTAGAGGGGCAATGCCCTTTTGGCCTAGTTTCTGCTTGGAAGCCCACAAACATCTGCTGCTGCCATGTCTGAGGTTCTGTCTTGCTGTTTTTTTGTTCAATCTTGAAAAACGCCTGTCTATAAAGGATACAGGAAGAACCTTTTTACATCAAAGAACACAAGGATACAATTTTTCATGGCTGTAAAATGTGGCCTGCACACTTGTTGCCATTGGCTTGAAAAAACAAAGCATTGGTTCAAAAATGAAATTAATATGACTCATGTGAGAGATTAGATAACCATGTGTATCGTTCTGTATGAGAGGATCTTTACCATTTGATTGAGTGATTTAGACCCTTTTTCAGCCTTCTTGCAACCAATGAATTTTTATAAATTTGAATTTAACATTGTCCTCCCTACTCATAACAAAACAAGAAAAATCACTAAATATGTAAGTGCATACCCCTTCTTTTTCATTGTCCATCAATACTTTCTTCAGGGCCACCAAAGCTCCAGACTTTCTGTGTCGAGCCTTGAAGACCTCTCTAAATAGAAGAACAATTATATATAACAAGCTGTTACTATTTCAAATGTATCCCTTGAGTAAGTAATACTTCTCATGCGATTCTCATTCTCATAAAAGAAGTTTGATGTTTGATTGAAGGCAAAATCAGCAGTGACACTCATCTCTCTGACTTGCAGCTGATAAGCACCAACAACTAACATTTGGGGTTATGGAGGAACCATTCAATATTCAGATATTCGTATGCCTACTTAGCTCAGGACAGACTTTGTAATCAACCGAAAGGATCTAACATTTCGCATTGCTGTTGTTGAATTAGAGCTGTTGGGAAAGTGTGAAACACTCACGGCAACGCTATCAACAGTCACTGATAACATTTATTTCAAAGTCCTTCAGCTACGTTCTACCATAAAATTACATGAAATTTCATCTCTGGCCTGATACTGGTCACAGCAAATCATAGTTAGAATCATAGTTTGATAAGCTTGCAAGATTTCATCTCTTTTAAACTTTATTTCATGTAAATATATATTTTGCAATAGTGTACGAGGTGTGAGAAGCCAAAGACAACAGCAAAGCAAGAACTACTAACGAAAGACTGTCATTTTTACGACCAGTATCATGTTATTGATTTTGTTGTTCTCATTCCTTTATAACATTAACAAAAGTATACTTGATTTGACCTAAGTTTTATTCACATAACTGGTTGCTTTGACTGATTAAGGTAGGTCACTGGTCGAAATTCACAAGAATTTCTTCTAAAACACAATCAAGTTTCTGTTGAGTTTACTTTTGGAAATTAGTTTAACAAGCATCTACTGCAAGGACAAGATTTTAGAACTTCAACCAGTGACCTGCCTTACGCAATTTTCAGAAATTTTCCCTCTTAAAAGTCACTAAGTCCTGTCTGTCTTTCTTAGGATGTTTTAGGCCTGCTTCGCAGTTGATGATGGGTGTCACAGCTGACCTCCAATATCCAAACCCTACTAGCAGGTAGGTAGGTAGGTAATCATATTTAACGTGGCTAGCCTGCGAAAAGTAGGAGAGACTTATTTCCAGCAGGGGCCACGGATGTTTTACCATCAACCCGCCGCTCACCACAGCTACCAGATTTCGCTCGCATGGCTCTGGTCGACCCAAGCTAGAGTTATGGACAGCGACCAAACCATCCAGCACAGGCTTTCCTTTTGTTGTTTTACAAAAATTTCGCAGCTGGAACCATGCCTAAAATTTAAAGTGCGCGGCAGAGAAATCGGCTGCGCAAGGCAAACTTTCCAGTTGGGCTCTTTGGGTAAAAGATGATGATCAATTTCACTTGCTACTAATTGTGTGCACACTTTACTTACCATGTGAAATTGCTCTGTGTAGTTTCAAGCAGTGTGAAATAATTGGCTGATTTGCACACACAAGATCGTACAACCAATTTCAAATACAACAATTTAGTGAGTGAATCTGAGTGACCAATTTCTCTTAAAGTAAAGCAGGCAAACCATTTGTGGCATATGAGGAATATATGTGGCATATATGCCACTGCCAATTTCTACTGTTGTGAAAAGCAGACACCATTTTCCAATTTCACAGCCAATAATTTCATTGATCTGGTGTTTTACCTGTGAAAAAAGTGCATTTGTCCTGATAGTTGATGCTGACCTTCTAATAGAAATTTCTATCATGGCTGCTATCAAGAAAATATCGCAACAATGACTGAAATTATGGTCTATCGTCAAGTTCAGTCAAATATGGTGATGGCAAAGTGAATGGTGGCCTAGGGTATCGGCGGTAAATTCCAGACGGTTTGGAGGTCTAAAGGAGCCGCGACTTTCCTTCCAAATTGAAAAACAAAATTATCACACTGAACTTACATCATTTTGTGTTTCTTTTCTTAACAGTTTGCAATTTTTTGCATCTTCCTGTGATTTCTGTACCTCTTCCTTTCCGTTGGGTTGTTTAGGCCTAAATTCTTGCGTGGCGGTATGTTCCGGACACAAAGAAGGATTTGGCATGCAAAACACTACGTTTCGTTGGTGATTCTTTAACATTTTATTTGGTTAGCTCTTGAAAGTTAATTCGTGTAGTTTTCATCGGCATCACTCTGTTTTGCTTGCATATCTGACAAGTTGAAAATCGTTGACCTGTTTATCGCAAGAAGCAACGTTGACACCATCTTTTCGAACGCACACAGGAGCACTGTTTGTTTATGAGGGATTTACAGTGAGCAGGAGTTTATTTCAAAAACTCAAGATATGTGAAAAGATCGAGTAAGAGATGGAGAACAAGAAAATAAAATGCAAGTTTGCTTTGCGATTGAAGGATTTTGCAAAACAGGTTTCATAAACCGATTGTCCGGCAAATACCTTCGTCCGGAATTTACCGCTGATACCATAGGCCTAAATAATTAAAGTTGTGTTCCGTATTGGTCAAACTCCATCATTCTTACCCAAACGTTCCTTGTCCAATTTTTGCCAGCTTTTCATATTTAGCAACTTCATGACAGAATGGGAAGTTGAAATCTTTGCTCATTGTTCGTAATGGACTACAAGGGCGACGATAACAAGTCTCCCTCCAACGAGCCTCACGCACACGAAGAGAAACGGAAAGATGGCGGCTGTTTTAGCAGCTCCTCCGCAAGCAATACCACAATGACTTCTGGGAAGCCAAATGACGTCAAGAAGGAATACGTTTCAACCTTGTTCCCAGGGTATCCTTACGTCATAACATACCCTGGGCTGCCATATCCAATGCACACATCATATGATCATAGAAATGTTGCACACTTCCCTGACCCGATCAAAAACACGAAGTCAGATAACGTAGAGCAACGAACTCTCTTTTTTTGAGCTAACTGTTCCGTTTGAGTGGTGTAATTTCTCCAAGGCCATTGAAATCCAATCCATGTCAATCTGCCGCCAAGCATGGGGATTAAAATGGCGCCTTTACGGGAGAGGTACAAACATTGAACTATAAATAAAACTCTGGAACGATGACCCATTGTTCAGTTTGCGTAACCAGTACTTACTGCCTGGGGAAATTCCTGCACGTATTGAATTCTGCGCTTCCCGTTGGAACGCACAGGAAAAGATGGACATGGATGGCATCGAGTTTTTACGGCTTTTCGCACAGTAAACAGTTTCAAATAGTTAGGGAAACATAGTTTAGGTAATTGTAGACCGTGTTTATAGTTGCAGTGCATGAAAAATAGGAAACTGCATCGTCTTATTCAGAAGTTTAGCAGTGAAGTATCAAGAAGCAGCAGCGATCGGAGGCCACTGTCACCACAGTTATCGTCAAAATCAACATGGAATAAATATAAATTTCAGACATGGAAACCTATAAAATTCAAGACAGTAAAGCAATGATTAAGAAGAAATTTGAAATATTACATTCGACACTTGCACTTACCAAATCCTTGAACTCAAAAGCCAAATTTTCGCATCATGTACATTTTGACTTTGATGCTGGTTGTTCCCTGTGGGCTTTTCCCATATTTTCGTAAACATCGTTTTGCAAAGTGACGATGCTACCCGTATTTGAGGGTTTTCGGTCGATTTTTATACATATCTTTACGGCTTTGGGGAAAGTCTTCTGAACTTTCCAGATTATAAGTTTAATTTACGGGGATGCAAGTGCACCCTCCGAGTGATTTTCGCGACAAAATTTATGAAATTATTCAAGAACATTTAAGTCAAAGTATTAAATTCCTTGCAAGAAAGGCATGCATGCTGACAGCTGAAAATAAATTTTATAGAGGTAATACACCTATCTTTTTTATAAGAAACTGCTTGAAGATATTATTTATTTTGTCAAGGGAAATTCTTGACATAGTTTTTCCTTATTTCCACTTTTTTGCTTTCAAAAAACTTTTCTTTCACGAAGGCAGAGACTCTTAAGAAACTCATAAGAAACTCTGAGTACTCAAAATCTGATAATTTTAAGAGACTTTCAGTACTGGCCAAAATTCTTAGTTTCGTGTACTAGTTAGTTTCGTTTCACAAAACGTGTACTATTATGCCGATATGAAGCAAACAAGATCCTACGTACTGGGTCTACTCATGGTCTGCTGGAGCCTCAAAATAAATACAGGAAAGACGCGAAAGCAAGCGAACAGGAGAAAACATATTGCATTTCACGGGTAAAAAAATTATCATGAGGAAAATTGATCATTTAAATGCTATTTATTCATAAATGTAAGTTTCAAACCTGGAAGAGTATATTCAGAGGGGTCAGACGGACTATCCTGGATCCAAGGGAGTTGGTTGAAATGCTTTCAGACAGGGCCGTGAGGATATATTTTGTTAAAAAGTTCAAGATTTGCTCAGAAAAAGCCTTGATAATATGTTTCTGTATAAAGCCGTCAATATTCACTTGAAAAAGCTACCAAAACTTACTGGGGGTCAACGGTTGCAACACGCTAGCCTGCTGCCATAAAAATATGTTTTGACCCTATAAGAGATTTCAAAAATGAATAAAATATACTCTGCCACATAATACAAAGTTTATTTATGAATTCTGGCCACAAAAATCACGTCTGAATTCACTCGTATTTGAATAAATGCGAAAGACATTTCTGGTTCTTCCCGTACGTGCTATGGCTGCGCCCATTGCCGCCATGATTGGTTACGCATTCCGAGCAAAGAGAACAATGGGGTTATCGTTCCAGACTTTTATTTATAGTTCAATGGGTACAAATAGAAGGAAAACAAGTCCATACTTCATGAAGTGATGATTTAGGATAGGAATAACTCCATGGATCACACATAAATCTTCTTTTTGGAATTCTGCGTTTCGTGGGGTCCGTGGTATACCAGGTGAGCCAAAAAAAATTGCCAACTTTTACAAATTCGTTGCACCAAGGGAACATCACAAACTTGAATGATTCCAATTTCAGTTAAAAGCCGAGATATCGAAGTATTTTTGTGCTTTTTCTCTCTGTCTTACCAGCACTAGAAGTTTAGCTAAATTAAACTTTATTAAAATTTCATAGTTGCAAAATGACTGAAAATGGGCCTAAAACATCAATGAAATCGTAAGGACTCTTTTCACACAGAACAATAGACAATGGGCCTTTTCACCACTCTCAATAGTTACATGAAGTAGATTTTCAAAACAAACCATGGATTTTCAATCATATGGCAATAAATGTACTAAATATAGCTCTAAACTACGAGGAATTGTATTTTTTCAATGTTCTGTGCGAGGAGTCCTTTCATGATTTGATCAATGTTTTATGTTTATATCTTAGTATAGTTTCTTATAAACCAGTTTCTTACATAAAAAACATGTATTCCATCTTTGACCTGTGGCCACTAATGGAAATTGAATAAATCTTGTCGCCATTCAGGATGTTTCTTTGTTCAATTTGAATCGAAACTTTAAATCACATACGAACATTGTTTTATGACCACAACTGACAATACACCAATACATATTGCACAAAGCAACAGGACAGATTAAAGCCTGGTTTCCATTTGATCGTTCACGATCGCTGAGGATCGCTGGAGTTTTGCAGCGATCTGGATCGCTCGTGATCGCTCACGATCTTTCACGATCGCTTAGGATCCCTGCGTTTCTGGATGCTTTTGGCGCGCTTTTTGCAGATTTCTGGAAATGGCGGAAGAAGACGAAAGATTTTTGGTGGAAGCAAGCTTTTTCGTGCTACTTGTATTGAAGAAGCAAATCGATCGGCATAAGCGAAGGCGGCATCGATTTTGGGTCAGAGAAATTTTTCAGAGAAGAAACGAATATGGTGTGTTTTACACTCTCATGCAGGAATTGCGACTGGGCGATCGTGAATACTTTTTTAGGTGAATACGTGCAAATATTTTTAGGGTAAAATTAATCTTGAAATCTGATGATTCTAAATAGATTTCTGAATGATTTTGCATATTTCGATTAAAAGTACCTTAGGGGTGTATAGCAACACTGATGCATCTGACGTAGGTTTGGGGCAACTACAATCTCTTACAAAGTGCTGGGGTGCTGGACCCCTCAGAAAATCCACGTCTTTCAGAAATACTGTCACCCTTCCCCCATTTCAATGTTGTTTGCTTTAGTGAATCATTCTTTTGCTGAATGTGCGTGAAAAAACCTCTTTTGAAATTCATTCAACATTGAAACAGGGGAGGGGGGCCGAAAATTCGATTTTTTCAACAGGGGTCCAACACTAAGAGATTGTAGGCTTGGACTAGCTAAGATGTCCATACTTTCCTTTGCATTTTGAAGATAGCTGCAAGCAGATTTGTCATTAGAAGTGCTTCATTTAATTTCTCTCAATTCTGTAGGTTTATTCGAATGTCACCTGAAAGATTCGAGCACTTGCTGTCAATCGTTGGACCCCACATATCAAAAAAGGCATTTAGATTTAGAGTTCCTATTCCTGCAAGTGAGCGTTTGGCATTGACATTACGGTATTTAGCGACAGGAGACTCACAGCAGTCACAATCCTTCTATTTCCGCATCGGGCGTGCAACTGTGTCTAAAATCATCCGGGAAACATGCAACATGCTTTGGAAATGTCTTCAACCAATTTACCTCAAGGCACCCAAAACGGAAGATGAATGGAAAGCCATTTCAAATGAATTCAATGAAGAATGGAATTTTCCTCATTGCCTGGGAGCATTGGATGGGAAACATATTGCAATGGAATGTCCTCATGGTGGTGGATCTGCATATTTTAACTACAAAAATTTCCACAGTATTGTTTTAATGGCCATATGTGATGCCAAATATTGTTTTACATTGGTTGACATTGGGGGTTATGGAAGAGAAAATGATGCTGGCTTACTGAGCCAGTCTCCATTTGGACAAGCACTTGAAAGTGGAAGGGGAAAGTTGGGTATCCCAGGACCTGAACAAGTAGGATCTTTTGATTTACCCTATGTGTTTGTGGGGGATGAAATTTTCCCACTAAAACCATGGCTTATGAAGCCATTTCCAGGAAGGAATTTGGATGAACAAAGGAGGATCTACAATTATAGGCAGTCAAGAGCCAGAAGAACAATTGAAAATTCTTTTGGTATCTTGGCTGCCAAGTGGCGCATCTTTCGAAGACCAATTCGTGCTGCTGCAAGCACAGTTGAAGGGATTGTCAAAGCAACTGTGTGTCTTCATAACTACTTGAGACTGACGGAAAATGCAAATTACATTCCAACTGGATTTGTTGATCGAGAGAGTGATAGTGGGGACATAATTCCTGGTGATTGGAGAAACATAGTTGATAATGATGAAAGTGGCCTTGGCAGTTTAGATCGCATTGGCAGTAACAGGTATGGTTTTGAAGCAAGCAGAGCCAGAGATGAATTTTTAAACTACTTTAACAGTACAGAAGGTGCAGTAAGTTGGCAAATACAACATGTCAGGGACTGTGGAAGAATAAACTTGCCAAACACAACTCTGTAGATATAATGAATGCACGTTTGCTTATAAATAAGAAATCAGCTCAATGACTATTTGAAATCTGTACTGTAAATTGTTGATAAGCTTCACATCCAAACAAGCCCCTGTTCAAAATTCACCATTCAAAAACAATACCAAGTTAGTAAGAATATACTATCAAGATATACACAGAAAAATATACCACATTTCAGCTTCTTCTAACAGCAAAAGTAGCATGTACAAGGTATAAAACTGTGAATAGCGTAATCAATGATTCTTGCAATTACTTTGACACTATTTGCGCAAAACAAGAAACTGAAAATCGATTTTCAAATGTATTGCAAGAACTGTTTTGGACAATACAAGACAAGAGCATATTTTAACTGTTGTGATGGACTTGTGTTGACAAGTGGAAGGCTATGCACTGTTAATGAAATTACCTGGCATTTCAACATACACTCATTTTTTTAAGAATTTGAGGTCTGAGGCTGGTGGTTAGCTATATTAAATTCTAGGACACTTTTGCTATCAAAAGTTTTCAATTAATTTATTATTTTTTAATGCTAGAAGTGTAGAGCTAACTCATTCTTGTTAAAAAGGCTCCCAAATTACTTCACAAAATCTCAAAACAGGTGATAACATAATTTGCGCCAACAGTGTCAAACACATGATATTACTGCACATGCCAAACATTTCTGTGTGCAATTACAAAAGTTTCTTCATTATCTTCATTTAAGTACTGTAGTTTCCTAAGTTTAATAAAATTGGGCCTATTTCTTAGCTGTTACAGAAAGATGAGTGTATTCCCATGAAATGTATTAGTGCAACTATAGAAATTCCTATAACTGTCAATATCATTCTGGAAAAAGTTAGTTATTAGCCTTACAGTTTTACCTTAGTGCCATAAATCAATATATGAAGCAAGTGATCTATTTAGAGTTGAGTATATGTTGCTTTTTCATTCCAGTTCTGAGGTGATGAATCAGGCGTTTGTGAGAATGATTCACCGGAATAAATGCTTTGTTGCATGTAGTTAGCTGGAGTGCTTGTGTTAAATGATGAGCCATTCAAGCCAGGAAAGCCAGTTATGGTTGTTTTCTGTTGTTGATGGTTTATTTCAGCATGGAACAAAAGCTGCTCCACTTGCAGCCTGAACATAGCTTTGGCTTGCTTAGGCAACTGCTTCATTCTGGGAATAAGGCTCCTGCAAAATAGGCTCTCTTCACCATCATCCTCAGGCATATCTTTTGAATTTCTAGTTGTTCTCCTCTGTAAATACTCTGAAAGAGAATTGGCTGTATTTATTAGTGTATTGTTCATGTCAGTCATTTGACCCTTGCCTTTCGAATTGGCCCAAGACTTCTTCATTATTTTCTTACCAGCTTTCTTGTCTTGCTTCATATCCTCCTCCTTTTCATCATCATCAGACAAGAATTCATGGTCTTTTCTCTTTAGAGAATCTTCATCATCAAGTTCGTCCAAAAACCTTCCGTCATCCTGGCCTTGGTCATCAATAAGATTCATACTGGGGCTACTGGCGCATGAGGAGGTTGAGGGCATAGATTCTGAAGAGATACTCGGCTTGCTCGGCAAGTTATCTGTTGTTTTCCTGTGCTCTATAAAAGCAGAAAGCCAGTCAAGATTGCCGAATTCTTGTGGAACTGGAACATCGGATCTTCCTGACCCAGAAGGAAGGTTTTTTCTTCGTTTTAAGAATCGTCCGTAGGCCGTCCTGATGTTCTTGAAAATTGCTTCAGCTTCTTGTGGCTCAACATTAAATTTTTCTCCTAACATCTTCCAGCAGTTCATCTTCTTATACTTATCTTTAAAATCCCGACTAAATTTATTGTACAAGCAGTCATACTTTTGCAGCTCTTCCATGAACTTAGCTTTGTCAAGCATTTTGTAGCTCTCCCTCTCCGCCATTTTGTCGAAGAAAATTGATGTGCATTGTGGGATAGTTGGATCGCTGTGGATCGTTTGGGATCGCTGGTGTGTTTCCATTTGGGTTTCAGGATCGCTTGCAGTCTTTCCGGATCGCTCAGGATCGCTGGAATAGAACTCATTTCTATTTCAGCGATCCTCGACGATCGGATCGTTGACGATCGCTGGGGATCGCTACAAATTTGACATGCGGTTTCCATTTGATCGTTTACGATCGCTGCAAAACTCCAGCGATCCTCAGCGATCGTTTGCGATCGTGAACGATCAAATGGAAACCAGGCTTAAGAAGGCCTTTGACTCGCCTTTGACCTTTGATCCCGGCAAACACTCGTCTGTCGTTTTCAGACGTTTCGTTCTGCTCAAACAAATGTCAAGTTGACAGTAAAAGAAAAGTAACCACGATTTGAACTGCTATGAATATGACACCATTATGGAGACTTTTGAAGAGGTTTTGGGGATTGGAACTGCAAAGAAGATGCTTTAGGAGCACGACATAAAACCCGAGTTTTTGTAAAGAATAGAGATTTCCAAGTTTAGGAAAGGGAGATGCCTAGTTGGGAGATTGATGGAGAAAGATAAATCAGAGTCCTGGCCATTCATCACAACATATTGAAACTTTGTCCATTTTTTCTTTGGTTGCATTCAAAATCATGGCCACCAAATCTATTTTAGGCTTTAATCCTGAGTGAAGGGGAGATTCTTTGATATTGATGTACTATCTTCATTCCTACAATACCCAAACGGTACAAGTTGTCTATTACTCATCTGGGGCTCATTAAGAAGATAAAAATGTGGCAACGATACATTTTAAAATGTTCATGATAATCATTCATTGATGCAAAAATCTACATTGATAAATCATTATTCGTAAATGATATTTTGAAAGTAAGATGATTGGAAAATATGTTTGTTCTATCCATAGAAGCACGCACTGCATTATGAATATGATGCATTCCCTAGCAAGCCACATTCATTTTGAAACCCTTTTTTCTAATTCTTGAGCAACTTCAAACTTTGAATCTCTATCGATCATCTCCTCGTCCTAGAACTTTGCGAATACTTGGTGTCTATTACCAAGCGACCAAGTCACCAATAGGGAGATGCAATAAAATTGCCTCATAATACAAATGTCAATTAGAATTCATCATGTTTTTTCAAAGTTTTCCCATGCTCTGTTGCCATACTGCCAACAAACAGACTAAAATGTAGCACAATTTCATCCGGGGACAGTTTTCCATCTCCATCATCATCAGCGCCGTCTATGAGGTGATTGGCCTCTTTTCGAGACTCTTCTCTGTTTGGAACAACCCATGCCTTTGTTTCTTCATAATCTAAAATGCCGTCTTTGTTTTTGTCAAGTGTTTCAATAAAATGCTTTCTGTCTTCTATGATCCATTCTGGTGCATCCGTTTTGTCGTTGTACTGCCCCAAAAACTCTTTCATATCGATTTTTCTGCAAAAAATTAAGGAGCTTCATTATCCATTTATTGACAAGGAAAAACATTGGTTATTGAGTGCAGCGTCAATTGGTTATTGAGTGTGCGGGGAATGGGGACAAAGTTCACCAATATATGGAACGGAATAAGGCCCCGTTCACACTACTCCGTTTTTGTTTGTATCCGTTTTTGTTGCATCGAAGCTACCCGTTCACACTGCTCCGTTTTTGTACAAAAACGGAGAGAAAAACCTCCGTTTTTGTGCGTTCACATTTATCTGCCTGATAACAAATACGGAGCCAAAGATATCCGTTTTTGTGCGTTCACATTGCTCCGGGTTTGTGAAGCTCATTGGATATTGGAGCGTTTTCAAAAACCTCCTCTTTTGTGAATATCCACTTTTGACAGAGTTTTCGAAAACCTCCGTTTTTGTGGCGTTTTTGTGCGGATCAGTGTGAACACTTTCACAAAAACGGAGGTTTTTCTCTCCGTTTTTGTACAAAAACGGAGTAATGTGTACGGGGTCTAAGAGTAATAGTTCAGATCTGCTATCATTGCATCATAAAATAGCTGCCCATCTCCCCCGCCCACTGTCTCAGGACCACAACGAAGTCAAACAAAGACGCACTCATTCCATGGAATAAGACTATTAAGAAGGCTTTTATGACACAACCTCTTATGTTTTCGCTATTGCACGAAGAATGTAGGTTATTTCTAGTAAAGCTATTGAAGGATTGTGATGATTCCACAAACCCGCAGACAGAGAGATATGGATTGTGGTTCTTTTAAAGTGATTCGCTGCTAGCGCCGCAAAAAGTTTGACATCGCAGGGTTGTTCTTTGACTATCCAATCATACTGGGATGTGCGCCAGTTTTGGGATGATTTTTGGAACTACAGTTTCGGGGACGAGATGCTCTTTTCACTGCTGTTTCCACCGCATCTTCTGCATTAGACACTTGGTTGTTAATGAATGCCAAATACGTAGGCTTTTCATTTTAGTTGTAGCTTCGCTTCTCTGAGCCGAATTTTCTACAACTGCTGAAGTGACATTGATTTGACAACAATAACAACATCAATAGACGATTACGGAAAAGATGGCGGACCTCATTTCACGCAATGCATGATAGGAATATGCCCCCTAGCAACGCATAGCTACCAAAACTTCCAACTGCAGCATAAAATCTTGACCACAGCTACGATGGACTTAGGCCGTCGCAGCTTTATCGTGAAATCTATGCGTATTCTTTGGGGCACCTGAAGTATACGAAGTCTTCTGAAGACGGTAGACTTCGCAGATAAAACCTCAGCCACACAAAGGATGCAAATTCTGAAAACAGCAGTCTCGAGAGTCGTCAGACTTGGCGGAGAGAAATCCCAAAACAATGAGGATTCGGAAAGAAAGTTAAAGAGTTCGAATGTTGTGTTCGGTCGAGTGAACTGAAGCCATTGCAATGCTCTTGTTATGAGTGTTATTATGCAAATCTCAACAAGAGAAGGTGATTTGCAATGTTCGTTCTTTTTTCGAATGTTTTTAGAACTTTTTATTCATCTCTCTTTTATTCACCTCTCCATTCTCTAATAAGTTATGTAAACAAGGCCAAAAATCTTCTTGAAATCTTGATGAAACGACGAAAACAGGAGGCTGCTACATCTTGATATTGCAGGGAAACTGTACAAACCGTACCTTATTGCGAGCAACGCCTTGGAAGAGTGTCAACTTCACGATAAAGTTGCGACGGCCTCAATCTATCGTAGCTGTGGTCAAGATTTTATGCTGCAGTTGTAAGTTTTGGTAGCTATGCGTTACTAGGGGGCATATTCCTATCATGCATTGCGTGAAATGAGGTCCGCCATCTTTTCCGTAATCGTCTATTAGATTTAACGAACTCGAGTTAAGGGATTTTAATGGTGGGTCTACCGAAGAAGTAGACTGCTTACGATGAGTCCCAGCAATCGCTATTCAAAACAAAATCACTACACCAATGCGAGACCGCTCATACTGGGAATCGTAATATAAAGACACTTTTTGGACAGACTGTTTCATTTTTGAACGCCCCTTAGAAGGAGGCTTGTGCGCAATCTGGGCATCATACTATGTAGGTATCACTTTTCCTTTGAAAAATACAAGTGTTCCTTTGCCACGGCCTTCTCGAACAGAGGCAGAAATAGTAATTTCCAAATAACGGCCCTTGACTATGAGTAGAAGTTCGAATGTCCTATCAATAGAGATAACTACGGACATATGATGAGTTTACCAAAGAAGTCCTGAAACCAGCTTATACTATAAAAGTAGTCTGCCGTCTCTCCTCGCGATACATATTGTTTTCACCAACCTGTCTCCATCTTGATCAATATCATCGATAACTTCATTCGCTGCAATATCCTGCATTTCTTTGCGATAGCTCTCTTCTGGGTGTCGGAAATACACATATTCATGTCTTTCCAATATCCCATCGTGATTTTCATCAGCTTCTTTGAATTTATTTTCGTCTCTTTTCAGTCTCCTCTTCAGTTCCTAACAAGCAAAACTATGTTGCTAAGGTTGAAATTTTGTCGTTTTACTAAAGACATCGAATGAATACACGTTTTCAATCATATGTTTCAATTAACAGCTCGTTTTAGATGATTTTTCAAATTTTCTTGATACGAAAATTCTGCCAATGGATTGGGATTCAGTACGCTAAGTTTAATCCAATTCCGAATTTCCATATTACTAGAGTATGCGGTTCGATTTATGGCGATGATGAATTTGGGAATTTACATGGGATTTGGACAGTCAAAGTCGTTCAAAATCGTTTAGGGTGTAACTTCACACCCTCAGGCCCAGTTTACACTACAACGTTTTCAAATGAAACGGTACGAAATCATGCCGTTTTGGCCTCCCGTTTACACTAAAACGTTTTCATAACCGGCTTCAAATGAAGACTATTTTGAAAACGGTACGATTTGAAAATGGCATGAGACGTTTCAATGCAAACGCTTGAAAAATGGAACGATTTCGTGAAGGATTCAAAGGGGGACAAAAGAATGATTTACCCCTTTCAATCAGTAACGAAATCTTTCCGTTTTCAAGCGTTTACACTGAAACGTTTCATGCCGTTTTCAAATCGTGCCGTTTTCAAAATCGTCTTCATTTGATGCCGGTTACGAAAACGTTTTAGTGTAAACGGGAGGCCAAAATGGCATGATTTTGTACCGTTTTCATTTGAAAATGGTATATAGTGTAAACGGGGCCTCAGTCATTAGGCCTATTCACAGTCATATCCCTTATAGATTTTCAAATTTGCAATCATCATAAAATTAAATTCGCTTACACTAACATCATCAACTATATTTTCATATTAAATTTAGGGTGCTGAATGTGAATATTGGGTCAGAAATTTCATATGCGCAAGTTAAAGAAATTTTAAAACTTCCAAAACCAGCCGCTTAGTTGAAAAGGTGTATTGATGAACTACGGCAGACACTAGTATCCGCAGCTTTTGATCGATAGCTATTCGATATAGACCATTTCTCTCATTGTGTCATACACCTGTTAGCGAGCAGCATGCGCCAACTCTGAAAAACCTGACAAAAGTGGTGGGAATTTTGAGGTAATTTTTCAATCTAAAGGTAAAGCCGACTAATTTCATGCCATTTTTCTTTGACAATTTTTGCCGACTTTTGGGATTGGGGGGGGGGGGAGTGACAAGTCCATGCAGTCCCCCCCTTCGTGGTGCAGCCACTGGCGAAAAGTGCATTGCATTTATGAACACAGTCTATTGATGCATTGACGACTTTCTTGCCTAAGGATCTTGCGTTGGGGTGAAAGCCGCCTTTTCACTGTGTATGTCTACAAAAACCAACTACTTAAAGTAACTCTGCTGTCCGCTTCAATGAGCATTGAGCTGCTGTTTTGCACAACCGATCTCCTTAGAAAACAGTTAATTCTCCAGTGTCATGGCCTATCGACTTTCGTCTAAGATGTTTGATTCCTATCTTTTTAAGGGGTACTAAGCCAAATCAAAGGTAAGCTATTGCAAAAGGGCTAGAGGGTCATCATGTTTAACTCTTGGCAGCGGCACGGCTTAGAATTGGCGGATACCTTAAAACTATTCCAAGGATAACTTGGGGGTGCAAAACATTTGAAATTGTTGAGGGGCTGTGAAATTTTCAAAGTGAATTCATGAGAAAATCTATTCGATAAGGCGCAAAAGCTTATTGAATATCATAACTTTGCACAGCTACCAGGCTATCAAATTTCTCAATGAAGGCCTTATAACTTTTCACTACATTTGCGTAAAAACTTTCCAGCTCATTGGCCATCCATCAAGTTGAAATAGCTTTCCTCCCCTAAGTAGTACTTTAGTCTCAGTGGAGCATCTCTGATGTGATTGTTGAAAACAATTTGATCGATTTTCCTTGGGGCTATGAAATTTCTTCTAATTTTTCAATGGTATGTGAAATTTTTCAGGAAAAAATGGCAGAGGTATGAGGACATTCACTCATTTAAAGAATTCTTACCCACCCCCGTACCCAGCGTTATAGATGAAAGACCCCTAAATAGAGCTTTTAAACAACAGACCTTATCCATAGATGCCTCATGATCCCAGTCTCCATAATGTGATGATTTGTATTCCTGCCAGCTGAGTTTACCATCCTTGTTCTTATCATCATCTCTTATGACGGCATCAAGCATTTCATACATGTATCGTGTCCGTTGTTGCTCAATCCATTCAAACAGCTCTTGTTCCACGACGAAACTATCCTTGTTCGTGTCGATCTTGCCTACGATGATTCTTAATCTTCGTTTGGACTCAGCATCAGAGAGATTATCAAAGTCATGTCCATGCCCTTTACCCAAGAAGGCTTCATGGTCGTATTCCACATTGTGTTCTTTTCCATGCTCATAATGTTGGCTTTCTGAGAGGGTTGCATGTGGGCCTTTGTGGTCAGAATGTGCATTAATGAGAATAAGAACTTGACTTAGTGCTACTCCAACGATAAGAAACATTTCTAGTTTGAATTTGCGTTATGATGCTTACTATAAAAACAAGAAGCGCCAAATTTACGACAGTAATTCTAAACAAATGTGACTGTAATTTGGTATGTGTAAAGCTCCAATCGCGAGTTACTCTTCTCAATTGCGTTTCTGATAAGAAGGTTTCCTCCTTGATTAAATCCCTGACAAAATATCTTTTTAGATAAGGATTCTTTGAGCTTGTTTGTCTTGAACTGGTCCAGCGTTATTCTCCTTCACAACAAAGAATTCTATCTACGTTTGCTCTTTCTCAAGCTTATTGGAAACTGATCATAGATCTAGCTTTGATGAGATCATATGAAATGGTTTTAGCTATGCTTGCGATCTTTCCAAAGAACGTTAAAATTTATCAAACCACTCATATATCAATTTCTTCGCTGTTGAAGACGTGCTCTAATTTCATTGAACGAAAAGAAGGCTGTTCAAATATGGTGCTATTGTCAAATCATTTCGATGAACAAAAGCAGTGCTAGACGCATAAAAACATGCTTGAATAGCTGGCAGTTGAAGAAACAATGCTATTGACTTAAAGCACTTGCTTTATCGTACACAAAAGAAGAGACACGAGCTTGAAGGTGATTGGCTCGCTTTGATATGGCTTAGCTTAGCACCAACAGTTCTCTTGCTAAACTTTTTCAAGAATAAAAGACCTTCCTTCAAATATCAATACCCAGGATTGATACAACTCAAAAATGTAGATTAAACGCGAAGCTAAATGACAGGCAGCAGCCAGCGAAATGAAACTGAGCTGAGCATCATTTTTTTTATAATTCAATAAATTGTTACAAATACATAATACGGTCAACACTACTTACAAGAAATTACTTTACTATACTCGTGGGACAAATACCCCTGGGGAGCAAAAGGCTGTGACCACCCCAAGGGAACTAACATAGTCAAAAAGAAAGAATAACTACTTAAACTTAAACAACACTACTAAAAACAGCACACACGGATAATAAGAACAAATTGATACCCAAGTCTGCTGCATATTAGACGTAAGAGCAAATCGATGGCGAGGAAACTTAGCTGGGGGAGGAAAACTGATCTTGGAGTTTCTTTAAGTATAAAAAAGGACCACCATGAAGTTTCTTGAGGTATGAAAAAAACCACCATGCACCTGCCGCCCAAAGGAGACAACAACAAAAGAAATGGGGGTGGGAACTTAGTGGTTTTAAGCCCCGTTAAAACGCTCTCAACAATTCACTGAACATCGCTCAACATTTGTAGAGGGCAAATGTTGAGAGCGTTTTAACACCTTGTTGAGTGATGTTCAGTGATGTTGAGCGGTGTTCAGCGATGTGATGTTGAGTACTATGGTTGAGTGGAGTTTGAAAGAAGTCAAAAATGTTCAGTGGGTGAACTCAACATTTCTATTGTTCTAGGTGTTGTTGAGCCATGTTGAGAGCGTTTTAACACCCTATCCAACAATGTTCAGTCGGCGCAAGCACACCAGGCTCATTTTTTTCGCGCCAAAGAAAGAAAGCGAAAGAAAGTTCAAAACATATCGAGACCTTCCTTAGTCCAAGTAGGTGAGAGAGAAGTCGAAGTTCATGAATCACTATGGCAAATCGCTGTGAAAGCATGGATGCAGGTGGCGGTGAATGCGAATTAGAAGATGTGACTATACACGACAAGCAGCAAGACAGATAGCAGGCTTTTGAAGAAGAGCAGGTCGATCTTGGGATTGAATCGTTGTGCCTGAAAAATCCTGCAGTAAGAAAACTATCAGATATAACTAATGTTGCGGGGGAAGAAAGCTAGAAGCCGAGAAGAATTGTCAACAAGTCCAAAACCATCGCTGAACAAATGTTGAGTCAAATTGTTGAGAGCGTTTTAACACCCTCACTCAACACCACTCAACATCACTAAACATCGCTCTACAAATATTGAGTGATGTTCAGTGCAATGTTGAGAGCGTTTTAACCTTTCTAGCACTTTCGTTAGAAAGGAAGCGACTAAACTCAAACCGACCTGTTTTGAGGATGAACTGTATAGTCAAGTTGAGAATAGTTCTATTGAGGTCGGAAGAGAACTTTTTATCGCCATACAGTAAAAGCTGAGTTAGGACCTTATTTGAAAGATTACTATGTCCAAAAGGTCGTAATATATCAGAGACTCGGAGCAAGAAAATCTCGTCGTTGAGCATCAATAGAGAGGCAAAGCAAGAAGTGCTCCGCATTTTCAATGCCATCATTCGAAGGGCACATGGAGTTTACAGTATGCCCAAGATTGTGTTTTAACTTGTGAAAGCTCAATTTGCTTAAACCAACTCTAAGTTGAGTAAGAAAAGATAAGCCTATTGGGTCATGAATTCCGAAGACAGGATTTGCAGGGGGGGCGGATGATAGGCAAAATTGGAAAGGGAATTTTAAGGAAATTTTTACCAGGGAGCTATATATCTTTATCTCTCTGCTTTTTACCAGGATGCACAGCGTTCTTTTAATCGAATTCCTATAGAATCGTTGAGAATTCGTAACTAGAATGCAATGCATATTGGTAAAAAGTTCCTTGCCGCCATCTTTAGCGTAATCGTCTATTCGAGGGGTAGCCTGCATTCCCAAAAGGAAGTAAATTTCATTGCTGCAGACAAGGCACTCTGGTTCCAAAACTAAACACTGCTAATAAATTTCGTGGCTTGCCGTCAGAGACGCACGCCGTTGGGTGACTTCAAAGCGAGGCGAAACTCACAGCGCAGTATTTCAGTACCTACCTGTATCTGTATCTTCCTCCAAAAAGAATTCAATTCAATGAACGCTTTCGATACAGAGGCGAGTTGAAACGTTTCCGTATCAACTCGGCGAATTCATTACGAGACTGAGCAGCACTCTTAGCTTGATCACTTAATCTTTCCCCATGGATCACGGATTGCTACGATTTTGTGTAAAGATGTAAAGATTGTTGCGATATGGACGCGCCCCCTTGTTGATACATCAGGTGCTAGACGCTTTTGCTGCTAAATATATAACTCGTAGTTGTTTTCTTGTCGATGGCATCCACAGAAAAGTACCCTTACAAACGATGCCAGAAACGTACCTTTTTTTGGTCGAGAGCAGACGCTCTCCGTGTTTGAACTTTGTATCTTGCGAATAAAATTTTATTGTTCGTTCCTATTTTTACTTAATTGTATTTTCTTTATAAGGTAAGATAGGTGTGCCTTATTGTTCATCGTCCTGCGATTTAAGTTAGGTTTTTTAGGATTTTTAGTGAGTCGAGACGAACACATAGCCGATGCCAAACTATTGATGCCGCGCATCAAGACGATTTAGCCGAAGCAATTGAAGAGACGAATTAACGACGAACTACCTAGGTTTTCATTTGATTTAACGATAGTTTTAAGTTAGGCAGGATAAGCTTCACTTATTAGTCGCTGCTGGAAGTTACTTTGGTTGTTTTGATTAAAGAGTTTTTGCTAAAGATCTTTATCCTCCTGCCGTTTTGCCTGCTGTGCCAAGCTGTTAATGTTAAGGTCGTAAGTTTATCTTTATATTTATTTCATTCTGGGTTCCTAAACAACTCACGCACTTGTTAAGCACGTCGGTAGCTTAACATTGGTGCCCCGTGTGAGGAACAAGAAGAGACAGAAGAATCATTCGCAGATATTTTCATTTTCTGTCCATTGTAGTTTCGAAGATTGAACCGTTAGCATTTTGGATTTGAATGGTTTGACAAAGTGGCGTGAGACAATTGATCTGTGATATTTACTGTATTGAACTTTCGTTGACTGAAATCGAGATCAATCACATTTTTCGGAACGTTTTCATCAATTGATGCATCAAAACTGTTTTGCTGTGATGACATTTTCTCTCTGTTTCCTTCGAATTCGTGATATTTTATGAATTTGGCATTTTGCCTGGTTGCATGCAGCACGAATTGCCTTTAGCATTTTAACATTGTTATATCTGATTATTCAATTGCCAAACTGCGTCACTTTGACACAAAGATGAACTAACATTTGTATCGTTTCAATTGTTTGAGCGTTCCTTTACTTTGCCCGAAGAATATTATTTGTGTGCCCTTTGACTTTTGAACTTTTTCACGTGTTCATTGATGGATATTCGAATGACAGAATGGTGTTTTACAGCGGTAATGGATATTTGAAATGGAAATTGTGGTATGACAAATCAACGAATAACGCAAAGGTATATTGGATTCTTGAAGGCATTTTGCCAAATTTCATATTGGATGAGTGCAAAATTCGGGATTTTGCGTATGCCTGATTCATAAATCTCAGTTCATACATTCCACATTTCGATTACTGATTTTTGTCATAGATGACACCTCATACTTGAGACAATGGAAGAAGCAGTCGGCGAGTTACAAACCCGATTAACTGCCGTTCAAGCAGCTCTTGAAGGCAATTTGCAGTCTGGTCTTTTCCAGCTTCGCTCATTTAACGGTTTGCCAAATGAAGACATTAATGAATGGCTCTCTCGTTTTGAAACTCTTGCCAAATTTCACACGTGGTCAAACGCGAAAAAGTTCAGGGGCGCAAATGCAAAATTTTTTCAGAGGGTGTGCGTTCAAAGGACCGAGTTTTTTCCACGACGGACCGACTGTCCAAAACAGATTCTGTTGCCAAAACGCCATGATTTAATGAAAATACAACTAAAATAACAGGCAGAATTATTTTCAGAACTATCGACACGAACCAAACATGGTTGTAACTAACCCTAAGTTGTCTCTGAGTAGTATCTTTAGCCATCTCCCCTGAATAAGGACACGCCCGTTGAGACAAAACTTGGGACGTTGAAACCAAATGTGAGCGAAGCGAGCAAAAATTGGGTTCGGGAGCTTGCCCCGAGGGAAATGTTTTGCTACCACACACTTGAGATCGTTGGAAAATGCCCCATTTTGTGAAGAATTCGCCTTTTAAAGGTGCAATAGAAATCAACCAACAGAAGGCTTTCCCGGTAAATTCTGAAAAAAGAACTTAAAATCACTTGGTAATAGATTGGTTTTTACTGTAGTTCTATGAAGTATACGCATGATAGTTTGATATTTCTCATATGTTCCTTGCAGCTTCATTTGCTTTAATCTTCTTTCCGTTAGTCTGATTTTCAGAGCCTTCTTCCGTGAAAAAGGAACAAACCAAGCGAATTATTTTGGGGACTGCGACGGGCCGAAAGGAATTAGGATGGTCCTATCAAAACCTCAAAAATAAGTATGCATTTTAGGCATGCAAGCAATATCCTTTTTGTTATGTGGGGGGGTCTTTGGGGTTGACGGTATTGCGGTTTTTGTCTATTTTGACGTCGGTTATTCGGTAATCTCCTTAAAATGGTGCGGTATTTCGGTTTTGGAGAATTCAGCGAGAACGGTTTTTAGTACATCGAGGCTTGGTATTCGGTATTGCGAGAGAAACTTTGGAACTTCCAATGAATCTGATGTGTTTCATTATGAAGCTTTCATATGAAAGGAGTGAAGTGATGAGGAAGTAACCATTTAAAGTGGCAGCGAGGGTCGGCTAATTTTCTGTTTGGCCCATACTCTAGGTATAGTAGGTAGAGCCATAAGATTCAATAAGCGGCCAGTCTGAAGCGACTGCTCTTCTAGGTACAATATATTGATGTTTCTAAGATAGCCCATAGGTGTCTGATTTCACAGGAGGCGTGGCCATGGGGCATACGAGGGCAGTTGCCCCCCCCCATCTTATTGAAAGATGGTCCGCAAGATTTCTTTAAAATTGAAGAGATAATGGCAGGGCATAGGATGAGTAAGAAAATTTTCGAAAAATGCTTGAAAACACGCTTGAAACAGTCATTGAGCTGGAGAGAAATGAAAAATGGCAAGAGGCTCATATTAGCTCTTTCGAAGTTCTTTGAACAATTGCAAAACTAATGTACTAGCAAGACAATACCTTTCATATGGAGTTAACTCCCTCCCCATTCAGCTGCAAAGAAATGGCACAGAACTTTGGACTGTCTGCATAATTTTCTAACATGGATCCGTCCATGGGACGAGAAATTTGTACGAAATAAGTAAGAATATGGACTGTTCATTCACCTTCAATAGCCAATGATGGTTATAGTGAGTCTTTGTTCGTCTTCGATAATCGTCAGTTTTAAAGTGCGGTATTGCGGTAAAAGGGAAATTTTCTTGCGGTTTTGCGGTATCACATACCCCCAAAGACCCCCCATTATGTTGACCACGACTTTGTGTTGGTCCTGGTGAAATCACCAAATGCCACATGTGGCAGGACCACCGGGAAGATTAATGTGCCACGGTCCAAAGGCGTTTACGTGGTATACTTAAGTCAGAGGCCCACCGTCCAAGGGGATGCGGAGGTGTGCTTCTCTGGTAACAATTCTTAAATCAAGGTGACTAAAGTGTGACCAAAAACTGTGTAGAGTTATGTCGACTTTGATTTGTTGAATTCGATAAAGTCTGACCGTGAAAAGGCAAAAATCGGATGACTGATGCCATGGCCAGACTGTCGAATTCGATTTTTCAGGAATTGGACGTGTTCTATCCATTCCTTTCGCTATATCGAACGGAAAATGAATGAAATTTTTCCTGACCCACGCTGAAGGTCATGGTTCCGCACTGCAATGCTTTGGAGATCACGTGATTCTTTGTGATTCTTTGTGATTTCGTCAAAATCTTCGCCAGTCATCCTCAAGTAATTATTATGGTGTTTTTCCTCCGTGAAACGCAAGACTTTCAACGGAGCATCGTAAGTCAAAATCGGTCCACACACGGCATGGACTGCTCGTTGTAACTGCCATGCCTTTGTCCATTTTTCTCGATTTTTCTTCTATTTTTGAGTTTTTTAGGCACCAAACCGATTATTATTGCTGCTGAAGCAACTTCTTCGTCCATTTTTTGCTAAATTTACAAGGAATCCATTTCGATTAAATCTGACCATGTAAAAGCTCACATTCGAGTCGACAAATCTGAAGGAAAAACTGATTCGACAAGTCGAATTCGACAAAATCTGACCGTGAGCGGCTTTAAATGGTTTTTGGCCACAGAACTACCATTATTTTGCAGAATAACGCAAACTAGATATCATTTGAAATAGCTTAGTGAGAGGAACTTGATTCTTGCTAGAGTTGTAACATTTTGTCTACTTAAGGGAGCTTTTGGAAATTTTTTGTTTCATCTCTCGACTAGCCATTATGCAGAAGCAAAGGTTCGATATGGTGATAACTAATAAATAGCCACGTTCTATTCTATACGTTTGTAAGGGCATCTTTTTGGGGGCTGCTCAAATCTCTAATTACAGCACTCTGGAGAAAATTGAATTTACAGAGTTTCAGTCTTTAGAATTTCGAATGCAGGAAATTTGTTCTCTTGCTCACCCGTTCCATGTCAATAGTTTAGTTGGTTTCTTTAACTGCTACTCCTTATCACTGTCTCCGCCCCTTCTCGATTTTCAGTTTATCATAGCTAACTGAGAAATTCTTGGTGCTTCATTTTTGATCACGGACTGTGGTATGGAGACCCTTCAGTCATATTCTGAAAAATGCTATGGTCTTAGAGGAAGACTTTGGCAAGTCCAGGGCCCCTATGGCTATGGGCTACAGTTTTTGAGCTCTCTCATCCCCTCTCTCGGCCCTGCAAGCGTGCCCCGGCCAGTCTTGGTTATTCAACTCCTTCCTTCCAAAGAAGCAGAACTACTGGACATCACCACTGTACGTTGACACAGCCGCATTGACTGGGACCGACTCCCGGACATTGTTCGTTAATTGGTCCTGCTAAAGAAACAAGATCACTATGGCTCACTTCGATACAGCATGGAATTAAGAGCAGAATCGGGACCGAATTCTGCTGTAACACAGCTTTGTGGTACAAACCGTTGACAAACATTAAGCGGTTCAAGTTCAGAGCCGGATCGGGACCGACTTTTACACCACAGAATAGCGACTGGGACCGGATGGTGAAATTATTAGGGGGGTGTCACACCCCCACACCCCCCTCATTTGCGCCCCTGAAAAAGTTGAGTGCGTTGCCACTCTCTTTGGGGGGGCCCTGTTAAAGCATGGTTCGATAACCAACCAGAAGAAACAACAGGTGATTTTAAACTTTTAACAGAAGGCCTCAGAACAAGGTTTGGCTCGCAAACACTGGAGTTTCTTTTCAGACAAGAGCTCTATGCTCGTAAACAAGGTCCTACAGAGCCACTTTCGATGTACACAGAGGATATAATCAAGAAAAGTCAACGTCTTGCCCTCTCTGACAAAGATTTGATGAATGTCTTTATAAATGTTTTGTGCGATGAAATAAAAACCCATGTCATTCTCAATCAACCAAAGTCCTTTGCCGAAGCTGAAAATCTTGCCCGTTTAAGAGAAGCTGTTTCCAAAAATTCCGGAGTTTCTAACTCGCTCACTGTTGCTCAGTTTGTTCTTCAGGAACAACGAATTAAGTAGTTGGAAAGCCACGTAAATCTCCTTGTTTCCCTTGCCGCCCGGAAGAAAAGTGACATGTCTCCCCAGTCAAATTTTGGGAATCAAAACTTTAACTCTGGAATTTCATCGCGGAATCAGTCAGCACAAGCTGTTTCTCAACAGCAGCCTGTGAATATTTCCGCTCTGGATGCCCCTGTGAATTCAGGAAACATGAAAGCCTTAAAAGATGAAATTGTAGCTGCCATAAACACTGGTTTTCAAAATAATCAATCTGGGGCATGTTGCCAAATATTGTAGTGAACGCCCCCAACAACCAGGTTCTTCCGTAGCCCAGCCGCAGCAAGCCTATTATGCTGCTACCCATCGACCGCAAGCTGTTTATACTGCTCCAAATCAACAAAAAGTTGCTTATGCTCCTGCTCAGCGACCAACCCAGGGAGGCCAAAATTTAAACAGGATGGGGCCTTCAACATGGGGGTACTGAGGGCCCAAACAGTAGTTCAAGAGTCAACACACCCCAAGCCTGTAGATAACACTGTAAGTACAAAAGACTTTGAATTTGAACAATGGGCAAAACAGCGTACATACGATCAAGAGTGGAAACGACGACCAAATATCGACAAACAATATGACGGAATTTCCCGCTCAATTTCATCCGATGATACAAAGGAAAGTAAGAATTTCGAAAACAATCCGTTTGCACCAAAGAACGCAACGCAGAATGCTGTCGAACAAATTTCCCACTCGCCAGAATTTCCCAATATTCCAAAATCTTCGGACCATGTTATTCCCTCTATCGATACCGGCAGCAATATTTCTTCGTTTTGGTCTGGGGCACTGTCCTAAAACAACCAACCAAATTGCTCGTGGACACTGGAGCCGCAGTAACTGTGATTAGTGACACATATTACCATGATATTTTGCGGCCTGTATGTGAACTAAAACGCAACGAACAGCTTGAAAGTGTAAAGACAGCGAATGGGAAGAGTGTTCCTGTAACTGGGTCTGTGTCGTTTCCTGTCATGATTGGTCAGCTTGCTTATACTTGTGACGCTGCAATTGTTCCAGGGTTAGCTTACAATATCGTACTTGGACGGGATTTCTTGCATAAATCTAGTGCAGTAATTGATGTACGCGGACAAACAGTGAAATTCTATGGTGACAATACCGTTTTCTTTGCGAATGGTGATGCGCCTCCACATAATTCAGAGGTCAGAGCAGCGCAGACTGTAGTAATTGATGCTCACAGTGAATCTGTTGTACCAGCTTATCTCAGAATATCGCCACCTGAACCTGTCATAGGACGTATTGAAGCCATCCCAAAACTTTCAGATCGCTATCAGCTATTTGCTGCTTCATCAGTTTCGTGCTGTAATGAAAGTGGTAAAGTTTCTTTTCGTCTGTTGAATCCAACAGAACAGCCAGTACTTTTGCATAAAGGAACAACGATCGGTCAGTTTTTAGAGCATAATCCAGATGATATCATCTTCTCTCTGGATCCTGAACCTTCTACTTCGTCATTCGAGCCTTCAGCTCCAATGGAAGCTAAGAAAGAGTTTCTCTCTCGCTTTGCCTCATTTCCGAGTCAAGCTCTACCTGACTCTGAGAATGAACAGTTGGCAGATCTTCTTGAGAACTATGCTGATATTTTTGCTTCATCTAGTCTAGACCTTGGCCGCACATCCATCGTGCAACATACTATTGATACAGGCGATGCTAGGCCTATTAAGCAGTCACCATACAGGGCTTCTCAAGCTCAACGAGCTGAGATCGAGACTCACATTTCAAACATGTTAGAACAGGGCATCATAAAGGTTTCTTCAAGCCCTTGGAGCTCACCTGTCGTACTTGTTAAGAAGAAGGATGGGACTACACGATTTTGTGTAGATTATCGGAAACTCAATGCAGTTACACGTAAAGATAGCTACCCGTTATCTCGAATAGATGACGTTCTTGATTCCTTGACAGGATCGAAGTATTTCACCACACTTGATCTTCAATCAGGGTACCATCAAGTAGCTATGAGTCCAGGTTCCCAAGATAAAACGGCTTTTGTCACACATGCAGGTGTCTATTCCTATGACGTCATGAGCTACGGGTTGTGTAATGCGCCTCCATGCTTCCAACGTTTGATGTCACGTGTGCTCCATGGCCTCGAGTGGAGAATATGTCTTGTCTATATCGATGACGTCATTGTTTTTGCTCTGAGCCTCGATGAACATTTGTCTCGGTTGCAATTAGTTTTTGATCGGTTGCGCCAAGCAAACTTGAAGCTTAAACCTTCAAAGTGTTATTTTGCAAAGGCTTCTGTAAACTTTCTTGGCTTTGTTGTGTCTGCTGCTGGAATTTCACCAGATCCAGAGAAGATCTCTGCTGTTAAGTCTTTTCCCACACCAAAATCGGTGAAGGATATTCGTAGTTCTTTGGGACTTGCAAATTACTACCGTCGCTTTGTACATAACTTTGCTAAAATTGCTTTACCGTTGAACAGACTGACTCACAAAGATGTACCGTTTGTTTGGACAGCAGAATGTGAAGGAGCTTTTCTTGAATTGAAACGGTGTCTGTGTTCGCCGCCCATCCTTGCCTATCCTGACTTTAGTCAGCCTTTTCACCTGTACACAGACTCTGTCGAGCAAGCAACTCTGTTCTAGGCTACATTTTGGGACAGAGTATTAATGGCCAGGAATGTGTCATTGCATACGGTGGACGCGAGCTCAGTCATGCTGAAACAAATTATAATACCACCGAACGAGAAGCTTTAGCTGTAGTTGACGGTGTCAAGCGTTATCAGTCCTACCTTTCAGGTAATAATCATAATCATAATCATAAACTTATTTACAGTTGGTTTGTTAGTAGCTAACAATAGCTAATTTACACCAACTATCTACCAAATATACAGTATAACAGAATATATAAAACCTTGAATTAAGTGCAAATGTAGCACGTGCAGATGTTGCCATCCCAGCAACGTGTTTCTTGTTTGAATTTCACGAGAGAGGTTGTCAATTTTAGGTCATCAATAAGAACAATCCACAACAGACTCCCTCTAAAGGACAGGGAATTTATTCCGTAGCGTTGAGAACTCACCGAGGGGAGCTTGCATAGTTCCTTAGTCCGAAGGTTGTAGGGAACATCTTTCTTGACAAAAAAATCCCACATGTACTCAGGATTGAGATGGTTCATTGATTTGTAGATCTCCACCATGAGGTTTTGTAGATTCTTTCTATGTATTGTCTTTGTATCACCCCTATCTACAAGTTCCTCAAACGTGGCTTCATAGTCTCTATATAAAGTTCTTAGTGCGCGTTTGTGGGTCCTATTGATTTCAATGTTTGCAACTTTGCTACAAAATAACCAGATCAGAGGGCAATAGGAAAAATTCGACATTATCACGGAGTTTAAAAGTAACTTTGACCTTTGCTCTCCTAAATATGGTCTTAACCTTCCAAATGCATACAATTTTTGGTTGACCTTCTTACATATCTCTTTCACATGTGTTTCAAACTTCATTGAGTTGTCAATGTTTACACCCAGAAGTTTTACATGTTCGCTTGATGGAATCAGTTGGCCGTTCATGTTAAGGCATAGTTTCTTTGCTCCCTTTAGCCCCAAAAACATTATTTGGAATTTTGAAGGATTGGTACTAATGCCGTTGTTATTAAACCATTGCATTAATCCCTGTAGGTCATTCTCAGGTACGAAGTTTTTCATCCATACTGATCACGGTAGCCTTTCTTGGCTCATGCGTATCAAGGACCCTACTGGTAGGCTTGCACGTTGGGCCTTGCAGTTACAACAGTATGACTTTGAAATCATTCATCGTGCTGGTACTGCAAATGGAAATGCAGATGCTCTTTCACGTCGTTCTTATGTTGTTCCTTTGTCTGTCTCTCAAGAGGCACCAGTCAAGTTACCTTTAGGAGTTATCGAGCCTTCATGTCCTCCTGCTGCTACTCTGTACACCTTACAGCTTCAGGACCCAGATCTTGTCCCAATTATCCAATACTTGGAAACGGCAGAATTGCCATTGGATGACAGTGAAGCACGCTCTCTACTGTTGCAGATCGATTCATATTACTTAGAGGATAATGGCATTCTTTGTCATCTTTGGACCCCTGGGAAACGTCACGTTCAGCCATTGTGTTCACAAGTTGTGATCCCTGCTTCTTTACGCCATGAGGTATTATCTGCTTGCCATGATGCTCCTACAGCTAGTCATTTAAGCACACACAAAACGTACGAAAAGATTCGCCGTCGTTATTTTTGGCATGGTATGTTCAAAGATGTTGAACACTGGTGTAAAACTTGTGTCGATTGTGCCATGAAGAAAGTTCCGAGAGGTAAGCGTAAAGCACCCCTTTTGCCAATTCCTGTCGAAGGAGCTTTTGACCGAGTTGCTATGGATATTCTTGGTCCTCTGCCTGTGACGAATGACGGTAATAGGTACATCATTGTATTCTCAGACTATTATACCCGTTGGCCGGAAGCTTTTGCTTTACCGTCTATTGAAGCTCCTCGAATCGCTCAGCTGCTTGTAGATGAAATCGTTGCTCGCCATAGTGCACCACGCACGTTATTGTCTGATCGGGGATCAAATTTTCTAGCCACCATTGTGAAGGAAGTCTGTAAGATCATTAACACTCGCCGTCAACATACTACAGCGTACCATCCACAGACCGATGGCCTAGTTGAGAGATTTAATGCCACATTAACCGAAGGTCTCTCTATGTATGTCAGCTCCAACCAAAAGGATTGGGATCAAGATATTCCCATGATCCTCTTTGCCTATCGAGTGTCACCGAATGCCACAACCGGAGAGTCTCCTTTTTATTTGTTGTTTGGTCGGGAGCCACGTCTTCCGGTAGATGCTGCATTGTTACTGCCAACATCAAATCTTTCGCCGTCAGTTGCCCAGCACAGAGCTCGGATCGTGCAAAACCTCGAAGAAGCGCAGCAAATCATCTCCAGCAATACACAGCTTGCTCAGCAACGCATGAAACTGCAATACGACAAGAACAGCGCACCGGTCCATTACGAAATCGGTTCGAAAGTTTGGGTCTACACGCTCAAAACGAAGAAGGGACTATCGAAGAAACTTAGTCACAACTTTCACGGTCCGTACCGTATTGTAAATAAACTTTCATTTTTCATTTTTTTCATTTTATTTTCATTATACAGGATTTAGTTACAGTTACAATAAAACTGATTTCCAAACTGCCCTGTTAAAATAAATACAGTAAACTTAATATTTCTAAACATAACAATTTTACAAGCAGGAAAAAGGTAGAAAAGAAAAAAAACTATGTGTTAATGAGTTAAACGAGAAGATTACTTGCTGTTTTTATAAGCAGATTTGAATCGACTCAAGGTGGGTGCTTTCTTGACTTCAGCACTAAGGTTGTTCCATAATTGTGCCCCTCTGTAAGCAAAGCACCGTTGACCACTGCAAGTTTTAAGGCGAGGTAGCTTGAGGTCTGTATTAGTATTACGAAGCTCTCTAACACTAATATCTGACAACCTATCGAACAGAGCTGTAAGGTAATTGGGAGCTTCCTCGTTTATCAACCTAAACATGATCCTAGCAGTTTCCGTTTCAATAAGTTCTTTGACCGTTGGCCATCCTAGTTCCTTCAGGAGTGGTTGCGAAGACGCATCGTAAGGGCTGCTAGTAGCAATCCTTGCGGCACGGTTTTGTAGTTTCTGTAGTCTATTTAACGCGGTGGTACTACAGACTCCCCACACGGAACAGCAGGAACGGAAATATGGCTCAACGAGACTTCTGTACATTGACTGAATCGTAGTTAAGGGAAGATATCTTTTCGCATAGCGTAACATACCAATTCCTTTTGAAATCTTTTTGGTCACAGCGGAAATGTGATCATCCCAACTTAGAAATTTGTCGACTTCAATCCCCAGGTATTTTATGTGTTTAACCATGGAAACTGGTTCTTCACCAATAACTATTTGTAATTTTTGCGTTTCAGAATTTTCAATGTCTTTCAACTTCTTTCTACCTCCTATGAGGAGATTTTGTGTCTTGGCCACGTTGAGAGACAGCTTATTTGATTCCAACCAGGTTTTTAAATAAACAAGGTCCGAATTAACACTTTCATTTATGGTGGGTATGGAATCAGAGGAAAAAGAGATGCTGGTGTCATCGGCATACATATTCACGTCAGAATAATTGAGTGATAGGGGTAGGTCGTTGATATAAAGTAAAAAGAGGAGAGGCCCTAGGCATGAACCTTGTGGAACGCCACATGTAACGTCCCCAAGTTCAGACATCTGCCCATTCACCTTACAACACTGTTTTCTGTTCGAGAGGTATGAACGAAACCAACGAAATTCCTTTTCTCTTATACCGTACAGGTAAAGCTTCTTGAGTAGAATCTCATGATTTACTGTGTCAAAGGCCTTCTTAAGATCTATGAACGTCACTGACGTGAATTTGCCTTTGTCTATATTTAAATACCAGTCATTCGTGCACTTTAGTAAACAAGTTAAAACTGAGTGTAACATTCTGAATCCTGACTGCTTCGAATAAAGAAGTTTGTTATCGTTAAGAAAGGAATACATCTGGTCAAAAACAAGTTTTTCGAACAGACGTGAAACAACAGGCAAAACTGAGATCGGACGATAATTCGACTGATCGTCAGTTGGACCAGTTTTATGAATAGGTGCAACACGAGCAATTTTCCAACAGTCGGGGAATAGCCCCTGAGACATAGATAAATTGAAAAGTTGGCTTAGAGGGCTGGCAAGGATGGGCATCCCAATTTTGAGAAAATAGCTGGAAATGAGATCTAGGCCAAAGCTCTTGGAAGTCTTAAACTTACCCATAGCTTTGACAAGTTTTTGGGACGAAATTTGAGAAAAAGAAAACGACACTTTTTCAGGATTTACAGTAACATCTCCTTCGAGGAGAGAGTTCTTGGTATGTGGGATTTTCGCACTAAGTTGATCACCAACGGTACAAAAGAAATTATTCATCCTGTTTGCTATATATTGAGGATTTGAGATAACCTCATCACCATCAGACAGCGAGCTAATCATTGTCGTTTTTGATCGCTTATTTACTAGCTTGTTAATAGTTGCCCAAGTTTCTTTCAGGTTTCCTTCGGACCCTTTTTAGTCTTTTACAAGTGCTGTTCTTTTATTTCTAAGTTGTTTGTAGGCTGCCATGAGAACCTACTGAGTTTTTCTAGACTGCTGCAATCTTAAGCTTATCCCTTGATCTAAACATACGTTTCAGGTCAGAGGTAAGCCAAGGGCTATACCGCTCAGAGACGCGTCTCTCAAGAATAGGGGCGTGCTTCTGTATAATCATGGCCAGCATATTGGTCCATTCCTCCACGATAACGTTGATGTCAGTAAAACAATGAAGCAGAGACTGCCAATCAACAGAGGCCAAGTCTGACAAAAAGAGCTCCTTGTCAAAATTTTTCATTTGCCAAGTTTTTATGACTTTGTGCTGTTTAAAGCCATTTTATGATCCAGCCGATCGTCCCATCGACCCGTTGCCGCCAACGGATGATTCGTCACCAGATCTCTCAGAATCGGACTTGCCACCGGATAGTTTCATTTCATTTTTTCATTTTCATTTTTCAAATGCACTATCGCCGGTGCATTTCAAGTTGCGCAGCCTGGACAATCGCGTGGTTTCTGTACCAGTTCACGCTAATCGTTTAAAGCCATTTTATGATCCAGCCGATCGTCCCATCGACCCGTTGCCGCCAACGGATGGTTCGTCACCAGATCTCTCAGAATCGGACCTGCCACCGGATAGTTTCGCCGCTGAAGAACTCGCTGCTGACATAGCTGCAGAAATCGAACCTCCTAATGAGTCGAACGCTCCAAGTACAGCGTCGCAAACTGGAGAACCTGTCATTATTCGTCCGGAAGATATTTTTACTCCGCAGACTATTACGAACGTTTCATCGCCGCGCAAGCCAGGAGGCTTGTTTTAAAAGGAGGGGGTATTGTTGCGATATGGACGCGCCCCCTTGTTGATACATCACGTGCTAGACGCTTTTGCTGCTAAATATATAACTTGTAGTTGTTTTCGTGTCGATAGCATCCACAGAAAAGTACCCTTACAAACGATGCCAGAAACGTACCTTATTTGGTCGAGAGCAGACGCTCTCCGTGTTTGAACTTTGTATCTTGCGAATAGCATTTAATTGTTCGTTCCTATTTTTACTTAATTGTATTTTTCATTATAAGGTAAGATAGGTGTGCCTTATTGTTCATCGTCCTGCGATTTAAGTTAGGTTCTTCTCTGTCATCAACTACGTCACTACGTAGTCACATAAGAAGCGAGCGCATGCGTTGCCAGTCATTGCGTGGCATCTTGTCGGTCATCCGCACCTTGAAGAAATCGCTCCTGGTTTTAGAGACAAAACGGTAAGAAAGTTTTACCCTTTTTTTTCGGTACAAATGGTTATTTGCATTACCTAGATCAGTGAACAGCAGGGCGACTGCAGTAACACGTTTCTTTCTAGTTTACGTGAATGACCTCCCCTACTGTTTAAAGACTGCTGATGTGGCAATGTATGCTGACGACACCACTATCTATTACTCCTCTCCTTCTATGAACGATATCAATACTGCAATAAATGCTGACCTTGAAGCCCTTCGAGGTTGGCTTGAGGGCAACAAGCTATCGCTTAATGTCGTAAAGACTCAAGGGATGGTAATAGGTAGCAGGTGCAAGCTTCATAGCATAGATTTGCCTAGTTCTTCCAGACCTGACTTTAACATCGGTAACGAAGAGATCACTATGGTTAACAACACCAAGTACCTAGGTTTGCAGGTTGACGATCAACTGAAATGGGCTACTCACTTGTCCTCTACAATAAAGAAGGCTTCTAGAGGTATCGGTATGCTGAAATATTCTAAGCGATACCTACCTAAGAAAAGCCTTATTATGCTGTATAGAGGTCTTGTTGAGCCCTATTTTAGGTACTGCTGCCCTGTTTGGGGATCCTGCGGTGCAACAGCCCTAGATAAGTTGCAAAAACTTCAAAATCGAGCTGCTAGGATTGTCACAAACAGCCCCTATGACGCATAAGCTCTGCCTTTGATAGGGAGTCTCGGCTGGCTAACCATTAAAGAATTGATCGACTTTGAGACGAGTAAGATGGTCTATAAATCTCTGAATGTCCTCGCCCCAGACTACTTGCGAAACATATTTCAAAAGATATCTGAAGCTACTAACCGTCAGCTGAGGAACTCTAACACTGACCTTAGATTACCATTATTGAGAACATCAACTGGTCAGAAATCGTTTGCTTACAAAGGGGCTAAGGTCTGGAGTGACCTAGATAGTGTTGTCAAAGCGTCCACATCTTTCTCTTCTTTTCGAAGAAAAAGCCAAACTATGACTCAAATCATTTTCCTATCCTTTTTGTCTTAGATTATTGTAAATAGGGTTAGCTATATTGTATATTTAAATTATTATTATTAGGTTTTTGTTTTAGCATGGCTCCCTGTAAAGCAGTATTATTCTGAGTGGATTACCATGGATAAAAAAGTTAAAATGAAAATGAAATGAAATGAACGTTTTTCACCTGTTCCGTGTTTTTTATTTAAGATAAAGATGTCAAGCGACAACGAACAGACTGAGCCATTCGAAAACGCGCCTGGCGATGAGCCAGAAAAACCTGACTTGAATGAAACGTTAGTCGAAATAAATTCAAATATGGGGGCTATGACAATTTTATTACAAAAGCTGGTTGAGAGCTCCTTTAATCGGCCCACCGGGCATGCTGAAACAACGTCCACCGGACCAGCCATGAATGTACCCACCGGGAATATTTTAACAGGGCCCACCGGGTCAAGTATGAATGTGTCCACCGGGCATATTGAGTCCACAGGACAAGGCATTCTTTCGACTTCAACTCAAAGCGCAAAACCTGGCCCGTCAAATGAAAGAAAACGGGGCGCCCAGGCTAAAGAGCAAAACTTGTCGAGCCACCGGCTAAATCTACTCGAGACGATGAAAAAGGTGATGATGACACACTCAGTATCCATGCTAACGAGGACATTGAGCTGGATAAAGATGAGCAACGAAGTTCGGACAACTATGAGGACAATGAATTCCTTGATGAAATTGCCGAAGGCTTCGATGTAGCTGATGAAGTCAGTGAGAATGTAAATGACAAATTAGCGGAATTTGTGGAAAACCGCTGGGGAAAACAACTCAAAACTGAAAAAATCAAAAGCATTGTCGAAAAATACAAACGACCAAAAAATCGTAAAAAGCTCCACTCTGTAAAAGTGAACAAAGGGGCTTGGGAAAATTTGAAATGGGACAAAAAAGCTGATCTTCGTTTGAGCAACATGCAGCAGACGCTAACAAAAGTGGGCTGCATTACTCTGCAAATGGCAGATTTTATGCTGAAAAATGCAAAAAAAACTTTGACGACAAAAGTGAAATTAACAGTCAGATCTCGATGTCCTATGATTCAATCACTCTGCTTGGACATCTTATCGGCGATCTCTCAAATCAAAGACGCCTTACAATGAAAAATGCCCTAAAACCAGAGTATCAGACGCTATGTTCGTCGTCTACAGGGGTATACACATGTTAGCGTAATAAGCCAAAATGTAGCTCCGTATTACTGTGAAAAACTAAGCGAACTTTTGCATTCGCATTGCATTCTTATTGTGAAAAACTAAGCGAAACGTTTCGCTTCCATTTTTAATTCCATTCTTATTGTGCAGAAGTAAGCCAAGTGTTTCGCTTACTTTTTCACAATAAGTAGTTGTTCTTTTTGTGAAAAACTAAGCGAAGTGTTTCGCTTCCTTTTCCAATCCTGTACTTATTGTGTAGAAGTAAGCCAAGTGTTTCGCTTACTTTTTCACAATACGTAGCTATTCTTTTTGTGAAAAACTAAGCGAAGTGTTTCGCTTCCTTTTCCAATCCTGTACTTATTGTATAGAAGTAAGCCAAGTGTTTCGCTTACTTTTTCACAATACGTAGCTATTCTTTTTGTGAAAAACTAAGCGAAGTGTTTCGCTTCCTTTTCCAATCCTGTACTTATTGTATAGAAGTAAGCCAAGTGTTTCGCTTACTTTTTCACAATACGTAGCTATTCTTTTTGTGAAAAACTAAGCGAAGTGTTTCGCTTCCTTTTCCAATCCTGTACTTATTGTGTAGAAGTAAGCCAAGTGTTTCGCTTACTTTTTCACAATACGTAGCTGTTCTTTTTGTGAAAAACTAAGCGAAGTGTTTCGCTCCCTTTTCCAATCCTGTAGCTACTTATTGTGTAGAAGTAAGCCAAGTGTTTCACTCACTTTTTCACAATATGTAGCTATTCTTTTTGTGAAAAAATAAGCGAAGTGTTTCGCTTCCTTTCCAATCCTGTACTTATTGTATAGAAGTAAGCCAAGTGTTTCACTTACTTTTTCACAATACGTAGCTATTCTTTTTGTGAAAAAATAAGCGAAGTGTTTTGCGTCCTCTCCCAATCCTGTACTTATTGTATATAGTGCGCCCGCTTAGCAGTTGCATTGTGCATTTTATGATACAAGCATGAAATTTGGTACAAGTACACAATTTGATATGCTGAATACGATGGAAGGTGGAACCCACTCAGGAAATGCCCCCAACAGCTATTTTTAGAATGGGGTACTCTGCCGCAGCCCTCTAGACGGTTTCCCTTCACAAATAGAAATCTATCTGTGTTATTCACTTGAAACTCGCTCTTCTTACATATTTTGACATGCCGAATGCGATGAAAACAAACCCCAACTCAAAAATGCCCCAAAAACTATTTTTAGAATAGGGTACTTTGTCCCAGCCCTCTAAAGGGCTTCCCTTTACAAATAGAAAACTACTTGTCCCATGTACTTGAAAATCGGTATTCTTGCACATTTTGACATGCTTCATACGGTGAGAAAGGGACCCTATTCAGAAAATGCCCCCAAAAGCTATTTTAGAATGGGTACTTTGCCCCAGTCCTCCAGAGGGCTTAACTTTACAAATAGAAAACTACTTGTTCCATGTACTTGAAGATCAGTATTCTTACACATGAAGATGAGAGACTGACTCCATTCAGAAAATGCCCCCAAAAGCTATTTTTAGAATGGGGCACTCGGTCCCAGTCCTCTAAACCGTTTCCTGCACAAATCGAAAATTATCGTCTTATTTACCTGAAACTCGTTCTTCTTACACATTTTGACATGCTGAATACGATTAAAAACAGACTAACTCAAAAATGGCCCCAAAATTATTTTTAGAATGGGGTACTTTGCCCCAGCCCTCAAAAGGGCTTCCTTTTACAAATAGAAAGCTACTTGTTCCATGTACTCTTCAATCAGTATTCTTACACATATTGACATCCTTGTAACGGTGAGAAACGGACCCCATTCAGTTAATGTTTCCAAAAGCTATTTTTAATGGGTTACTTTGCCCCAGCGCTCTAAGGGGCTTCGGCTTCCATTTACAGGTAGAAAAGCTACCTTTTCTAGCATTCATACACCTTTCGCCCTGAAGAACAAACCCCATTCAATAAATGTCATGAAAAGATAGTTTTTATGATAGGATACTTCGTCCAAACCTGTATGATGCCTCTCTCTCTATAACTAAAGCACTATTTGTGTTCTGAAACTCAGTCTCGATGCATAATTTGACCACTTGCTGAAAACAACTGAACTTAGAGCAAGCACCAAAAGAAATCTTAAAGAAAAAAGCCATCGACAGTTGTATCAGATCCCTATCATGTATGAGGTCATAAAGTTAATATCAACCGTCGTACAGGGCAAGGAACATATCACTCCATAAAATCTCGTACACCTTTGGTAATAACCCTTTTCGTTTTGAGAAACATCCCTAGAACTCCTATTGTTTTTTTTTAGATCTTGTACCCTTCTTCGAGGGAGTGATTGGCTCTTCAAAATGGGCTGTTCTATGTCATTTCGTGCACTTTTGCAATACAATTAAAAGACGGTTTTTTATATACTTACTTTGATGGAACTGCTGCAACTTTAACGGTTGCTCAGCAGCTACTGTTGGGCCTGGGAAAGTTTTTCAAGCCCTCTAGGAATTTGCAATAACTTGCAACCAATTACCTACGTAAATCAGAAGCTCACTTTGATACAAAGCAGATTCAAATCCGTAACTTTACTTAAGAGAGTTCTCACTTGCTGATGGTCTAGGTTAACAAAATCAGATTCTGTTCAACAATGCCTCAGTTTCTTTTTTCTATAATCTACATTCGCATATAGGAACTACCAAAATCTTTGCATCCCAATGATTTTATATGGAGTAGGCCTTGCAAAAAATCTATTAATGAATTGTTGAAGCAAAAATTATGTAGTTTACCATAATTCCAGTGAGAGAATTTCTGATATCTTTGTTACTGTTACTCGCTTGAAAATTCTACTGCTTTTCTTCCATCAATTCATAATTTATTTGCTTTCAACGTTAAAGCCTGGTTTTCACGTGATCGTTCCTGTCGCTTCCATCGATGGCAAATTTTACAAGTCCCTTGCCTACTTCCTTTCACAAAAAGAATAGTTACTTATTGTGCAGAAGTAAGCGAGACACATGGCTTACTTCTTTACAATAAGTACGAGGTTGGAAAAGGAAGCGAAACGCTTCGCTCAGTTTTTCACAAAAGAAACAACTACTTATTGTAAAGAAGTAAGCGAAACACTTGGCTTACTTCTATACAATAAGTACAGGATTGGAAAAGGAAGCGAAACACTTCGCTTAGTTTTTCACAAAAGAAACAACTACTTATTGTGAAGAAGTAAGCGAAACACTTGGCTTACTTCTATACAATAAGTACAGGATTGGAAAAGGAAGCGAAACACTTCGCTTAGTTTTTCACAAAAAGAACAGCTACGTATTGTGAAAAAGTAAGCGAAACACTTGGCTTACTTCTATACAATAACTGCAGGATTGGAAAAGGAAGCGAAACACTGCGCTTAGTTTTTCACAAAAAGAATAGCTACGTATTGTGAAAAAGTAAGCGAAACACTTGGCTTACTTCTACACAATAAGAATGAAGTTGCAAAAGGAAGCGAAACACTTCGCTTAGTTTTTCACAATAAGAATGCAATACGAATGCAGAAGCTCGCTTAGTTTTTCACAGTAATACGGAGCTACATTTTAGCTTAGTAAGCGAACAAATAATGTCTCATAAAATCACAAAGGCCTTCAAGCCTACTCCCAATAAAGGGAGAGAACAACAGTTCAAATCAAACCTTTTGGGTTCAAACCCTCAGTTTGGCTATGGCAACAGCCCCAGGCGTGATTTTTATGGCAGGGCCATCGCCACCCATCTGTAAGGAAAAAGCAGTGCGGGCAGACATTCCAGCCCAGAGACCAACAACAGCAACGACACAGCTTCCGACCGCAAAAGAAATTCTAGAAATCTTGAACAAGTTACATGTAAGTGAATTTCAAGAATTTCTTCCATCTTTATTGCTATTTCTTACAAACCAGTGTGATAACTTTAAAGCCGGTCGAATAAAAAGTCACATAAAAGCTTGGCAACACATAACAAAGGACCCTGAAATTCTATCACATGTGTCAGGGGCAAAAGTGGAGTTGAACAGTTCTCCTTGTGTATCCCACCGGGAAAGAAAATTTAGTGCTTCGGAGGAGCAGATTCTTTACCCTGAAATTCAAAAACTAATGAAAAAAGAGGTTTCTCGTAATTGCTAGACCTGAAAAGGGACAGGTCATATCACCAATACTTTTGACACCAAAACCCGATGGTTCTTTATTCTTTATATTTTGTTATTATATCTTCTTGAAAATGTGTCATATGCTGAGTTTCATTTTTACTTGATTTGAATGTTTTGGTGTCATGCTTTCATGTCCATTACACAATAAGCACTGTATTGATTATAACTAAGTCATGAGGGTCAGACTCTCATTAGAGTGTGAAACAACTTAATTTATATAATCTTGATAGCAGACAATTATTGAGTCAAAAATGCACAGACTTCTGCTATCTATAGAACACACTGTGGTTCTGTGGAGATGAATGAATAGACCATAAGCGTACGGGAAGAAAAAATCTAGGGGGCGGCCTGACACAAAACCCATTGTTTGCCAACATTTTTGCCCGACTAGGCCCCCCTGCCTCGTACGCTTATGGAATAGACTATTCCAGAATAGCTGGCATTGACATTGGAGTGGGGTCATTTGACCAAAACACATTGATTTAATGATCAAATTTCTATAGAATCACTTGATTCCATTACAGAATGCATCTTGATCAAATGCCCCCCTCCCCAATGCAACCTTTTCTAGAATTGTCTATTACCCTTCATCTTTAGGTTACAATTTGATAAGTTGCTCGACATCATAAAAATGCTATTGGTTGAGAATTCAAGAAAAAGAATTTTCCATTTAGAGGTACCCCATTTGGTACAAAGTCTTTAAAAGCAAATGTTCACTGCTTCACAGTGGCATACTGCATCTCATCAACAGTCTTTTGTCACTTAGCAACAGCAACAACCACCTATCTGGTCCGGCTTTTATATATACCCCTCTGTTCGATAGGTTGTCAGATATTAGTGTTAGAGAGCTTCGTAATACTAATACAGACCTCAAGCTACCTCGCCTTAAAACTTGCAGTGGTCAACGGTGCTTTGCTTACAGAGGGGCACAATTATGGAACAACCTTAGTGCTGAAGTCAAGAAAGCACCCACCTTGAGTCGATTCAAATCTGCTTATAAAAACAGCAAGTAATCTTCTCGTTTAACTCATTAACACATAGTTTTTTTCCTTTTCTACCTTTTTCCTGCTTGTAAAATTGTTATGTTTAGAAATATTAAGTTTATTGTATTTATTTTAACAGGGCAGTTTGGAAATCAGTTTTATTGTAGCTGTAACTAAACCCTGTATAATGAAAGTAAAATGAAAAATGAAATGAGGGTCGTTTAGGGGTTCTAGGGAACAAGGGAACATGGGAATTGTATCCAGGGAACAAGGGAACATGCCAAAAATTAAAAAGGAACAAGGGAACTTGGGATCCTTTGCAGGGATCAAGCAAAATTCATGCTTTTACGATTCTTTCACGATTTATTGGTTGAATTATGGCCAAATTATCCGGCCACCTTGCATTTACAAATACATTTTTCTGTAATCTAGTAGGACTGACTGAGCCATTTTGCCACCTTGCATTGTTTTAGTTCGGTTTTTCATTTAGATTCTGAACAGCAATGTTTCACTAGCAAAAATACGCACCATTTACTTGTAACATAATGGTGACGTTTGTAGAAAACTTGCATTAACAGTCGTTAGCAGTCATGTCCATCTGATCGCTGCAGAGTATTTTTCTCAATAAACCGTCCCCAAACTGTGGCAGAGTTTGCTTGGTGGGAAAAGTTTTAAAGGAGATTTTATAAACCACGATGTAAGCTTTGCGCATGAAACTGTAAGATGAGTCACCATTCAAAAAAATTTTGCGCAAAATCTAATAGAATTACGAAAAAGATCTCGATGAGCATATGCCAAAAAGGGGACATGTGTTCCATGCAGTATTTTGTCAAGTTATTGATGCGTTATGATAGGTTAGTTGTAATGTTCTATATACAATAAAGGCGTTGATTGTTGCTTTATCTGCTGCCTTCTAAGCATAGTTTGAATATGTTGCAGAGAAAATAATTCTGCTTTGGATGGTGGTGAAAATAAAAGCTTGGTGCTGTTTCTGTACCGTTGGAAACCGCTGCAGAATTAACTGATAATAGTTTGGATTTTCTTTAAATATCATCGACGTCATAAGTAAATAGCACATAGATCTTCATAACAACACCAATATTCAGAGTCTAATGAACTACTGACCTAAAGAAATGGAGAGCGACAAACTAATCAAATCAATCACGCTGCATTATAGTAAAAGTGTAGTTGTAAGGTAGGGTGGCCAGGCAATTTTGGCAAGCAGTGAAGACAGCGTCCTAAAAATTGTGCGCCATTTGTGTGTCTGCTGTGGAGGAGCTATAAGTTAAATTATCTCGACTTTTACACAGTTACAAAGGTCAGGCTTCAAATTAGAGTTTGAGACCTTGGTTAAGTCAATCTGACAAGTATTGGTTGCTGATTTATGGTAGAGAAAAGGCAGAAGAAGTGGTTACTTCTAAAACAGCACTTCTGTTGTTCTCCAGCAATGTCTAATCAAGTAAGTTTCCAAAGAGATGGTTCTGGCGTCGTATTAATTTTTTGCTAATTATTTTAAAGGGTTAGCAGTGTTGTCTATTCATCAAGAGAGTACTCTCAATCCTTTGAAAAATGTAGTGGAAATTTTGATACGATAGCAGAACTCTTGCTTTGAAAACTTACTCAATTTCAGCATTGGAGAACAATAGAAGGGCTGTTTCTGAAGCGATCATTATTACTTTGCCTTTTCTCTGCCATAAATCAGAAACCACATGTCAGATAAGGCTCGAACAAAGTCTCAAAATTCTAAGTTGAAGCCTGGCCTAAGCACCCTTACAAACTTGGCACAATTTTTGGAGACACCTTGTACACAGAGTACATCAAAAGCAGCCAGCTAAAGTTGTGATTAGTGTATGTTGTGATCCAATCCTTTGGAATGAGGGTTGGCGCCAGGAATCTTCCGACAGAAGGGCGAGAACTTCTGCACATGGAATAAAAATTGTAGTGTTTGTACGTCAGTTTGCCAACTGCCGTCCTGTGACAATAATCCAAGATTTCCTCCAACGAGGATTGACGGGGTAGATCTGTTCAGTGGAGGCTGTTGCCTTTAGTCCACCACTGCACTGGCGCCACCCAGGTTTGGAATTTGGAAGCAAGGGGCTCCCACTAATTTGAAATTTCGACTATGATAAATCATGAAATGCAGTTTTATGAAAGATAAGTAAGACTATCAACAAGAAACTTTAACTGCAAGAATAGCTGGATTCAAAGTTAAGAAAATCTTCGAAAAAGTTGAAAGCCAATTTCTTGGCAAAGAAGTAGGTGGCTGTGCAATCAAGAAACATTGTGTGTTTTCAAGTCATACAGTATCTTCAAGTTTCCCACAAAGCCTTCTGTCTTACAGCATGGGGTTGTCCAACAATCTAAAGGGCGTGATCACAAAAAAATTTCTCAGGGGCGAGTCCCCCGAAGTTTGATCTCTACTTTCTCTGCTCAGATCTAATTTTTCAGCCACCAATGTAAATTTTGTACGGACGGGCCTGGTTAAGAAGTCTCTATGTTTACAGATTCGCAATAGACGATTTTTCCTTGTTTCTCCGTGTCACCACGCATTCTGGTACATGACTGCATAAATTCGTGGTTCCAGCATATTAGGAAGCAATTGCAAACATTTAGAACATTGACTATCTGTCTGAAAATGTATAGGTACAAACTCTGGGGAACATCGGGATTTTCTCAAGGGAACAGGGGAACAAGTGGAAAATTAACAGGGAACAAGGGAACATGCATCCCCCCTGAACGACCCTCTGAAATGAAAATACCCCTCCGGATTGCGGCAAATTGGCAAATTGCCGATTTCAGAACCGTAAGTCCGTAAGGGCCTGTTTATATGAGGAAAAACACCTCACCTGCCAGACCCGGGGCTGAGAGGTGAGATTCCACCTTCCAAAAGAATCCTTTGTATTTTCAGTTCGCGTTTTCATGACGAAGGCAACACCACCGGTATAGTGAAATCCCACCTCACCAGAGGTGGAATCTCACCTGGGTGAGGTGAAATTTTTCCATATAAACGAAACACCACCGGTATGGTGAGGTGAAATGAAATTTTTGGTTGATTCTCATTGGTCAGTTTATTCTGATTTCACGGAAGAGAGACTTTACTCCACCTCACCTGTCAGCCCCGGGGCTGACAGGTGAGGTGTTTTTCCCCATATAAACAGGGCCTAAATCTCTGTTGTAGTTGTAGCGACAAGTCTGCAGGGGGAGCGAAAAAAGAGAATCTTGGAATGAGTCTAAAGTTAAACGTCGCTCTTCTCACGCGCCGAACCTAATAGTTGAATTAGGCGCACGAGAAGAGCGACGTTTAAGTTGATTAAGTTCGATAGATTGAATTAAGTGCAGCAGAATGTGAGCGACAGATCCTGTCGCATTATGCGACGCTGGAGCGACTTCAAGTTAAATGTCGCTTTTTCATAATTTTCCTATTCAAAGCGAGGCGGAGCATGCGTATGTCTTCCAATGACGGGGAATTTGCCAGGAGCGACTGAAAGAGCAAGGGTTTGTTGTGTCTGAGCTGGTCTGACACAGAACCTTGGGGATTGTGTTGTAAAATTTTAAATCGAGCGAAACTAAAACCAAACCTTTCAGTTAATGATATTGCTTGAGCTCCGTTCAAGGTACGCAAACTGAACTCCGAACTCGCTTGTGTGATATTGCAAAAGGAGATATTTCCCGGACAGCTAACTTATGACTGCATTTTGATTGACTATTTTTCGTTTTTCAAGATAAATGATAGTAAAATTATGCCGACTTAACCAATGTCAAGGGCAGAGCCAAGCTGTGCGGTTAAGGTGACACTGCAGTTAAGGTGGCTCAAAGCTGAAAAATTTCAAAATTACGAAACAGTGAAAGGTGGTTTTAACAAAGTAAAAATAAGTTCAAAGCACAAAAATACAATAAATTAAGGTGGCTCGCATCTGATATAAATTTCAAACTGCTACACATTGGATATCCTAATGTTCGTACTTCAATAATGCAATAAGGGCAAATATTCATTCATTTAGCACATACAAAGTAGTATGATGTTTTGATGAATGGCGTCATAAAATGAGCTTTTGGCGTGAGTCATAGCTTTGAAATGGTCAGCAAAAATAAAGTTCTACAAGTGTGCAAAGTTACATTCTTTAACTCACAATCCTGCTATTATTTTACACCATTCTGTCGGACTGTGGAGTGATGGCTGAAGATTGAATTGGAGGGAGGGTTGAGGGACATTTCAATCATAAAAGGTTTCCTTTTACCTTTGGTCAAAATCTCTTTGGGGCAGAAAATGGACTAAAATCAGTTAAAATCCTTCTGCTTTTGAAGAAATCTTAAGCTTTGAAGGAGGGAAATACCCTTGGGAGAAACAACTTTGCTTTGATTTGAAATTTTTAGGTAGGAGGGCACAAGAAGAAAGTTTTGTGATTGTTGCCGAACCTCTAAGATTCAAATTATTTTATAAGCTGATCCAATTTGATTTTGACAGAATATGTTTTTCAGGTTTTTTTCATCAAAATAGTTAGTCAATTGATTTTAGTTGATTAATTATGTTTTTTGGTTTTAATTTTGATTAAAATAGTTATTCAACCGATTTGATATGATTAAATATGTTTTTTGGCTTATATTTTGATTAAAATAGTTAGTCAACCGATTTGATATGATTAAATATGTTTTTGGCTTATATTTTGATTAAATTAGTTAGTCAACCGATTTAATATGATTAAATATGTTTTTTGGCTTATATTTTGATTAAAATAGTTAGTCAACCGATTTGATATGATTAAATATGTTTTTGGCTTATATTTTGATTAAAATAGTTAGTCAACCGATTTGATATGATTAAATATGTTTTTGGCTTATATTTTGATTAAAATAGTTATTCAACCGATTTGATATGATTAAATATGTTTTTGGCTTATATTTTGATTAAAATAGTTAGTCAACCGATTTGATATGATTAGATATGTTTTTGGCTTATATTTTGATTAAAATAGTTAGTCAACCGATTTGATAGTATTAAATATGTTTTTTGGCTTATATTTTGATTAAAATAGTTAGTCAACCGATTTAATGTGATTAAATATGTTTTTGGCTTATATTTTGATTAGAATAGATTGGGTACTTGATCCCCCATCGATGAATGCAGAAAGACGTCAGATAGGTTTTATACATATAAGAGCCCATTGGTGACCGAAAATAGGCATGCAGAGACAGTGGGCTATGACACTAGTAGAAAACATTAGAGCTTCTTTCCTTGTAGTAAACATTTCTCAAAGAGTTCTTATTTCTTCATAGAGCTGAATTTCACATAGGTAATCATTTGTTAATTTGCTAAATGATTAGGGTTAGGATCACTATGTCGAAATTTTACTTTAAAGATCCTCGTAAAGGTCCTCGTTAGAGTCATAGCAAGGGACTTCTTCGGAGCCCCCCCCCCCTTAAGGTCCTCCTAAAGATTTTCTTCCTGGTCCCGGCTGTGGTATTGGTTCTGGGTCCTCTTCTTCAGGTATACCGTCTTTGAGGTCTTTTATTTTCATTAAATTAGTTATTCAACGACAACCGAATCTACCTGGTACAATTCTGTTTGTCTTCACAAGGGACAGTGCAATATTTATGCCTAATGATCAATTGAGAACAAAAATAATTACAACCAATCTGCTCACCTCGTATAAAGCCCGCTTGGGGGAGGGGGGTATTGAGTACATTTTGCTAATGGGATAGGCACTCTGCATGGGTATCTTTTTCGCCTCTTTTCCAATGCCGGGTATCAAAAGAAGGCAATTTTTCTAAAGCTGATTGTCAAAGGTGTTATTACAGAGTTTTCCTATGAATTTTTTCAAAAATTTTCGGCAGATAAAATTTTTGATAATAAACTTCAACGAAAATATTTTCGGACACATTTTTGATGTTTCTGACAAATGAATTTTCGGACAAAATTTTGACAAGCCTTTAAACCATTAATGCAAAAATCACATCAGGTGTATGATTTACTGAAACTAAACACCGTTATAAAGCTCTAATTAGCCTCCTATCATGCCCCGAAGTCCCTTCTCACCAGGTATCAACGAAAGGAATTTTCATCACTGCACAAAACAGTGTAAAAAAGCAGTTTGCGTGTCAGAAGGGTGTTGCAAAAGGGTGTGGCAGTTGGCTTTACAAAGTTCCTAGCCTAGAGAACTTGAGAACATACACTGGACAGCATAATCCTTCACTGATTGCCAAACACCATCATTTCGCTGTGTCGAGGTTGTGCAGCAAAATGCCTGAGATTAGAGGTGCATAAATCTAGGGGGTCCAGGGTCATGCTCCTCTGGAAAATTTTTGTAAATATGTCCTCGAGGATGGCTAGAATGCACTTGGTTCTTGTTATTCAAAGAAAATCAGGCACGCAGCTGACTTCTTAAGACTTGATTGTGCCTTTTGATTTGAACCTCTGACTACCTTTTTCAAGTTCAACTTTCTTCCAAGCTGGTTTTGACAATATTGTTATTTTTTTAATAAATAATGCCTGAAATTTATAATTCTTCCAAAATTCTGTTTGAAGAAACTACGACGATGTGAATTAGTTTCGCTAAAAGAGTACTCATTCATCTTTATTGTGGAAATATCAAGAACAGCAGCATTCGAAAATTTCAAGCTACAATGTAAACATATCATCACTGCACAATGTTCAATTTATCACTGCACATTTTCGATTCATCACTGCACCTAAAATTAATCCTTGCTTCTCACGCCAAATTTTCTAAAATAGAGCAGCAAAGCTCACTATCTTCTCTGTCTATATGCGTATGTCGTCAATTTGAGAGAGGATGGTAAGGATAGTGTTGTTATTTTTTTAACTAATAGCAATAATGCTAGATTTGAAACAAAATTTCTTTTTAAAACTTTGCATGTTTACGATAATCCTTCATGCCATGATTGAGGCCCCTTCCTCTTGTATCCGGATCTTTTTGAATACGCATCTTTTTTATCCGTATAAAAAATATCCGCGTCCACTCGAGGAGCCTTTTCGAAAATATTCCCGTTCACACGAAGACGCAGCTACTTTCAAACTCCGCTGTTCGAGCTTCGATAAAAGAAAACAGACAAGCAAAATGCCCTCGTGTGATCCCCAAAGATCTGTGCGCATGCTCTGGTACGTCGCAAATCGATGCTTTGATGTCAGCGTTTTCGAAAAGCTCCGTTTTCACCCGTCCACACGACAACATGAAAACGGCGTTTTCAAAAAGTTCCACTCTGGAGAGCGTTTTCGAAAAGCTTCGTTTTCTGTGACCGAAAACGCTGTCTCCGCGTGGACGCTAACCCAAAACGGATAAAAAAAGATGCGTTTTCAAAAATATCCGGATACGTGTGGACGGGGCCTAAGATTCACTTTCATATTTCTTATCTCCGTTCCTCTTGTTGTCATTGAATTCATGCTACACATGCGCTTATCGGTTAAAAAATTTTCGGCGTGGCAAATTTTCGGACAGTGCCATACTTCATAAAAATAAATTTTCGGACAATTCTTTGTCCGAAACTTTGTCGCACCGAAAATTTAGCACTTAATGTATACCGTTCGCCAATTTTTTCTAAAGTTGGCTATAAATGCCCAATTTTTTTCTGAGGTTGGCTGGAGGGAAAGCTAAAGCCAGGTGAAAAAAATCATTCCTTTTTAGCGTACACACCCGTATACGTGAGAGTTAAGCAACCCTTCCCCCGGGACATAAAGCCACGACACTAACTTTGATTGGTAAAGTACGAGTTTTGAGTTGTGAGTTAATAGTATCAAGAGCTAGGTGAAACATTCACGCTGAGAGTTATGAGTTCCTCAAAAACGTCCTCAAAATTCCATTTTTGGAGATCCTTTATAAATTCAGGGATTTCAACATGAGTTTCCTAATCGAATTTCAGGATCTAGCATAATTCATAGAGGGCCAATAATACTGGTTTTGCTCTTAGCTCAGAGAAGTAAAAGGAAGGGCCTTAATCTACATGTCAAAATGGAAGGGTCCTATTACGCAAAGCTTTGTTTGCAACGCAAACCCGAACCTCCCTTGTCACGCCTACTGCTCGCCTCCACAAATGTCAGAAAGCGATGAAAAACTGCTAACGATGTTTACCCGATGTCCTATTCTCTTCTCGTCCAGTTTTCTAAGGTAATATGAAGAGGAACTTTGGACCCTAACTTTAGCAGTTAAATTCAGTCTTAGTTGTACGAGCAGAATTCAACTGAACTTTCTTTGCGGCCGCTGACGTAGCTCAAAACTGGCTGCAATCAAAACTTTGCAGTAGCTCCATCCTAAACACCGAGTTAATCAAAGCTTGCAATTATGTTATGTTAACTACAGCATCTCTTTAGAGGGGGTGACAGGGTAGTGGTACCATGGTACGAGAGGGGTGGTACCTGGTAAAACATTTTGCCAAGGTTGTGAAGCCTAGTACCAAGAATAATGGTGTCGGCACCAAGCTGTTAAGAGTCGGTACCAATAACACTTTCGTTGATGGATGTTTTTGGAATCCCAAGAACATATTTTAGCTTTTAACATTGCCGACGGTGACACAGATGCCACAGTCACGTACTCGGGAGTGGTTTGTCTTGACCATTGGTCTCGTGAGAAACTGACGCAGACTTGTTTTTAGAATTCCTCATATTGACCTTTTGGTGGTAATAGTATCTTCAAGTTTTGTGAGAACAATACCTTCAGGTAAAAAAGAAACTTCAAGTTCAATTAGAAGCAAACAGCTATCACGCACCCCCCGTACTTTTGACAAATTGGAAATGTCCCTTTGTTTTTAAGGACCCTTTGTTCTGGAGCTCCTCATTGTTTAAGCCTTTTTTCAAAATCCATTCTTTTGATCGTTTCAAGTAAATATTGATTAATAAATTAATTATATAATTACGATTAGAGTATTGAGTTTCATGAAAATGAAACATCTTTGTTTTGATAGAAGAACTCTTTGGTCCTGCCGTACTCTTACACTCATCAAATGAGATCCACGGGGGTGGGGGGGGGAGGGGGTGGGCTCTTCCATAGTAAAGGTACCTGGGGATATGCCGCCCACAAGGGTATAATTTTTCGGACTTCTTGTCTAGCCAGGGGTATACTTTTTTGGCAATTTTAGTCGAGTTTAGTCTAGGCAAAGGTATTCTTTGTGGCATTTTTGGTCAAAGCATTGTAGAGACTTGGTAATTTCTGCAAAAAAATCTAATTCTTAAACAATTTTTGTCCTGTGAATGAGAAGATTTGGCAAGTTTTGTCTAGAAAACGCCAATTCAGGGCACTTTTGATTCAGAAATTAGTCTGGCCAAGGGTATCATTTTCACAAAAATTGGTCTAGCCAACGGTCCCATTTTGAAACTGTGGGCGGCACACCCCTACCCGAAATTTAGCCGAGAACCCCCCTCCCCCAGTGATGAGATCCTAAAGGATTCTCTGAAGTTCGAAGATCGTCCTAGCACTGAATTATTGTTGATAATATCAAAGAGCATGTCAAGATCGAGCCAAGAACATATGTGATGATTTTACATTTCAAGGACTGTTGTGCTCCCTTAGTGCTGTTTTTTCAGCATTTCACAAAGCAAAGGCAAAAACAGCAACAATACAGCCATCAGTCAACCTGCAACGTTTCGCAGACAACATATAAAGTTAAGATTCATTTATGGCGCAAAGACTTTTTTTGGCTCATTCGATCCAAGGCATCAATAGCTCGCCAACTACTCCTAACTTTAACCGTTGATAGCTGAAAAAAATGTCATAGAATCGTGGAGAAAAAAGGACTTAGAAATAAAATCTTTTCTTCTTCGAAGGGTAACCTCACTGACACTTGGAAAAGGATTTCACATAATATCAAATTTTGTTTAGATAGTCAAGAATGGCAGTTTTCTGCCACTCCAGAAAGATACACAAAGCAAATTTCTGATTCTCAAATTGAGAAATGAAACGCTAGTTCCAAGAACAAACTCTCTTCAAACAGGCATATTTATACGTTTCCGTGTGATAAGCAAAAAACTCTTGGCAAGAATTCTTCATTAAGATATTTTGTTTGATTAGTGGCTGTTTGCTTGAAACAAATTGACCGTGTGGTAAGCAACAGATTCTTTCAAGAATTCTTAATTCGAATATTTTTACTTGGTTAGTAAGATTCTCAGAATGAGGAGATTCAAATATTTATGTCCATTTAAGTGAAACTTGATTTGAGAACAATAAATATCCTTGAAACAGGTAAAGGCTGCTCTAAATATCCAACGTTTTGAGTGCACGGCTGCGACCAAGATTGATTCCTTCGGTGGCGACTGCAAGCATCAGTGATGGGAGTTAAACTTGTTCTTACTCTCAAAGCGCCTAAACGTCAGTCGCTTGCGATCACATTGACTGCTAAAGTTTATCAACTGTGCATGGTCCTATTTGGCTACAGCGCCCGTGTTCTTAAACCACTGGATATTATGGAACGCCATCACTACCTTATGTCATGGATGAAAATTGCTTTGTGCGATTTGATCATTGCCTTATGTCAATTAAACATTCAATTTGGCTCTTTGGCTATCACGCAAGTTCTTTGTGTGCATTTGAGACTCCACCATGTGCTTTCTTCGTCCTATGCTGTTACTCTTGGCAATGATCATGTCTTCTTTATTTGACGCTACAATGCCTGCCAAAAGTCTTGGAACACCTCTGCTAATTTGCCTTGTTTTGTGATTTCCCCCTCTCCCCCTAAGAACAATGTTATTTAGCGGTAATAAAATAGGGATGACAGGATGATCTGCGACTCTGCAGGAATGCTAGGACAATAACTTTCCAGATCAACGTTGTTTCGGGGGTGAGGGGGCATTTAGATCCGATCGCTATGGTTAGAAATGTGGATTATGAAGAATGGCCAAAGTGTTCCAAGGACTTCTGGCAGGCATTGTATGTCATTGCTTCATTCAGTTGTGACCAATAACAATAACCTTGCTTTATGTGACACCACAACGTATATTATGTTGTGGTGTCGTTCAATTGCACTATCTCATCATTACGTTTAGCTATTCGACCATTATACTATTTCATAATCATACTATTTGACCATTGTACTATTTCATCGTTATACTATTCGACCATTATACTATTTTCATCATTATACTATTTCATCATTATACCGTTTCATCATTATACTACTTGACCATTATTCTATTTGACCATTATACTATTTGACCATTATACTATTTCATCATTATACTATTTCACCATTATACCGTTTCATCATTATACTTTTTGACCATTATACTATTTCATCATTATACTATTTCATCATGCTACTATTTCATCATTATACTGTTTGACCATTGTACTATTTTCATCATTTTACTATTTCATCATTATACCTCTACTATTTCATACTATTTCATACATTGTACTATTTCATAATCACACTATTTGATCATTGTTCTATTTGACCATTATATTATTTTCATCATTATACTATTTCATCATTATACCTCTACTATTTCATACTATTTCATACATTGTACTATTTCATAATCATACTATTTGACCATTGTTCTATTTCATCGTTAAACTATTTGACCATTATACTATTTTCATCATTATACTATTTCATCATTATACCGTTGAATCATTATACTACCAGGTGTCCCAGAAGAAAGGTAACAGATTTGATCATGGCTAGCGCTAAGGATTTAGCTTGAATCGATCGGAAATAATCTTTAAACTATTCCTCAATAGCCAACTTGAAGATAGACACCTTGTTTGCCGATATTGAAGCATTGAAAGAAGAAATTTTTATCATGAAATTCAAGATTTGCCTCCACCCCTAAACCAGAGCTTTTGGGTTTTGGCCTAAGTTGTTGACGCACTTGTTGTGGAATCTCCTGAATCAGACCGAAGTACAAGCAAGAAACCTCGTGCTTCGGAAAAATTCTTGATGGAAATCCAAATCGAACTTGAAATCAAATTCACGATTTTTTCCCCAAAGAGACATGTCCTCTCATTCAACAAAACCTTTGAATAACACCTGCCGAATAAAAGTTATTCATCAGCGAAATAATTCTTTATCATTGGAATCATTACGAAACAAGCAATCACGTATACCCAAAGGATGAAAATTAACAAGGATAAGATCCTTGAAAGTGCTAACTTGTGCTTGAATTGTTTCTATTCTGTAAAATCATCTTGACTGAAGAAAGATATTTCTTGGTAATATTGATAAGTTTGTCAGTCTTCAGTTTTTACATTTCCATTCAAATGTGTACCTAAGCACACTGGTCCTTGTTTAGAATTTCTACGCTATGTATGTTCTTGAGGAGATTCCCCAAAACAGCGCGTTTGTAGTTTAGGCCAAAACCTAACAGCTCTGGTTTCAAGATGGAGGCAAATCTGCGCTTTCAAGATAAAAATATCTTCTCTCGATGTTCTAATATCAACAAACAAGGTATCTATCTTCAAGTTAACTATCAAGGAATAGTTCAAAGATGATTTCCGATTGACTCGAGCTCAATTCTTTACACTAGCCTTGATCAAATCTGTTACCTTTTTTTGGGACACCCGGTACTTGACCATGACTCTATTTGACCATTATACTATTTCATCATTATACTTTTTCATCATGCTACTATTTCATCATTATACCGTTTCATCATTATACTATTTGACCATTATACTATTTACTATTTGACCATTATACTATTTCATCATTATACTGTTTGATCATTATACTTTTTTCCTCATTATACTATCCAATTCAACTAATTTTTTACCTATAAGGAAAAGTGGTTTAGGCGACATTTCATTCTCATGAAAAGTCTATCTACCAACACAAAATTTCCATTTAGCCGATTTGCGAAAGTTGAATCCAAAACTTTTCCCGAGGGGGGGGGGCACATAACATGTTGAGGATGTGGGATGCAGGCTTTATCTGATGGAGGATGCCGAAATTTGTAATTGACCCAGCGATACCACCATTTACGTTGTGCGTGATAAGATTGATGATGTTGTGCGAAGATTGGAAGAAGGCGCCGGAGCCATCTTAAACTAGGTTCCTAATAACTCTGTGATACTTAACGAAGAAAAATGCCATGTAATGATTTTTGGTCGAATACATGACAATACATGTGTGAAAATTGGCACTACTATGATCAAAGAGACCAAGGAGCAAATGCTCTTAAGCCCTGGTCAAACTGATCAAACATTTCACAAAACATTTATCAAACTTTATATTTTGATTTTGCTTCATGTTGTGGGTTGGTGTGGTCAAACAGAACTAACATTTCACCTAACATTTGGTTTGAAACCTGTGATCAGAAGGTGCCTGTGCAATCAATGAGACACTGTGGAGCATGCACAAAGGCATTTTGATGAAAACAAAGGACGATGTTTGGCGAAATATTTGTTGGAGTGGTCAAACATATCCAACATTTCACACAACAACGAAAAACAAAATTTGTTTTTGACCTAGATCAAACTTTGCCCAACACTGCCAAACAAATGTTATGAGACCAAACAAGGTGGTCAAACAAGCCCAACATTTCATCAAACATTTGTTTTTGAAATGTTAGGCCATGTAAAATAAATTAATAGATTCTCATCACTAAGTTTCGAAAATTTGCGCGAGGCGGGAGGTTTATATTCTATATCTTATATATAAAGATTTTTGGTTGATCTTGCAAAATCTACAAGGGAGGTATAATTTTCTCGTAGATTTTGTTGTCTGGGCTTATAACATGCTTGTAAGTGTATTCTGCTGCTTCTTTTTGACTATTTATCACGTTCACAAACAACATAAAGATATGCGCAGGATATCTGCAAATCATCTGCAGATATTAACAGCAAATGATCAACTGGTTATTGACAAGTATGAAAGCACGGAAGCCCCAGAAAGCTGGTCAAATCATCTGTTAAGGGGCAAAATATCAAAGTAAGCTTGTTTCTTACGGCGTTTGATTGAGTTTTCAGGCAATAATAGGCCATATAAAATATAAAACGTATCACCAATCTTGCAAACAACGGGCGGGTGGGACTTTTATATTTTGTAAATAAATATAAAAAATGTAGACGCGGGATACATTTCCCATGAGGGCGGTGATGAGAATCCATTAATTTATTTTATGTGGCCTTAGGTGAAATGTTTGATCTGTTTGACCGGGGCTGTTTGCACAAAAACTACATGCTCTAGCTAGAAGGGGGCTAGAATTGCCAATTACATTGAAACTGAAGAAATTACGTCATTGATGAATGCGTTCGTCATGTCACATTTTAGTTATTGCTCATTGGCATGGATATTTCATGAAAGAAACATAAATACAAAATCAACAAGGTACAACAAAGAGCCTTACGCATTGTAGAAAGAGATAAGCACTCAGATGATACAACTATATATGCTTGCGATAGTAATGTCGAAAGTGTCGTTAAAACATTAGAAAGTGATGCCCTTAAAATTGCAAGCTAGTTTCCAAACAACTGCATGAAGTTGAATGAGGACAAATGCCACCTAATGGTATTTGGGGATAAAAGTAATGAAATTTCTTTAAATATCGGAAGGATAACCATAAAAGAGAGCACGGAAGAAAAGTTGCTTGGAGTGATTTTTGACAAAAAACTATGCTTTAAACAGCAAGTAAGATCTATTTGGAAAAAAGCTGGTCAAAAGCTACATGCTCTCTCAAGAATTTCTCACTTTCTTGAAACTGAACAACTAAAGCGAGTAATGAAAGCATTTATCTTGTCCCAGTTCAACTATTGTCCGCTTGTTTGGATGTTCTGCGATAGAACACTGAACAATAAAATTAATAGTATTCACGAACTGGCATTGCGGATAACTTACAAAGATATGAGATCAGATTTTGATACAATGCTACTCAGAGACAATGCTGTCCTAATCCACATTAGGAATTTACAGTTGTTAATTACGGTGGCTTCAATGTGCCAAAATGCTTCAAACAAATATTACTCAACAAACTTTTGTCATGCTGTGTTGTTTCACATCGAATTGTTGTGATAAAACTTACTATCTCGACCATTTGTCGTGATAGCCCTCTCTATCACGACAAATTGTCGTGATAGCACTCTCTATCTCAACAAATCGCCGTGATAAAACTCACTATGTCGACAATTTGTCGTGATAATCCCCACTTTCTCGACAATTTGTCGTGATAAAACTTACTATCTCGTCTATTTGTCGTGATAATCCTCTCTATCACGACAATTCGTCGTGATAACACTCATTATGTCGACAATTTGTCGTGATAAAACGCACTATCTCGTTAATTTGTCGTGATAACCCTCTCTATCTCGACAATTTGTCGTGATAAAACTCACTATGTCGACAATTTGTCGTGATAAAACTCACTATGTCGACAATTTGTCGTGATAATCCTCTCTATCACGACAGTTTGTCGTGATAGCACTCTCTATCTCAACAAATCGCCGTGATAAAACTCACTATGTCGACAATTTGTCGTGATAAAACTCACTATGTCGACAATTTGTCGTGATAATCCTCTCTACCACGACAGTTTGTCGTGATAGCACTCTCTATCTCAACAAATCGCCGTGATAAAACTTACTATGTCGACAATTTGTCGTGATAATCCCCACTTTCTCGACAATTTGTCGTGATAACACTCACTATGTGGACAATTTGTCGTGATAAAACTCACTATGTCGACAATTTGTCGTGATAATCCTCTCTATCACGACAGTTTGTCGTGATAGCACTCTCTATCTCAACAAATCGCCGTGATAAAGCTTACTATGTCGACAATTTGTCGTGATAATCCCCACTTTCTCGACAATTTGTCGTGATAACACTCACTATGTGGACAATTTGTCGTGATAAAACTTACTATCTCGACAATTTGTCGTGATAGAGAGGGCTATCACGACAAATGGTCGAGATAGTAAGTTTTATCACAACAATTCGATGTGAAACAACACAGCATGACAAAAGTTTGTTGAGTAATATTTGTTTGAAGCATTTTGGCACATTGAAGCCACCGTAGTTAATGACTGAAATTTATAAAACGAAATGGGAGCTTAATCCTAGTTTCATGAAGGAGATCTTTGTCGAAAAACACAGTCCTTATGGGTTAAGAAGCTGCCATAATCTACTGCTGCCACAAGCACGTACTACGTGTTATTGCCTAGAGACGCTATCGTTTCTGGGGTGTAGATTATGGCAGGCTCTTCCCAATGACATGAAACAATCAGATACCCTCTCCAGTTTTAAAAGGAAAATAAAAACCTGGAAAGGAGAGGAATGCAACTGTAGACTGTGTAGACCTTTCGTGGCTCAGGTTGGGTTCTTCATTGGATAAATGTTGCATCGAAAAATTTAAAACATTGTAAATTCTGTAAAAACATTGTAAAAATCTGTACATATGTATATTCATAGCTATTTACTCTGAATTATAGATATTTTTTTTGCTTTTTAAAAAATTTTAGTTTGTAGTAGGCTTGAATTAGCTTTTCTATTGCTACTTATGTATATGTATATATTTCTTCTATCTGAAATATATAAAAGAAAATCAGGAAATGCCCCTAGCTTTATGAATGAGATTTCATAGAAAAAGTGCCTTCATATGAGCTGAGGGATGGCGGAAACAAATGCTTACCAAAATTTAAAAACAATGAGGTTTGGAACAGAAACTGTGTGGTTCCTCGGGCAGAAGCTCTGGATGACACTACCTTCTGATATAAAGGAATCTGAATCTCTTTCAATGTTTAAAAGAAGAAATTTATGTCACATTTAGTTTCTTTTTGCATTTTTATGATTATAGTTGGCCAAAATTAGCACATTTCTGCTATTTTATATTGTAAATAGCCAACTTTAAATAAATTGAGTAAAAACGGTAATTTTTCTTATTGTTGAAAAATTAGTACCCTGGGTACCAGTGCCAAAAATTTCCTTTCATTTAAATTTTGAGGCTCTGGTACCCAGGGTAAAAAATTAGTTGAATTGGAAAGTATAATGATGAAATAGTATAGTGATGAAATAGTATAATGATGAAATAGTATAAAATAGTATAATGATGAAAATATTACAATGGTCGAATAATATAATGATGAAATAGTTTAATGATGAAATAGTACAAAATAGTATAATGATGAAAATATTACAATGGTCGAATAATATAATGAAGAAATAGTTTAATGATGAAATAGTATAAGGATGAAAATAGTATAATGGTCAAATAGTATAATGGTCGAACAGCATTATGCAATGATGAAATAGTACAATTGAACGACACCGCAACATAAAGCAAAGGTTATTGGTGACAACTGAATGAAGCAATGACATAGCTTAAGATGAAGAAGACATGATCTTTGCCAAGAGTGGCAGGACAAAGAAAGCACATGGTGAAGTTGCAAATGCACACAAAGAACTTGTATGATGGCCGAACTGAATGTCTAGTTGACATAAGGCAGTAAATAGATCGCACAAAGCAATGTTTGTCCATGACATAAGGCAGTGGAGCAGTGATGGCGTTCCACAGTATATGGAGGAAAACCAGCCTTTATTGATGCGATACTTCGTATCATTTAGCCGCAGCCTTGGTACAAGTTCACTTGTTAGTAATCTCGGCAGTTGCAGACTTGAAGGTGTTGTGGCGCCGTGGTGTAATCCTCTGACATTGCAGCCAGAATAGTCAGGCGTAGTGGGTTCGAGCCCCGGTAGAGCCCCACCACTTGAGCGTCATGACAAGGGGTCGCGGACTCGATTAGGTCTGCTCTATTTCTGCGATCCCAGCGCTTGGCGCTGGGAAAAGCAACTTCACCTTTACCTTCACCAGACTTTATTGTGGCTGTCAAATGATATCTTTGCGGCTGACGGTTCTTATTTGTGTGAACTTAAGAGTATTGTTGCTTCTTTTTGGAAGTAACAGTTTTTAAGGGAGAATTTCCTCATTTTAAGAATACACAAATACTTGGTTAGCGAAGAATTTTTAAGAATCTAGTTTCAAGTTCAAGTTCAACTTCAATTTTCATATTTTAAAATTCCAATAACACAAATTCCCTTTAATAACAACAACAAAATATAAATGTAAATAACGATGTAGAAAAGTGATTTGTAGGAAATTTGTATGCTGGAATTTCTTAAGGAGGAGCCCTCTCAATAGACAAACTAATCGAGGAGATGGCACCCCCTTGCTAAAAATTGAATTAACATTTGTTGTGTAGCTTGGTAAATGTAAAGATCAGAGATGGTTAGATCTGATATTTTGTAAAGAACATATGAGACTTGAGTTTACGACGAAAGGTGAAAACTGAAGGAGATTTCAACACAATTGATGAAAATTGAAGGTTTTTCAAGAAAATATTTCTCATTTATAGTATTTCAAGATTAACTTGACTTGAAAAAGAAAGGTAATTGTTAATTTCTTAGTGCTGAGAAGGCTGAGAAGCAGGAATTTGCAGTGCATGTCATTAGAAGCCCTCGCTACCCTCTCGACCCTTGCTACCCTCTTGATTTAACAGACTCGAAACTGCAGTATCTGGAGAATACAACAAAAGAGATATTCATTTTGACAACAGAAATCCTCACAAAGGAAATGCTCACTAGAAAGACATTTAAGAAACTCCTAAGAAACTCTGAGTACGCAATATCTAATACCCTTGGGAAATTTCAGTACTGGCCAAAAGTCTCATTTTCCTATGAAAAGATTACGTGTACCTGTGCCCGCTTGAACACTTCAAGGCAATGTTTCCGAAGCGTTTATGTTTGGACATTTACGCAAGCACCTTCCGAGTAATATGGTAAGAGGAACGAGTCAAAATGACATAAAACGATGTTAGGATTTCCCTTGTCAATTTAAATACTTCCTAAGTTATATTTTCTCTGTGTTAGAGTTTCTTGATTTTTGGCCATCTGAGAGTTGAGCTCTTGTAAGCAGTTTCGTATGTAAACAATACGTGCATGCACCCATTTTCAACCATTTCTTAGCCGGTTTATCCAACCGATCTGTAAGAAAAACCTTCCAAAAACTGAGCCTTGTGTTGAGAATTTCGAGCCCGAACTAGACTTGCCCCAAGTCTATTTTGCCATCTGTAGTAAGTCTGCCTGTTTTATTGAGGAAATAGACTTGGGGCAAGGCTATGCTCGAACCCGCCCATGTGGCGGCACCTTCCCGTAAGCTTAACATATTATAAACTTCCCATCTCCCTGATATAATCCTGCCTCAGTAGAATTAGAATGAGTGCTAATTTAAAGGACAGCGCAAAATTTTTTTATTACATGGCCGGTGGAGAGGAAAAATTGTTGCAAAAACTCTGTTCTCCCCGTATGAAATCATTACAAAAATACAAGTACCCTGTCACCCATGCATCTGCCCCGTATTCATGAACAACAGATGTATGATGTATAGTACTATAGTACCACTGATGAATTAGCCAAAGAGCATAAGAAAACGTCATTTGTACACTTATTTGCATGCATTTCTCAAGTTGCGTGATCCAAAATTTTGTCCTCAAGATGAGCCATTTATATTTAAAAGTTCATCCCACCTTGAGCTCATAAAAAGTTACTATCCCGTTCAAGCCCGTTCATATTTGCTTGATAAAAAGTGTTGACCCAGTTTTTCACAAGCTCAAAAATGTAGTTGCCCCGTTATGTTTTTGCACCGGCCATGCTATGAAATAAACTTTGCACTGTCCCTAACGATAATGAATACACACTGCTTGTATTTCTATTATTTCAGCTTCATCTGATTAGTTATTGCATAAGAGCAAAATAAGCCCCTTAATAGTTGCAAATAGAGTCCAAGATCAAATAAAATTTCAACGTCTTGTGAAGCAAGTTATCGTCAAAACGCTGCTTGTCTTAAGAGAAAATGCTCCCTTTATCTAATTATCATCTTGCAGCATTTGAATTCTTCAAGACAATACAACTGGTTGCATGAACTTCTATACAACCCAGTCATAAAGTAGTTATGCTGACATCCACTCCAGCCTTCACGGTCAAATGAATGCCACACGTTCAGGTTGTAGCAATGGCCCCACCTTCTGGCAGCTACCTTTGGTCTACAGCATTTTGCCTCTTCTATGTTATTCAAGTACTGGCCAGCACTGCGAAAAAGACCCGTCATGAAGTAACCATTTCTGCATGTTGACCATCCTTTATGATCAAAACTGCTCCACCAATTTTGATTGTAGCAAATCTGGACCTCGCTTGTAAAAGGTGAAGCAAAGATTCTGTCAATATAGCCTGTTGCACCCTGGCACCGAGCCATTCCAATTTGCTTGATTTTATCTGGTCTTTCTCGGACGCTTCTATATATTCCGCTCATGTACGAATTTTTGGCGCATGTTGACCAGCCCTGTTTGTTGAATGAGTGCCACCATGGTGCATTGTAGTCCTGTGAGAGGTATTGTCCTAGGTATAAAAGGAGGGCACTAAGCATAAGATACAGTAAAACCTCGCATTACAAACAAGTGCATAGTTTTCTACTAGCCAGACCGATTATGTTTTATTATGAACATGGCAACCTCTGCTCTACATTTAGGGCGAGGTTCTTATCCCAAAGGCCTTTATAGACCAAAGGCCAAAGAACTGTGAATATACAGGATGTAATGCATTAATGCACAAATTTTGAAGGAAACTGTGATACGTTAAGGCACAGGCAACTGTATTTCACATATTACCCAATGAGTTAATGGAGTTATCTTCAAACTGAAAATTTGCGCTTTAACTCACATTCCATAAAATTTTGTGATCAGATATTTCAAGAACTAATTAGATTCCAGACTCACAAACTTAGTTATAGGCTGATTTGCTTTAAGTGGATCACCTTATAAGAACATGGAAAAAAATCAGTCTGCTTTTTCTTATCTTCGGGTACCTTTTACAGAAATTGTCTGTGTGTTCTTCAAGTAAATTTCAGCGCAAAGAGTGCCTCAAAAATTGCTCACAGGAATTCCGTAACTGTGCGAAAGAATATTCCGTAATCTTGGCCAGTATTGCCGAAAATCTTTCAAGTTTCAAAATTAAGCACAAGAACAGGTACATGAATTGTGCAGTTGATTTAGATAAGTGGGGGTTGGAAGGGGGTACCAAAAAAGCATTACACCACTAAACAATTTCAGAAAAAACCGTAAAACCACCTCTAAATTCAGCTAAAACCTTCACAACCTTTGTCTACTTAATGCGTATCACACCTCAGTTCTATACAGCAGACGACAGTCTCTTTATCATTCTCATCACCCAAAAAAGAGAAAGCTTATTCCAAGTTGAACAATCGTAGAATTTCTCCCAAAATCACATCGTATTGGACAAACATCCGTAGCTTTATCTTCAATTTTGTGCTACTTTGACCTCTCGAACCATATTTATTGACAAATATTTTGCAAATCGTTCAGAAAGAAAGGAACCGTTCAAGTATCATTTTCAAGGCCAAGAACCGTAAAACCACTTCAGAAAAGGCTAGAAATCACAAATCGTCAGCCCCTACGAACTCACGAGATAAGGAGAACCAATCGTTCATCGTTCTAGATATTTTCGATATAGTTCTTACCAAAAGTAGTGACGGCCAGACACAGCAGAAGCATAGAGATCACCAATACCTTCATCTCTTCAGAGATTCTCTTCAATGCAGTGGAGTGCGATCTCAACCAGAAGCAATGTGAATGATTTCCAGACAGTAATATCCATAGTTATAAGAGACATGGTTAGCAAATCTGGCGAGAAAACAATTCATTAGACTTGATTCACCGATTTCACTTGTCAAAGTTTTGAGCGACCAATGATCATGCCTGGCAAAGAAACTGGGTTCACGCAGTCTCAATTGACTCGGTTTTTTGTGACCACGCCATTCAGTCAGTGTTGTCTGGGTTCACTCAGAAATATTGTGGTCAAAATTTTTACCAATGTGCTCAAGTCTGTTTTGAAATCATGAACTCTAAAAGCAGCTACATTGACCAGTGACTGAAATGGGAGGATTGCCACCCTAGATGGCAATTCAAGGGATCATTCTTCCTGGCGTAGTTTTTGGCGTCGACTTCGAGTCTAGGTGTTAATTGGGCGCATGAGAGGGCGTTTCTAAGATATGTGGGTGGTCGACAGCAAAAATCTACATTAATCGATTTTGCAATGCAGTATCATTGCGATATCTAACGCACTCTGTCTGCAAGCTCAGGCAATGTTATACTGTGGTATGACATGAAGTATGCATTCCCGATTTTTGGGGGCGTGGCGAAAAATTTTAGTCTTGCGTCACATCTTCTTTATTGTCTGTTAGATCTCTGTTGTTTTCTTGGGCCGTCGAGAGCCAGCTCGGGCACTGAAGTGATCTATGGGGACATGGCCTAGGGGGAATTGGGGCGCAGCCCCAAAGAAATTTTTTGTGATCCCGCCATTCAGTCTTCCAGAAAATGAGGGAAACACCCTTTTTAGGACTAATTATTCTAAAAATTGTATAAACACTCCGTGTAAAGGTTATACCAAAAAATAGTATTTATGAATCAAGGACGCCGTTTTACGATAGGAAAGCCAAGTTCATGCCAGGTGAAATTCGTTCAAACGTCGATCAAGGTCGCTGCAGATCAGATGTAAGAATAAAAATCACAGTGATCATGGACATTACCCTAAGCAACAACCCAAGCACTGTCTCTTCAATTACATCTCAAAATCACAGGCAATTGTGAGCGATTTTTGCCAGAAAGAGATCTGGGCCTAAACTTCTTGCCGATTAAAACCCACTGGTTGCCCTTAAAAAGGGCTTAGTTTGTATCCTTGAGCTTAGTGTTGCTCTTACCAACGATTCAGGGATCAATTTGACTTCATTTTCCATTTAAATGTCTCCAAACTTCACTTAAAACGTCCAGTCTCTAGCAGCTTCCTGCAAATTTGTCTCGTTCCATATTTCCTCCAAGAGCGCCTTCAATTTCCTCAAAAACGTCACATCTTGTTAAGCTACCGACGTGCTTAACAAGTGCGTGAGTTGTTTAGGAACCCAGAATAAAATAAGTATAAAGGTAAACTTACGACCTTAACATTAACAGCTTGGTACAGCAGGCAAAACGGCAGCAGGATAACGATCTTTAGCAAAACTCTTTAATCAAAACAGCCAACATAACTTCCAGCAGCGACTAATAAGTGAAGCTTATCCTGCCTAACTTAAAACTATCGTTAAATCAAATGAAAACCTAGGTAGTTCCTCGTTAATTCGTCTCTTCAATTGCTTCGGCTAAATCGTCTTGATGCGCGGCATCAATAGTTCGGCATCGACTAAGTGTTCGTCTCGACTCACTAAAAATCCAAAAAAATTAGAAAATTAAACGAGCCTTACCTGTAAGGTGAAGTTTGATTGGAATTCTTCTCTGGCATCAACAGGAACGTAGGAGTCACATGAGAAGCGAGCGCATGCGTTGCCAGTCATCCTTTAACGCGAAGTGATTTTTTTTTTATTTTATTTATTTTCACATATTTAAGGAGGGTAGCCCTTCAGCAATGCTGATTTTCAAGGGGCCCTCCATTACAAAACTTACAAAATTAAATACTATTATAACCTAAACTAATACAATTCAATTTCTAATACAATAATGAATACCCTATGATCTAAAATAAATATTTACAATAAAAGAAAATCCATATGGCAAACACAGTTTTAAAAGCTAGCTTTCCCTATATACATTGTTTAAAACTATTGAGGGAGGATGCTAGCTTACTTTCAGCTGAGAGGCCATTCCAAGACTTGGAACCTCGAAACGAAAAACATTTCTGTCCATTTTTTGAGTTTTTCTTTGGTAACCTTAGGTCAGTTGCCGTATTCCTAAGATTCCTAGAGGTCAGCTGGGATGTTTTTGTGAAAAGATTACACATGTATTGTGGAGCCAGCTCATGAAGAGATTTGAAGACCATGATATTAGACTCACTAGCAATTAGTTCATCTATGGTCTTCCAGCCAAGCCTTTTGATAAGTGGCTGGCCCGGGGTATCAAAGCTGCTGCCAGTCACAATACGGGCAGCACGGTTTTGTAATTTTTGCAGCTGGTTGATCTCAGTCACACCACAGCAACCCCAGACTGAACAACAGTAGCGGAAGTGTGGCTCCACGATACCTGTGTACATGGTCCTAAGAGTTTCTTCTGGCAGAAAGGATTTTGCATGCTTCAAATAACCAATCGCTCTTGAGACCTTGGACCTTGGACCTTGGAAATGTAGTTCCGATCCATAAGAAAAACGAAAAGAATTTAAAGAGCAACTACCGTCCTATTTCTCTTCTACCAATTTTTGGGAAGATGCTTGAAAAACTCGTTTACGACTCCTTATACTCACATCTTGTTTCATGTGATTTACTCAACCCCAATCAGTCAGGTTTTCGTCCCGGTGATTCAACAGTCAACCAATTAATTTCCATAACGCATAAAACTTTTGAGGCATTTGACTGTAATCCTGCTCTTGATGCTCGTTCCGTGTATCTAGATATTTCTAAAGCTTTTGATAGAGTATGGCATGATGGTCTCATTTATAAACTGAAACGATGTGGTGTCTCGGGACAACTTCTTTCTCTGATTAAAAGCTTTCTAGGGGATCGAAAACAGCGAACTGTTCTGAACGGGCAATGTTCTAATTGGGGAGATATTTTAGCAGGAGTGCCCCAGGGCTCGATTTTAGGACCATTATTCTTTCTTGTGTATATAAATGATCTCACTGCAGATTTGAAATGTAATGTTAAACTTTTTGCTGATGATACGTCCTTGTTTACGATTGCCCGAGAAACTAACGAAGCTGCGGAACACATGAACCATGACCTACAACTGATAACCCAGTGGGCCAATGATTGGAGGATGTCTTTCAATCCCGATCCACAAAAGCAAGCAGTTGAACTACTGTTTTCAAAGAAAAGAAATGAAGTAGATCATCCAGTGATCCTCTTTAACAACATACCTGTAAAAAAAGTGAATGACTATAAACATCTAGGAATTATCTTGGACTCAAAACTTTCTTTCTCAGCTCATATTAAAGCTGCTATCTCCAAAGCGAGAAAGGGCATCGGTTTGCTAAAGTATCTCTCCAAATATTTACCGAGGCATACCCTAAGTGAATTATACAAACTCTACGTGCGACCTTATCTGGACTACGGCGATGTTATCTATCATATTCCACCGAAAGTATGCGAATTCAGTCAAAACATCGCCTTATCAAATTTAATGGAAAAAGTAGAATCTGTTCAATATTCGGCTGCTCTTGCTGTATCAGGAACATGGAGGGGAACATCACGGGAAAAACTGTACGCAGAGCTTGGCTGGGAATCATTAAGTTCCCGAAGGTGGAGCAGACGCCTTACCCTGTTCTATAAGATTATAAATAACCTCACCCCATTGTACACGAAAGAACCAATCCCACCACTTCAACAGTCAAATTACTCTCTGCGTAACCGGGATGTTATTGGGCGAATAAAGGCAAGGACAGAGAAATTTCTATCAAGCTTCTATCCTAATTGCATTTGTGAATGGAATAAACTTGACCTAGAAATCAGGCTTGCACCTTCTGTCGCTGTGTTTAAAGCAAAGCTTTTGTCAAAAATTCGCCCCCCTGCAAAGTCTATCTTCTGCATTCATGACCCAATAGGCTTAGGCTATCTTTTTCAATTAAGGGTCGGTCTCAGTAAATTAAATCTTCACAAATTCAACCACAACTTTAGCGATACGGTGAACCCAATGTGCCCAACGAATGATGGCATTGAGGATACGGAGCACTTCTTGTTGCTTTGCCCTTCATTTCACATTCAACGACGAGATCTTCTCGCTGGAGTTTCGGAATTGTTACGACCATTTGTCCAAATCAATATCCTTCCAAACAACGTTCTGGTACAATACTTATTGTATGGTAATAAAGAGCTTCCTGATGACGTAAATAAACTTTTGCTCGAACTCACTCTTAATTTCATCCACAAAACCGGTCGGCTTGGATAAGTTTAAACTTTTATTTTACACCACACAGCCACTATTTACTATTTACGTTTTTCCCTATTTCTTTTGTAAGTCTGTTTCACATTTGATGTTAAGCACAAAAAGGGTCAACGAAATTCTTTTTCCAAATCGCTATTATTTCTGACCTATGATATCGTTAACTCAACCCTAACCCAACAGCATAACGTTTCCCATCACGCGTCTATGCTGGCCTGACATCCAATGTGGAACAGATTCCATTATGTGTTAGTATCTAATCTTAATTTACTAATTGCTTTTTTTGCATGTCTTTATGTTAACGGCCACAGGGTAGTCATTTTCTTTTGCTCCTTGTGGTCTTGTCCCTGTAGTGTTGTATTGTTGTAGAGTAATTAGAAAGTATAGTAGAACGTAGATGTAGCATGTATTGTAATTTTTATATGGATATAAAAAAAAAGACCTTGGACGAAACTGTCTTAACGTGTTCCTTCCAATCCAAGGAGTTGTCTATCTGCAAACCAAGATATTTGGTTTTTTGAACAACTTCAAGCTCATTATCCCGAATATTCAACTTCAAAGATTCGCTCTTATTTTTCAGAGCTTTATGCTTTGGTTTTGTGGAAATAAGCATGGAATGAGTTTTCATCACATTAAGTGAAAGTTTGTTGCCTTTTAGCCATTTTTCAACCTGCGTAAGATCGTCATTGATGGCCTCATTTAGCTGATTGATATCTCTGGATTGATGGCAAAGGCTCGTGTCATCAGCATACATGGACACATTTGAATTTCGGACAGCTCGTGGGAGGTCATTGATGTAAATGAGGAATAAAAGAGGTCCAAGGCATGAGCCTTGCGGCACACCAACATTTATTTCCTCGATTGACGAGTCAACACCATTGACCCTAGAAAATTGCTTCCGGTTAAAAAGGTAGGATTTGAACCATGCTAATTCCCGCTGCTGAATACCATAGTACTCTAGCTTTTTGCAAAGAATGTCATGGTCAACTGTGTCAAATGCCTTTTTCAAGTCGATAAACACCAGTCCCACGAGCTTTCCGAGATCCAACCCATGGTACCAGTCATCAGTGTTTTTAAGCAAACATGTCACAGTAGAATGAAGGCGTAAAAACCCAGACTGGTCAGGAGAAAAGTAACCATTATCATTCATGTGTTGGTATAATTGGTTTGTGACAAGTTTTTCAAAGAGCCTTGAGATGACAGGCAAAACTGAAATTGGGCGATAGTTCGACTTTTCAGCCTTGTCTCCCTCCTTAAAAATTGGTGTAACTCTAGCCAATTTCCACGAATCTGGAAATTGGCTCGTTACAAGTGATGTATTAAACAAACATGCCAAAGAGTTCTCAATGAAGGGTAAGGCTAGTTTTAAGAAATAGCAGGAGATGTTGCCCTTCCCAAAGCTCTTTGAAGTTTTCATCTTGGCAATTGCTTCTCTAATTTCCTTCACTTCAATGGCCCTAAATTGAAACCTAACACTGCTATCACTACCAGCAAAGTCGCCAGACAGAAGAGGGTTAGGGGCAGCATCAATTTTGTTAGCTAACTTCTCGCCAATTGTACAGAAGAAATTATTCATTGCGTTGGAGATGTCCTTTTTGTTAACAATTGCATTACCAGAATCCTCAAGACAATCAATGTTACAGGATTTTGATCTCTTATTCAAAAGTTCATTGATTGTCTTCCAGGATTCTTTCATGTTCCCCTTACATTCAGAAATTTTTGCCGAAAAATATTGCTTCTTAAGCTGGACATTAAGAGAATTGACCCTGTTTCGTGCTTGTCTGTATGAATCCATGAGAATAGGTGATTTACTTTTGAGAGCAGCTTTTTTTAGTCTATCCCTAGTCATCATCAGACCCTTGAGGTCCTTATCAATCCAAGGGCAATATTTTTCAGATACGCGCATTTCCTTTAAAGGAGCATGTTTTTCTATTACCAAAGAGAACAAATTAGACCAATCATTGACAAGTGTGTTTATATCATCAGTTTGTTGGAACATTCGTTCCCAACATATACCAGAAACATCAGACAGGAATCCATCCTTTTTAAAGTTTTTCATACTCCGAGTTTTTATCATTTTATGGTCTTTTTCGACTGCTCCATTGAACTTTCGAATACAGTAGATCATAAAATGATCGCTGAGAGCAACCTCATGGACCCCTGCCTTTATAATGTTTCTAACACATGTTGTGGCGACGTGGTCAATGATTGTTGATGTTTTAAGGGTGACTCTTGTTGGCTCATCAATAAGCTGCCTGAAACTGAACAGCTCATAGGTACTAGCCATGCGTTTAGCATTGTTATCGATGAGCTGATCACCTGTCCTCCTGGTGAAATCACAGTTCGTGTCACCAAGGAGGATCATTTCCTTGCCTTCCCTATCCAAGTAGGCAAGGACTTTTTCCAGCTTATCAAATGAGCCAACAGTGTCACCGGGTGGTCTGTACCATGCAATGACAAGGAATGGCTTGCTCTTTGGGGGCTCAATCTCAATACAGAGAAGCCCAAGACCATCAGAGGGGACATCGCTCCTGTTCTTGGCCCTGGCTGAGTCCCGGACATAGACTGAGACCCATCCACCATTGCATGTTCTGTCAAGGCGAAACTGCTGGTAACCCCGGATATCTGTCAGTTCTTTTGGAACTAACCTGTCAAGCTTTGTTTCATTTAAGGCAAGAATATGGATACCCAGGTTCTTTAACAGCAGTTTAACCTCATCAAGGTGGCTACGGAGGCCATTTACATTAAGAGAGGCAATTGCCATGCCTTTCCTGAATCCTAGATGCTGTTGACACGAGCCACCACCAACACTGTTGGACTGGGAAGCATCCTCAACCCCAGATTCTAGAGAGAGGGGTGGAGGTAGATCAACTACTCCCTCCCCAGTAGACCAGCTACTATCACCCAGACTTCGTATGAGCTAGCAAATTCCTGGCAAACAAGCGATTACCCTCAGGGGTGAGATGCATACCGCCTTTATCCAAATGTTTGAAGGTGATATTTCCATGATCTATGAAATCCCACCCCTTTGTAAGACAGTATCGCTTGAGTGCCTGGTTTGCTTCGACTACATTAACATTCTTAGGTGGGTAGTACCCCTGTAAAAATATAGAGGAAAGTGTTATATAGAGGATTGCAGGACAAATGGGAATTAGAGAACGCTGTTGATGCCAGAGAAGAATTCCAATCAAACTTCACCTTACAGGTAAGGCTCATTTAATTTTCTAATTCTTCTCTGTCATCAACTACGTCACTACGTAGTCACATGAGATTTTAAAGCCCTGCAAGCACGAGCTTAGGCAGTGAAAACGCGATCAAACCAGATATCAGGAAAAAAAAAACATTTCTGAAGAAAGTAACAATATATCACCCAATAAGCAAATCAAAATCTTTAGTTAGTTTTTATTTTCAAATACAAAGTCTCCAAAATTTTGAGGATTAATTTCACGTTCGTAATATTTTGCAAATGTTCTTTCATTTGACCAACCAGCACTTTTAATGATTTCTGATAAATTCATGCCTGCTTGTTTTGTTGTAGATGTTGATGTTGCCCTGCAGCTATGCGCACTGAAAATGTCTGTGTCTATACCAGCATCGCTTAATGTAGCTTTTACCCATCTTGCAATCGTGTCCTTGGATACTGGGTTATGAGGCTTGTGAAAACTTATGAACAGTGCTGAATGTTCCCCTCTGAGGACTTTTGTACGTTCTAAATAATGGGACAATGTTTTTACAATACATAGCTTTGGCTCCTCGGGATAATGAACCAGTTCTAAGGGTGCCTGGTGTTTGCCTGGTCTTGTTGTTTTCAAGGGCTTATGTATTGTTATACGCATCTTATCAGAAAGTGACTGTATCATATTGATATCTATCGTATGAATGGTTTGACAACGTTGTCCTGTTACCAAGCATAGGAGCGTTACTGTTTTGTAGGATAGATTTTTTAAACTGACATTCTCAAGGGCTGGAAAAGTCTTGAAATAAGTAAACACTTTATTTACGTCCCAAATGAACTTATATTTTGGCAAAGACGGTCTCAATTCAAAAATTCCTTTTAAAAATCTACGAACCAAGGGGTGTTCCCCAATAGGTAGTCCATTTTCCTGAAATATTATGGAAGACAGAGACGATCTAGCAGTGTTAATAGCACTATAGCCAAGCCCATTTCTTTATAAAATGGTTAGAAATTCAATAACTTGTTCTACTGGGTGTCTCAAAAAAAGTACCCCCTTTTGACTGTAAATAGGGACGAAATCATAAGATATCATTACTCTCCGAGTGGACAGCCAAATTTATCAATCTTCAACTTAGATCCACATACCTTGCATTTAAAAATTGGCCACCAAATACTAGAGATACAAGCTTGCAGAGTCAAAATTTACAGTGCACCCGAAACCAGAGGTTTTGTAAAAAGGGCCTAGCCATAATTTGCTATCACAGGCATGTTGCACAGGAATTTCGACTTTGACCTTTAGCTTTTTCCATTGAAAAGAATTATACCTTGAAATGCTTCAATTGAACTACAAATAGTTATTCCTTTGAGGAATCAATCCGTGCATTGCATTCTACTCCAAGTGTCAAAGAAGAAGAAAAGGAACACATGCATGCTCATTTGGGAGAAGTTGCACGACTTCATCATTCTTAACACATTTTTGTTATATTTGTTTCATCAGGCCGATTTCCACGAGTATTTTTTATTCTTTTCGAAAGCAAAAAACTGAAAGTTAAAGTTTACAGGTGCTTTGGAAAAGATCCATAATACAAATCATGGCTAGGCCCTTTTACAAAACCTCTGGTTTTGGGTGCACTGTAAATTTTGTCTTTGCAAGCTTGTATCTCTGGTGTTTGGTGGACGATTCTTAAATGCAAGGTATGTGAATCTAAGTTGAAGATTGATAAATTTAGCTAACTACTCGGAGAGTAATGATATCTTATCGCTTCGTTCCTATTTCCAGTCAAAAGGGGGTACTTTTTTTTTAGACACCCGGTACTTTGGGGCCTAAAACGGAAACTTTATTTTCCATACAGTAGGTGTTCCATCGTTTTAGATAAGACCGGTACTGCTTTTGAGTACCTGGACGCCAAGACGATAAAATGATTTTTGTGCGTCCTTGGATAAGTTTGTAGACCTTAATTTTTGGCAGACAAGAGGCAAAACAATCATCTGTAGCTTTTTGAATAGGGGATGCTTCACCTCTGGCCTGTTCGGCAGTAGCAGCACATTCTTACTGACATTCAGTGTTATTGGTGGTTTCAGCATCAGTTTCTTTGCCCGAGGGAACCATGGCTGTGTTGGCCAATTTGGAAGGACATATATTCCCTTGGCATTGTCGTCCTGAATCTTCCTTAAGACTCTTGGTATCATGCTAAAAGGGGGAAACACATAAAATTTGTAAGTAGACCAATCGATAGTGAATGCATCAACTGCAAATGCCTCAGGATCTGGCTTGAATGATAAAAAACATGGAAACTGTTTATTTATCCTTGTTGCAAAAAGATCAATATTTGGATAAAAATCTAGTTGTTTTAAACACGAATGGAGGACTTTTGGTTGCAACTGCCACTCCGTTGAAGTATTTTCTTTTTTCCTTGATGCGCTGTCTGCCTCGATATTATCCTTCCCGGGAATGTGTGCTAATGTTAACCAAATATTTCGACCAATGCACCACTCCCATATTTCTTTGCACATGTCGTTACACTTTCTTGAGTGGCTTGTGCCCATGTTATTTAGCACAGAGACCGTAGTCGTGTTATCTGACAAAACTTTGATATGGGTTTCATGAAATTCTTTTGCAAATGTTTGTAACCCAAATAATACTGCTTTCATTTCGAGATAATTTATGCTATTTTCTTTTTCGGAAAGAGACCATATTCCCCCTGCAGTCATTGATTTGCGTTGCCAAGGGCACGCAAATCCTTAAATTCGGTTCCAAAACAAACTCGGACTATAGTGCGGATAGGCCAGCATCGATGAAAGTAAACAATAACTAAACAATCGTAAACTGCACTTATGCTGGCTTATGCTCAATTTGCACATGGCGAGACGCGAAACAGACACAACTTGCAAATAATGCGTTTTTTCATATGTGCGCGCATTTATGTGACGATCTAAGCAAGCATTGCCATTGCTTCTAACATGCTTGATTGTTTGCATCGAGATAAACGCTGAACACGCAAGTGACATATCCCAGATCATATGATGGTGAGCGGCCTTGGGTCGAGTAGTGGCAGTCAGTCGATCTTTCTCATTGAGTCATGACAAGCAGGCAGTAAGTTTGTGCAGCTCTCTACTTGTGTTCCTTCTTTCTATGGATACATTCACTATTTTGTTTGGCTTTGAAACGGAGAAGAGACGAAACATCATGCAAAGAACTACGAGATCGAGTGGCTGCCTTCATGCAACCCAAGAGCAACGTTCAAATTCTTTCAGCTGCACAATACTGTAATGACGTGTTCAATGTTTACGTTCAATCAAATTTTCAATCGGCATTGACTCGACACAATAAACTGTTGACACTGCCTTTATCCTCACAATGGCACGATTAGGTATTCAGAAAGTCAAGGGGAGGAGTTTCACTTCAAACAGTTGGAATTGGTGAAAGAAAATCCTGGTTTTTAAGTCCAAGCATCCGTCTGTGCTATCGAAACACATTTGACAATTTACAGTTGCCAGGTTCTGAGTGATACAAAGATTTTTTTTCAATTTCTCCTCATCTTAGCTCAAAGGGGTGCTCCCTGACTTTCAACATAGGGATTTTAAAGGTTATGCCAGTGCTTCTTTTCTTGACACCTAAATATCGAGTGTAATATTTTGGAGACCCCAGATACTGTTGTCTATATAAACACATGAACACTTGGGTCATTCTACTGATCGAATGGGTCACTATGATCCTCCTACCCTGGGTTCTATAGCTTCAAAAATTCTTCGTTTGTTTATTTTTTTTGAGGCTCTGGTACCCAGGATAAGATCCTCCCATTTTTCGAATTTATGGACCACAACCTATGAATTATTCTTATGCCCCCATGGGGAGGGGGAGGTATTACATCTAAATTTGTTCTGGGATGTATTAGACTTGCCCCAAGTCTATCTCGTCGATTAAAAAAAATGGGAAAGGGAAAATTTCGTTTATAACTTTCAGATAGACTTATTACAGATGACAAAATAGATTTGGGGCAAGTCTAGGGATGTGTCCAGTCCACCAAAAAATTTTTTACCCACCACCAGAATTTTCCCCTCACAACGATTGCCGAATCTGGAAACATCCGTGGAATTTATACTCAGAAACAGAAAAAAACTTGGACAGAGCAATAACCAGTTCTAACACAATACACCCTTTTGACACGTCTTAACAACCAGGTGTAGAGAGACTACCTTCTTCCGATACCCAAATATACTCAGTACCCCCATAGTCATGGTACCCTTTACCTGGTTATGCCATCATTCAAAGCCCCCAAATATTGATTTAATGAAGGATTTCAGATCCCAAATATTGGCATGGATTCTTCTGTACTGAAAGTTAGCCTGTTCCTCCTGGACGTTTCAGGATGAGATATTGGAAAGACACATGGGCGCGCCTTTCAAAAAAGGGTCCATAGAATCTATTCAGCTTGCAGAAATTTTGATGAAATTTGAATTCTCTAAGAATGGGCTAAGAATTCGATTTTCCCTTGAGTTCCGTATCTGTGCCCACTGTGTCCCCAACAGGGTCACGAGACATGGAATAAAGGAACAATAAGATCCAAATTCAGTACTCCCTTTTGAATCCATTGCAGGCATATGTCCTTAACCCAATCTCGGCAATAAATTTACTTAACGATGGCACAAAGAGTAACGATAAATTTACTGATATGCTTTAATGGCCCGTCTTAAATTAACATTTTGCTCAAAGATTCATCATCACTTCACTTTGCATTCTAAACGTTCACTTTCTGTGCAACTCGGCAGTATGTGACAAATATCTACGCTGCCAATTTTTAATGTGAGTAAAATATTCTCGCAAAATAGCATTAATGACTCCTTCTATATGCCTCCGTTATCATAAACGATAATCTGATAGAACGCAAATCTTCAGATAGCAATATCTCTTGTTTCATTATAAAATGCGCCCCAGCCTTCTAAGGACGCGTCGGTTTTGATCACATGCACCGGGTTTTCTCGTGTAAGTGGTTTGAAAGCCAAGTTTATATTGCGTATCCACCATTCTAGTTCTAATTTGGCAGATGGGGAAGGGCTCATAGAGCTTTCAAAATTGCCCTTACTCATTTTCAAAGCTTCTGTTTTTTCCTTCTCTAGCTGACGGTAGAGATATAGATAAAGCGGCCCATAAAGAATGCCGGGGAAACAAGAGATAATCGTGCCGAGTGCTTTCGCACAACTTCTAATGGTCGGCTTCTTTTGGCTTAGCAATTTTTGACAAACAGCCAACACAGATTCAATCTTTTGCTGGGTGGGTTTTACGTTCATAGTCTTAGAATTCAGAATGAAACCCAACATCTTAATCTCTTGAGACGGTGTGAAGGATGATTTTTCCGGGTGAACAATAAATCCGAATGCCATCAATAGTTTGGTAGCCCTAATGACGTTCGACAGGAAATCATTAAAGTTTTCTCCCTGGAGGTATAGGTCGTCTATGTACGCAGTGGCTATTATACCCTCTTTGTGTAATTCCGTCAAAGCCGGTTTTAATAATTTCGTAAAAAGCCGGGGACAACAGGCTAATCCGTTTGGGAGGGCCTGGTATTCCAGTAAAGTGCCATTGAATTCAAATCGGAAATATTTTCTGTGCTCCAATGCGACTTCTACGCTATAATAAGCGTCTTTTATGTCTAATGACGCCATGAAGCAATTACGTTCCATCAAACTAGTAATTGTATGCAAAGTTTCCATTTTGAAATGATGATAGGTTACGTGTTCATTAAATTTTTTCAAATTCAAAATCATACGATAAGAACCAGTGGCGGGGTGGCCCACTTTTTACTGGGGTGGCCAGATCCTTTTTGGCGCCCCCTCCACATAAGCATAAAATTCATGGTCGGGAATTCTATAAATTTTTAATTTATTTGGGTTCTGGATTCAAGAACCCCCCCGGGCAGGAAACAATAGTTAGGCCTCTAATCTGCAAATGCAGGTTCTGTCCTTATTAATAAAATATGCTCAAATAAATCGTGAACTTCGTGTAGAATAACAACATCGTCCCCATTGTCATTTAAAGCAACGTAGATGTTTATATCAGGGCCTTTGTAAGTTGTGAAGATGTCTTCGCAAATGCATTGATTATCTCATCTTTATTCAAAGACAGCAGAATCTTCCTTTCAATCATCATTACAAGTAATGACTCAAGACGATCTTGCACCATCGTTGAGCGAATTCTTGTCTTAACTCTTTTCAAAGCAGAAAATGAGCGTTCTGCAGAAGCAGAGCTTATAGGTATAGCTACTGCAATTGCATAAACCTGGCACAATGTTGGATACGCATCAACAAGGTGGTACTCTGGAAAAGAAAGAAGCTTCAAGGCATCAATGAAAGAAGGAGTCTTTTTTCCATCTTTCTTTTCTGTTGACATCTTATTTAGAGGAGGATTATCGGAAGCGGAAGGGTCCTCTTTTTCATCATTATCATCATCTTCACCATCGCTGCTTCCCAAATCCTCAGCTTTGTCTGTTTCTGTCACTTGAGAGCAATTGAACTTACTGAATGTCGTTGCAAAGCTAAATAACTTATCTGCGCATCTGAATGCATCCAGTTGGTAAATTGCACAAAATGTCGTGATATCGGCTTGAAGAGCACGTGCTGTCTTGTATCTTCTTAGCAGGTCTTGGAAGTGGCATGGTGCAAACAGTGCAAACGATTTTAATAATGGTCGATTCTTTTCAAAGCGCTGTTTCATGGAAGCTTGAATCGTATCAACAACAGAGTAGAAAGTGTCACGTTTCCATTGAGCCTCAGCTGTGCTTGCTGGTTGGTCCCTTTCTTGCTCACCATCCATCACTCTTTTGTGGCGAATTCTCGTTGTCTTCCATTGGACACCTTCAAAGTCTGTTTCAACGATTTGGAGAATTTTCTCAGCTTCATCTCGCATTTTCTCGATTTTTTCAATTGAACTATCTACCATGTCAATTGCTTTGCCGAAATCGACGTCAGCACTCTGCAAATATCGACTGAGAGGGCCAGTCACCGCAAAGATTTCTCGAAAAAGGCAGGACGTTGCAACTATTTGTTTCGTTTGGAAAGACGAATAAAGTCCCTGTGCGGTTGCTCGCTGATTTTCTTCAAATGATCTATTCTCAGCAAATGTCTGCAGCACTTGCAAAATGCAGTCAAAGCGCAAGAGAAATATCTTCAGACAAAATTCTCTGGCATTCCAACGAACGGTATTTAGACGCTTTACTGAAAAAACTTGGAGCTGTGCACTCTTTTGAACTGACTCGAATAGTTCATGCACCTTTTGGGATTTACTGAACAGAACATACAGCTTTTCGAGGTTGCTGAACAGACTAATGACATTGATGGCGACACCAGCTGAATCTGCAAGGACCAGATTCAACGTATGGGCATAGCAATGGACATAGATGACATGACTCCCGATCTTCTCTCTTATGATGGCTTGCAAGCCGTTATAGCATCCGCTCATGTTGGACGCACCATCGTAGGCCTGGGCCACAGCTTCTCAAAGGTCACCCCATAGGACTCTAAAGCTGCGGCAATGACGTCGTAAAGTGCAACTGCTCTTGTTCCTGATGCAAGCTGGCACGAAAGAAGGTGCTCTGAACAATCTCCAAATTCATCCACTATCCTTACACAAATGCTCAATTGCTCCTTGTGAGTTACATCGGGCGTTGTATCAGCAATCAATGACCATGCCCTGCAATTTTTAATCCTTCGTACGATTTCAGCAGATATCTCAGACCCAATTACCGAAATAAGCTTATTTTGCGAGTCGTTACTTAGAAATGTTAGTCTTGAGCCACGTCCTATGGGGCCAGGCTTTTCGCTACATTTTGCAGCAAGTTGCTGTTGTTCTGTGGTGACTTTTTGGAGATGCTCTTTAATTGTTGAATCGTACTGAGACAAAAATTTCAAAAGTTCCAAAAAATTACCAGTGTTTTGGTATGGGTTTGCAAGAGATTCACGATGACCCCTGAATGGGAGTCCTTGTCTTCCTAGAAGTATAACTGCATCCACAATACGCGTCATGACATTTCTGTTCGAAATGACTTGCTGCTTTCTTCTTTCAGATTCTAGTGTCTCTTGCCTTTGAAAGTTTGCTGCTATGGTCCCTTGTTGCAGAAAAAGAGCCTCCGCAATTTTGGCGTTCAGATGAGCGTGGGACTGCTCATTTTTCTGAACACTGTCGTGTTGCTTTTTCCAGTTGCGGAAGCCACTGCATGTGAAGGCATTACCTTGATTTTGCCTGGCAGATTCACCCCTCGATACTGCATCTGTAAACAATAAACACGGTAGGCAGAATAAGCTGTCTTTACTCAGAGAGTAGGATAGCCATCTGCGTCTTGATTTGTTTTCGTGAAAGAAAACTTGCTGTGAACAAAATCGCGAGCGGTCCCCCTGTTGTCTCCTTCGCTTGCTTAAAATTGACTCTGGTGGTTGACATGGATTCATCCTGACTAAATCGTCCTTTCCATCAATTCTGATTTTTAGGCCAACGAGAGTTGCTGGGTCAATGGTGTCAACATCTTTTTCAACTGTTATGTAAGGATTCCTCATAACATGCGCAGATGCATCGATGTCAGATTTACTTTTATCGTTTGCTCGTAATCCTGCAACAGCTGATCCCACTTCTTCCTCAATGGCAGCAAAATGACTGTCTGTGTCATAATTTTCTTCCAAGTTTTTGTTATCGTCAACGTCGTGGTCACTGTCTACTTGGATATCTTGAGAATCACTGTCACAGTGCTCTGAACTTTCGGAATGGTCAGCAATTCATCCACATCTGGAGGAGTATGTGTTACCTGTTCATTCTCAGAAACATGGGATTTGCAAGTGTCACCATCCTTTTGCTTCAAGTATTTCAACATAAAACTTCCCAATTTCTTATTCTCTTCATCCCTCGATGTCTTTGCCTTTCTAAATTCAGAACCAGATTTTTTCTTTTTTCCGACATTGCTAAGAAAAAAGTATAGATCTTCCTAGTGCTTATTCAACTGAAATACAGTAAAAAGATAAATTAATGATAATGCTGAATTTTTTCAATCGAGGAGGGCAACGTTTTAACTTTGTGGAGAGGCCTTTGCTCGTCAATAACAGATCGTAAGCATGAGAGTTGAATTTGTTTCAACTCATTACAGACGAAAGCTAGGCAGAAACTCAAATCCTGATTCTTAGCTTCACATGGTTAGTTTTAATATTCTTGATCCTGCAACAAGACAGAAAAAATGTAGTTCTGTGAACGGTGGTTTGCCAGTAGGAGTACCGTATACATAAGCCTCTCTCTGGGATCCATCTGTTCGCCCCTTTCGAATAAATGTCATGGAGAAAGTAAAAACAACACTCAATTCAAACTGTTGTGGAATCCCATCGCGCATTATCAATACATAGTGAATTTTGATGTACATTGTTGTGATGGTTGCTTAGACTCCAATGCTCCTCCAAAGAGACACTGCTCATTCATTCGGATGTCGTGACAACGCGGCATATTTTTATTCTTTAGAAACAGTTTTTCTTCATATTGTTTGCAATGATTATTGACGTAATAACCTCATTTTGAGTACGAGGCATGGCATTAAATTACTAAAGTAGAAGTCATTAGTAACGCAACCTATTGTTGAGCTATTGCAGAAGGATTAATTTTATTACCTTGTTTACCTAGTTGTGATTGGTTGATTTTGAAAACGTATAGAATTTAATGCAGAAATTAGGTAACTTGGTTTTGGTTAGACACGCACACTTTGGAGAAATTGATGTAGTATGCAGAAGTGTCATGAGGGAGTTGAATATGAGCAAACTACAAACGTCTTGTTTTTTGAGAGTCATCTTGGTTCATAGCTATTAGAATCAGTTCTGGAGAGTAAAATCTCCAACATTTTGGTCCACCAGTAGCCAAATAGCATGAAATTAAGATGGAACAAGTCGAGAAAGCAAAGAAGAAACGTAAAACCCACCGTGGTTTAATCACAAAACAGTTGAATAAAGTTAACGATTATTTGAATCAAGAGTCAACTGAGATTGACAAGAGAAGATTGAAACAATTTCAAGAAGATTTAAGCAACAAGTTTGAATATTTGAAATTGTTAGATGCCGAAATATTAGAAGGACTGTTCGAGAACGAAGTAGAGGAGGATTTATGCGACAAAGAAGCAGAGGAATCGGATGAAATTAGAGAAAGAGTATCCTTCAGCCTCATTTGCTTGGAAGAAGCTTTGGGAGTCACAGAATGAAGGCGCATCCTCAGCAAGATCGAACACGCCAATAGAGAGAAGTGCATCAAGAGAAAGTATACATTCAGTCGCCAATTCAGAAGCCGAATCAGTTCGAGAATCAGAAGCATCAGCCCAATCGAATATGTCAAACAATAGCCAGTCAGGAAATGGAAAAAGAGTACGAGTTAAACTACCAAAATTAGAGTTAAAAAAGTTTTTCGGCAAAGTTCACGAGTGGCAGGAATTTTGGGACAGCTTTAGAAGCGCCATTCACGACGACGAAGACATCGCCAAAGTCGACAAATATAAATATCTGAAAAGTTTTTTAGAAGAGCCTGCGAGAGGAGTTATCACCGGTTTTGCGTTGACAGATACAGATTACGACAGTGCAGTAGATCTCCTTACAAAACGATTCGCCAGACCCAGCGTCATCAGACACGCCCATATAAATGAGATGGCTAATTTGTCACCAGTGTTTAACGAAAAGAGCGTCGGACGATTGCGTCATTTTCACGACCAAATCGAGGCTCATTATCGCGGACTCGAGGCACTAGGTGTTGACAGGCAATCCTACTCGAGCATCGTTGTACCACTTTTGATGGCCAAATTACCAGATTCAGTGAGAATGAACATGATACGATTTGGAGATAACCACTCTTGGATCGGACACTAGACTAATTTGTATCATCATTGTCGAGAGAAGTAGAGATCAGAGAAAGCTACACGCCAATTTTTAAGCCAGGATTGCAGGACAAAACTGAGAAAACAGCACGGCCTAACAAGCAAGATGGAGGATTACCAAGTGCAGCAGCTTTGTTTACGGCGGGAAACAGCAAAAACATTGTTAAGTGCGCATTTTGCAAAAAGGAACATAAATCAGAGGACTGTGAGACTGTAAAAGGCCCTGAGGAGCGTAAGAAAATTCTTTTAAAATCTGCAAAATGTTTTATGTGTTTTAAGCCAGGTCATAGAGCTTTTAAGTGCCGCAGTAAGACTAGCTGTAGTATTTGTAATGGGAAGCATAATTCCATTCTTTGCAGTAATGTGTCCCAGACCCAAAATAAGGAAACGCCAGCTAAGCCAAGCGCCCCACCTTTAAACCCTAATGCAAGTTCATGGTTAGTAGGTAGCATTAGTTCCGCATCCCAAGAAAGAGTGGCCTTGCAGACAGCCCTAGCCAATGTAGAAGGTAAAAAAGAGGTGAAAATGAGAGTGATGTTTGACACAGGTAGCCAGAAAACATTCATAACCGCGAAGGCTGTCAATAAGTTAGGTGCAAAGCCAGTGAGAAAGGAAAGCTTGGGAATAAAGGCATTTGGAAGAAGTGAACCAGAGGTTGTGATGAGAGATGTTTTTGAATTGCCTCTAGTTTCTCTCAATGGTGGTAAATCTATCACTGTTGAAGCCTTTCTTGTGAATGAAATTTCTACTATTGCAAATGAACATGTAGAAGTAGTGAAAAAGCAATTTCCGCACTTGAGCGATATTTTTTTCTCAGACGTTTCTAGGCTGGACGACACACTAGAATTTGATATTTTGATTGGAGCAAATTATGTTTGGCTTTTTCAAGATGGATGTTCAATAAGAGGGGGGCCACATGAACCAATAGCCATTCAAACAACGCTTGGATGGGTGCTTTCTGGACCATTACCAGGTGAGAAATCAAGTTCTATTGTTACTTGTAATCATGTTGCTCATGTTATTGAACCAATGCCCTTAAATAGACAGGAAAAGCAGGATCTTGAGAAGAGTCTGCACAAATTGTGGGATCTTGACACCCTTGGTATAAGAGCAGAAGATGAAGTTCATGAGGGTACAATTGATAATATTTCTTTTACAGGTGAACGCTATTCGGTACAATTGCCCTGGAAGGTAGGACACAGCCCTGTACCCACTAATTACAACAGTAGCCTAATTAGATTGAAGAGCCAGTTTAAGAAATTGAGTAAAACCCCAGATGTTCTTGAGAAATATGACAAGATTATTTCAGAACAGTTAGAAACAGGTGTAATTGAAGAGGTTTTAGAGCCAGAAATGGGTGAGAATATTTCATACTTACCTCATCAGGCAGTTATCCGTGAAGACGTTGAGACCACTAAGGTAAGGGTGGTATATGATGCCTCATGCAAGGACAAGAAAACAAGTGTTTCACTCAATGATTGTTTGCATGTTGGTCCGCCATTAACGCCCCTGATATTTGACATGCTTCTTAGGTTTAGAGAAGGTAGAGTAGCCTTAGTTGGAGACATAGAGAAAGCATTTCTCAACATTGAGGTAGACCCCAAGGATTGTGACTGCTTAAGGTTCTTGTGGTTCAAAGATATTCATGCAGACAATCCAGAAATTGTTACCTATAAATTCCTGAGGGTAGGGTACCATTTGGTCTAAAATCCAGCCCGTTTCTACTAAATGCAGTGTTAAGGTACCACATCGATCAGTATAAGGAAATAGACCCAGAATTTGTTAACAAACTAAGCCAGGGATTCTTTGTAGATGACTTAGTGACCTCGTGTAGTGACACAGAAGAAGCTTATTCCCTGTACAACAAGGCAAGTGATAGAATGCAAGAAGGGGGATTCAAGCTAAGAAAATGGAAGACCAATGATGAATTATTGGCCCAAAAAATTGTAGAGAATGAGAGTGAGGCAGATGAAGAAAGAACGTATGCAAAGGAAGCCCTGGGAATATCCAAAGACATGGGTGGTAAGACCAAAGTGCTAGGAATAGGCTGGGATACCAATAGAGATACCTTAGAGTTTGATTTGAGCAAGGTAGGAGATGAAATTCCCAGAGATAGATGAAGTCAAGTATTGGCTTGACAGTAAAACTGCTCTGTATTGGATCTATAACAACGGAGAGTGGAAGAACTTTGTTCAGCACAGAGTGAATGAGATCTTAAAAAGGACAAGGAAAGAAGACTGGGGACATGTAGCAGGAGTAGATAACCCTGCAGATCTAGGATCGAGAGGAGTGACTGCAAGTCATCTTAGAGACAGCAAAATATGGTGGGAAGGACCAGAATGGCTGAAAAAAGGGAGGGAAAATTGGCCCAATAGTTTTCCCCTAGAGATTTCTGATAATGTGAGAGAAGAGAGTAAGAAAACAGCAGCGGTAATGACTGTGACAAAAGAGAAGAGTGGAGTACACAGCGTCATAGAGATTGAGAGATAAAGCTCATTGAGAAAATTGTTGAGAGTGACAGCTTATGTAAAGAGGCTTATTGAAAACATGAAGAGAAAGAGAGTAGGTGTTGAGATGAAAGTTGGAAGAATAGAAGTAGATGAAATCAGGCAAGCAGAAATGATTTGGATCAAGAATGTCCAGGAAACCCTTGTTGATAGCCCAATTTACAGGAAGGTGAGTGAACAGCTAGGAATTGTGTCCCAAGATGGAATTTTAGTCTGCAAAGGTAGATTGGAGAATTCAGACTTAGGAATTTCAGGCAAATTTCCAATTATTTTACCCAGGGATAACAAGTTCACTGAAATGATAATTCTTGATTGTCACAAAAAGGTTTACCATTGCAAGGTAAGGGGTACTTTAGCAGAAGTCAGATCCAGATTTTGGATCACAAGGGGTAGGCAATATGTGAAGAAGGTTTTGAAACATTGTTTTATTTGCAGAAAGTTAGAAGGAAAACCTTATAATGCACCGCCAACTGCAGCTCTACCAGACTTTAGGGTAAACCAAGCACCTCCTTTTAGCAATGTAGGGGTTGACTTTGCAGGACCATTGTATGTCAAAGCTTCAAAGGAAAACATGGTCAAATCATACATTGCATTGTTTACATGTTGTGTCACAAGGGCAGTACACCTTGAGCTTGTGCCAGATTTATTTGCATCAACATTTGTAAATTGTTTGAGACGTTTCTGCTCCAGAAGAGGTACACCATCACTCATTGTGTCAGATAATGCTAAGACTTTTAAGGCAACCTCCAAATTGTTGAAGAAACTTTTCCGCACTAAGCAGGTAGAAGACTTTCTGGAGTCAAGAAGAATAAACTGGAGATTCAATTTGGAACGCGCTCCGTGGATGGGGGTATGTTTGAACGGATGGTTGGAAGCATGAAAAGATGTCTTAGGAAAGTGCTAGGGAATGCAAAGCTTAACTTTGATGAATTAAGCACAGTGTTAACAGAAATTGAAGGCACGCTAAATTCCAGGCCATTGACATACCAATATGAGTTAGAAGAAAGCCTGACGCCGTCTCATTTGATGTTTGGTCACAGATTGACACCATTATCTTTTGATGTTGAAACCCCTGTAGACGTAGATAGTAGTGACAAGCTATGTAAGCGATTTTTATATCTCAGCAGAAAACTGGCACATTTTTGGAACAGATGGAGGAGAGAATATCTTACAGATCTCAGGGAACAACACAAGCTGAAAAATTTTGCAGCAAATAAGATAGCTGAAGGAGATGTAATTCAAGTGCATGATGAGAATACAAAGAGAGGACAATGGAAAATTGGAATAGTGGAAAAATTGATTTTCGGAAGGACGGACAAGTGAGAGGAGCATCAGTTAGATTAGTTGGTAAGGGTAAGTTGCAAACTTTGACAAGACCTTTACAGAAGCTTTATCCACTTGAAATTACAGGTAGTGATGCCAAAAAAGAGGAGAATGTTGAAAATTTAGCAAAAAAGGATGAAGTGAGAATTGAAAGCAATGAGAAAGGAGAGAAAATGAGTTTGGAGAATTTGAGAGGGAGGAAGACCCATTCTAAGCGTGCTGCGGCCAAAGACTCGCGCTGGAAATCCAAGCTTATGCTTGATCCCTAATGGATCAAGGAGGGGGGTGTGTTGTGGAATCCCATCGCGCGTTATCAATACATAGTGAATTTTGATGTACATTGTTGTGATGGTTGCTTAGACTCCAATTCTCCTCCAAAGAGACACTGCTCATTCATTCGGATGTCATGACAAGGCGGCATATTTTTATTCTTTAGAAACAGTTTTTCTTCATATTGTTTGCAATGATTATTGACGTAATAACCTCATTTTGAGTACGAGGCATGGCATTAAATTACTAAAGTAGAAGTCATTAGTAACGCAACCTATTGTTGAGCTATTGCAGAAGGATTAATTTTATTACCTTGTTTACCTAGTTGTGATTAGTTGATTTTGAAAACGTATAGAATTTAATGCAGAAATTAGGTAACTTGGTTTTGGTTAGACACGGACACTTTGGAGAAATTGATGTAGTATGCAGAAGTGTCATGAGAGAGTTGAATATGAGCAAACTACAAACGTCTTGTTTTTTGAGAGTCATCTTGGTTCATTGCTATTAGAATCAGCGTTCTGGAGAGTAAAATCTCCAACACAAACCAACCTGCATATTCAACATCAGCGATCTGTTTATTAGCCAAACTGTAACAGTTGCACGACCAAGGAAGCTGACTTAAACTTCCAGTACAGTAACAATATTGTGTAAAATCCAGTTAAAATTTTATCTCTCAAAGTGCAGCTGGTTCAAATTTAAAGTAAAAAGCCTTCAATGAAGCCATATCCTACCTGAAACGGAATGGTAGCTACGGAGGTGTAGATGCTACATTCATCCTTTTTTCTAAGTTACATGGACTGTGTAAGCTTTGATTTATCATTAAAACGTAGCCCCCGTCGTGAAATATGAAACAAATCTTCACTGAAATGAAAACACGGGATGGAGTGGGATCATTATTGCAATTATATAAATTCAATGTAATGGCAGCTATTCAATCTGGAATATTAGGGCTAGAGAGTGCATACACTTTATATTAGCTAATGAAAATAATTTTCTGTTTAGGCATTTTTGCACCCCTCCTTCGATTTGGCGCCCCCTGAAAAACGCTCGCTGGGGGAGGCCGTGGCCCCCCTGGCCCCCCCTGCCACCACGCCACTGAATACTCAACCTACTTGAGAAAGGTGAAATGATGTGTTTGATTGAATCAAATTCTCAGATCAATTATTGACCTCTACTCTTTACTGACTAAACACATACCAGAAAAACATATTATGAACTTTTCCCTTGGGGAGCTTTCATAAGGATTTGATTCAGGATAGAGTTTTGGATTGCTCCTTTTTAGCCTCTAAAACCTAATCATCTCACTACAGTATAAGGTTTCAGCTTAATTGATTTTAACTTAATTTTTGCTTTAACAATCCAGAAGGGAAGGGATGGTTTGAGAGAAATTTGAGCCACCTGGTGCATTTTACCTAGAAAGGCGTTGCAAAGCCATGGCAAATTTGACAAACAAAGTTCAGCCAATTTTTTGGCTTCCATATCAAATTTGCGCTAAACTTGAAATTGAATAATTTTGGACTCGGTTACCCTACAATCAACCCACCTCGGTGCAATAAGTCTGTTGTGTTGAACCAGCAACTGTCATTTATCTAACTTTTGGTTAAGGTTCATATTTGAAAGGAAGACACTGCTTACCAAGTAACAGGAGCAGATTTTGTAACAATAGAATCGCTGGTTTGTTTACATATGACGTAATCTTGGTTGACTAGCCAATCAGAGAGCTCTATTTCTATGGCGTCATCTGATGATAATGGCGAAGGGAGGGGTTTGCTGTGGAAAAAACCACACCCTCTTTTTTTACTCGCGACGAAAAATTACTTTCGCAAAAACTAATAATTTTTTGCACCTGCATAGATAAGGACCTTTTACATGCTTGGTTGCTTGCACTAAGCTCTGCACCTTCTGCTCTTCGCGCGATCATTCGCTGTTTGACTCCCCTTTCTGCACGCCCTCCACGACCCGCCGACGGCTAGGCCCTAGCTGTCAAAAAATCATTGCAGAACATAAACCTTCCCTCAGCCTGAAAGTATCGTTAAACAAGTCAAATGTAATCAGGAATTACAGGCTTCGCGTTTAGAATTTAGCCTCCTGACTTGGTTGACCTCATCATCCTAATCAGACTGGCATTAGTCAGAAGAACCGAAAGCGAAGATGCGTAATTAAAAGTTTTGGACTTACCCAACTATCATTCACTTAGACCAAGCAATGCTGAATAAATAAAAGTCCACTTGTTTCATCCTCAACAAAACTAACTCCCAACGATAAAATAAAACTGTTTTCATAACACAAGTTTCTCCAACACAGCCTTGATCGCACTCTCACAATAAGTTGACGAAGGTGAAATGTACATCCATTAAAAAATCTATGAAGAATGGCGCGAAAACAATCTTGCCTCCAGTCTCCAAAAATAGAAAGTGTCTCCATAACAGACGTCGCTCTTGATTTTTAGGGTAATCATTTTCAGTTTATTGTGAGGAAATTAAATGGATATAGACTTCAAGCATAGTTAAATTATTTACACTTGTTTGCTCAATGAAAGTAAGAAAATCTTGCTTCATCACAAACCTAATTCTCAGATAAGAAATTAAGAAATTGAAAGTTGGAACATTATCCAAAGAACATATTTCTGAGGGGGCGGATTCAAACAATTAATTGATTCAAGGATAACTAAGCTCTCAAAAATCAGCTTCACTTGAAAAAGTTTCTCGTTGTGAAATTCTATATCAGATACAGCTCCGGGGTTTCCAGGTTTAGTACTTTCCAGTTTTTCGAACTGTGCGAAGTTTAGAGCTGTCTAGAGTCCCTGGAGCTGATCTATTTTAATTCGAAGAGCTGTGCAGTTTCAAAAATCCCTTGAGTGACCCAGGCAAATCAAGCTGCGGATTACAAAAGTTTTTTTATTTTCGAAGTACTGAGCTTACAGTTATGGCTGGTTTCTTATTTAAAAAAATGAGCGCACTTTATCTGATTCGAAGGTCAAAATACATTTTCTGATCAATTTCCTCACAATAAACTGAAAATGATCACCCTAAAAATCAAGAGCGACGTTCGTTATGGAGACACTTTCTATTTTTGGAGACTGGAGGCAAGATTGTTTTCGCGCCATTCTTCATAGATTTTTTAATGGATGTACATTTCACCTTCGTCAACTTATTGTGAGAGTGCGATCAAGGCTGTGTTGGAGAAACTTGAGCTATGAAAACAGTTTTATTTTATCGTTGGGAGTTAGTTTTGTTGAGGATGAAACAAGTGGACTTTTATTTATTCAGCATTGCTTGGTCTCAGTGAATGATAGTTGGGTAAGTCCAAAACTTTTAATTACGCATCTTCGCTTTCGGTTCTTCTGACTAATGCCAGTCTGATTAGGACGATGAGGTCAACCAAGTCAGGAGGCTAAATTCTAAACGCGAAGCCTGTAATTCCTGAATACATTTGACTTGTTTAACGATACTTTCAGGTTGAGGGAAGGTTTATGTTCTGCAATGATTTTTGACAGCTAGGGCCTAGCCGTCGGCGGGTCGTGGAGGGCGCGCAGAAAGGGGAGTCAAACAGCGAATGATCACGCGAAGAGCAGAAGGCGCAGAGCTTAGTGCAAGCAACCAAGCATGTAAAAGGTCCTTATCTATGCAGGTGCAAAAAATTATTAGTTTTTGCGAAAGTATTTTTGCGTCGCGAGTAAAAAACGAGGTTGTGGTTTTCTCCACAGCAAACCCCTCCCTTCGCCCTTATCATCAGATGACGCCATAGAAATAGAGCTCTCTGATTGGCTAGTCAACCAAGATTACGTCATATGTAAACAAACCAGCGATTCTATTGTTACAAGATCTGCTCCTGTTTTACCAAGTAACAAATTTTACTGAAATGAATTGCTAGAAATTGTCAAACTTTGCATTATAGTCTAAAAGCTTGGGTCTTTGACAGGTCATACTCTATTTTCACAAAAAATGATTCTTTTATCATTTTGTCAGTGAAACTTTGAAAGAAAAATAAACTTGGGCATGGAACTTTACTTTTGCTGAGATCAGCAGTGCATTTGCCTAGAGGGAAGCTGTGCTTGGCTTTACTTTTTTTACATCAATATAAAAATTTTACAATACATGCTACATTCTACTATACTCTAACTACTATGCAACACTACGATGACGATACCATGAGGAGCAAGAGACAATGTCTACCCCATGGCCAACACATGAGGATATATGATTAAGTAGACAACTAAATAAACATGTACAAAAAAAGGTACACATACGATACGATACTATAAATGGTGGAAACTGTTTCACATTGGTTGCTAGGTCAGTGGAGGCGAAAATTTCACTGCTCAAGACATCACCTCTAAGTTTTTACTTTGCACAAGGGTGTCCCTGCAAAAATTTTATAGATGACTGTCGAGAATTTTCCCTTACAAATAGATCTAACTCTTGAAAAATTGCTGTAAAGCATACTCTAGAACACAAAAATTCAACTGAGCAATGATCCAATCAAACAAAATATCCCATTTTGGCATGTCATGACAACCAGCTCCTACTGCTATGACAAAATAGATGAACATGATACCCTGAAAAATGACACATCCTTCTTGAAAAAATATATTGTATCCTTCTCCTCTCCCCAGGAGTATTTGGTGATTTTGATAAATTCCTTCTTGAAAGGAGTTCATTGATAAGCTTCTGCTTTCATAACATCAAAAATCAACAACTTCAAAATGCTCTGTTGCTTCAGAACAATGACAAAGCAAATAATCCCCTGTTGTCCTGGGGCTTTGAAATGCAAAATTGTCTGGTTTGGTTTCAGAATTATCTCCAGCCAGCATACATTGTCAGCTTTCTTGCAATGCAGCCACATAAACTTTGACAAATTCGCAAGATGCACTCATGATGCTCACGTTGTAGGGGGGAAGAATCTCTTCCCTTTGCATTAGATTAGGCCAACCACGATTGGCAGTGGAACTATGTCCGTAGAATCAACATCTGGACTGCTTCTTCTTCTTCTCGGTTTCGACTCGGGTTTCGACAGTCGGCATGCCATTTGACAAACTTCTCCTTCATCATAGGCTCACTTCTGCAACTCAAACAAGGTTGAAGCGGCTATGAAACTCCCTTCAGGTCATCTTTTTTGAACAAGGCAAACAACAGTTCCTTCCTCTTTGAGAAAACAGGCCTTCAAACTGCTCCATGGCTCCATGGGCACATTTTGAAGTTTTCCTCCGGCTGTTGGCAAGCTGTGGAGACGCCATGTTGGTCCGGTAAATCGAGTTATCAAAGCTAATTTGTATGACAGTGTTTACACGGGCGTTTTTTCATAAATTTTTCGTAAATTTTTTGAAAAGTTTTCAACATTTAGAAAAAAGTTATCGTGTAAATTTTGGCAAGATATTTCGTGATCTGCTACCATATGTAATGTAGTCTAGTTTAACTTGGGCCTATGGGATTTGACTGTGAAAAGCCGTTCTTGGTGAAACATTACACCCCGAGCCATTTTCACGGTCAACGCCCTCATAGATCTTCAAACTTTTCATCGCCATAAATTTAACACTACAACCGCTAGCAACATGAAAACTCATGGTTTGACTAAAGTTTGAGTGCTAAATCAGAATTTGGCGTCTAAAACTTCAAATGAAAGAATTTGGAATAATTTCCAAAATGAGGCTGTTCATTAAAGTGGTGAAGTACGTTTAAAGCACGCTGAAAATGTCTCTCATTAGCGTTTCTTTTGGCAAGGTCTTCGTCAGTGTTGTTTCTTGATGTCCTGTCATGAGCAGAAAGTAGGGAAAAATTTGCTCTCACTCAGTGGCGTAGCCATGTCCCTGCTTTTAGGGGGCAAAGTTCGAGCGTAGCGAGTAGACATGGGGATCCGGGGGCTTGCCCCCGGAAAAATTTTTTAGAGCCACGCCATAGAGATAAAACGAGGAAAACGCCCTTTTCAGTTATATTTTGCATAATAAACGTGACTACATTGAACACAAAATAGACATGATGTTTTGTTCAATTTTGATCAAGAATTGTGCCAAGATGTCATTTATGCTCATTATAGCAAGTGACTAAGAAAGCAAAAGAATTCTTATGCAAACATATGAAGTACGAAATACGAAATTGGATCTTCTCAGCGTTACTGCAAAATGATTTACATTTTCTGAAAGAGCAGTTTATGATAAGCTTATTTTTTGAAGGTTTCATTTTGTTTCCCCTCGGAAAAATCAAATAAACAGGGGGAAAGGCATTTTTAAGGAAATTTTTTGTGTCCTTGGGAAAAATATTGAAGCTAGGCCTATTCTTTGAGAAAACTAGAAAAATTTCAATTAATGAGTATCCCCTAGGTAATATCATGTGCATAGGAAACTTCTACGTAGTTTTTTTTGCTGAATTGTACCAAATAATATGAGATTTTTGGCTAAAATTCCCAGAACTGGTAAATGGGTCCCAGTCCCTATAATATGAGTCCCAGTCCCCCAAATACGGTGAAACATTCAACTTTATCCATTGTTCCGGCAGAATACATTGACAAGATTCATCAATCACTATTGCTGATATTTTGAGACCGAGGAGTATAACAGGGGTTCTGAGTTCAGAGTCTAAATATAGAGTATTAGGCCCCAACTCCCCTGAACATGAAAGTTTTCAAGTTTGTTGTAAACCATGTGATTAATCTCTCTCATGCGTCGAAAACGAGCTGCCAACTGCTCCTGTAACATTTAGTTCAGTGGAGATATCCACAAATGTCTGCAAAAGCACCACTTTGGCCCACTGTGTTCTAGAAAGAAAAATTGTGCTGCAACAAATACTGTATAGCTATTAGCACCCGGTTTTTCTTGCCTGAGAATTCTTAGAAATTCTTGAGAAGATCAGTTCCAATGTGTAACAAATTTTCTAAAACACTTTGATTAATAAGGAGGAATTGCAGAAATTGTGGAATTTTGACTCTTATAAAATTTGATACCTGTTCAATTATATTTTAATTATAGCTATTGTTCAATGATTATAAACTTGCATACTATGGATGGATAAACTGATTCCTCTTGAAGCATATTATGGACTTTATTCCCATTGATGTCGAAAATTTCATCTCTCAAAATCATACTTTCCTGCTTAGAATACCAAGTAGCCAATTTTTTGACGAGCAGTTCCCTTTATTTCTTGAATGGCTACAGACAATTTTTCAATTTCTGGTTGCATTCCCAGAAAGGGACAATTTTTCAATTTCTGGTTGCATTCCCAGAAAGAGAAAAATATTTTCCACCCCTGCATGAAACAAATAGCTAGATAACAGTTAATTTTGGTAATTTTGGTAAAAACAGACAGTGAAACTATTCTAATAGTATGTATTTTGAATCTGTAACATGCTTTCTACCATTTGATACACATTTGGGGAAAATTGGTTGAGCAGCTAACCAAATATAATTTTTCTTATCAAGAGTCAAGAAGGTATAAATTTCTGACGTTTCCTTTTTTGTTTGGTTGCCTACCAACTAATCACGTGAATTATCAATTGCTGTTGTTATGTATCAAAAGCTAATTGTCTAAAGAACAACTGGGATAAGAGCAAGTCTTATTGCTATATTTCTTGTAGTTACAATAGGATTAACAATGGCTGCAAGGCACTTCCGGTTGATTCCCGTCTGTCCAGAGTCAAGGTCAAAGAGTCAACAAGAGATATTGCTATCTGAAGATTTGCGCTGTTAAAGCTTTTATGTCGCTATAAATACAAATCCAGCCTCACTAATAAGGAAGGGCCAAATGCTCCTAAATATTACAATAACTTTTGACAGGTGAGTTGTATTGGCATGAAATTTGCATAGTTCAAAAGAGCGCTGGAAGAGCTTTCGAATGATGTATAGCTTTTTGCATTTGATGAAATTCCAGAAAAATGTATGACGTCATTGATGATATGACGTCATAATTGACAAATTTCAAAAACCATTTTAGGAGACACTTCTTCATTGAAACTTACTAAATCGACCATGTAGATTCCTTTTCTGCAGTCAGAAAACACTGCAGTTTCAGATTCTGCAGTTTCTCTCCCTTCCTTCTTATCCCTTCATTTTTAGGCTGTCTGAGATATTCTGAGATTAAAACTGAGACTTGTAGCAAGTCAACCTCGTTCCTCGCACTGCTCGCTCGTTGCGCCTTCGGCGCGGCCAAATCAGTCTCCCGTTTTAATAATGCCTCTGCGAAGGTAGTGACGAGACAAGGTGTTTGACAAGTTTGACCTTTCAAACTGTAGGCATAACGGATAACAGACCTATAGGACCAATAGGACCGGACCCTAACGGACCAGACCCTTATAAATGCCAGTTCCTTTCTATGGTGAGTTTGTAACGGCGGTGCAGAAGTTTCATTTCAAAATGACAACATGATCAATACAATCATTGCTGAAAAGAAATTACTAAACTCTGGAAACCATATAAAGAATGCACGACCAGCAATATTGGTCATCTAATCAAGAGACAAATTCCAGTTGAAAGGAACGAAGACCCACGAAGATCCACGCAATATCCGGTCTAGCAAGGTCCTGTAACTTACATCAGTTTCACAAGGACAAAATTTACATTGACATTCAGAACAATACTCAGATAGCACACAATGCCAAAATTTAATTCATATCAAAACTACTACAACCAACTACAATGCCTGCCAAAAGTCCTTGGAACACTTAGGCCATTTCTTCATAATCCGCATTTCTAACCATAGCCATCAGGGTCAAATACCCCCTCTCCCCCGAAACAATGTTGATTTCGAAGGTTGTTGTCCCAGCATTCCAGCAGAGTCGCGGATCGTCCTGTCATCCCAATTTTTTGACCACAAAACAACATTGTTCTAAGGGGGGAGGGGGAAATCGCAAAACAAGGCAAAATTAGCAGAGGTGTTCCAAGACTTTTGGCAGGCATTGTCTGAATTTTATTTTGATAACGGCGTCGTACAGGAATAGAAACTCAATGCATTCTAGGGTTTTCGATGGTTCTGATTTCATTTGTGACTACGAAAAAGCCGTATTTTTTTCTGATGACGTCATAATTGGCAATCAAATCTACTTTAAGTGACTTGAAAGCAGTGCCGCAGAACGGACTTTGAAGTCTAGGAGGCACAACGAAAGACGGCAGAAACTCGTCGCAGAGGTAGCAAATAAATGTGTTTCACGCAACTTTTACAATATTGCAAATTGTGTGTTCCAGAAACCTTAAGCTCCGAAAGTATAAACACTTTTATTAGTGACAAAAGTTCGCATGCCATGCCGTGGTGCCTGGCTCCTTCTGTACTGACTGCTCCGCAGAGGACAGAGGGCTCCCGTTTCGCACATGGAATCACACTTTACAATCACACTTTACAGTTAACAAAAAGTAATCACCATTTTCTCCATAATACAGGAAGTAACAAAAAATATCATGTACCCAGGCGTTGTACATCATCCATATTTTCTGAATTCATCAAAACTGAGACTGGTTTCTTCATGATCGAGGGAGGATTGTCAACAACGTCTACACTTAACGATAAATGCAGAATGAAATTGGATATGGTCTAAATTCATATTTTGAAAAAATCGTTAACTGTAGGCTTTCTCAATTTTCTCCATATTACTTTGTCCAATCAAATCGAAAGTACAAGAATTGGCACACCTCAGTCATGGTACACCTCTCAAGTAAGTTAGAGCCATTTGGCCAAACGTTGTGGGATGTTTGAACGATTTCAAAATCGTTTACTGTGGCTGTAACCTGTCGATTTCAAACATTTTTTAGTCGGAGCGCTTCGTAAATTCTATAGTTATTGTTTTGACTTGGTAACGTTGCATCTCCTATTGTCTACTTGCAGTGTTTTACGGGCTTAAATTGAAAGCCATTAGAAATGATTAGCTGAACATGTAAAATGCTTTTTGTTGACAAGTATGTGGAAATTGCAAACAAATATCGTAAGAATAATGACCTTGTAACTTTGATCAATTGATTTAGTCGTTGATATCCCTCAAGGACAACATCGAGGGGACACACTGAAGGCTCGTCCCACCATGATTAAAATGGGCACGTTTAGATGATTATGATCTGTGTCTGTCCGAGTGTCTGTCATCAATTTTGAATGATTCCATTGCAAAAAAATGTCTGTAACAATTCTTAACTGTACTAGAATATTTCATCACGCCTGTGACCACTAGCGCTGGTAGAGAAGTCAGTAAAAGTGACACAGAGTCACCAAAGGGCAGCAGGATAAGCTACAGCCTCGTTTTCATGTTTGATAAATTCACCCACCTTGTAGGCCACGAAAAGATGTAACATCGGGTTTTCTTTAGAAGAACGATACATAAACTAATAATCTATCAGTCATATCATATTCAAGTGTAGCAAGCTGGGCAGATTGATTCTAAGCGTAGTGTCACACTAAAATCGATGAAAATATGGAAAATTGTGAATTATGACATCACAAATGTGGAATATGAAGTTTTAGTTATGACCAATGAAATCAGCACCATCAAAAACCCTTGGATGCACGACATCGTTTTTTTCTAAGTCACCGTGATCAAAATAAAATTCGGACAATGCCTGCCAAAAGTCCTTGGAACACTTAGGCCATTTCTTCATAATCCGCATTTCTAACCATAGCCATCAGGGTCAAATACCCCCTCTCCCCCGAAACAATGTTGATTTCGAAGGTTGTTGTCCCAGCATTCCAGCAGAGTCGCGGATCGTCCTGTCATCCCAATTTTTTGACCACAAAACAACATTGTTCTAAGGGGGAGAGGAGGAAATCGCAAAACAAGGCAAAATTAGCAGAGGTGTTCCAAGACTTTTGGCAGGCATTGTATCTTAGCTTTCAACAGTTTAGAGTGATGCAACTTTACACCTCCTGGAGCTTTCAAGGAACCAAGGAATAGGCTCTAATGTGTACAAAACCGAGTAGCCCATTATCAATGTACCATCAGTTATCTGGAGACATAGAAATGAATGGGTATTTTGTGGGGTCCGGTCCGTTAGGGTCCGATCCTAGTAGTCCTGGGTCTGGTTTTTCCGTTATGCCCAAACTGAATTGTTTCCATCTCACAAAAGGGTTGTCTGGAGCTTTGTTCGGATAATCTCTCCTATTGTTTCAATCTTTGCTTGGGATATTGTGGGCTTTGCAAGATTTGTTTGAAATTCACAGAACTGGATTTGCTTTGTGTTAAGTTCACAAAATTCAGCGACGGTTGTGTTGCAAGCAGCAAGGCGCTAGAGACACACAGCGGAAGACAGCGGGCAAAAACGAAACAAATGGAGGAAGAAAGCAAGCTTCACTTAGATTCTTCAAACGTTACTTATGGCTCAAAGGCTGCCGATAACACTGGTAGGCATAAATAAGTCATAGAATAGTTGAAAGTCTTATCTTTTCATTTAGGCAATCTACTGTAGGGCCTACAGTGTAGGCCATAATCTGAAGTATGGTTCATGTTTCGTGACCTTGACATACATTGGATTTCACGACTAAAGTACACTGCCTTTTAACGGTCATTAGTTGCCTTCGTTGCTTGTGGGCGCAAACCAAGAATATTGAGAAACAGCGAAGACCACTGTTGGACTAATTTTTAGCTCCCCAAGCCACTGTACTGTACAAGTAAGTACACGACGAGCGCTTTTGTTTCAAAGAGAAGGGCTACTACCATAGAATAGTTGCTAGGCGTCCTCAGCACTAGCCTGTCACGTTTCACCTTTATTGACTCTTTGACCTTGACCCTGGACAGACGGGAGTCAACCGGAAGTGCCTTGCAGCCATTGTTAATCCTATTGCAACTACAAGAAATTCAGCAATAAGACTTGCTCTTACCCCAGTTGCTCTTTAGACAATTAGCTTTTCATACATAACAATAGCAATTAATGATTCACGTGATTAGTTGGTAGGCAACCAAACAAAAAAGGAAACGTCAGAAATTGATACCTTCTTGACTCTTGACAAGAAAATTATATTTGGTTAGCGGGATGTTCTTTTAACCGGACCCTACGACCCTACGACCCTGGACCATGCGATCATACGACCTTGGACCCAAGTTTATATCTTTAGCTGATAAGTCTGAATCAGCACTTATGGCTGATTGGTGAACGTAGAAGACATTAGTACATGTCAAAGTTACTTGGCCAGTGGCCAGGCACAATTCGCTGTAGTCGTACTGAGCAAAGAACAGCACTATACATTAGACACCTAGTCTTGTAAACAATACTGTCCCCTCGATGGATGATAATGAAATCGAAAAAAATCTATGTCAAACATCCGCAAATATATTCTTCTTTGCTTGATTCAAATCATAAAATCAAATTCATTCACTTATAAGTTTAAGGCCATGAAAATAGCAAAAGACATGAGGGGACTGCAGAGCACAAAAAGCGTTTCGATCGCTGGAGTTGTGCCTTGCACCATTATTCCTAGCCCACTCAAGTTGCTTGAGAAAATAGTAAAGAAGCAAGAAATCTAAATCCTAAATAAAGATATTTCTTCATTCTCGACCAGATCCTCAGTCAGTGAGGAACAGTTATATTTACATTGAAACTACGCATTTTTAAACTGCCTTCCTACGGATATCATTTGCTTGTCAGTCTTATTCTTAAATCTGCTTCAGTTGCTGAACATTTGAATCACAGCAAACTAATTCATAATCATAAAGTATGAATAAATGATAACAAAGGCTTGCCAGGTAAATATATTGAGCTTGGGTCTGGGGTCGTAGGGTCGTATGGTCGTATGTGTCACAAATGGTAAGCTTTTGGCTCCACCATTATGTGATTCCGAGTTCTTTACCTGCATAAAGTAAACTGAATTCTCTGATTTATGTGTACCTGCTAGTTGAACGTCGAGCGATGAAGCATTCAATGCATTGCTTTACCTAACGCAAGGCAAAATTCAAAACAAACAGCATCCAAAACAACAACGAAAATCAAGGTTCGTAATGGTCCTAACACAATCAAATTCTTCGTAACAAGAAACTGTCATACGATCTGTTCTCTTCCATAGCTTTAGTCTTTTCTATCAACTCAACGGTCCAGTTTATCTTCCTCTGATAGCTTCGTTGCCCTCGCCATCAGTTGCTCTCTGTTCCTCCCATCCTCTTCTTTTCACACCTTCCCAACTTGTTTACGCCACGGTCCATCTCCTTTCTATTGTCTTCCATTGCCAAGATCCGGTATGTGCGCCATGTCCCGGATGTGCCTCATGTCCCGGATGTGCTTCTCCTCTTGGGGGAGGGGGTTCGACTTGCGAATTTAATTATAAGGTGTGACACTACCTCCCATTTAAGCAAACAGTCTTAGATCTGTTAGCATAAAAACAACAACTTATAGATTAAATATGAAAGTTGGATATCACCAACCCTCAGTGGTATCACTCTCAAGGACTCTAGCTTTCGCCGTCCTGTATCCCACATCAGGTAGTAGCTATCTAAGCTAGTCGACTTAAATAATCTGCACAAACATTAAGGGTTCCCTTGATAGCCTCAACCTTAAATCTATACTCTTGTAGGATTAATGACCATCTTAATATTCTGGAATTAGTCAATTTAGCTTTGCTTATATGAGCAAGTGAAGCATGATCGGTTTGTAATGTGAACTCTTTCCCGTACAACAAAACATGAAATTTTTGAACTGCCCAAACCAAAGCGAGACACTCTCTCTCAACTACCGAATAATTCCTTTCCCTTGGCAAAAGTTTACGAAAGGCATAAGACACTAGAAACAAGGTTCCATCATATCTTTGCATCAAAACTGCTCCAATGCCTACATAATATAAGAGTTTTCATGCTTCTCTTCCTAGATTACTTTATTTGGCTTTGCTTTCTTAGTTAATTCACTAAGCGGGGCTGCAATAGTGCTGTAGTTTTGAATGAAATCTCTGTAATAACCAGTTAGTCCCAGAAAGGATCTGACTTGTTTCTTTGTCTTTGGTCTTTCTGCTTCCTCTATCTTTTCCAGTGTTCTTGTAATTGGTGTGATAGATCCATTACCCACATTATGGCCTAAGAATTCAATGGTTTCAAAGCCAAAGAAACATTTGCTTGGTTTTGCTGTCATGTTGGCTTCCGAGAGACGCTGCAAAACTTCCTCAAGACACTTCACATGGTCATGAAAACTTTCAGTGTGTATCAGAATATCATCAATGTAGTTGTCCACTCCTTTTAACCCTCTTAACAATGTTCTCATTAGTCTACTGAACACGGCTGGGGCACAGACAAGTCCAAATGGCATTGTTTTGAAGTTATACAGACCATCTGGAGTAGCAAATGCAGTTTTATCTCTTGAAGCAGCATCCATTTTGATTTGCCAGTAGCCTTCGCTTAAATCAATCTTAGAAAAATACCTATCTCCAGCCAATTTCGCATAAATATCACTAGCAGACGGCATTGGTTCAGCATCAAAGACAGTTATCCTGTTCAGCTTCCTGTAGTCTACACAGAACCTGTTTGATCCATCTGGCTTCTTTACCAAGACTACTGGTGAACTATAAGGCGAGTTGGATTTTTCAATCACATCTGCTTCTAGCATCTTCTCTACTTCTTTGTTCAGTGATTCCCTCATAGCATGTGGAATAGGATAGGCTGTACTTCTTACTGGATCATCACTTGTAAGCTTGATATCACACTCTGTTATAGATGTTTGACCTGGTGCATCTCTTAACACATGGCCATATTTTCGCAACACTTCATGAATTCTTTCTCTCTCCTCTGTATTCAATACATTGGCAATTGTAGCCTTTCCATCTGACTCATCAGTAGGGAATGTAAGTATCTCATTGTTGTCCACAGTTTCTATGTTTGTTTGGTCTACCATCAAACTTGCACCAATTTGTACATCATCAGCTTTAATCGCTCTCTCAACGTATTTCTTCAGCATGTTTGCATGAAATGTTTTCCTCTTTCCGTTGACATCTAGCGTAAAATCTTTGTCACTCTGTTTGTGAGTTATAGTGTAAGGGCCTTTCCAGTGCATCAGCAACTTGTTGTTATCTGTAGGCAATAGAATTAATGCCTTATCCCCTACTTTCAACTTACTTTCTTTACTTCCCCTGTCGTAATACTTTCTGTATCTTTCACTTGACATTCTGAGCTCTTCATGTGCCAACTTGCATGTGGTTTCCAATCTTTCCTTCAGATCTATAACATACTGGTATGTTGTTTTGGTCTCAGATTCTGTTTCCTCATTGGTCCAGATTTCTCTTAGAATGGATAAAGGTCCTCTCACTGACCTTCCATACAGCATCTCGAAAGGCGAGAAACCTGTACTTGCTTGTGGGGTTTCTCTATAGGTAAAAAGCAGAGGGGAAATGTATCTGTCCCAATCTTTGGGTCGCTCTTCAACCATTCTTCTTAGCTTCAACTTAAGCGTGCCGGTAAATTTTTCAACAAGCCCATTGCACATTGGATTGTATGGGGCTGACAAGAGCTGCCTCAATGACAAAAGTCTTCCAACTTCTTTCATGACATCTGAAATAAATTGGGGTCCATTGTCACTTAAGATTTCATTTGGTATTCCTACCCTTGCAAACATGTCCACCAGTGCTTCCGCCACCTTCTCAGTATCTGTACTTTTAAGTGGTGCTACCGCCTCTGGAAATCTTGTAGCATAATCTACTAGAATTAATATGTATCGGTTTCCCTTGTCTGACTTTGGCACCATTGGTCCAATCAGATCCACTGCTACTCTATGAAAGGGAGTTTCAATTATGGGCATGCTTCCTAGGGGGGCCTTTGGCACTTTTCCCTTTGGAATGGTACGTTGACAAGCATCACATGACTTGCAATACCTCTCTACATCAGCTGTTATTCCAGGCCAGTTAAACTGTGCTCTAATTTTGTCAAGAGTCTTCTTGTAGCCCAAGTGACCTCCCATGATAGAATCATGTGCAATTTGCATAATGGCTTCTCTATGCTTAAATGGTACTACTACACAACTGTCTTCTTCATGCCCCTGCTTACTAGCCTTATATAATATCCCATCTTTCATAAAATATCCATCAGCTTTCATGTCAATTTTCTTTCCAACTTCTACCTTTTCAAACAATTTTTTTAGAGTGTCATCTTCTCTCTGGTCTTTTCGAAATTGCTCTGGTGACACGTCTTTTACCTTTATTTCGGGCTTTTTCAAAGGTCTCTCCTTCTTCTGGTGTTCAGCTGCTACTTGAGCCCTTGTCTGAACTGCTCCCACTTTCTCTGTTTGATCAGTAGTTCGAAGTACTTTATCCACTGAATCTAATGCATCTTCGCTTTTTTCCACTGAATCTTTTCTTCTGACATCACTTTGTCTCTCTGTCTCTCTGTGAGTCTTTTCACTTCCATTGTTACTTTCTATAACTTCAGGCCCTCTTACGCCTGGGATATTGCCAATTATAAGATCATAAATAGGCTTCTGCATGCACATTGCCTTAATCTTTCCGTTGAAAAATGGTGTTTGCACATCAACTTCTGCTTCATCAACTCTCCTAACTGTTCCATCAATCAAAACACACAACTGCTGTAACCCTGTTAGTTGTTTATCTTTCACCAGCGATCGCCTTATTACTGCCCCGCTACAACCACTATCCCTTAAAACTGACACACACTGACCATTAACTTTGCCTTCTGTGACCGGCATCTGTTCTTACAAAACAAAGTTCCCTCGTTTCCCTTCTTCAAAATCCTGACATGCAGCACTCACAACTGGAATCTTTTTCCCTCCAGCTAGTTCTATCTGTTTGTCACTGCTTTCTTTAATCAGGTTCATCACACAAGCACTTGCTTCTTGTCCTTGGAGAATTTCAGGGCTCTCCTTACTTTCTCTTTGCTGCATTGCCTGAGCTTTGTGTACTCTACTGTTAGTACCCTTTTGACCATCAGTCTTTTCCTTTGTGATTACTTTTTCCGCACAGGAAACATTTAAATGCGTTACGATTTTGCTCTCTACTATTCCCATCTCTTTCTACGTCTCTTTGTCCATACTTACCCCTATCTGTCTTTGTCTTGTTATTAGTTTGCTGTTGATTTTCTGCAACAGGACAGAATCGATTACTGAAATCTGCCCGTTTTCTTCCACCATGGGCTTCCAAGTACCTATCACTGAGACGAGCCAGTTCTTCTGCAGTGTTACAAGAATGTTCCTTCACGAAAACTCTTAAATCCTTAGCACTAGTGTTTAAAAGCTGTTCCCTCAGAAGTAAGTCACAAACTCCTTCAAAAGTGTTCTCGATCTTTGCTAAATTGATCCATCTTTTCAAATAATTCTCAATTCTTGCAAGGAATTGCACAGTGGTTTCACCCTCCTTTGGTCTCCCATTTCTGAATTTCTTTCTAAATCCTTCTTCTGTAAGTTGGAAACGTAGCAATAATGCTTCTTTTAACTTGTCATAGTTTAAAGAATCTTCTGGAGACAGTCTTGAATATACTTCCAGTGCTTCACCTGTCAAACATAAACTCAAGTTAGTGGCATAATCACTATCCGGCCAAGCTTGTGCTCTTGCAAATCTCTCAAAGCGTAGTAGGTATGGATCTAAATCCTCCCCAGCACTAAACGGTGGCATTCTTGGAGCCGGAACTGCCATTTTAGGAGTACCCACATACTCTGTTCTATCAAAGCTCGACTTACTGTCCTCCATTTCCCTTAACTGCAACTTCATCTCCATCATAGCTTTTTCATGTTCAAATTCTCTTGCTCTTAGCTCAAATTCTTGTTCTTTCAACAATTTTGTCTTTCATTTTCTCTTTCGCGTTCTGCTCTTTCTTCCTGCTCTTTCCTCGCAGCTCTTTCTATAGCACGATCCTCTCTTGCTATTTTCTGCTGTTCTCTGATAAACTCTGTTAAATCCTTTCCCGAAAGCTTCACCTTCTCGCATAACTCCACTAAAACTATCCATATCCATGTCTCCACAGTAAATCTACTACCCTCAAGACAATGAACCTCAGAATCTCAACACAAATCCACATCCATCAAACAAACCAATCAAGCTCACTTGCATAACTTAGATTATATGTATCTATCTGCCTGAAGATAATGTGTTTGTTGTTAAAACCCTGAAAAAAATGATAACAGAAATGACGTTTGCTCAAATGTGTTAGGTAGGCCTAGCAAATAAACTTGCCCTTACACTTTTCCTTGATTTTCCCGGCCGAGCCCCCAAATGTCACAAATGGTAAGCTTTTGGCTCCACCATTATGTGATTCCGAGTTCTTTACCTGCATAAAGTAAACTGAACTCTCTGATTTATGTGTACCTGCTAGCTGCACGTCGAGCGATGAAGCATTCAATGCATTGCTTTACCTAACGCAAGGCAAAATGCAAAACAAACAGCATCCAAAACAACAACGAAAATCAAGGTTCGTAATGGTCCTAACACAATCAAATTCTTCTTAACAAGAAACTGTCATACGATCTGTTCTCTTCCATAGCTTTAGTCTTTTCTATCAACTCAACGGTCCAGTTTATCTTCCTCTGATAGCTTCGTTGCCCTCGCCATCAGTTGCTCTCTTTTCCTCCCATCCTCTTCTTTTCACACCTTCCCAACTTGTTTACGCCACGGTCCATCTCCTTTCTATTGTCTTCCATTGCCAAGATCCCGTATGTGCGCCATGTCCCGGATGTGCCTCAGGTCCCGGATGTGCCTCTCCTCTTGGGGGAGGGGGTTCGACTTGCGAATTTAATTATAAGGTGTGACAGTATGGTCTGGGGTCGTAAGGTCCGGGTTCGTAGGGTCGTAGGGTCCGTTTAAAAGAACATCCCTTGGTTAGCTGCTCAACCAATTTTCCCCAAATGTGTATCAAATGGTAGAGAGCATGTTACAGATTCAAAATACATAATTTTAAAATAGTTTCAACGTCTTTTTTATACAAAAATTAATTGTTATTTAGCTATTCGTTTCATTTCATGTACTCTTTGCCATTTTTTCAAGTCTTGTCCTTTTATCTAGTAAATCTGGACTCAGAATGAATCAAGTATGTGACATGAAGCAAATGAGATTCCTTATATTTTGCAGTTAACTACTAGGACAATGACGTCATGTTATAAATATTAAGTTTTGCTGATGTTAGCAAATGTGATAAATAATCAAATGAAAACATTCATCGAGGGCAATCGAATTGTGCATGCTTAAGATAACAAAAGAGAAAAAAGCTATGGACGTTGAAAGCATTTTTTGCTGACCACTTTGGAAATATGGTATTACTGTGGTCACATAATCAGAATCAGAAACATGAAAAAGTTCGTTGCCTATTTTACGTGACTAAAGTTCACAAAGACTGGTGGTTATATGTCTCTTGTCATTTTTAGCGTAGTGTAGAAATGTTTGGTAGGGGGCAAAAACGACCCCAGTACAAATAGGATTAATGCGAAACTGCCAAAACTATACCGATTTAAACAGTGACGGAAAGAATGGCTTGGAATTTTCCACGGACCACGGAAGACTTTAGGCCAAGATCTTAAGGAGAAAGTCTTCAGGATGCGGCCTGAAAAAAGGGTGCGGTTAAGCAACGACATAGCTAGGGCAATTGCTCGAAATACTGCGAATTCCCCCTTTTGTAAATTACAAAGGAAGAGACGTTAACTCTGATTGGCTTGCTGGTCAATGGGACGAGCGAAGCGTGTTGGGGCATGCGCAAATTAACAAAGAAAGGATGAAGGGTGATGACAATTAGATCGATACTGCACAGACTCCAAGGCGCTTCGACGTGCGTCTGGCTCTTCAGGAGAAAATCCGGAAGACTTTCGCTGACATTATCCTAAACAAGCAAATTAAGTGAGAGGTACTACATTAAGGAATCTGGAGGCAAAGACTTTGAGGCAACAGCCTCTACTTTGGTTAAGAACACTTCTACTGGTTCCTCGTTAGCCGACCTTGAAATAGAATTTTTTATCCTCTTGTAACAGTTTCTTTCTAAACAAGCATCATTGTCACGTCACTGTTTAACTGTCAAGCGTCACTGTTTAAATCGGTGTGGTGCTGCACTAATCCTATTTGCACTGGGGTTTTATTCGCCCCCTACCGAACATTTCTACACTACGCTAAAAACGACAAGAGACATAACCACCGATCTTTGTGAATTTCAGTCACACTTGATAGGCAAATAACTCACCAATACCTGAGTTGGGATGTTCACATTGCAGAAGTGATTAAAAAGATATCAAAGACCTTACGTATGATACGCCATGCGAAACAGTGCCTCCCTTTAGACAGTGTAGCTACAGAAGTATGGTTGAGTCTTATTTCCAATCCTGTTGCTGTGTTTGGGGGTGTTTGTGGCACTACGGCACTCGACAAGCTTCAGAAGCTCCAAAATCGTGCAGCTAAAATCGTGACAAATAGCTCTACAGAATTTCTGCACCACCCAACATCAGGCAGTTGGGGTGGCAAACGGTCAAGGAGCTCATAGAAACAGAACAGTGAAAGGTCTTTAGGTCCATAAACCATGAAGCGCCAGAGTATTTTACAGGGCTGTTCCAAAGGTTATTTGAAACCTATGCTAGACAGCTGCGTAACAACAGCACTGACCTTTATGTACCTTTTCTAAAAACCGCATGTGGCCAAAGATATTTTTCGTATAGAGGAGCTAAACTTTGGAATGGCCTATAAGTCTGTAAGTGGATTGTGCGTCTGTAAGAGGTCTATAAGTGAATGAATCTATAAGAGGTCTATAAGTGGAATGGTCTATTAGTGCAATAAAATAAGTTCACAAATAAACAAACCGTAAATGGGCCCTAAATGTATTTTGCTTCAGATTAGTTTCGATTTAGATTAGTTGTATATGTATATATGTATATATATGTCAGAACTTCTCAAAGTTCTGGCATTGATGGTATATCATGTTCATTTCTCAAAACTGCGATGCCTGTTCTTGCACAATCATTACGTAATATATTCAATATGTCCATTTCACGAGGTTGCTTTCCAGGAAACTGGAAGATGCGAGGGTCTCTCCTATCTACAAAGATGGCTCCCCCGAAGATAGATCTAACTATAGACCTATTTCTGTGCTTCCTGTAGTCTCACGATTATTTGAAAAGATAGTCTTCGATCAGGTATATAATTATTTTACTGAGAACGAATTTTTCTACTCAGACCAGTCGGGTTTTAGATTATTTCACTCCGTATTGACATACTTACTGAAGTGTACAAATGACTGGTATCTAAGTTTCGACAAGGGACTCTTTTCTGGAGTCACTTTCATCGACTTAAAGAAAGCCTTTGACACAGTGGATCACGATATTCTCATAGCTAAGCTGCGTTTCTATGGAGCTGAAGGCGTGGAGCTCGACTGGTTCATTTCATACCTAAGTAATAGGAAGCAATGCTGTAAGTTAAATGGCAAAACTTCTGAAATACAAGACATCCAATGTGGAGTACCTCAGGGCTCTTGCCTTGGTCCACTCTTATTTTTGATCTTTATCAATGACTTGCCATTTGCCCTACAAAGAACTAAGGTCACAATGTATGCAGACGATACAAGCATTTCCTATTCCTCGAAATCTGTCTCTGACCTGTGCAATGCCATCAACTCAGATCTTCAGAATCTTAGTTCGTGGCTTCAGGGGAATAAATTGTCTCTAAATGTGGCTAAAACTCAGAGCATGATCCTTGGTACTGTACCAAACCTCAGAAGACTAGATAGCAATGATTCAAACAGTTTTCCCCTCTTTCAAATAAATGGCGATGAGATCGAATCCACTGGAAATATAAAATATACATATATTACATATACATATATTATTTATACATATATTATTTGACGAGAATTATTTGACGGGAAAGATCTACCACATGGAAGAATTAACAATCGAGAGGAAATGATGATGGCAGCGGAAATATCAAGAGAAGAGGAAGACGAAGAGGAGGAAATGGTTTTGGAGAATGGAAGGCTGAAGGGACAATTTGTCAGTGGGAGTGTGGTGAACTTATCACGGAGGGAACTTTCGGAAGAAGACATAAGTCTTCTTTCGAAAGGCCTGAAGTTCTCACCCACTCCTACTGACATCGATAAAGCACAATTAAAAGCAGATTTAGAAGCATACAGCAGGCGGATGAGATTACAATGGCATTTTAGGAATAACGAGGACAAATATGTACCAGATAAGGACAGTAATTTTAAAACTAAATCTACGTGGCAGCCCCCTAAGGATGATCCAGTTCTAGAAAACTATCTTTCGCTGCTGGAGAAGGAGGTAATGTCTGTCTCGCCGGAGGGTAAGAATTTTAGTAATCTTTCCTCTTCTGAACAGCTTTCTTTGAAACAGCTTAAATGTGATAGGAACATAGTCATCAAGGAAGCGGACAAGGGTTCAAGGGTTGCATTATGGGATAGGGGGGACTACATAAGTGAGGCTAACCCACAATTAGACGATAGGCAGGTTTATGAAGAAGTAGAGGTGGATCCCACGGTAGACTTGGGTAAGACCATTAGTTCTAGGTTGGAACAGCTGAGGGAGGAGGACCCGGGATTAGAGGAAGTGACTGATTATTTGACAGTTAAAGAGTCTAAGTTAGGTAGGTTTTATTTGTTGCCTAAGATCCACAAGGGCCTTAGTAATGTTTAGGGGCGACCAGTCATTTCCAATTGTGGCACTATAACAGAACATATTTCAGAATATTTAGACCACCACCTTAACCCGTTGGTTAGCCAAAGTAGGTCATATGTTAAGGACACTAACTATTTTTTGTCTAGGCTAAGTAAGTTAGGTAAAATACCAGAGGGGGCTTTATTGTGTACAGTCGATGTTGTGGGACTCTATCCCAGTATTCCACATTGGGAGGGTTTAGAGGCCATCAGGGAGGCGCTGGATAGAAGGGAAAACCCGGGCGTGGCTACTGATACCCTAGTGGGGCTGGCATCCTTGGTCTTGGAGAATAATTATTTTGAATTTAATGATAGGTTTTATAGGCAGAAACTGGGCACGGCTATAGGCACGAAGTTCGCTCAGGCCTATGCCAATCTCTTCATGACCCGGTTGGAAGAGAGGTTGTTGGATGCTTCAGCTGACAAGCCCCTCGTCTGGATGAGATTCATCGATGATCTATTCTTTATCTGGACGCATGGGGAAGAAAAGTTGAAGTCTTTCATCAATCTTCTCAAGGGTGTTTGGAAAACTAAGACCCCGAAAACGAAGACCTAAGACCTAAGACCTCGAAAACTAAGACCTCGAAAACTAAGACCTCGAAAACTAAGACCTCGAAAACTAAGACCCCAAAATGGGTTCCATGTACTTTTCAGTACTCCTGGCCAAGGGTATAATTTTCGTAAATTCATGTCTAGAAACATGCAATTTTAGCGATACACGTTTTTTATAAGAAACTTGGATCAGGCCATAGTACTTAAAGTTTCTTAATTTAACACGAAATTTTGTCTATTTTAGTACTAAAAGTTTCTTAATTGGTTTCTTATTTTTTGAATGCATGAATTGTCAATGTTGCACATTGCAAAAAAGGCGCCAAAATGCACATGGAAGCTATCTTGATTCTCTGTGGCAATGGCGAAGGCGAAGTTGCGTTTTTCAGGGCCAAGCGCTGGGATCGCAGAAATAGAGCAGACCTAACTAATCGAGTCCGCGACCCCTTGTCATGACACTCAAGTGTTGGGGCCCCGGGATTCGAACCCACTTCGCCTGACTGTTCTGGCTGCAATGTCAGTGGATTACACCACGGCGCCGCAACACCTTCATGGCGAATCCATCTTCCTGTCAACATATTTGCACGTCTTTCCATGAACCTGGCTCTATATGAGGGAGGGGGATTCTTGATAAAATTTTAGATAAGGCCTCAACAATTTTGTGACACATAGCTGCCACCACCAAGTCTCGTGACGATGGTACTTTTGGCGTTTGCCATTTCTCAACTAAAATTTTCTTCGCAATCAATATACCCTTATAGCTACCAATTCAAATTATTATACCCTTGGCCAGGAGTACGGAAAAGTACATGGAACCCATTTTGGGAGTTTTCGAGGTCTTAGTTTTCGAGGTCTTAGTTTTCGGGGTCTTAGTTTTCGAGGTCTTAGTTTTCGAGGTCTTAGTTTTCGAGGTCTTAGTTTTCGAGGTCTTAGTTTTCGGGGTCTTAGTTTTCGAGGTCTTAGTTTTCGGGGTCTTAGTTTTCGAGGTCTTAGTTTTCGAGGTCTTAGTTTTCGGGGTCTTAGTTTTCGAGGTCTTAGTTTTCGAGGTCTTAGGTCTTCGTTTTCGAGGTCTTAGTTTTCCAAACACCCATCTTCTCAACAGTAGTCACGAAACCATTAAGTTTACTAGCGAGCGATCACGGGATTGTATTAGTTTCTTAGATGTTAAGGTTAGCGTGGGGGAGGGGGGAGTCCTTTCGACAGACTTGTTCTGCAAGCCAACTGATACAAATCAGTACTTGCATCAGAAGTCTTGTCACCCCTGGCATACGAAGAAGGCGATCCCCTATGGTCAGGCACTTAGGTTTCGTAGGATATGTTCGGAGGATCGCCAATTTGAGGAGAGGGTAGGCGAGTTAGCTGGATGGCTTAAGGACAGGGGCTACGAAGAGTCTTTAGTTAACGAGCAAATAGATAGGGTACGTAGGTTGGATAGGGAAACTCTTCTAGCAAATTCGGGAAATAGGACCAATGACCAAGGGAAGGGGGAAAGGCTTTCACTTGTTGCAACATATCATTCAGCGCTCAGTAGTTTGGGGAAGGTTGCCAGGCGACTTCATCCTATGCTCACGAATTCGGAGGAGCACAGGAAGGTGTTTCCTGAGCCACCTTTAATAGCTTTTAGGAGATGTAAGAACCTCAATGATATACTTGTTAGGGCTAGGCTGAATAATGAGGGAAGTGGGGGGACAGATAAAAAGGGGTGTTCTCGTTGTGGTAAATCTCGCTGTCAAGTGTGTAATGTCATGAGTAATAGTGAGCATTTTCATTCTAATGTAGATAGCCGGGAATATAGGATAAACTATGCGTTTAATTGTGACTCGTCAAATGTTGTGTATTTGTTGGAATGTACTGTTTGTGGTGTACAATATGTTGGTAGCACCTGCACGCCTTTTAGGCTTAGGTTTAATAATTACAAGGCGTGCAGTCGTAAGTTTAATTCGGGGGCCTCAGTACCCCAGGTGGAATTCTTCAGACATTTCTCTGAACAAGTCCACCACGGGTTTCTGAGGGATATTAGTGTTAAGATAATTGATAGGCTAACGGGGGGAAATAGGATGCGGGAAAGCTTCTGGCAATATCGGCTGGATTGCTTTGCCCCTAATTGTTTAAACACTAGGCAGGTTGACACATAGATTTCACTTTTTGTTTGCATTTTGGTTGTTATGTTGTTTTGATTTTAGCGCAAAGCTTTCCGTTAGGCACACACTCTATTTTTTAGGAAACTCTTTCAGCCCATCCGCTCTTGGATCTCTATATTGTTTGTTTTATTTTAGCACATGTTTTTCTCCGCTCCTGCGAGACAGACATAGCCACCGACTTTGGCAGTTCTTTATTCTGTGCTTTCTTTGATCTTTCTCCTACTGCCTCTGTCAACATCCGCTACTTTAACACCTTAGGTGTATTCATTGTATCTTGTAAGATCCCGCTTTAGGTTATTGTTTTGCATTGTTTCTTAATTTCAAGATTGATATGTATGCTCTGTCTGATTAAAAGAACAGTCATTACTGATGAAGGCTTGCGCCGAAACGTTTAGAGAATGTGTTTTTTCTGAGAATATATATATATATCTACATATATATATAATTCACGGTAATGAAAAAATATACTTATGCATGGCTCTGACGAAGGCTTTAAGCCGAAACATGAAAAAAAACAAAATATTTCTCCTGTCGACGGTGTAGGACCTTAGATCTGAATGACTTCGGATTTCTCCGTAATTTCATTGAGCTTGAATAGCTCAGTGGAATTATCGGAGAGTCTGTTGGCATGAAGGTCGCGGGTTCAATTCCGAGCAGGAAAATATTTTTAATTCTCCAATTGTGGTAGCCCACTCATGAAAATATTAATTACCGTGTCAGCTAATGCCGAATGAAAAAATATACTTATGCATGGCTCTGACGGAGGCTTTAAGCCGAAACACGAAAAAAAAACAAAATATTTCTCCTGTCGACGGTGTAGGACCTTAGATCTGAATGACTTCGGATTTCTCCGTAATTTCATTGAGCTTGAATAGCTCAGTGGAATTATCGGAGAGTCTGTTGGCATGAAGGTCGCGGGTTCAATTCCGAGCAGGAAAATATTTTTAATTCTCCAATTGTGGTAGCCCACTCATGAAAATATTAATTACCGTGTCAGCTAATGCCGAATGAAAAAATATACTTATGCATGGCTCTGACGAAGGCTTTAAGCCGAAACACGAAAAAAAAAAACAAAATATTTCTCCTGTCGACGGTGTAGGACCTTAGATCTGAATGACTTCGGATTTCTCCGTAATTTCATTGAGCTTGAATAGCTCAGTGGAATTATCGGAGAGTCTGTTGGCATGAAGGTCGCGGGTTCAATTCCGAGCAGGAAAATATTTTTAATTCTCCAATTGTGGTAGCCCACTCATGAATATATATATATATATATATATATATATATATATATATATATATATATATATATATATATATATATATATATATATATATATATATATATATATATATATATATATATATATATATATATATATATATATAAACTCATAGAAACACATTCTTTAAACGTTTCGGCGAAAGCCTTCATCAGTAATATATATATATATATATATATATATATATAAATATATATATATATATATATATATATATAAAGTGTAAAGGCGCCTGAGATAAAAGAAACAATGACATATGCAACTCACTCGACACAAGAAAAACAAATGACGATGGATGCCAGGAGACGAAGCGAAGCGAACCGAATGCGAAGCTCGTAATCTGACGTCAAACAAAGAGCATCACAGCGTCAACAACAAATAACAACGACATAGCAAAGATTTACAACCTGACGTCAAAGGACAATGAACAGGAAGACAACACAACACAATAACGAAAGAAACAGACAACAGCAACAACAACAACTACTACGACAAAACACAGATTTGTATCTAACGTCAAGACAATCAACAGAAAGGCAACACAACACAACAACGAAAGAAACAAACAACAGACAACAACAACAGCAACAACGACAAAACGCAGAGGTGCATCTAACGTCAAACAACAATGAACAGGAGGACAACACAACACAACAACAAAGGAAACAAACTTTGTTGAACCTTATAAAGATAATAACGATATAGTTTAACTACATAACCTTATATGGACTTAGCTTTCGCTATTAATAGAGGTTACTCTTTAAAATCTAATCAGTTGCTCTGAAGATGCCCTAGTGGGCGAAACTAGTTAGCACTGACAGAAAAAATAAATGCGCAAAAGATCAACTTGACGCCTGCTATCTTATGTCGTTGCATCTTCTTCAATCGTACACTTTATATATATATAGGGGGATAGGAAGGTTTTTCCTGAGCCACCTTTAATAGCATTTAGGAGATGTAAGAACCTTAAGGATATACTTGTTAGGGCTAGGTTGAGTAATGAGGGAAATTAGGGGACTGATAAAAAGGGATGTTCTCGTTGTGGTAAATCTCGTTGTCAAGTGTGTAATGTCATGAGTAATAGTGAGCATTTTCATTCGAACATAGATAGCCGGGAATATAGGATAAATTATTCGTTTAATTGTGACTCGTCAAATGTTGTGTATTTGTTGGAATGTACTGTTTGTGGTGTACAATATGTTGGTAGCACCTGCACGCCTTTTAGGCTTAGGTTTAATAATTACAAGGCGTGCAGTCGTAAGTTTAATTCGGGGGCCTCAGTACCCCAGGTGGAATTCTTCAGGCATTTTACTGAAGAAGGCCACCACGGGTTTCTGAAGGATATTAGTGTTAAGATAATCGATAGGCTAACGGGAGGAAATAGGATGCGGGAAAGCTTCTGGCAATATCGGCTGGATTGCTTTGCCCCTAAGGGTTTAAACACTAGGCAGGTAGATACATAGATTTCATTTTTGTTTTAATTTTGGTTGTTATGTTGTTTTGATTTTTGCACTGAGCTTTTCGTTAGATACACACGCTGTTTTTTTAGGGTCTTCTGTTCTGCCAATCCGCTCTCGGATCTTTCTATCGTTTTTTTTGTTATACATGCTATCTTTTCAGCTTCGGCGAGACAGACACAGACGCCGACTCCAGCGGTTCTTTGTTCTGCGCTTTCTTTTATCTTTCCTCTGCCGCAAAAGCTGTATGCTTCATTCACACCTTGTACTAGGTAGGTTTCGTTTGAAGTTATTGAATAACACATCTATTGTATTTTTGGTTATATGTACGTTCTTTCGGATTTGAGAAGCAATACTGATGAAGACGCAAGTCGAAACGTTTATCAGAAGTGTTTTTCTTTGAGCATCTATATATATATATATATATATATATATATATATATATATATATATATATATATATATATATATATGTATATATATATATATATATATATATATATATATATATATATATATATATATATATATATATATATATATATATATATACATATATATATACATATATATATACCGGGTGTCTCAAAAAAAAGTACCCCCTTTTGACTGGAAATAGGAACAAAGCGATAAGATATCATTACTCTCCGAGTAGTTAGCTAAATTTATCAATCTTCAACTTAGATTCACATACCTTGCATTTAAGAATCGTCCACCAAACACCAGAGATACAAGCATGCAAAGACAAAATTTACAGTGCACCCAAAACCAGAGGTTTTGTAAAAGGGCCTAGCCATGATTTGTATCATGGATCTTTTCCAAAGCACCTGTAAACTTTGACTTTCAGTTTTTTGCTTTCGAAAAGAATAAAAAATACTCGTGGAAATCACCCTGATGAAACAAATATAACAAAAATGTGTTAAGAATGATGAAGTCGTGCAACTTCTCCCAAATGAGCATGCATGTGTTCCTTTTCTTCTTCTTTGACACTTGGAGTAGAATGCAATGCACGGATTGATTCCTCAAAGGAATAACTATTTGTAGTTCAATTGAAGCATTTCAAGGTATAATTCTTTTCAATGGAAAAAGCTAAAGGTCAAAGTCGAAATTCCTGTGCAACATGCCTGTGATAGCAAATTATGGCTAGGCCCTTTTACAGAACCTCTGGTTTCGGGTGCACTGTAAATTTTGACTTTGCAAGCTTGTATCTCCAGTGTTTGGTGGGCAATTTTTAAATGCAAGGTATGTGGATCTAAGTGGACGATTGATAAATTTAGCTGTCCACTCGGAGAGTAATGATATCTTATGATTTCGTTCCTATTTCCAGTCAAAAGGGGGTACTTTTTTTTGAGACACCCGGTATATATATATATATATATATATATATATATATATATATATATATATATATATATATATATATATATATATATATATATATATATATATATATATATATATATATATATATATATATGAACTCAGAAAAAACACATTCTTGTAAACGTTTCGGCCGAAGCCTTCATCAGTATGACTTTTCAAAATTAGCAGGAGCATACATATAGATTACGAATTCCAAAAACAATACAAGACAAACAATAGCCTAAGCGGGATCCTACTCATTACAATGCGTATAAAAAATGTGTTAAATAGCCGGCAATACAAAGGTTGCGGGAGAAAGATAAAAGAAAGCGCAGAGTTAAGAACTGCTGAAGCCGGTGGCTGTGTCTGTCTCGCCGAAGCTGAAAGGATCGCATATTACAACAAAACAAACAATAGAAAGATCCGAGAGTGGATAGGCAGAATAGAAAAGCCTAAAAAACAGCGTGTGTCCCTAACGAAAAGCTCAGTGCTAAAACCAAAACAACACAACAACCAAAAATATAACAAAAATGAAATCTATGTATCAACCTGCCTAGTGTTTAAACCCTTAGGGGTAAAGCAATCCAGCCGATATTGCCAGAAGCTTTCCCGCATCCTATTTCCCCCCGTTAGCCTATCGATTATCTTAACGCTAATATCCTTCAGAAACCCGTGGTGGCCTTCTTCAGTAAAATGTCTGAAGAATTCCGCCTGGGGTACTGAGGCCCCTGAATTAAACTTACGGCTACACGCCTTGTAATTATTAAACCTAAGCCTAAAAGGCGTGCAGGTGCTACCAACATATTGTACACCACAAACAGTACATTCCAACAAATACACAACATTTGACGAGTCACAATTAAACGAATAGTTTATCCTATATTCCCTGCTATCTATGTTTGAATGAAAATGTTCACTATTACTCATAACGTTACACACTTGACAACGAGATTTACCACAACGAGAACATCCCTTCTTATCAGTCCCCCCATTTCCCTCATTACTCAGCCTAGCCCTAACAAGTATATCCTTAAGGTTCTTACATCTCCTAAAAGCTATTAAAGATGGCTCAGGAAACACCCTCCCATGCTCCTCCGAATTCGTGAGCATAGGATGGAGTCTCCTGGCAACCTTCCCCAAACTATTGAGCGCTGGATGATATGTCGCAACAAGCGGAACCCTTTCCCCCCTCCCTTGGTCATTAGTCCTATTTCCCGCATTTGCTAGAAGAGCCGTCCTATCTAACCTACGTACCCTATCTATTTGCTCATTAACTAAAGACTCTTCGTAGCCCCTGACCTTAAGCCATCCAGCTAACTCGCCTGCTCTCTCCTGAAACTGGCGATCCTCCGAGCATATCCTACGAAACCTAAGTGCCTGACCATAGGGGATCGCCTTTTTGGTGTGCTATATGTATATATGTAGATGCTCAAAGAAAAACACTTCTGGTAAACGTTTCGACTTGCGTCTTCATCAGTATTGCTTCTCAAATCCGAAAGAACGTACATATAACCAAAAATACAATAGATGTGTTATTCAATAACTTCGAACGAAACCTACCTAGTACAAGGTGTAAATGAAGCGTACAGCTTTTGCGGCAGAGGAAAGATAAAAGAAAGCGCAGAACAAAGAACCGCTGGAGTCGGCGTCTGTGTCTGTCTCGCCGAAGCTGAAAAGATAGCATGTATAACAAAACAAACGATAGAAAGATCCAAGAGCGGATTGGCAGAACAGAAACCCCTAAAAAAAACAGCGTGTGTCCCTAACGAAAAGCTCAGTGCAAAAATCAAAACAACATAACAACCAAAATTAAAACAAAAATGAAATCTATGTATCTACCTGCCTAGTGTTTAAACCCTTAGGGGCAAAGCAATCCAGCCGATATTGCCAGAAGCTTTCCCGCATCCTATTTCCCCCCGTTAGCCTATCGATTATCTTAACACTAATATCCTTCAGAAACCCGTGGTGGCCTTCTTCAGTAAAATGCCTGAAGAATTCCACCTGGGATATTGAGACCCCCGAATTAAACTTACGACTGCACGCCTTGTAATTATTAAACCTAAGTCTAAAATGCGTGCAGGTGCTACCAACATATTGTACACCACAAACAGTACATTCCAACAAATACACAACATTGACGAGTCGTCACAATCAAATGAATAATTTATCCTATATTCCCGGCTATCTATGTTCGAATGAAAATGCTCACTATTACTCATGACATTACACACTTGACAACGAGATTTACCACAACGAGAACATCCCTTTTTATCGTTCCCCCCATTTCCCTCATTACTCAGCCTAGCCCTAACAAGTATATCCTTAAGGTTCTTACATCTCCTAAATGCTATTAAAGGTGGCTCAGGAAACACCTTCCTGTGCTCCCCCGAATTCGTGAGCATAGGATGGAGTCTCTTGGCAACCTTCCCCAAACTATTGAGCGCTGGATGATACGTTGCAGCAAGTGAAACCCTTCCCCCCCTCCCTTGGTCATTGGTCCTATTTCCCGAATTTGCTAGAAGAGTTGCCCTATCTAACCTACGTACCCTATCTATTTGCTCATTTACTAAAGACTCTTCGTAGCCCCTGTCCTTAAGCCATCCAGCTAACTCACCTACCCTCTCCTCAAATTGGCGATCCTCCGAACATATCCTACGAAACCTAAGTGCCTGACCATAGGGGATCGCCTTCTTCGTATGCCAGGGGTGACAAGACTTCTTATGCAAGTACTGATGTGTATCAGTTGGCTTGCAGAACAAGTCTGTTGTAAGGACTCCCCCCCCCCCCACGCTAACCTGGACATCGAAGAAACTAATACTATCCTGTGATTGCTCGCAAGTAAACTTAATGATTTCGTGGCTACTGTTGAGATGATTGATGCAAGACTTCAGCTTTTCTTCCCCGTGCAGCCAGATAAAGAAAACATCATCGATGAATCTCATCCAGATGAGGGGCTTTCATGTGAAGCTTCCAACAACCTTTCTAATATAAAAGCTTTATCATATAAAACATATAAATCTCAATTTACATATGAAAACTATCTCTTACTTATCACCAACAGATCACACAGACGCATCCTCTCAAAATTGTGCCTTAGCGACCACTGCCTTGCAATAGAAAGGGGAAGGCATTTCAAGCCTCCTTTAGAAAGAGAAAGAAGATTCTGCATATCCTCTGTTGAAAATGAAACCCACTTCATCCTTTCATGCTGAAAATATACCACTGAACGCACAACGTTCTTAAATAGAACTCAAAATCTCTGCCCCAATTTCAGTTATATACCAACTGATGAACAAAAGCTTATATACTTAATGTCCAACGAAGATGAAATCCTGCTACAAACATTTTCTGAATTTCTTCATGATATATATACCAAACGCTTGGCTTTAGAAAACAGTAATCAATAGGCTTTCTCTAATCTAATGTAGTGTTGAACAATTTAGCTGTAACTTCGTAATTTTATACTCTTTATTTTGTATCTAAGCATTTTTTTCCGTTTTCTGTAGCTGTAGTCGACCATGTATCGAGTGATATTGTGTCTATGATGAAAAAATATATATATATATATATATATATTCCCCCTCTCAGATGTCTTCCACCGACCCCTTCTCCAACAAGAAATAATGACCGGTCGCTACCTTTATCTCCCAAAGTAAACATGACACATCTGCCCGATAACTATGCTAACGACACGCAAGTCTAACTCGCTTAGGCGCTAAGTAACTTACTATTGATCAAAAAGAATGAAAAAGATATGAATCTGAATTCTAATAATAATGAACAAGATTTCATTGTGTGAGATCAAGATAAAATCCTTTTGTTTCATTCACTTTTTTGAAGTATCCGAGTGATTCAGGACCTTCCACTGAACTCAGCTGTTTAAATGCAGTCTGTCCCCTCGATAATTTGCTTCACCCAAACAAAGCAAAGTCATTCATGCGTAATTTTCATGGCCATGAAAATTACGCATGAATGACCCTATATATAACGATATAACGTAGCAACGCCACACAAAGTTTTCTCAGATTTATATCTCGTAAAGTAGCAAAATATATCCGGTGATGCCACCATGAGAGTCTACCACCAGAGCTCAAACCATGCGGTCCAAAAGAAAGCTGAAATTTTTTTTTGGGGGGGGGAGACTGAGCAAAAAAAGACAAAATTTTTGGAAAGGCAAGAGAAAGTTCTTTTGGACAGCAAGGCTCAAGAAACCAGAAAAAAGCCTACCAGGAGACTCCACAATGCCACCACCCCTGCCCTCTATCGTTTCAAAATATCCTTCCTTTTTTGTGATCCTTTGCCAGGTGACTTGCCTCTTCCCATGTCAAATTTATTGTTTGTAATTGTTTCCTCATCATTTCAATCCAAGTAAGCTTGCGTCTCCCTCGTGGTCTTTTGGACTGCATCAATGCTACTCTTAACGCTTTTCGTGCGGGCGTGTTCTGTAAAATTTGATTGAATAAAAAAAATGCAGGGAATCTGTGCCAATATTTGGGGCCTGAAATCTTACGTTGAATCAATGTGGGGTCTGCGAATGGCAACAAAGGCAAAATTTAGTGTTTAGGGTCCACAATTCTGAACAAAAGAAGAATCATGCAATTTAGCAATTTGGTGTGATTAATTACTGTCATTAATTTGATAAATGCAATTCAGCTCACTTTGTGGATCCTCGGCGAGAAATAAGCAATGATATTTGGGGTCGTTAGACTCAATATTTGGGGATCAGCAAAGAAATAATGACATGGACTATATTCCTTTCTTTGTGACAGAATTACATTTTCTAATCTTTTTCAAAGCTGAGTTCGCTTTTAGCTGCATGCACGAGGACATGCTTTTCTCTCTGAAAATAAGCAAATGACTGCACCAAATTCATGATGTATTCACCACTTATCGTATGTATGTGTGTCCCATGTGTGTCTGTTCAGTTTCTCTAACGCCGAAGTGAATTGATTTGGAGATTTTGTGTCTCTCTACCTTACTCTTCAGTCTTCTTACATTTTCACTTATGTTGTCAAGGTACTTATCTAACGCTACTTACTATCTACTTTACTGTACTACAAGGACGAATACCACGGAGAGCAAAAATCTTTGGCAACTCCGCAGCCTTAACATAGAAAAAAAGAATATTTATATAAAGACAAAAAGAACTTAAAGTCTACCTCAAATTAGACGTCATAAATTTCAAAAGAAGCAGTTAAATTTGCTCTCTTGTGGCAAGTTAGCTTTGCCCTTACGTGTGTAACTTCCAATTTAAGATAGACTTTACCACTACAAATAATTACAAGAAACAACTGACAAAGAAAGGAAATGTCCGAAAAGGGACTAGGTAACGGTGGGGTAACATTGTGGCTGCATTGCAAAAAAACCGTATTTGAAATCATATTAATCAAATCGACCAGTGTTGTGGATATAACGCTGCGTAAACTCAATTATCTTTCTATTTAGCTCAATAGTGAGATCTTTGCCGCCAAAAACTAAAAGTTGTGTTCAATCTTTATTTGGAAGGCTAATATATCCAAATGGTCGTACTGGAGAAAGGACGCTAGTGAGAAGATCTCGCCGATGCATCACGAAAGAAGGGCAGAGCAACAAAAGGTGTTCCGTATCCTCAATACCATCGTTCATGGGACACATAGGATTTATGGTGTCTCTAAAATTGTGATTAAATTTATGAAAGTTTAATTTGCTGAGACCAACTCTTAACTGAGTAAGGTACGACAAACCTGATGGGTCATGGATGCTAAAAACTGATTTTGCAGGGGGGCGAATAATGGATAGCAGCTTTGTTTTAAAGATCGAGAGCGACGGTGCAAGTCAAATTCCAGGGTCAAGCTGATTCCATTCACTTAAGCAGTTAGGATAGAAACTGGATTCTAATTTTTCTGTCCTTGGTCTTATTAGCCCAATCACATCCTGATTGCGAAAGCAGTACTGCGACTGATGGAGAGGTGGTATTGGATCTCTGGTTTATTCTGGCGTTAAATCATTTATGATTTTGTAGAACAAAATAAGACGCCTGCTCCACCTTCCCTGCATTGACAGTTAATGAGTACCCCCGGGGATCATGATGATAATGGTGCTAATGATGATGATGATGCCGATGATGATGATGATGATGATGGTGGTGATGACGATGATGGTAGTGATGATAACGGTGATAATGATGGTGGTGGTGGTCGTCGTCGTGGTCGTGGTCGTGGTCGTGATGATGACAATAGGGACCTTTAGCAACTAGGACGGCAACTGCAACGACAACGCAAAAGACTCCTTGTTTTCCGTTCGAATTTGCTTCCCTTGAGAGTCTGTGAAGTTGTTCTTTTCAATTGCAGACCTTGGAAATCTTATTTCTAATGTGCTGTTCTTCAGATCTAGATCTTCAAAGTGAAACTCAGTCATTTTAAATGTTAATTATAAGGAAACAGAGCGCTCCGAAGTATTTAAATGAAGAAGAAGGAGATTTTGTCGCGTCTTATTTTAGAACATGTGAAGGTAACGTGGGAAACTATGCTCAGTATGTATCATACAAGATGACGTTCTGGCTGGCGTTGCCGTCCTGGCTTCTTAAGGTCCCTAATACCTCCTCAAAACCGACAGTCGTTAGTGACTGCGACAGTCGTTAGTGACTGCGGCAGTCGTTAGTGACTGCGACAGTCGTTGTAAGCCAAAGTAAAGATATCGTTTTAAAAATTTTCCCAGCGACAAACTTTCACAGAATAGTCGAGACTGCATTTCGGAAGGCAAACGCTGGATTATGAGAAGTTTTCTAGGACAACGTAAAAGGTGCCTGAGAAGAAATGCTCTTACAAAATTCATAGAAACTCACAAAACTTTCAAAAATTCCAACTTGGCACTGGCAATTAGAGGATAAAGATAGGACTGCCGAGAAGCAGGAGCGGATCGAGCCTCGGAGTTTGGGGATGGCCACGTGTAAGAAATGTGGGGGTTTAGAACGCCCCGAAGATTCTTTCATGGCTACGCCCTTCAGAATCTCGGACAACGGGGGAAACGCCCTATTTGCTCCATCTTGGATGAGTTAGCTCACTATTTACATACTTCATTCTCCTGAAAAAAGACTTGCATTTTTGTGCAAAAGCTAATCGGCTATCATTTGGGAAAGTTAAGGGACCATGAAATGTTTATCATGAAATGAGATGTTTATCATGAAATGTTTATCATGAAATGTTTATCAAGAAATTTTTATCATGAAATTTTTATCATGAAATGTCTATTAGAACTTTTAGCTATTCTACAAAATAGATTGGACCGAGCGATGCTTTTATACGTTTTTGTACGCGACGTTCGATCGAGTGGCGTTAGAGCTTCTACCACTATCGTGCACATTCAAAAAGTCTGCAAAATGTAGCAAAGTATCGTTCGATTGAGATTCTTTGTCAGAACAGCTAAAAGGTCAAAAGGTCTATTAGAGAATGTCTGTCACGAAAATAAGCTCCATCACCATGGAAATGCAAACTTGGCATAAGAAATGACGCATATCTTAAATCCATACGTCAAAGGCATTTCAAAGTTACCAGAAAATCCTGCGGAATTTCCAATCGTAAGTTGCCAAACTCGAGTTACCTGCTATCAAAATTCACGAGTCTTTATGGTCATTAACAAAGTGAAATCTATCATAAATAACCTTAAAGGCACACTTGTCATGGTTATGATTGGCTAGTTGTGATGTTGAAATAAAAAACAAAGCCCTGGTCTTCGTGAATTTCACTGTACAGCGAGATTGCTGAACCTTGCCTAATCTTTTGTTCTTGATTATCTTATTTGTCCAATCAGCACCACGACAGTGTGCCTTTAAAGGCAGTCTGTCCCCTTGTTGAATGAAAAAACATAGATAAAGATCTCTATTGAATATTCCACAAATTTACACTAATCTCCTTTATTTAACGAGGGCAGGGTCATTCATCACGAGGGCAGGGTCATTCAGTATCCACCACCAATCAACAACGATGGACAAAAATTGTAGAAAGTTCACTGGAAGCTGCCAAAGCAGTTCTTGGAATCACCAAAAAGAAGAAATTTATCGAAGACAAATAGGCTCTCAGAATTATCGAAAAAGCAAAAAACGGTTAAGAGATGAAATAAACAGCACAAAGAATAAAGAAAAAAGATCGCGACTAAAAATCGTCTGAAATAGATGTATGGAGGACATTCAGGAATTCATAAAAGATAAAGAAACGGAGAAAATTGAAAATAAGATTGAAGAAGTCGAAAACACACCAAAAGACTCCCAAAAAAATGCTTCAGGTCATAAAACAACTAAGCAAGCAAAAACGTGTATCTAAGTTGCTAATTGAAAGTGAAAACGGCTTTACTGCAGATCAACAAAAACAAGCAGACCTACTTGCAGAATATTTCAAGAAACAGTTCTACCGAAATGCAGAAAAGATACAAAATGAACCAACAGTTATGCAAATTCCTTTTACAACCGAAGAAATTAAAAAAGCAATCATGTCCTTGAAAACTAACAAGAGTACTGGTATAGAAAATGTTAAAGCAGAACTTTTGAAAATAGGCCCTGAAACTTTCTGTGACGAGATTGCACAAATATTCAATGAAACAGCCTCAACTGGTATTTTTCCGAAGGAACTGATTCTGGGAATAATCACTGCAATACAGAAATCCAGAAAGAAAAAAGGGCCGATTGAAAATCTAAAACCAACAACCTTGCTGTCAGTGCTAAGAAAAATCCTTGATACATGTATGATGAAAAGAATCGGTGTAAAAATGAATAAAGAAATACCCATATCTCAAGCAGCTTATTGCAAAGGTCGGAGTACACGGAACATGTCTTTGCCTGTAAGATTCTAGCTGAAAAAGCAGCAACATCTACAAATTTTGAAATTCATTATCTGTTGCTCGATATGTCAAAAGCTTTCGACAGTATCATAAGAAGCGAACTAGTAAAGGATCTGCAAAAAATAAACAAAGATGAATTAAACATGATTGAAATTCTGCTAGGAACTGAGCTAATGGTACAAGTTTGAAAATCTAGAAGTTCAATTTTTAAGACAGACACTGGTGCACCTCAAGGTGACTGTTGTAGCGGACAAGAATTCACATACTACCTAGCAAAATCACTCGTAAAAAAGCCTGACGAAGAACATAATATGCAAACTAGACAAGAACGGAAAAACTCCAATGAAGTAAGAAAAGATAGTGAAAAGCTACCACAAAGCAAGGAAATAGATAATGTCGAAATCAATATGGAATATACCGATGATATAACTATAGCTACGACAGACAAGAAAGCAATTGAGCAAATAAAAGAAAGCATTCCACCAAGATTACAGAAAAGAGGTCTGATGATTAAAATGTCGAAAACTGAAGAGTATACGGTCAAATATAAGAACGAAGATGAATGGAAAAATACTAAGATTCTAGGATCCAAACTAAACACAGAAGCAGACATTGCAAACAGAAAAAGTCTATCACTAAATGCGCTTACAAACTTAAAAGAAATTTTTCAAAACAAAACGTTTGTCTACAAAAACAAAGGTACGAGCATTTGAAGCATATATCACACCTATATTTTTGTACAATAGTGAACTATGGACATTAACAGAAACTCTATAAAATCAAATCTATAGCTTTCATAGGCGAATACTGCGCTCACACGTTCTAAATATTAGATGGCCAAAGATTGTAAAAAATGAAGACGTATATGAAAAAACGAAAATAGAACCATGGAGCAAAACAATCGAGAAAAAGCGAATAAAATGGTTTGGTCACCTGATAAGGTTAGACGATCTTCATTTGGGCTGTCTGTTGTTATAGGCGCTTTGAAGACTGTTCGTTATTTACTTCGACTCATCTGCTTCTAGAGCTTTGAATGCAGCCAGGGCCGTCGCGATAGGGGGTGTATTGGTCGTGACCCCCTTGGAAAAGTGTTGGTCGGCTTTAAGGCTGTCCTCCACTTACAGTAGTCTCGGTCGGCGACCAGCTCGCTCGATTTGTGCGCATGCTCTGTTGCTAACGAGGATGCGCACTAAGATAACACGCACGTCGCCGACAAAAACTACTGAAGTGGAGATTGACCTTTAAATCAAGCTTTACCAGCCATAGCATGTTCAGCAAATTTCCATTCAGAGGTGAGAAGCCCTAATTCAGCCATTCTGCTCCTAAAGCATTGATACTGCGAGTATTTCAAATTTTTCGCTCGGTTTGCTCGCACTAATTTAATTAAATTGCTTGTCGAACATACCACTGCTTTCTATCAACAAGTACTTGCAAATTTCTTGGACTCAGCATTAAACTAAAAGAAACGACCTATGAATCTCTCGACTCCGCTAGTGAGGATACAAGATAACAATGTCCCGTATCTTCCATTGGTTTAGGTTTCTTTTTATTATCTTTTCGTTTCATTTTTGTATTACAATTATTTCATACTACAAGCATCAAAGCAAAGGAATTCGTCATCAAATTCAATGTCTCATCAGTTCTTTACGTTGTTGGTGACTGATGATAACTCAGTGATAGAGTATTCGAGCAACAAAAGTAGTTTTGGGGGTAAGTTAGCTCTTTGGGCAGAAAACGATAGAAAATGGTTGCATGCTGACTAAAGAAGAGGCTGACTTGCAACATGTTTTCTAATGAATTACATAACTGTTTTACAAGAATTTTTTTTTTGATTTCACATTGAAAACGTAATCATGAATTGTTGTTATCACTTATGTAAAACGGCGTTGACCTTGTTTTCCGAGAGTCTCCGGGGTATTTTCTTGAAAAATATTCCTGTGGGCTCCGCCCCCAGACCGCCTAACTTATTTGTAAACTGGAGTTGGGCTGGATGCACCTCTGAAATGTGCGATTACTTTGCTTCTTGGCCAGAAGCTGAAGTATGCTGGAGAAATGAGGTAAATCAATATATTGATAACCAACACCATTTTCTACAATCAGGTGTTTCAAAGAAGGTGACTTTCTTATCATAGAAGATGTATTAAATCACGGCAAGGTTGATTTTTAAACGATCTCCCCCAATGACCACGCCATTTTTCGGCAAATTTAAGGTTTTATGCCCCCTTTCCTCGACTTCCCTCGCGAGAACCTCAATGTAACTCTGTTTTGACACTTGCCTTCATTCCTAGACGCCTGGAAGTCGTTCAGACATCTGCCCACTATATGGAAAGTTCTGATAATTTGTCTTGTGGTACTCTGCCTCATTCTACTGATTGTAGTCATCGTCCTGGCTGGGAAACAAAAAGATGGTTTGAATGCAGCGTCATTGCTATCTTGCACCTCAGCCAGTACAAAAGATTCACGGCTCTCCTCCACGCCAAATTTGTTTCAAGATCTAACTCCACATGAATTAACTGCAGTTTACACTTACCTGAAAAAGCAAAGCGCCTTAAATCTTACCCCATTTGAGAAGGCAACATTGAAAGACAATTTTGTTTATGCGATTGAGCTATTTCTACCTAACAAGAAAGATGCCCTGAAATATCTGGATAACAATGGACCAAGACCCAGCAGACAAGCAAGAGTGATCATTTTTCACGGTGCTGCTAGCAAACCGTTTGTAAGAGAATACCTGGCTGGACCACTTCCAGATCCTTCAGGCCATAGGATCTTACAGTTAAGGCACTACAAAACAACTGTTCCTTACTACGGCAGACCTTTCACATTCTTTGATTCATTGTCTCTTGTTGATATCATGAGAAATGCCACGAAAGAAGCGTATCCTTTGCTGAAAGAAAGTTTCGGTAGCTGGTTTCACAACTGCACTGACCAATGCTTGAATTGGTTGCCGATTGGTATGCCTGCAAGAAGGGAAGTTGGAAAACGTTATTCTTGGGTAGGTATGATAATAGACTTACAAAATAGGTCCAATATCCACCTTATAGGTCCAAGCCAACTGCTAAAATTAATGTATCAAATAAATATAGAAAATTAGTAAATGAATAAGATATGAAATACATGGTATAGAATTTAAAAACAAAATTTAAACCTGGTATTATAAAAATCCGAGCTGTTTCAAATCCGAAATTCTGGCGCTGGTATGTCATGGTGTCACAAAAATCCAAGTTGTGGTATGAACGTCCTATATAATCTACACGTACATTCAGCGCCATTCCATCTGTTAGTTTCTTTCTTAAACTCATTGATAGATTGAGCATTCCTTATGTGCTGAGGTAAAGATAGCCACAGACGCTGCCCTCTATATTTGATGGTTTCAGATCCGCAACTGGTTGTTCTTACCCTGGGTAGGAAAATTCATCATTGTTTTTCAGATTATAAATAGTACGCTCACAGAAAGTCTCCCCCCATAAAAGGGGGTTTATGTCCGCCTTAATTCTAAAGGTTTCAATCAGAGTGTTCACAGGTTCTTTTGCATGAATACTAACCGATTCATCTTTTTCCATCAGGGTCTTAAAGCTAGATTCAAAATCCTTGTATGCGATTCCCAGGGCTCTTTCTTGTATTCTGTTAATAGTATTATTTAGGTGTCTACTGTGAAGCATCCAGACTTATGAACAGTACTGAAACTGGCTAATTACAAAGGCTTTCATCAAGATTCTTAGTTTATTAGAGTGTCCATGTATCCAGATATGCGAGCGAGGGCAAAAAGTTTGTTACCAGCCTTCTTACACAACTTACTGACATGTGTCTCGAAATTGAGTCTTTTGTCGACCACACAGCGCCTAGTAACTACTTCTCTTCAGTATTTTCTATGACAGAATCTCCTACATTAACTGCGACCTGCCGATTAGAATTTCTACCAAGTATGAGAAAATGACATGTATATGCATTCAACTTCATAAAGTTATCAGTGAACCATTGGATAGCTATGCTTGAATCATGCTCCAACCTTGCAACTACATTACGAAGATGTTTATCGCATGTATATATGGCTGTATTATCCGCGTAATTATATCTGTATCCTGCGTGCAGGCCAACAAACCATTCATGTAGGTGTTAAAGAACAAGGGACCAAGAACTGAGCCTTGTGGCACACCAAGAGACAGTTATTTGTAGGTACTAAATGACCCATAGACGTAGGAAACGGGGGGGCACTGGGGACTCTTGTCCCCAAAGATTTTGCAGTAAACAAAGACATGCCCTTTTTATTCTTAGCAAATGCCTCTTTATTCTTAAGCAAAAAGTGCCCTTGAAGCGTTGTGCCCCCCCACCAAGTTCCAGATGCTTCCTATGTCCCTGAAACTACCCAACTCTCTGGTGCCTATTTTCTAAGAAGCTAGGGAGTTTACGAAACCACGACGGCAACGGCAACTGCAACGCAATGTTGCTTTTGTTTCAGGACTTTATATTCAAAAGATTCCTTGTTTTCTGCTCGAATTTGCTTCCCTTGAGAGTCTCTGAAGTTGTCTTTTCCAATTTCACAACCTGGAAACTCTAATTCTGGCGTTCTGTACTGCTGATCTAGGCCTCCGAAGTAAAACTCAGCCTTTTTTATGTTGGCCTTAAAAGAACAAAAATATGGTTTTCAGGCATCGAGACGCAGTGCTTCATGGCTGAATCCATGAGCATCTAGTTTTGCTAAAAGGAGGTCATGTTTAATACAATAATCGAGCGCTTTGGATAAGTCCATGTAAGTTTAAGTAAGGTTGGTACAATTGAACGATCCAGGCTTTGTCGTGAAGCCACTCTTCGTCGTGAAGCCTCTTAGTATGAAAGATTTTGGACCGACTCGGAAAGTCACGGAGGATTCTCAGCTGCATACCCCATGACTCCTAATGTGCGCCCCGGAGTTTCAGAAAATTTCTTTCATCCCATGAGCCATAAAATGTCCATTTTAAGCATGTTGTATCAAAAAAGTTGGAATGTTGAGGTTGTAGTTAGATATACGATTCTCATTGGGCTAGAGTAACTGTTCTTCGTTGTTTTTAGATTTGATTCGAAGGGCCAAGATTCTTTCGCCAGCCATTTATTCTTGAATTTTCAAAGATTTCATTACTATTCCCATCCTTCGGTAGACCATCCGTAGACGTAAACAGTAATGAGGGAGAGGCTCATTAACCGTTCAAGCCAAATATTTCATGAGATTATTCTGTCCTTTCTAGAGAGCGCTCAAGGGAAAAGGGATCTGAAAATTTTGCGTGTGCAAATAACGAATGCCGCCTGAAGGCCAGCAGCCAGTCAGTGAAATTTCCTGAGCGAGTGGAAGTTCTTTCTTTACACGAGAAATCGTCGCTTTTTAATGGAATAGAAATTGAGAGATGAATGACTTCTTGCTGCGTAAAATTCTGTCTGCTGAGAAAATTCCATTGACGGGAAAATGGCCTTCTGTCTAGAATTTTAATCTTAGAAATCCGAAGCGTACATCGACTTTATTCTTTGTAACACTTTCTTGCACTGTTACTCACCAATAGTTGGACATTTTCTACAACGGAACGGATTTCATGGAATTTACTGTAAAAATGGTGGATTGCAACAAACAACCCCCGTCCCACAAAATAGACTTAGCAATAGAAAAGTGAGATTTCGAGGCCTTAAAGCTTCATGGTTTGTAGCATTTTCCCTGCATTTTGACTTGGATCTTCTTTTGGAAGAATGGATCGAAATGGATCTTTTCAGAGGAATATGGTACTTCTCTTAAAGTATGTTGCTTCGTACTGAACAAGGTACTTTCTCGTCTTTATTCAATTTTTGCTTTGCTTAGCTGTTATTTCTTTATCCTTAGGTAAACTTCAATCGTCATCTGGAAGGAAGATATCTGTATACCCTTCCTCTACAAATGCTAGTTGAATACTCAAATGTCGATGATGTACAGATACTCGAGGTTTGTATTATTGTCATTGGCTTGCTAAGGTTACACGGTATACCATTTGGGGTAGGTACTTGGCGAGAGACATGAGTGAATGTGCTGAAAAGCTATCTACTTTGAAGGACGGAGGTTTGGCAGGAAGCAACTTTCATTCGTTACATACCCTGAGGTTGGAAAATGATATTTCGGCGCTTGAAATACCACTAACTTTAGAAATCTCAATCAATATCAAATTTTCTTTTTGGAGGTGTTGCATGGAAGATCAGTTGAACTAAAAAACGTTAGATTATCCTACCAACAGCATCCAGTCAGTAAAATTCCAATGCTTCATTTTCTTGTGTTTTATATCACAACATTGCACATAATTTTAGGTAGATCCACAAGGTGCTCCACAGAGCTGTGCCCCGTCTGTATGGCTGTTGTGGAGAAGTTGTTGCTTTATTCATCTCAATATTTATACAGTTGCATAGTTCAGGCTTTAACTTAAGATCTTGTCTTGTTAGTCAATCTGACAATTATCGGTTGCTGATTATGGCAGAGGAAACGCAAATTTTACAAATTATACGAGCCTTACCCAGTAAGTAGAAGATTGATTGGAATTAACAGTATTACGAGACAACGCTGTCAGCCCCTTTAAGGATATAGAAAGTATTTGAATATTACGCTTGAACCCTCTCTTGTAGAGAAAAAGTGGCTGGTCACACTTGCTTCTTTATCCTATTGATGCCTTTTGAAACAGCGGGTTTTATATGGCTGCCTTTCCAGCACACATACAACTCTGTTATGACATTCGTTCCTTGGGAAAGAGTCTTTAAAAACTATTGTATCCAAAACAATGGGATAAACAAGGTGCTGACCCTCATTGCATCGTTTTTTAAGCAGAGTGAATCAATCAAATCAATCATGATTTTTGGCAAAGTTTTCACGCGACGATTATTTTCGCGCCAAAAATTAGCCACAGCACGGGCAGCTTTGCAAAAGATGGGGCGGGCACAGTGTGAATGGGTGTTTGGACATCGTTATAATGCCATGCCTTAGAGTTAAATTTGAAGAAAGTGAAACAATTCAGATCTTGATGGGTTCAGATTCTATTGTGGCCGAGGCCATTATCTGTTTGTAGAAATCTCGAAAATGGTTCAAAGCTACAAGCTGTCAAATTAAAGGTGATCTGAAGCGAAAATTTTTATTGATTCAAATTAATGGCACTGTCGAATGATACGGAATCCTGTTCAGATTTCTTTGATATCTCTTTTCATTTTCAAGTTATCCACTGATATAAAGTTTCAGTTGATGACGTCATTTTGTTTGCAAATTGCTAGGATGATGTACTGGAATATAGCTGTGTCTAAGCTTTGAAAGGTTACAGTTGTCAGAGACATTTAAGTTGAGCTGAATAAATGTAATAGAAATTGTTTCATGGACTGATATGATGTTTAGAAAGGTATGCCAACTTAAGAAATGTTCTTGGAGTCAATTTCTTTTAGGAAACATAGCGAGCCTCATACATTTTCATTACTTTTTGCAAACAAAATGACGTCATCAGCCAATCATACAAAATAGTGTATAATTCGAAAATGAAACAAGGTATCACAAAATGGTAAACGACATTCTTTATCACTCAAAAGTGCTATCCATTTGCATCAATAAAAATTTTCGCTTCAGATCACCTTTAAATGAATTTTTTGACGCGATTTTTTGACCAAATATGATTTTCTCTCTTTCAAAGGTGGTGTATAACAATCAAAGATTTGATAACGTCACTCAAATGATGTCTAACTATGAACGAGGCCAGTTAACAATGGCTTACGTACCAGTACCAACTGAAACACAAAAACAAAGATCAACATTGAAACGCAGAGGTGACGCACAACCTTCGTCTCCTAAGCGTGGTCCTACACTCGTTGACCCACATGGGAAACGCTTCACAGTCCTTAACAACAAAGTGAAATACATGAACTGGCAGGTAGAATACGGTATCAGATCGACGGGAGGGCTTGCTCTCTACGATGTTCGATTCAATAATCAGCGGATTGCATACGAGGTCAGCCTCCAAGAGGGGGTTGCGTATTACTCTGGCTACGACCCTGAAACTTCGAACACACACTACATTGATTCTAATTGGGGACTTGGAACAAGTAACACCAAACTGATGAGAGGAATTGATTGCCCTGAAAATGCCATATTTCTTGATAGTTATCATTTCTCACAAACAAGTCAACCTGTGAAGAATCCCAACTCCATATGCATTTATGAAACAAATACTGGGACCCCATTATGGCGACATCATGAGGTTGATCTGAATAAGGATTCGACAGGGATTGATGGAACACTGTTTCAAGGTGGTATGGCAGGTCATGCATTAGTTATTCGGGTTATTTCAACACCTTTCAATTATGATTACCTATTTGACTACGTTCTGCATCAAAATGGAGTAATTGAAGTAAAAACCACAGCCTCGGGATACATCTGGCCAGCCTTTCACACCAGGCAGGAGGCAAACTACGGCTTTGCAACCTTCTTCAATGTAATTGGTACTATTCATGATCATTACCTTCTTCATAAGGTAGATCTAGACGTTGCAGGACAGAGGAATAGCTACCAGACTGTTGATGTTGTACCAAAAAATGTCAGTTATGAGTGGGAGAAAAATGCGTACCGAATCAAAAAGGAGGTCGTGAGAAGGAAGAAAGCCACAGAGAAAGATGCAATTTTGAGGTACGACTTTGACAAGCCTAAATATTATGTTTTTATGAATGAAAATGCCACAAATGGCTATGGGAGCCCGAAAGGCTATCGAATCGATATTCAAAATAAAGTTAAGCAGATGTATGGAGATGGATACTTCATGAATGATGTGTGCTCTTGGTCCAAATATCAACTGTCAGTCACAAAACATAGCGACCTGGAACCATTTGGGACAAGCATGTACAACCAGTATATGTTCAGTGATCCTGCATTGAATTTCGACAGCATGATTAATGATAACGAGGCGATTGAAAATGAAGACTTGGTTGCCTGGGTAGCCACTGGTGGGCTCCACATTCCGAACACTGAAGACATTCCATTAACAAATACAGTTGGCAGTTCATATGGGTTTTTAATCAAGCCATTTGGATATTTTGATGAAGATCCTAGCCTTGGTTCAACCAACGCTGTTCTTCTTGAGAAAGACAAAAACGGCAAGCAAACAGTGAGCACATATGGTACACCTGAAGATTCATCGTGCCCAGTACCAACTCGAAAAATGTGGGAATAGTGTGCGACGTAACAGATGCACTTTCTCAAGTGATTCACAACACATTTTTTGGTATTTAATATTGATCGGAAAAATTTCTACCGAGTGTCCCGAAAGAGGCATAAGCGTTTGAAAATTTTTTGCAGGGAAGCCTTACTTCTAAAACTTTTTCATTTTACCCTTTTCACCCCTAAGGGGGGGGGGGGTTATTATGGCCCGTATAAAGCTTTCTTAAATGGAATCTCAGCCATGCAAAATGTTGCTTTGAAGCTGCTCGACTTTTAATGAAATTTTAAAAGCCACATGATTATTTCTAAAATGTTTTATCTATTTTTGTTTCCATTTGAATGAATTGAGCAAAGTCAGGCATGCCATATCTATTCACGAGTGAATAAAGAGTATCGAATCGCATTATCTGTAGCACAAAGCCTATCGATGCGACGTTTTTGAGGAGAGCGCTTGCAGAGAAAATATGGAACAAGACCAATTTGCAACAAGTTGTTCAAGACTGGATGTTTCAAACGAAATTTGGAGATAGTTGAATGGAAAATGAAGTCATATTCTTGAGTAGTTGGTAAGTGAATCATTTAGCTAAATAACACAAAGTACGCCCTTTTGGGGGGCAACGAACGAGTTTAAACCGGTAGGAAGTTTAGGCCCAGATCACGTTTCTTTCAGAAATCGCTGAAAATCACCTGCGATTCGCAAAAAATACGCCAATTTTCAAATCTGGAGCTCGAAATGGGAAAAATTATAGGCCTATTTCGGTTCTATCCATTTTCGGTAAGTCATCTGAAAAAATTGTGTATGATCAATTATCTGAATTCCTTCTTTCAAATACCACGTTGGGCCAGAAAAAGTTCCCACTTTTGAACATTCATAACACTAAGACTACTATACGGATTTCAATCATTCAAATTCTAGTTAAAATTCGAAAGATCAAAGTATTTTTGTGATTTTTCTCGCTGTCCTACCATCACTAGAAGTATTGGTAAATTCAACTTTATAGAAATTTCATGGTTCCAAAATGACGGAAAAAGGGTCTAAAACATTGATCAGATCGTAAGGACTCTATTCACACAGAACAATAGGTCATGAGTGTTTCACCTCCCTCAAGAGTTGTAAGACATCGATTTTCAAACAAATACGAAATATTTTCAATCCCATGGCAATTAATGTACAGAGGATATCTCTCACCCATGAGAAGTTGCATTTACTTTGATCTTGCGACTTTTAACTAGAATTTGAATGATTCAAATCCACGGAGCAGTCTTGGAGTTATGAATTTTCAAAAGTGGGAACTTTTTTCTGGCTCATCCAGTAGAAAATTAACAATGAGCTAATATGCCTATCGTAAACTGCATTCGACCATCACCTCTCTGATAAGTGTTTCGGGATACTGGTACAAAAATATAGACAAAACAATGCCAATTTTGTACTCTTTCTAGATCTAAAGAAAATTTTTGACACGGTAGATTATGAAATACCTATCAGAAAGCTAAAAAAATATGGAATTGACAGAACCGAAATGGAGTGGTGATCATATCTTAGTAACCGACAGCCTTATTGTTTGTTAAACGGTTACAAGTCAAATTCCCGGCCACAACATGTGGAATACCTCAGTAATCCTGTGCCAATTGCTGTTCATCGACTATCTGAATGACTGTGAAGCATGCTGTATGCTGATGACACGGAAGCCACATTCTCATCAAATGAGCTTGGAGATATCGATCTCATAAAGAACTTTGAGGTGGAATAAGAAATTATCTCAGAGTGCATGAGAATAAATAAGGTAAGTATGCACCCTGGGAAAACTGAATTCATGGCAATTGGCCATCCTGGAAGATAGAGCAAACTGCCAGAGCTACCACCATTTTATTTGGATGATACTAGAATAAAACAGGTTCATAAAACGAAGTATCTAGGACTTGCTGTAGATGATAAGCTAAACTGGAATAAACATTACGAATCAGTCAAAGGAAAACTAGCTAGCGGCCTGTCTTCACTCGGGAAACTAAAAGATATCATCACAATCTCAACTGCTTAATGCGTATCAAGCACTTATTGAAAGCCACTTGAGATATATCAACATGGTATGGGAGCCCTCTCTGATACTAAGCTTAGCACTCTGCAAATATAGCAGAACAAAGCATTCGATCTGATAGAGTCTGTGAGGGTAAAAGATGCTTGGAAGAACTCCCTTACAGTAAATGAACTGATGACCTTTGACCAAACGGTAATGACCTACCAAATTGTCAGTCAGCTTTGTCTTGAAGGCGCACAAATGTTCATCAAAAGGTCTGTCATATCAAAATAGAACACAAGGAGCAGCAAGGATCTCCATGTACAAACACTAAAATTAGAACATACCAAAAGTAGTTTCTTGTACACAAGTTCAAAAGCTTGCAATAGTATCCCACAACCCAATGGAGATACCGAATCCATTGTACGATTCAAGCAGAGTCTATTGAAAGAACTATGGTCTGGAAAGGGCAGCTGATCAAAAGAAATATGTCATTGTCCGCGATTTTGACTTTGCACCTAAATTATGCCAGCATTCGATGATGCGCATGTCGCACAGATCTATGTATTTCAAAAGATCAGTTTCAGAGCAATGGTATTGATATTTTGTAAGGCAGATTATTTTAATTCAATTAGTTTGAAACTGTAACTTTTTTGTTATAATTCACTTTTTAAGGAGTTGAATGGATCTTGTGGATAATTATGATTAAATGAAATAAAATGAGAATGAATGATTTAAGATATCATCTATAACATAGCGTCAAAATGATAATATGTGAAACAAATGCTCCTTCGTTGGGGCTGTTGAGATACTTATGCTTTTTTTGGGACAACCGGGATGTTGACTGTTCTCTTCGCATATACTTTTTTGCAGGTTAAAAGGATCATAGAGAGAGATTTTCCAGAATCTCTACATGTTGAGAGCAAATGATTTCACTATGAATTACGAACAATATCTAGAAATTAAGTTAAAATTTGAGCATCTATAAATAGAAAGATTTTTTCACATCTGTTTAATTTCCTCTCTCTCGTAGCTGATCGATGATTTTTCAAACAGTATATAGGCCTGTATTTTATTATCCATACGGTAGTTGGTATAAGCACTACGTAATTTCTCAAAGTAGTCTTTGCTAGTGCCTTGCTAAAAGTGAAACTGTGTCTGCATTCACACGATACCAGCTCAATTTAAAAACGGTGAGCAGTGTGACTGAATGGCCTCCCGTTGACGCAGAAGTAGCACATTTTTTTGTCGGCAGATTTTGAAAACGGCACATTTTTAAAACGGAACCCCGTCGGCACGTTTTGAAACAAAGCATCGTGTGAACACTCGAAAGCGATGAAAAGGTAACACATTTCAGGCTTTCAAAATGAGGGTGATCAATTCCGAAGGTATAGATTCATTTCTTTGTCATCTTTGGGACAATGCAACGAGCTTCTAACAGTCGAATTCCGTCTCGTTTCAAGTTGCACTTGTATCATGTGAACTCTAACTAAAACTTTGCTACTGTCACATTTTTCAATATTTTCAAATTGTGCCGGCATCGTGTGAACTTGACCTGAAACTGAAAGTTCTTATTTATGTATTCTCATTTTTGGCAAGCCTTTTCGTATGCAACTCAAGTGAGTTAACCAGTCATCTGTGGAATGCTTCTTTAGATATTTTCCTAGAACCCTTGTATCTCTGCACTGCCATCGGACGATACTTGCTTAAAAACTTCAGTTCTATCAATCAGGAGATTTCTACTATAATTTCGAAGTAAAACTTTCTTAATTCGTCACACGTAAGGCATTCACAGGGAAAGTGAGCCTCATCTTCGACAATGTAATTCTTAATTTTCTTAAAACCTCTTTCATCAAGAGTTAACTTATCTACATTTGCTCCTTGACTAATCAGTCAAAGGACATAATTATTTTTCATAATCCAATAAAATGTTGCAGTACATATTACGGCCTTCGCTACTTACAAGAATTACTACTGGGACAAATACCCCCGGGCAGCAAAAGGCCGTATCTACCCCGAGGGAATTAGCATAGGTTAAAGAAAGAAAGACGTCTTAAATTTAAACTACAAAAGTAAAACATTGCGTACAAAATAATAAGCAGGGTTTGATACCTAAGTCTGCTTCATATAAGACGTTTCAAAGTGATGGCAAAAAAGGTAGGTAACGGAGAAAACTAATCTTGAAGTTCCTTTATGTACGTAAAAAATGACGGCCGTACGTCTGCTGTCCAATATGCAACAGACTTACAAACAAAAAGGGGCAAAAAACAGGCGGGGCCTTAGTGGTTACCTGGTGTACATCTTTCGCTAGAAGCAACCTTACTCAAACCGACCAGTTTTGCGGATAAACTGTATGGTCAAGTTGAGTATAGTTGCATTGAGGTCGTAAAATTTTTCATTGCCATGCAGTAAAAGGTGAGTTAGGACCTTATTTGAAAGATTACTATGTCCAAAAGGTAACCACAGTGAGAAATCATCACAATGATTGCATCAATAAACTTGGAGCCTCTTTTTTGGCAAGTTGACCAGAGACCAAATTCTTTTTCCCATGTTGATCTTGAATTTTTTCCCAGGTTGATAGTTGATCTTGTGATTTTATTTACGATTAGTAAATTTACCACTTATTTAAGCCTGCCTCGTTTTGAAATGCAAAGAGACAATGATATCGAAGTGCTTTTCTAGCAAACAGTACTGATTGATGCTAGCTCTGTTTCTTAGTGAGTGTGAAAAACTTTGATCATAATTGTTACAGAAATTCTTTTATTTTCTCTGCGCTTATTCGCTAACTTGAAATTATTATAAATATTAACTGTCTGTTTAAAATTCGGACACCCCCATAAAGATTGCCATACCCATTCTGTCGGCAAACTGCTGTTCAAGCTGTTGTCCAAAATGCAAATCCTGCCACGAAAATTGCTTGCAACAACGGCCATGTGTGTTTGATTGCTTGACCAACCTCAAGCCAAATGAAGATAAATGCCATTTTCTATCATTAGGTGCCACTCGTGAAGAACCGGTCACCATTGAGATTAGAGATTGGTAATGCATGTGTGTAGAATAGCACTCAGGAAAAGCTGTTGGTATTTCCATAGACAGTAAGTTGACACATGAGCATCATGTTGCCTGGCTCTGCCAAAGGCTAGCAACAGGCAAATTAAGGTACTTAATGAGAGCTTTTACAAACAGCTAGTTCAATGATTCAATATTGGCTCTTCGCATGGATGTTCCACTGCCGACAACTTCATCACAAAGCAAAATTGATAAAATTCAAGAGAGAGCACTAAGAGTTACTTATCAGGACTACGAATCGAGTTTTGAGCTTTCAATGGAAAAGGATAGATCAATAACTGTGCACCAGAGAAGCATGAGACCAAAAATGGCTTGAATCCAGATTTTATGAGAGATTTTTTTGTACACGAAAATCAATATAATTTGGGGAAATCTGAAGATTTTTCTCTTCCTAGACTTAAAACTGTTATATGTGGCTCAGAAATCATTCGCTTTTGTGGCCCGCAAGTCTCAGCTACCGTTCTACAATTTTTCAAAGATTCTACGTCTCTTACTGAATTTAAGAACAAAATCAAATCTTGGTCTGGAGAAGGCTACCACTGCCGATTATGTCAAACTTTTATCCAAAGCTTAGACTTCATCAGATTTTAACTCTTTATTGTTCTTTTTTGCTGAGATATGTCATTGTATATTTATTGTATTTGCTGTTTTAAACCATGTATATATGTATGTTGTAATTTTTTTGGCCTAAATTACCTATTTTATAGCCATTGTATTTCTTTTGCCAACTTTTAAAAAATTGATGATAATAATAGTGAAGTTATTTGAGACGGTCTTTTTCAATTCTTTAAAACAAGGACCCAAAGCTTTCAAGTTTTTCTAATAAATGCTTGGAAATTGGGCCCAAAATTTAATGATAGCTACCTTTTGAAAATATGAGCTCCACATTTACCGCAAGCTTCAACAGGATACCTTCCACTCTCCTCCCTTGGGGATTTGCTTTATCATCCAAAGCTTGCCAGGGCTGCAGGTGGCGTGAGCAGCTGTCGGTTTTTGCGACGCGAGTTGAAGAGCAGGCACCAGCAAAACACAAAGCAGCATATACCTAACAAAACTTTAATGAGACTGTAACTAGAAGCCATCCTATAAGTTGAATCATGGTCATGATAAAATGCAACGAAAAATGTTGATATCAAAATGTCTGAATAATTATCCAGGGAATACCGTCACTTAAGAGACGCCATGCATGCAGTGCAACCATAGGGTGTTTGTTGCGCAACATATTTCTTGTGTTTGGATGCAACCAGTTCAAAGCAGCTTGTGAGCAAGTAAGATTTAGATCTGTTATTCCAGAGTTTAGGCCGGTTTAGATATCCATTGAATACATAAGATGAGTAATACGACTGCATCACGATGCAATACTTGCTCATATGGGTCTATTTCATCGACTGGTAGTTGGCGAAATGTGTCTTCATACGAAGAATTTTTCAATGCTGAAATATTGCATGAAAGTGGGCAGACACATTGGATATCAAACGACGGGGATCACGACGAAAACACAGCTAGTTATGGTGTGATAGCACTGAGTTCAGAAAGCACTCCAGTGCTGAAAAGAGAACGCACAAGCAGCTATAAGGTAATGAAGGATCCTTCTTTCATGGGCAGCAGACGATACCTTGGCTCAACAATAACCGGAAGCATTCGCAGTACTGGCAGCATGTTCTTGCAACAGCAGAGAGCTTTCACAACAGCATCATTTCCAGACGTGCCATCCAATGATCGCAAGGCGTCCACTGTCATGACATCAATGAATATGCTGTGTTTGATACAGGGTGTAAGTATGTTTGCAATTCCGTTTGTTACTGCTGAAGCTGGTCTACCTGTATTGATTGCAATCGTGTTGCTGGGATTCTGTAATTGGTATGCCGTTCATTTGATTTCTGAATGTCAGCATCAGATATCTGCGTCACAGCCAGGTTATTTAAAGAGGATATACCCAACGTATCTGGACATTGGAGCAGCAGTATTTCCAACATATGGCAAGAAAATAATGACCTTTATAAACCTGAGTACTGCGCTAACGTCAGTTTCCTATTTCATATTACTGGGACAAGTTACATTTGACTTGCTGAGCAGGACCCTGAATCTTCATGTGTCGCCTCAAGTGCTGATGTGTCTTTGGGCAGCATTGGTCTTCCCTTCATTGTTTATCAGACGTGTGTCAGTAATAGCCAAATTTAGTTGCATTGCTCTTATGTCGTTAACTGCTTCACTGATAATCTGCTACAGTGTTCTGATTGCAAAATACAAGGAATGGGATTTGCATAATCTGAAGGTGACATTTAATCTTGGCAATGTTCTCATGGCTTGTGGCGTCGTTAGCAATTCCTTCTTTTTGCATTTAATTGCACCAGCTATTGAGGGAAGTATGAAGAAGCCAGAACAGTTCAAGACAGCCTCAGCCATTTCATATTTCATCAATACATTGTTAAAGGTTGGTTTTGGACTGATAGCTACTCTAACATTGGGCTCCAAAGTACGCCAATCAGTCACCAGTAATCTGACGTCATCATTGCCAATTTTGGTTTCGATCAGTATTTTCATCATTTTGAATCTGTTCTCAAGCTTTCCCATAAGTCTTTGCGTTGTGTTTGAAATGCTGGATACAAATATGATGCCGATGTTTCACCTGTTTCATGGGACTAGGATTGGATCGTGGGCGTGGTTTGTCCTTTCAAGATTGCTTGTTTTGGCATCAGTTATGTTGATTGCTGTCTCAGTTCCTCAGTTCGGTTTGGTTGTTAGCTTCATTGGCAATGTTAGGGGCTCTGTAGTTGCGTTGTTCCTTCCAGTTTATTTCTTCTTGAATTTGAAATGGCGGCACATTGGAATTACAAGTCGAATTATCCATATCATCTTAGCTGTTTTTTACCTTGCTCTTGGTATTGGAGGGGCATACTACTCACTTGAAGCAATCATACGCAAACTATAAGGCAGTTCCGGACTTGATAGTGACGACCATCTGAAACATTAGTGGAAGGTGTCGGATGGAGTTTTTGAAAAGCTTCTCAACGTTAAAAGCCTTCTCTCTTTTTTATGTTCTTAGGTCAAGTATTCTTAGATCTTTCTAAATTTCAAATAACAGTTTCTTTGCGGTAGAAACGGAGTAGAAACGTGTTAGGGTACAGAGCCAAAACCTTGCTGCAACCCTTGAAAAACCATTCTTTGCTTGCGTTTCAAGGATTTCAGAGACCACTTCTTGACAGAATTGCCCGACTCCACCCACCCCCACCAATTTTATCATATTTTTGTGCAAATCTCGAGAACCAACTTTTTTAAAAGTGGGGGGCGTCCCCCTTGGGTACGCCACTGTTAGGGTTCCGCAGGTTAAAAGCTCGGCAGCTCTGAGGAGTTGATATGGGCAATGGTACTTGTTGAAAGCATTTTTGGTAGATTTACTAGCTTTGTAACCACAAGGGTTCAATAGATAAACTATACAGCGTGACTATGTGGTATTCAGGGATCATCATACCAAAAGTTTGTATATAGCCGCCCATTTTCACTTCATTTGGGAATCTTTTTAGGCTACCCCAAAAATCTGTCACATTAGAAGCAAGCAAATTGGTTCCTGTTACTCACGCCGTAAAATGGGTTCCAACGTATCTTCACCGGATATAGCTCTCTTGTAGACTGATTACATGTCGTAGCTTCGCTCCTTGATAGGCTGATAATCGCTACAACTACGACTCATGATGAAGCTGTTCGAAAAATCGGCCAGTTGAGGCTAGATGAGGTCAGCCTCGTAATGATATTTCCGGTTCCGCGGAATACACATTAAGCGGGTGTTCATGGTCGGCAAATTATCAAGCATGTCTTATGCTTTGTTTTGTTGTTTTTTCATTGCCAGACAACTGTCAAGTGCTCACGTCAATTCATGGCATTCTTTCATGCATTCATTATGGGCTCGGAAAACAGAATCATGTTTGTGGAATCGACTTTTCGTATAGCATAGGTCGCAACGCTGATCCTCTCTCGACGAATCAGATCACAAGTAGAAGGTCCTGCGATCTGATTGGTCGCGCCATTTTTGCGGCGATTTTGGCTGGATTTTCACTTATTTTGATTATCAGGCCCAGATGAAGCGCAGTGGCGGCATCCAATTCAATGAACGAAGCGGAAGCTGGGACTGAGTAAGATACAGAGAGTGCTAGAAGTTGCACTGGAAGGGGAGTAGTGGGTAGATTTGGAGTTCGGTTGCTTGTAGCTCATAAGAATGACTGAATGGCCTTGCTTAATTCGTTGAAATAGGTTAAGGTCCCTTGGGACGGGAAGATACTGGCATATCCTTACTTATATTGAACTCGGAGAGACATATCCGATGAGAATAACAAAGTAATTTGCAATTGCTCACTATTATATCCTATGACTTCGGTACCGAGAATACAGCTCAAGTCCTTACTGGTTACTGAAGCACGCAGAAATCATCCAATTCCACGGTATTCAGCCAATCAAGTAGCCCCTTACCAACCAAGTGATACCAAATTGACCGTTCGTTTGAGGTGAATTCTTGAGTACCCTCAGGAAAATAATTACATAGAATTTTCTTTGATGAATCAGTAGGGGAGATACCCCTCTACAGTTTGTTGTGTGCTTGGCAAAATATCTTACTTGGATCCGAAATCACATTCATTTTCCGGTCGAAGAATATACACCACTTCGATTAAGCAGTCTCGTGTTGGAAATTTGTCAAAATTCCTTCCTATTATTCTTCTGAGCCCAGATACGGATTAAGCACCCAAACTTTAGTCTAGTTACATGTTTTTAACCTGCTTTCATTTGTGATGTTGATTTTATGACAATGTAAAGTTCAAAGATCTTTACACCCCTAGTCATTTTCACGGTCAAATCCCTTACAGATTTCCAAACTTTACGTCGCCATAAAGTTAACACCACGACTGCTAGCCCCGGGGGGGGGGGGGTAACAAAACATGTTGAGGGTACAGGTATGTGCCGCCCATATGGGTTGGTTTTTGGGTCAAAAATTCTCTAAACAAGGGTGCCTTTCTCGGCAAATTTTCCTTAAACATGGTTGGGTTTTCCGGAAATTGGTAAAAAAATTGTCAAAAAGGGGTAGTTTTCCACCAAAATTCATCATAAAAGTGGGTCTGATGGCAAATCTAGGTAATTAGAAGAGGGTAGCCTTCTGACAACCGGGCGGCAGACCCCCGTCCATCCGCAAGTCATGTACTCCCCCCCCCCCCTCCCCAGGCTGCTAGCAACATGAAAACTTGTGATAAGACTAATGTTTGGGTGCTAAATCCGAATTTGGCCTCCAAACCTTCAAATGAAAGAAATAAAAGAAATTATGAATAATTTCCAAAACGAGGCTCTTAATCGAAGTGGTGTATTCGATACTATCTTTAAATGAAGTTAAGTAAGTGCTGCTCAGGCATTGGTGTAAAACATTAAAACATATTATTTCAGCAAATTAGTCAACAATAAATGTTGGAGAGGAGTTTTGGAAAGATGTTTGACTTGCTAAGCACAATTGCAGCCTCTTGAGGCAAAATTGTCCCAAGCAATAAAAGAACTTTTTGTAACTTTCAAGTCTGTTTAGTATTACTAGCTAGAACATCTAATACATTTTAATATACAAAATTTGTCTCATTTCAAGTGTTCAGTTGTAACTTTAAGGCACACTTAATTGATGTTGGTACGTTATGTGCTGGACAACATAGGTTTCAAATCTTTAAAAAGCTGCGTGTAAAATTCGATGACCTATTTCTTTGAACTGAACAGCCTTAAAGAAACTTAAACTATTTTAAAGAAAATCTGCCGTTGGACTTTTCTAAAATCTTCAATTTTGTCAGAATTACAGTGTTTTTCTTCTTTTTAAAGAACTCTTGAAAATTTTTGAAAAAAACTTAAAACTGTCGTAATTTCTAAACCTCTTGACGAAAGTTCAAATAATTTTCAAGAAAACCAAAGTTTATGGATGCCTACAATATGGTATTAAACAAAACTCTCTCACTCTCCTGGTTTGTGATTTAGAAATTTGATGACGTCACATCATAAAATGAGCTGAAATCTAAAAGAGGCCGTAATTTTGACAAATAATCGAGATTTCTGAAAAGTCCAACGGTAGAATCATAGAAATGTGGCTACACTTTCTTTCAAGTCATTCAGTTTAAAGAAATAGATCATTAAATTTTACACCTGCCTTTTTTCGTAGATTTAAAGATTTGGAACCTATGCTGTGTTGGACAGTGTGATTCTCTTTTACCCTTTTTGTTACCTCACATGGCGTGGTTTTCTTCCTTGTCCGCAGATCATTTCATGTTTACAGTGTTAAGCAATACCGTAAAAGCTCTATTAAGACCCCTTAAGTCCCTCCCCTCTTAGTCAAAATTTGACAAAATTCTTATGCAAAGTTCTAGAAATTACCAAATAGTCCATTCACTTAGCTACACAAGCTTGCATGTTAATTTTTATATGGTTTGGAATAACAACTGTGTTGGATTTATGTATTTGAGTCGTAAAATTGCATGTTGATTTTGCAAAATTTGGAATAAAAGAACTGAAAAGTTACCAAATACATCCTTGTCACCTGATTTGTGAATAAGGCCCCCTTCTCTAACAAGCCCATCTCTATTGATAAAGCCCCCCTCTGGAAGGTCCGAAATTAAATACGCCTCCTAGGGGCTTGATAGAGCTCTTACGGTATCTTTGATCCATTATCTGCTTCTGTCAGCAATACTCATACTTTTTTACAAGAAATTAAGAATTGGGGCCAGTGCTGGAATTATCTTTAAATTATCAGATTTCGAGTACTCTGAGTTTCTTAGGAGTTTCTTGAAGATTCTATATCAGTCTTCATGTCCACTGCCTGTCCCCTCAAGGACGTTTCCAACAAGGTTTTCTGAAGCCTACCCAATGTTTCGACAAAAAACTCAAATACCCTACAAGTAATATGATATAAGTAGCAATTGAAAATAAATTAGAAGTATGTTTATAATTCCTTTACGAAAATAATTAGTTTCTTGTGATATATTTCCCCAGTACTAGAGTTTCCTAATTTTTTGGGTATCGCAGAGTTGAGTTTCTTACAAAAAATATGTGTATTGCAACAGAGTCAGGACCCAATGATCAATGATATCTACGATAAACAAGTTTTTACAGTGTGTCTGAAGGACAGTCAGTCCTGAGAGCTCATGATGCACATGATTTTGTTACTATGATCCTTCAAATGTGTAATGTTCATCCAGTAACACTGTGCGTCAAAGTAACGTCACTAGATGGAGGCATCTTCCCTGTGATTTCTTGGTCAGGTCTTTTCAAGAATGAGACAAGTAAATAAATATCCTAATGTTGTTCCAATGCAGCGTTGGTATTTATCGCAGTGAATGCATGCATAGTGATCCAATGCTACCTTGATCTCACAAGTGAATATATTGCCTTTCTCTCCAGCAACAATGAGCTTGTATGTGTTAAAAGTATTGCAAATGATGTGACTATTATGGTTCACGGTTGGAGACATAGAATGAACCTGACTTCTAGGCAAACAATAGCAGTTTATTGTCAATGGAATGTTATGCTGAAGATGGAATCACAAGTGACTTTTACAGATCCTTTGCATTGTAGGAATGTTTATTAAAGAAGGCAATATATTGAAACTTCATCAGAGCCTGAATTTCTTGACGATTAAGACTCATCTGTTTTATTCTTGAGTGAAAATGATGCACTTACAGGGGTGCATCTAAGGGAGGGGTTGTGGGGGCTACAACCAAGGGCGGGCATATCCCACTGAGGACGATGGTCCTACCTTTGTCCAAAAACCGGTAGTTCACGAAAAAAATTTCACCATCTTTGTCCCAAAAACTGGTCTTTTTGATGACACATTTACGTTGTTATTTTTCTTCGACCTGATGGACAATTTATCAACTTGCGATGTTTTTCCTGAAAACTGGTAGTTTTGGCCAAACACCTTTCCTCGAAGACAGTGGTACCCGTATCCTTGAAGGCACAAGTGTCCCCAAACTGGTTTTTCTTGCTCACCAAAATTCCATATCATTCGCAGCGAAACAAGTGTTTGTCCTGCAGGAATCACTACCGCCGTAATTGTATCTATGGAGAAGCAGTGTCCCAAAACTGGTAGTTTTCAAGCGGCAATTCCGAGGTTGTCCCTAGGTTCTAGAAAAGTTGTTGTTATTTCTCCTGGTTTGTCCCAAAACCGGTCTTTTTATCTTCATTTGACGGACAAAGGTAGGACCACTTTGGTGCAAAGAATTGAATTCCTGGTCTTTTTTGTAAATTTTCGTGGACAAAGGTAGAACCGCTTATGTAGAAATTAGAAATACTAGTTTTCTCAGCTTAAATTAGGCGGACAAAGGTGGAACCAGCTTACATGTAAGCTTTAGGATTTTGACTAGGTAGGAGGTGAGAAAACTTGATTTTTGTGAGAAATTAGTGGACAAGAAGACTGATTTTAGTATTTGACCTTTGTCCCAAAAACTGGTTGTTTTAGGGAGGAGAGTCATCCTGTGTCATAAAAGAGGCGGTTATTTTTTCCAATTCCTTCGGACAAACATGGGGTCAAATATTTTACAGTACTTGCCTGCCCCTGCTACAACCCCTGCCCTTTTTGGCAAAGAAGGTAATTTTGCCCTGTTCTCATCAGGCCAGTCGAGTAGAATGTTGAACGTCTTGTTTGAATAGTCAACGTCAGTACAGACTTAAACCAGATAGATGTATTTTTACGATGGCTGTTGACTGAATTTGTTCACTTAAAGTTGATTCTGTCATCATTACCTTCAGAAAACTAGCCTATTGGCAGATAGTAGTTTCCCGGGGGGGGGGGTACTTCACTATGGAGCAATACGGGGATGTGCGCCAGTTTTGGGTTGTTTTTGGCCTGATAATTCTGGGATTGGGATATACTTTTACTGGAAAATTTCTGTGATTGGGGTATACTTTCACTTGGAATTTTCTGGGATTGGGGTTTTATTGCTATACTCAAAATTCTGGTTATGGGTGCTGAATGAAAGTACAACTGGATAATCCTTCGAGCATCACGTGGTCAGTTTCAGGTGAACAGATATCAAGTATTTTTTGTGTTTAAAAACGTGCTCAGATCAGAACTTCGTCCCAATGGCCACTTGGGACAACAATTGTCGTTCCCAGCCGGCGCTCCCTGTTCCCAGCCCTCGATCCCTTATCCCTTGATGTCGAATTGTTTTTGTTACTTGTTACTTCTTCAAAATTATGGGATTGGGTATCAATATCTGACAAAAATTCTTGGATTGCGTCGTAGCAGAAATCCTTGCAGCGCACACCCCCGTATGAATTCATAGTGAAGTACCCCCCCCCGGGAGTAGTTTACCCCTAGATTATTGCTTGACTCCCTTGAAGACATAGGAAAATGTACACATAGCATGCGATTGCCCTGAATGTCTCAACTGGAAATCCAATATCTTTATGCCCAACTATCCTAGTTGCGCGCCTGACTTGTGCCAACGAATCAAGGATCAATTTGCAGGGCCTCCGACGACTGGGGGGGCGGGGGGGGGGGCCATGGCCCCTCCACTTTTTTGCAAAAAAATGCAATTCCGAAATTTGTTGATAATCGTTTTAATTCTCTTTAAAACCCTATGCTCATTTAAATTCAAGCAAATTCCCTAGCATCCATTCGATTCAATCCCTGTTCTGTTGATAAGGGAAATTACATGTCGGAAACTAACAAGGTCACCACTTCACTATTGTACACAATCACAGACGATTTTCAGTAATATCAATGTTACATCTTTTAAATCACTCACTATGAATATATAAGAAATCTAAAGCTATAGAAACTGCCCCAGGAAGCAGATATTCAATGCAGAATGCAAAGACCTCGTATCTCTTCTGCACAAATCTAGTAGGTGAGTAAAGCAAGTGCTGCTTGCCAGCCAAAGAAAATGCTTCTTTCTAAAAACTATACACTTTCTTGGTAGGGTATCTTACAAATATTTACTTCTCAATTCTGCCAGCTTTGATTCAAAATAGGGATTTTTCAATGAGGTGAAAGGCGTAATCTAAAAATTCTTTCAAGGGTTGCAACCCCCAGACCCCTACGTTGGGACCACTACTTCAGGACTTTAGCGTCGCTTCACGCTCGCACACCTCTCAGTCACTTTTCCCTCTGGATCTGTCCCTGGGAGGGCAGCTTATCACATTGGGCTATGGTGTATTTTCATACCAAAGTTTGGCCCCTCCACTTTTCAGGTTTCGTCGGAGGCCTTGATTTGTCTTCATTTTGCATTTAAATGCCTCCGAATTTCGTTTGAAACATCCAAGAACAACTTTTCCGTTTAAAACATCCCTGAAAATTTGTCTCGTTCCATATTGTCTTCAAGACTACCGGGGCTAACACCATCATACTGGACCGGAGAAAATTCCTGGTAAGTGAACACAAAAGATTCAAAGATGAGCAGAGGCAGCAGCAGCAGCACATAACCGCGCTGGTGAGTTAGGAGACTGGGAATGACACACTTGGACACTTCCTAAATCTGGATGAAAAATGGCGTTCAAGTCAAAGTGGTGGGAAAAATGGCTTGCAAGGGCTTTCCACATCCTGCTGACAAGTGGTATTGTGACAATTCTTTTTGTAAAAGATACAGGTATGCTGGCATGGTTTATTCCTTCAACCAAATTTTATCGTTGTTGGTCTTCTCACGTAAAACTCGAATATCATGCGCTATCATCACCGTCGTTTGGCTAGGTAAGGTAGCTACTAGCCAGGAGCACTATCGTCCTGAACAGGTCTAATCCATGTCTAATCACTCTCAGAAATGTTTTCTTCCTGAAAGTAGACTTCGTTTCCTCGCCAACTGCGATTTCTAAGCCAAAATATTTTTACTCACGTTTGCTCCCAAAACTTTGGCTCAGCAGCAGCAGTTTTACTCAATCAAAACAACAGCAAGGTTGCCTCAATTTTCGCCCTGAATGGGTCTAAATGTTATCAGGGCTTCAACAAGGAAACGTTACTAGCAGAGAATCCAGGAATCTCGCTACATTTACCATACTGAATGGACTTTAAGAAAATAAGTATGGCATCCAGCTTTTTGCATTCTTGACAACGCAGGACTCCAGTATGAAATGTAAGATTTTGGTGCACCAGACAGCAAAGTTGTCAATGGTTAGTGTGCACCAATAGGTGTGAAGCGGGTGGCGCAGCCACCCGCATGCGCCAGAGGCGCATTAATCTATGGGGGTCAGGATGCTCCCCCAGAAAAATTTTGCAATTACAACATCTAGAATGGCGTAAACTCAACCAAATTTTGCTCTTCTTCCAAAAGGCTGTTTCTCAAGGAACCTGATTTCCTGAAGTATACATATAGATATAATGTTTGATATTTATCAGATTTTGTAAAAACTGCCTTTGCAAGCGATTTATAGAATGATGGGCATTGTATGTATGTTGCACTAATTATGTGACTGGAAAATATTAAATGAATGAAAAATACCATTGGGCCTGCTGGATTCTATAATATTTTGTGTAATATGTTGAACCATTTTTAACAAGATTGTATAGGAGCTAAGCAATTGGTGGGGCAGCAAGGCCAAGGGGCCTGGGGGCGAAGCCCCTGGAAATTTTGAGGAAGCACCTTGCACTTTGGCTTGGAATGTTTTCCAAATCCCATTTGGGAGCAATTCTAGAATTCCCCTTCAAGTATGAAACAATGAGATCTAAAGAATGAAACAATAAGAATTAAGAACAAAACAATGAGATCTAAGGATGAAGCTTGAAAAGGGAGGGTATTCTAGAATCTAGCGCCCATTTGCTGGTGCTAATATAGAACACCTGTATCTCTTTAAGTTAATACTCTCTTGAAAATTTTTGCGTAAGCATTTTTTTTGCCATAAAATCAAAATTGCCTATTTCCATCCCATGTTTACTAGAGCTTGAATTGGAAAGTTTGACATTTCTGGACAATTTTCTAGTCACCAGCCTTCAAAGAATTTTTGCATGGAAAACTTTTATTTTGTATTAGAAATCTTGAGATTCAATTAATTATTGACAAGTGCATCAGCCATGAGAAGCACTTTTAAATTAGGGAAAGACCACTGGACTCCAAAAAGATCCCAGACAGAATTTATTCATTACTTTCGTTCTTTAAATCATGTGTGCATCAAAAAGAAGGAAAGAAGTTCAACTTATGCACCACAAGGTTTCTACACTATTTGTGCACCAGTTTGTGCACCAATTTTTACTCTGTGCACCGGACATGTCCGGTGCACATCACTTTCTTTCCATACTGGGCAAGACTTAGACAAAACAGATTGTGCCTTTCCTTTGCTAATAATTAAGCTCAAATTTGCATCAAGTCATTGCGGTAATCTTCAAAGTTTATGAGGCACCAAAGTTGATGAAGCCCTAAAATTGTATCAAAATAACTAAAGTAGCACCTTCCTTTCTAAACTGACACAAAACTGACACATATAAACTTGAATCGCTACTTGTTTGAAAAAAATACCATTCAGGGTGAATTTTTCCCAGTCTATCTGCCTTCTGAAAAGTACCTGTATGTTGGCAACAAAAATTTGCAAGATGTTGCGATAAATGTAGAATTTAATCTCAAAACTTTGGTATGAACTGTGAAACAGTTTTTTCAAATGTGCAAAAGTCAAACAAATACAAGCTAAACCATTAAACCCAATGTAAATGCGAATGGAAGATATGATGAATCTTCTGAGTCGATGGAAAATAACCTGCCTGAAAAGCTTCATATCTTTTTGACATATTCCCTAAGTTAACAAAACACAGGACAGGAATATCATAAATGAATGAGTCTGCAAACATTTTCAGTGGTTTGTTAGCATTAACAAATCCAGGAGCCTTGTATTTCACAACTAAAGAGGAGCATGTGATTCTGACGAATAACAATATTAGACCCATTCAGGGCAAAGGTACTCTATGCCAGTTCCGTTGGCTTGTGATATGCACAATGACATTTGTGCATGTTACGTATAACATTAGTAACATTCAACAACCTGTGTTCTTACTCAGCGATTGCGTGATTTTGGGAGCTTGGGGGACAGGAGCCCCCAAAAGTTCGCAGAGCCTCCCTGTCTGCACTTGAATTTTTGAAAATTGCTATGCACTGTCGGCACTTAATACGTAACTTGCTTGTAATGTTTTAAAGAGTTCTGTCAAATTTTGAGTCAATCAGAAATGCGTGGTCCGTAAAAATCTTTCTTTCTTCTCTCACTGTCAGCACGTGGACAGCTTTTGTCCCCCAGCATTTCATCCCTGGCACCATCACTGTTCTTTCTTAAAAACTTATTGGGGATGGAAGAAATGATTGAAATAAAGCTTGGACAAGAATAGCACACAATGTTTAAAAAGTAGCCCTGTATCACACTGTGATCTGAAGTAGAAAATAAATTCCTTCAACAATCAGTAAAACTGTGTGGACAGTGCAGAGGAGTAGGAAAATAAAATTCATATACTGATAATGCAACAAAAGAAAATTAAATTTAAAGCATAAAAAGATAGAGAGTCGGTACCATCCTCATGAATGCTGACTAGTCCCAATCCACACACAGCGCTTGACAAGGTTGGGGATGAAATGGCACATTTACAACGCTCTGTAACCGTAGAGACATGAAAACACAATCCCTGTTTTAGCCACTTGCCTATATCTCAGTGCTAGGTATGTGTTCTGTGGACAGTGCAGAGGTGAAAGAAAATAAAATTCACTGGTAATATGACAATATGAAGTAAAATTTAGAGCATGAAAAATGAAAGAAAGAGTAGTACCTGCCTTGTCAATGCCAACTATTTTGTGGACAGTGCAGAGGAGTAAGAAAATGAAATTCATTGATAATGTGATAATAGAAAATAGGGTCTATAAAATTGAAGGAAAGAGTAGTATGTTCCTCATGAATGCAAACTAGTCCCAATCCACCCAGCTGCACTCAACGAGGTTCAAGTCAAAGTGGCACATTTGCAAAGCCCTGTAACCAAGGAAACACAACCCTTGTTTTAGTTGCTCATTCAGTTTCAGTGCTAAGTATGTTTTGCCATTATGGTAAGGATGCTGTATGTATACTATCAAATATAAACCATAAATGCATGTGGATACAGAGTTTATAGATGCAATTCTTAAGCCAATTCCTGGCATCAATATTTTACATTTTGGAGCAATTAAATCGGAATTTTATTTGGTGCAGGTGTCCCAGCAGGCCAACATCCTAGTCCACCGTTGCATCTGTCATTATTTAATTTCTTAGTTTATTGGTTATTGAAGAAATCCTATGATCTAGTTGGATGATGCTAGATCTGAGCATAATTTGACTGATTCGCACTTACTGGAGAGCATCAACGTGACCAAAATTTGACAGAAATCTGCAGCAAGAGCCGGCTATCTATCAAATTCGTTTTGGTAAAAAGTTTCAGGGGCTGCTGCCCCCTAAAAACCCACTAATACGGTTGGTATACTTTAACCTCGGTACTGATACAGTTGCCATCCAAAATCAGTTTAACATTCAGACATGAAGAAATGTTAAAGTTTTTCCGCTAAAGTGCAAACTAGCCACAAAACTCGATGTCACTGTGTTCTACACGCTTTGTTATAAGAAACTGGTCCATAAAAAACTAGTACTAAGATGGACAAAATTTTAAGAAACTCTAGTACAATGTCTGAGAAGAACTAAGAAACTTTGAAAGTTAAAGCATGGATCAAAAAAGTGCTCAATGCAAGTTGCTCGTCAGAGAACCCTTTGCATCGAAATATTCAAGACAATTAAAAACTTGAACCCAACTTTTATGCAAAGCATTTTCAGCTCAAGAACTTCAAAGCATCCTTCACGGAATCCGCACAATTTGAATCATTTTCGACCAAATCAAGTGATTTTCGGTTCCAAGATTCTTAAAGCCATTGGACCTCAGATCTGGAACTGTTTGCCAAATGAACTAAAATCAGCTTATAATCTGAACAGCTTCAAGCATATGATAAAATAATGGGATGGTCCTTCCTACAAATGCAACGTTTGCAAATTTAATCACACTATGCCTGCCCATATGTAGCAAAATTCAAACCATGAAATTTTTAATTGTTTGCACTATTCATCCATTCATTGCAAACCTTTTCAGGTATTTCACGCAAAATTTTCATTCAATGCAAACATTTTTTCAGTCATATACCGCTACTGTTTCATTCAAACATTTGAATTCATTCAAACCTTTGAACAGTTTCATTCAAACGTTTGGACAAATTCATTCAAACGTTTGAACGAATTCATTCAAACCTTTGAACCAATTCATTCAAACCTTTGAACCAATTCATTCAAACCTTTGAACCAATTCATTCAAACATTTGGCCAAATTCATTCAAACCTTTGAACATATTCATTCAAACCTTTGAACAAATTCATTCAAACATTTTGGCCAATTCATTCAAACCTTTGAAGGAATTCATTCAAACCTTCCAACAATTTCATTCAAAATTTGAACGGTATGGGATGGGCTATCTTTAAAGCACGGAATATGGAATACAGAATGTGGAATACGGAATGTGGAATACGGAATATAGAAAATGGAATAAGAAACATGGAATACGGAGTACTGAATATGGAATACTGAATGTGGAATTTGCAATAAAGAATAAGTATTCTTTCACAAATTCATGTTTTTCCCATAAGTTTGTAAGGTAAAATCAGTACACAAGAAACTCATTCTTTCGGCTCATGATGTTTAGCTTCTAATAAAAAAGAATGGATTCTGAAAAACAAGCTTATCAGTTCCTTATCAGAATCTATTATTACAAGTTGGCAGGGGCAACTGGGAAAGGCAGATATTCAATGATTGATGATAAAACTATATGGCATTGTTTTTACTTCATTACTAAAGGCTCTCTACCATACATTTCATTATCAAGACACTCTAAACTCTATGAAACCGTGCACACTGACAGTAACGTCAGTCAGTGTATTTTTTCCTCTGTTTAATTTCAATCAATCAGTTTATCTTGCTCCACAAGTATTTTTCTAAAGTAAGAACTTATATAAGAAACTGGAAAACTTCAGGCTCACCAGTTTCTTATATTTTGGTACATAAGTTTAAAAAACCGGCAGTTTCTTATAAGTGAATTTCTTCTTAAAAGGGGAAGTTTACTGTATTGCCTGCTTGATTACTACTGTCAGAAATGCGACTTTCTTTGTTATCATTTGTAAAGATGCGAAGTATAAGTTTCTTCCGTGGATCTGATCTGACTTGGATTCACTTGTAGTAAAGGCACAAGCGGATAAATCACACAAACTTCGGTTATATGATTATATACAAAACACTATGTACAAGGTTAACGGCTCTCCAGTGAGATCCGGAATTAACGTGTAGCTGGTCGCATACCGATAATCGAAGATTAAGTCAAAAGTTACAGAGTATATTAGAAACTACGCGGAAATACAAATGAAGACTAACCAATCAAATAGAAGAGTAACAGGAAAATGATTAACGTGAGATTTGCGTTAAAGGACCAACCTAGGTAATAAAACAATTAGTCATATACTAAAAGTAAAAGCCGAAAAGGAATGAAAGCGAGGCTCATACGTAGTCAATGCTGAAAATATGTGAAATGATACCTAGTCATAATCTGAAAGGAAAACCAGCAAAACTCAGGAAAAATAAATTCAAATGAATGAACTCATAAAAATGCTAAAAAGTGCGTTTCGTCACACTACTGCTCCGCAGGAACTGGCATCGACAACAAGTCTAGCATTTGCCACTTCAATCCCTCCAAAAGCTCCACGCCCAATCCCAATGGGAGTCAGATACATTTTAAAATACATCTTTCTAGCTAAACTTTGACAGGTCCTCTGTCGAATCTGCCCCTTTTCCTGGTTTAAGTTTTGAAAAGTTTACAGACATGGTATTCCATATTCTGTGCTCGGTATTCCACGATCCGTATTCCATATTCCGTCTTCCACAGTCCATATTCGGTATTCCAAATTCGGTATTCCACATTCCGTATACCATGGTTCGTATTCCATTTTCCCTATTCTGTGCTTTAAAGAGGGCCCATCCCATACTGTTCAAAGGTTTGAATGAAATTATTCAAAGGTTTGAATGAATTCGTTCAAAGGTTTGAATGAATTTGGCCAAATGTTTGAATGAATTGGTTCAAAGGTTTGAATAAATTGGTTCAAAGGTTTGAATGAATTCTTTCAAACGTTTGAATGGATTTGTCCAAACGTTTGAATGAAACTGTTCAAAGGCTTGAATGAATTCAAATGTTTGAATGAAACAGTAGCGGTATATGACTGAAAAAATGTTTGCATTGAATGAAAATTTTGCGCGAAATACCTGAAAAGGTTTGCAATGAATGGGATGAATAGTGCAAACAATTAAAAATGTCATGGTTTGAATTTTGCTACATATGGGCAGGCATATCACACCCTGTAAATTCTGTCCATTCACATCCCAGTTATGTTTTTTTTAAATTTAGCATTGTAAGTATTTATTTCCTTAGTTCTTTCCTTTCATTTGTAATAGAGTAGATTAGTTTCGATTTAGATTAGTTGTATATGTATATATGTATATATATGTTTGAAAACGACTACGAGAACTTTACCAAAACAGACAACTCATCTGATAGCAACTAGTTTCGTCTTATCATTGAAGACTCTTCAAGCTAAATGATTTATGTATTCTGGTGAATTATCGTGTGGTGCTCCACAAGGCTCTAGTCTTTGCCCACTCTTTTTCTCTGATATATAAATGACATGCCATATGCAGTGGACTGTGACTTACTTCTGTATGGAGATGACTGCTGTCTCTTATTTGGAGACAATAACGTCAATCAAATAGAAAAAAGGTTGAATAAAAATTTCAATTCTCTTTGCGATTGGTTTGTTGATAACAAACTAAGGATTCATTTCTGTGAGGACAAACAAAATCGATACTTTTTGGTAGAAAAAAAATAAACATCCTGAAACTGGACATCAGTAAAATCCTCGGTAAAATCAACGGCAGGCTCAGATTTCTTCATAGAAAGCAACATTTTCTTGACTTGCTAGCAAACAGCCCCATTTTGACTGTGCAAGCACTGCTTGGTTTCCGTTATTAGATAAAAGATTAACCAAAGGAATTCAGACTGCTCAAAGTAAATGTATCAGGTTTTGTTTGAATCTGAATAACAGAGCACATATAGGAATCAAAGAATTCAAACCATATAAATTGGCTCCCCGTGAAAGAGAGATTTGAACAATGTACAACTGCAAAGGTTTTCAACTTTTTTGATAATTTGGACCCATTTTACATGTCTGAGATGTTCTTACCAGTCGGACAAAGTCGAATAACTCGTAGATCTGAAAACAAATTGAATCAACCTTTCCGAAGGGGTAGCGTGGGGCAAAGTTTTCTCTTGTATCTCGGACCCAAGGTGTGTAACGATCTACCATCAGAACTAGAATCTGCAAAGAACATTGACAGTTTCAAACATAAGATCAAAGATGAATGCTTCAATGATCTCCAGTCAAGTCAAGATCATAGCCCCTACATATATTATTGAAAACACAAAATCAGCCTACGAAAGTGTTTTAGTCTACCCCTTTCTCGGAATAATAATTATTTTTTTAAGAGATCCTTTTTCCGGAACAAATTTCTTTTTATTTCATAAAACGCCTCCCGAGGGACCATTATGGAAACAAGGTCATATTGACCTTTTTTAATGCTATCCCTGCCATCTTTAGCCTGGGGGTGTTTTTAAACTTCATTTTAACTCTTTGCCTGTAAATATTATATTCCTGCAATGACCTTTTTAATGCTATTGACCTTTGACCTTTTTAATGCTATCCCTGCCAGTTTTAGCCTGGGTTTTTTAAGCTTCATTTTAACTTTTTGCCTGTAAATGTCATATTCCTGTAATAAGACCACTTTCCTTTTATTGATTTATATTGTAATTCAGTGTTATGGCAAAAATGGACATACATACATACATTTAATTAAGAAACCTTTAGTACTATGGCCTGATCCTAGTTTCTTATAAAAAATGTGTATTCACACATAACGAAGATTCAATCTCTCGGACAAACTACAGTCTAAGAATAAAATAGTTTTGATTGAAGATGAAACTATCATTTCCAACGATGACGAGGTAGCAGAAACCATGAACGAATTTTTCGTCTCTGTAACGGATTCCCTTGGCATAAAAGAAAGCTCTGGTTACGAAAATGCAACAGAAGGAATCACAGATCCTATTGATAAGGCTGTACACAAATTCTCCAATCATCCTAGCATTCTGAAAATCAAAAATCATTACCAAAATGCTGGTTCCTTCCACTTTCAGAAAGTTACCCCCGATGCTTTGGACAAAGAGGTCAGTGATCTAAATCCCAGGAAAGCTACAACGCACAAAAATGTTCCTCCTAAAATCCTCAAGTTAAATTCTGATATATGTGTACAACCTTTGACGCAAATCTTTAATGATTGCATAGAAAATTCGTCCTTTCCTGATGAACTAAAGTGCGCGGATGTCACATCTCTTCCCAAGAATGGACCATCCAATTCTAGGACTAACTTTCGGCCAATCAGTGTTCTGCCTACGGTCTCAAAGCTGTTTGAAAGAATAATGGATAAACAAATAGTTGCGTATATTACACCCTTTTTATCGTCACTTCTCTGTGGCTTTCGAAAAGGCTACAATGCCCAGCACGCTCTCGTAAGGCTCTTAGAAAAATTTAAAATTAGCCTTGATGAAGGTGGTAAGGCAGGGGCTGTTTTGATGGATCTCTCCAAGGCATTTGATTGTATAAGGCATGATCTGTTGATTGCAAAATTGCACGCCTATGGCTTCTCTCGCGAAGCATTAACACTTATTAACAATTACCTCACAAATAGACAACAAAGAGTTAAAGTAAATGGGTCATTCAGTTCTTGGAAAAGCGTCGTACGTGGTGTTCCACAGGGGTCAGTCTTAGGGCCTCTGTTATTCAACATCTACATTAATGATCTTTTACTCTTTATTCAAGACTCGGATATATGTAACTATGCAGATGATACTACAATCTATACCTGCAATAAGAACCTCGATAACATAGTTCATAAGCTTGAAAATGATTGTAAGATAGCATTGAAATGGTTTGCTGACAACTTTATGAAATTGAATGCAGACAAATGCCATTTGTTGGTTCTTGGGCAGAGATGTGACGATCCTGTTACTGTTAGGATTGGAAGTGCTAACGTTGTAAATAGCTATGAAGAGAAACTACTGGGAGTTCAAATTGATAGTAAACTTTCCTTCGAAAACCATGTTTCCAAACTGTGCCAGAAGGCTAGCAATAAACTTTACGCACTTGCTCGCATATCACCATACATGGATCAGAGAAAATTGAGAGCTCTCATGAGGGCATTTATTACCAGTCAATTTCAATACTGTCCTTTAATCTGGATGTTTCACAGCAGGCAGCTCAATAAGAAAATTAACAAAATACAAGAAAGGGCTTTGAGAATAATTTATAAGGATGCCGAATCTACTTATAGTGAACTATTAGAGAAGGACTGTGCTGTTACTATTCATACAAAGAACCTTCAATTACTTATGACTGAGATGTACAAAACCAGAAATGACCTGAATCCTTCTTTCATGCAGGAAATTTTCTGTGAAAATGAAAGTCATTACAATTTGCGAAACAATGTCGAATTTGTTCAACCAAGGGTGAGATCGGTGGGTAATGGCACAGAAAGCATCAGATTTAAAGGTCCACAACTATGGCAAATGCTACCGCAAACAATACGAAACTCGGGATCCCTTGCTCAATTTAAAGCAAATATAAGAAATTGGTAGGGAGAAAATTGTCCATGCAGGCTGTGTCGCACTTTCATTCCGAACTTGGGCTTCTTATGATGTTTTTAAAGATTTGTTTTATTGTATACTTTGACGAATTGTAAATAGTTTTAACAACTCTGTATCTTTTATCCACACTTTGTAATATATATTTTTAGCGTTGGAATTAATTAGCTAAATATTTTAGCTATCAGTTATTTTGTTGCCAACGATAAAGAAATTGTTAATAAATAATAATATCATATCCACTGTCTTCCATTGTTTTCTTGTTTTGGGTCTATTTTTAACTTATTTGCAGTAGTGTCTCTACAAGCTTGAGCTAGGCTTATACATGGAGGGATCCCATCTCAGCCAACGTTTGGTAGGGGGTAATCAAAATGGCACTATTAACAGTACGTTGCGGGACTAATTTTTTTATTTAAGTTACAAAATGTCGTATTGTTTGTTCAAAAAGTTGTCACGAGTTGGCTTTAAAATGCTACAGTTGCCGAAAACACTCCAAAATTTGTCAAAGAAACCCCTATTCATACACAAAAAAGCCTTGCACAACCCAGAAACACTTGCAATGGTACAAAGAGTAAGAAAACAATGGAATAAAAGGAAGAAAACAATAGAAGACAATGGACATTATGTCAGAGAGTATGAATCTTCATTTGTTTAAATAGAACATGGCGACATAAAGTGTTTTGTCATAATCCCCCATAATCTGAAACTTGGAATTTCTTTGAGAATCCTATTAAAACCAATGTTGAAATTCCTGGTTACAGTTAGCTACTTTCCATGTCAGTCACATTTTCGAAATGGTGTTGTTGCGAATTTGGGATCCAATACATATAAGGATCCACAAATTTGGCATCCAGTTCCTTGGGGGAGGAAGTATCAACATGAACTGCCAGAAGATCTTATAGTCTCCATGCCACCCGTCAATTGTCCGAAACTAACATTTTCCTGCTCTTCTTTTGCAATCCCTTGCAGAGCTGCAGAGATCAATGGAGAGAGGAAAACCAATTTATGCAGCTTGCTATCTTGCCTTGGTTGCCTCTGCTGTAATTGGCTATTTTCTTGCAAGTTTGCTTGGCCCAGGTTATGTCTCAAAAAGAATATCAAATATCAATGTTGAAGGTGGAATCAGTGTTCTAAACAAGGTTTGTTCTTCCCAAATATCCACATCTCATCAATGAGCATCTGCTTTGCACAGTGCAATTTTTACATTCCATTGTACTATGTAAATCAACAATGTAAAACGTTTGTCAGTGTTCATTGAAATACTATTTACTTTGCAATGTATTTTTGTATGAAATATGTTGCGCGGGACAAAGCAGCTCAGATGCGAAACTTTGTTTAGTCAAACTCACAATTAGTTTCAGCCACAAGCAGACTGAAAATTCATTTTCAACTTTTTGCGTATGTTGACAGCTACAGGCTATAGTCTCAGGCAACTTCTATCGCTATCTGAATTCTGGAAGCAATATGATTTGAATCCAAAATGGAAGCTCGAACTTTTGTGACATAGTTTTTTCTGAGATGAGAGTTCGCTTTAGTCACTTGACCCCCAAAGCAAAATAAGAGCTTCTTGATCCTTCTTGATCTGCGGGCTCTTTTGTATTTTGTAGAGATTCATAGGTACTGGGTACGTAAGTGTGCTCCATGTTTCTAATCACTGTAAGCCTTGTACCCCTTCGCTTATTTTGTGGTATGATGGACCTTACATTTTTCAGTGTCCTGAGTAAATTTCAGCTGTCAGTTATGCCATTTGATAATTGAAATCGATAATCCAGTGATCTTTTTTAACAAGATGCCTGTGAAGAAAGGAAATGAACATCCTGAAGCATCCTGGTTTCGAATCTATCTTTTTGAGCTCATGTTAAATCACCTAGCAAATCAAATCAAATCAAATGGCAAATCTCTAGAACAAGAAAGGGCATTGGTTTGCTGACATATCTCTGCAAATATCTGCCCAGGCATACCCCAAACGAATTACAAGCTTTATGTTTGACCCTGCCTGGACCATGGTGATGTCATTTACCATATTCCGGCTAAAGTATTTTAATTCAGTCGAAAGATCATTTTGCCAAATTTACTCGGAAAGCTGTAATCTGGTCCGTATTCTGCTGCTTTAGCTGTGTCAGGAACATGGAGGAGAACATCTCGAGAGAGTTTGCACACAGAGCTTGGTTCGTAGCCGTTGAGTTCCCCAAGATGGAGTAGACGCCTTACCTCGTTCCACAAGTTTGCAGATAATCTTAGTTTTGACTATACAGTGGATCAGATTTCCCCTCTTCATGAGTCACAGGGCCATCTTTGTGACCAGGATGTCACTGGGGGAATTAGGTGATTAAAGGCAAGGAAAAAATATTCAACTCCACCTGCAAGTCATAAACCAGCAACCACTTGTCAGAGATTGACTCAAAGAAAATTTCAAACTCTAAGTTGAAGCTTGACCTTTGCAGCTGTGTAAAAGGAGAGACGATTGAGTCGACAGCTCCTCTACAATGGACCCACAAACAGGGCACAATGTTTTGGAGCACGCTGTAGTTGTAATTGGTTTAACGTTGCGTGCCATGTTGTATTGGTCAAGGGTAATCATTGCCTTTCACTCTCCATTTTATCGTACCTCTAGTGTTGTATAGTAATTAAAGAGGTATAGTAAAATGTAAGATTTATCGTAGATTTTATATTTTGATAAAGAATGACTCTAGAAATTGGAGATCTGTCATGCTAGACATGGAAAGTATTGAAACTAAGTATGCATTTAACCCCCCCTGGGGGGAGTACTTAGTATCGTGTTCCGACGGGGATGTTCTATTCTCAAGGGTATCATTTTCTCCTATATTTCCTAGAACGGGGTATCAGAAGAAGGCCGTTCTTGTGGAGTCGGTTGTCAAAACATGTCTACGGGGACATTTTTTCAGATGGAGATCTGGAAATTTTGTATTTTGAAGAATGCATTTGACCAACTTTTTCTAGAATCGAGTGTCATTTGAGGGCAAAAATTCAGAAGCCAGGTAAAAAAGATTTTCTTTGTTGATACACCGCCGTACAAATTTAGGTTAAATCCCCCCAGGATTTGAGCAAGGGTGGCTCAGTTTTATTGCTTTTGGCTTCCTATCTGAAGACGAATTCGTGAGGAATGAATTCAAGCTGGATTAGCTTGAATTTGGATGCAGGTATTAATTTTGCTCTTGAGTTAAGTTTCTTTTCTTAACGCACCGATTTGGTTATATAGCCTTTAGGAGTTTATTTATGGAAGATTCAAGATGTGAATGATGCTACTCATACTCAGCATTGTTGTGCTTGAAATGTTCGATGACAACGGACCTCGACTGTGCCACATAAAGTGACTTCCCGTATCCTGTTACGTGTTTATGCATTGATAATGTTTTCATGACACAAACCTTGTGCGACAACACAATCTGAAGCTCAACAGTTGGAAGTGTCGTGCATTAAAAGATAGCAAAGAAAGAATCAAGAGAATACAATAACCTGTAAAAATATTAAGACATTATTGTATCAAATGCTTTCTTTTTTGACAGATATGCTCAATGATAACATTTTCCTAATTCGTTGAAGCTTTTGAATTTTAGTATCAAGATGATGAAGGTGCCATGGAGCTTTCGAATTTAAATGAAAAGACTGACGAAGATGAAACGAGCAGAATGATGCTACCAGAAGGAAATGCGTTGAAACTCAGACATTGTGGGTATTGTGAAATTCTGCAACCACTCAGATCTAAACATTGTGAAGAATGTGGATATTGTATTAGAAAGTATGATCACCATTGCCCTTGGCTAGCTACATGCATTGGTGAAAGAAATCACAAGTTCTTTTGGGCATTTTTGGGATTGGAAACATCACTTGTTGCCTGGACTATATTCATTGTTTGGTAAGGACCTCACATATATATATATTCTGTTCATAAATTTGACTTTTGCTTCATAGGGAGCCCCCAAAACGGAGATAGAGATAGGATGCAATTACCTTGTAGTACAGAAGAATGCTTTGATTGATGGAAGCGAATTAATGAAAATTCTCAATTTAGTCTTAATGCTGTTGGTCCTGGCAGAATTCAAGGCTAGGACAGCTGGGTAGGTTTCCTTTTACTATCTTCTGGTTAATTGTATTGCTGTGATGTATGTCATTAGTTCATTTTAGATGTCTTGTTGTCATTGTAACTTCTCATCACTTTAAATTAACGTTGTTTTTGTCGTTGTGGAATTTTAAAATGAAAGTGCTGAACTGGACTGGGATTGGAATTGGAACTGGACTGGGATTGGACTGGACTGGCCTGGGACTGGACTGGAACTGGACTGGAACTGGATTTGGCTGGAACTGGACTCGACTGGACTGGAACTGGAACTGGGACTCGACTGAACTGGGATTGGGACCGGGACTGGAATGGACTGGGACTGGACTGGGACTAGACTTGACTCAACTCAACTCGATTCGAATGAAACTAGAACTGGACTGGAACTGGATTGGACTGGACTGGGACTGGGACTGGGACTGGACTGAAACTGGACTGGAACTGGACTGGAACTGGACTTTAAATGAACTGAACTGGATGGTTAAAAGTTTGTGTTTGAAGATTTTTTAACTTTACAAGCACCAGGACCGTCAAGTAAAATGGAACTTTCGAAGGATGAAAGACAGGCCCAAACGACTGATCTTTTAATTGAACATTTCAAACAACAATGTTAAATAATGTCAAGCCTCGCCAGTGTTGTTGATTAGGGGATGGCGAACTGAACTCGTCATTGGACTTTTGGCTCAACATTTGGAATCTTGGAATCGAGTTTTATACAGTAAATCCCCGCGTATAAGAACCTACTTTTTCGAGAGCCAGGCTGAAATTGGTTCTTATTTCAGAGGTGCTAAGATTAATTTCAAGGTTTAGAGACTCTTATTTGAAGATTGCCTCATGTTGTCCCCTTGAGAGTCTCCGAAGATGTTCAGCCGTACTGTTTGTTTTGGAAGCGTGCTTTTGGACCTACGTAATTGAGGAGGAGAATAAAACTTTCAAAGCCAACTGGGACCACAATGATTTATATAAGAGCAATCAAAGATCAACTTTACAACCCCTGCAATAAGAACCTATGTTGCATCAAACTGAAACAGGTTCTTAATTGAAGGTTACATTATTTAGGAAAAAAGCAGCCTCTTTGTTCTTATTTTGGTAGTTTATTATATACCGGAATTTACTGTATTTGATCAAATAGCAAATGATGACGAGTCCCCTGTATCGCTGCGGTAATCCTTGCTCGACGGGGACTCATTATTGAATCAGTAAAAACCTGGCCCTATCTCCTGCATTTGATAGATCGAATCATGATAGAATGACTGCCGTAGATCTGTTCAACGGTAATTCATCGGAAATTGAATGCGAGAAACCACGTTAAGCAGACTTTTAATCAAAGAAACTTTGTATAAATGTGAGGAAGGAAGTCCACTTTACCTGGTAAGTGTAAAATAAGTCTTTCAACGCTACATTTTCCATGTATTTTAGTCCAAAATATACCAGAAAAGTCTTCAACTACCTGCCGCATCAACGTTCCTCAAAATCAAGTTAACTGCATCTTTCTAATCGAAAATTTGACAGTATTGCACTCTGCCAGTTCTCGCAACCTGATTGGTACCCAAGGAATCGCGGAGTTTAGGCCTAAGTAGGGCCAGGTTTTTCAGAGTAATGTTATGAGTTAGACTCGATTACATGTCATAGTTTGCTCTTTGCCTGAACTGAGAACGCTGCAACCACACCTCATTTCCCTACGCTTGTAGAAACGGTAAAGCTCCAAACTGATTCTATATGAAGCCTTCCAGCTTCTCTAAGAAAAGTTCGATCAGCTGGTGTCGGAGCTTCTATCAGCTTGTATTCGAACATTTTACAAAATGTATCAATCTGTCGCTCGATTCGCATTCTTTTTCAAATGTAGCTGAAACGTCTATTGAGCCTAACTCATTTGCTGCTTTTTCCTCGCACCAATGGGTCTAAAATGCTTTAAAAATCAATTTTCTAGAACTGATGTGCCATGAAACCAGGTATCAGTACTTCCGTAACGGATCATTCTTGCTACAAAAGGAAAAACTGCCTTGCCCTAAGCCACATACTGATCGGTAGATGACGGGGCGACAGAATCTCGTCGCCGATTGAAGTTTTGCCGTTTTTACAACTCTATGGGAATAATTCCCTCAGTGGAGCGATAGCAGCAACAACAATTCAACTCAATTAGATGAGCGTAACTTGGGGGTACTTATGCAGTAAGACTAATCATGAGTCTCTGTTGATTGAAGCGCCATCATCAAGTCAAAGAGCACAGGGAAACAAGAGACTCATCGTCATATGCCTAAATAGATTGATACCACATAATCTGATTCAAAGTTCTGTTCCCCCTCGCTAACGTAAGGTTTCCATAAAATATAACGACAATGCATATCTTACATTCTGCGATACTACCCTAGTTACTGTACAACACTACAGGGACGATACCACGAGGAGCGAAAGACAGTGACTACCCCATGGCCCAGGGGGAATTTCTATTGGTATGTGACGGGGGGGCGGGGGTCATACACAGCATATTTTTGAAAACCCAAAAGCATACCAAATTCAGGACAGATTTAGACCCAAAAAATATAGTCATTGCTTGATGGTTGATAAGAACTGGAGGTGTCATAGCTTTTTTGGCAACTATGCTGCAGCATTTTGATCAGAAACTCTGCCTAGCGCTCTCCTTGTCAATCTTTCCCATCTGCAACCCAAAAATATACCGATATTACACCAAATAGCGTACCCAAAGGTATACAGGACAACGTTTTGCAAACCCAAAAAGTGTCTGATCCCCCGTCACCTACTCATAGGGAGTGCCCCCTGGGCCCCACGGCCAATGCATACCCAAACATCAAACAAGGATAGAAAGAAATGTAACTACAGTAGGTAAACTAAAATTTCGAATGCATTGTAAACCGATAAAAAGTAGGTGCCAATGTATGGGAGGTTGCAGCAATGGAACATTTATAAGCGTTTTGAAACATGAATGAATTTGAGGGTTGCCTCAAGTAGCTGCTTATTGGTTTCCGTTGTTATTTTCGACAATAAATTTTGCATTTTGCATCACATGGAGGATGGTTCAGTCAAACAATCAGCGCAAAGATCAGCACAAACTAAGGCATTTTGGCGGCAATGATTACCTCATTGCGTGTAGGTGCACTGACCAGCGCTCGATGCCTGGCCAAACGACTTTGTTCGGGATACTATCAGTGAAAGTCTTTCGTATTTTCGCCAGAAGAACCGAGTGCCCGTCCAAGCGCTTTGGAGTCTGCCCAGTATGGATCTCAGGGTCATCGCCCTTCATCTTTTCTTTGTGAAATTGCGCATGCCCCAAAACACTGCGCTCGTCCCATTGATCAGCGACCCAATCAGAGTTAACGTCTTTTCTTTTTTGATGTACAAAAGGAGGAATTCGCAGTATCCCGAACAAGACAAAACATCGCTCAACAACACCTCAGAACAACAGAACTTTAATCCTTTTCACTCAACATTTTTCATTAAGATCAAACTTTACTGAACACTGAACAATGTCGCCAAATGACTGAACGTTTTACTCAACATTTCACTAAACTTTTTTCACTGACATTGTTCAGTCGTTGGCTGGGGCTTAAGTACCTACGGAAACGGCTTTTTACTGTATAAAGTTTATAGTTTGGAAAGAGTGGTTCTGTCTGGTAAATGACCGATTCATCAAGGTATATACCATTGATGTCTTGATCATTCGGTAAGAATACTCACTCATTTGAATCTCATTTCCTACTTGCTAGGAGGGTCTGTTCCTCGCTTACACACCATGTAGATGTAGCTTTTTCCCTTCTGTGGAGCAAAATTGCTAACATCTTTGGTTGGTTGTGGAATGAAAAGTATGGTGCGGAGATTCAAACGGAAATGCTAGTCTGTCACTCAAAGGCTAACTTAGAAACTTAGATGCAAAAATAGAAATTAGCGAATTGTTGTAAGGGGTTTGTACGTGAAAGAGAATTCCATTTTCAATTCAGGCCCATGGTTTACTTGCCATTGAAATTTAGATTCAGTATAGTTGCCTCTTTCAGAAATAGAATCGGACTTTAATAGCATGTAGATCACAGACTAGCACTGAGCTTGGAATTCTCATTCAAATGTATAACCACATCAGGTTTTCCTAATTTCTCGCTCTAAAAGATTAGTGATTTTACCATGTAAAATTTTCACATCCAATTTAGCCTTTGACTGATGGATTCACATTTCAGTGTTGCATTTCAATCCCGTGATTTCATCCCACAGCCACTGACCGTGTTCATTTTGTTGACTGACCCTTTATAAGTTTTTGTTTTTTCTTAAGGAATTCATTCAAACACGAAAGTACGGCCAAAGATTGGTTGAAAATCAACTGGATGTTCCTTTGTGTGATGATATTTCTCGTTCTGTCATTCATTGTTGTAATATTGTTATTTGGTTGTCATTCCTATATGATGTTGACAGCTCAAACAACCTGGGAATTCATGTCAAGATCAAGGATAAGTTACTTGAAGTACTTTCCTGATGATGAAAATCCATTCGACCAGGGTTATTTCAAGAATACGTATGTATTTTTATGCTACTGCAAGCCAAGGACTTGGGAAAAACTGATAAAGGAGAAGATACGGTGGAAATAGGTAGGATCCGATGACATTTTCCAAGTAATCAAATTGATTCAGCAAGTTCAACAGAAGTTTTTTCAGTCTTATTGGATAAGTTGAAGGCTTAAACGTTTGTGAGCCATGTAGTTTTGGAACTATTTTTCATACTCCCTTAAAGTCCCTCGAAGATATGATCATTTTGTAGCTATATCATTTCAACTTAAATCTGCAAATACAGCACGTTGATCTGTCGTATTGTTCGCAAGCCAGACATCAGAGTCTTTTGAAACATGCCCTTGGATCCTCGATCACAGTTTCTAGCAATGCAGCTACATAACTACCAAAACTAAGTAGCTTTGCCTTACTCTCTTACCGTGCAGATAAAAATACTGGCACCATATTCGAATATCTACACGATTAGCTAGTTTTGACTTTGTAAAATTTGCCACTTGAGAAGAATGCGACCGATTTTAGGTAAATATATTTTTGAACCTACGCTGACATCTTACCAGTGCAATAGGCATCGTTTTGAAACAATTTTGTTAGAAACTCACGTGAGTAAAAACTTCTAAACAGTTATTCTGACTCACTGTTTCAGTTGAATTATAAGCTAGGAACGTTGTCGTACAATAGGTTATAGCACGTTATCCCGTTTATTAGCATTTCCTGTACATATCATTGCTTTCCTTGAACAGTAATAGTGTAGTCATGGTTTATCATGAATGTCTGTGTTCATGTTAATTTACTTCTGTTATTGATTTTAGGTTATATTGTATAGGAATTTGGTCATTATATAGACGGAGGACCATATTTTTTGTGTGCAGCGTCATATTTGTTTTAATTACTCAATCCGTAATTCAGATTGAGTACCGATTGAGAGTGAGCAATTTCCGGCAAGTAGCTAGAACTAATAGATTACCAGAAAATGCTTTTGAAATTTCTTCTTCGGCAAACTGCATTCACACTGTCAAATTTAAACCAGCTTTATTCAAACCAGTTTAAGTTCCAACCAATCAAATGACTGCATTTGTTGGCTTGCCCAATCAGAAGGCCTTATTCGAAAATCTGGTTTGATTTAAGCTGGTTTAACTTTCAGTGTGAATGGACAATAGACTCAAGGTTAAATTGTTTAGATATTGGGTCATATTTTATAGACGGAGGGGATCATATTTTGTCTGTGTAAAACGTAGAATGGTTGTCTACTAACAGCATGAAATTATCGACCTATTTCTCTTCTCTCTGTTTTCAGCAAATTCACAGAAAAAGTCATGTATGAGCGTTTCTATAAATTCCCAGAAAAACATGAAATCTTGTATTCATTGCAATGTGCTTTTCGTGCCAGCCATTCCGTTAACCATGCCCTGGTTAGAAACTATAAAAAAATTCAAAAGAAAATTGATCTGCAGAAGGCTTTTGATACACTAAATCATCATATTCTTTTGATGAAGCTTGAACATTATGGAATTAGAGGAACTTCATTTGATTGGTTCAAGTCCTACCTCTCAGATAGGAAACAATATGCCTCAGTGAATGGATCTTTTTCTAGTTATCTCAATGTTACGTGTGGGGTTCCCCAGGGCTCTGTTCTTGGTCCTCTTCTTTTGTTAATTTTCATTAATGATTTACCTCTCGTCCTCAAAGCTAGCCCTTTACTTATTTGCAGATGATACAAATATTTTTCATGAATCTGAAAGTCTTGATATGCTTCAATGTGTGGTTAGCAGGGAATGTAAAAAAGTGAAGATGTGGCTGAATGTTAACAAAATTATCACTCAATATTGATAAAACTAATTTCATGATTTTTAAGTCACCTCAACATTCTTCACCTGAAACTGTCAGTATCAGGCCCGTAGAACCTTTTTTCAGATTGGAGGGGCGCCAGTTCGCGCCGAAGGTGAGAGGAGTGGAAGGAACTTGGGGGTCCGAGGGATGGAGCCCCCGGAAAAACTTTTTGAGTCGTGGCTTGGAAACACCCTTCTGTGAATGCTAAAAGGGGTTTTATGTTCGGATGTCCTGAGAGCAAAATAGGAAATTTATAAATCCAAATATATTTCCAACAGGCTAACTTAAACTAAACTACGAAAGGCCGAGAGCATCGCGAGTTCTCGTAGTACAGACGTGCGTGATTTAGATTGTTGAAGTCTAAGTACTTTCATCTCACTTGACAAAGCGCTTCTTATGCCAAAAGGGCTGAGCGACATAAAGTTAAGTTTTCGTGGACTGGATTCTACAGCGATTCTTTTGAGATGCTGAGGGGTGAGTTTATGTGAGTTTATCAATGCTGTCTCTTCTGTGCACATGTAGCACCGCCAGGTTGTTGAGGCAGTTGTTTGTTGCTGCCAGCCAGAGATAGGTCTTAACCATAGAAATATGGTCTTGACCCGAAATACACACTTCATCCTGAAGCTTGTTCAAAAGAATGGTGATTGCTTGAACTGTGTTTTATTAGGAAGGAACAGTACAAAGTAGCTCCCAATTCTAAATCCTCAGTGAGAATGGTTACATCTTATCTCACCTATACCCGGGGTACCAGAGCCAAATTAAAAAATTTAAAAACCAAGAGGAAAAAGAAAAAAGAATCTCTCTTTTTCTTTTTTTCTGTTTATTTTTTATATGTTTAGTAGGCTCTGGTACCTAGGGTAATCGGGTACTGTTAAGGTACGTTGAAAGTACTGATAAAGGGAGGACACTAGAAACACTTTTTTGGATAGTAATATCATAGTTGATTAAGGATCATTAAGTCAGCTTTCTGCATTAAACGTGATGAAAGAAAAAAATGCAATTTTTTGTAAATTATTTGGGGGAGGGCGGGCCTGACCGGCCCCATTTGCTGCTACGGTCCTGGTCAGCATCCAAATTGGAAAGATTCCTATCAAGCAAACTTGTTATGTAAGATATCTTGATCTTTCATGGAAGTATCACTTGACAGAACTGTCCAAAACTGGCTAGAACCTGTGCTATGTTTTCAAAGTAAGACACTTCTTGCCCATCAATATTTTAGTCGATCTTTACAACTCTTTATTCTTGCCGTTTCTACACTACGGAATTTTAGTTTGGGATCTGACTTCTGAGACTCATATCAATCCAGTATTTTGTTGCAGAAAAGGGTCATAAGGGGGCTATTGCATTTGAACACCTTACTTCTCCCACTACACATCTATTTCAATTGAAACTACTTTCTTTTGTATGCGATTGTGTAAACAAGATCTCTCCTTTTTGTCTTCATTCTTTTTTGATTTAGTTGAATCTGTTCATCAAAATGGTACACGGCAAGCCACAAAAATGATATTTTTCCGACTCAGAAATTACTGAACAATATGGCCTTCGATCAGTTCGTTACTTTGGAGCTAAGTGCTGAAATGACATTTCCATGGATGTAACAAAATCTTCCTCTACAATCAGTTTTCGTCGTAAACTCAAAGGTTTCCTCTTTGAAAATATTTATCAAGATTGATCTCAGAATAATAGGCACTATATGGTCACGATCCGCCCTAGTCATATAGTCTAAATTGTAAGTCATCAAATGTATATGAAATACTTTCAAAATAGGGGGTGCTGTCTCCTCGAATAGTCTGACTACCGAGAGAGCAGAGAGCTCCTCCTATAAGTATTTCCCTCCATACAATTTATCTTTTCTCTTTATTTTGTTCAATGTATATTGTATTAATTTTCTGTATCTTATATTCTTGTAGTTTTGTTTTATGTCTGTATAGCTATTTGATAAACTGTAGGGTGCCGCGGTGGTAATCGGACACTTTTAGGTAAACTGAATTTTTAGACAAGAAAATGTATCGCAGACAAAACTAAAATCATCCAGTAAAAGAACAGCCCTTTTAGCATATTTTCTCAAAGACTTCTGTTTTCCACGTTGCCTGGTTCGTTTTCGGGGTCAATGTTTTTCCTGCTAAGCTCGGTGGTGGTTTTCGGACAGCGGCGATGGTTTTCGGACGGTAAGTTAAAATTGCATAGTATGCCAAGAAATTGTTTGTTTGATTTATATTATGAAATTATTCATTCTATGGACTTATGATCTACTCTGAAGAATAACAACCTTTTGTCTTTTCTTTTGTTTACAACAAAACCTACGGGACGCAGAAAATAACGCAATTTAAGAGTTACTTTTAACAATTTAAAAGCAAACTTTTAAAAAAAGCTCTTCACTTCCATGATGAAAAGCGAACTCCATTAACAAAGGGAGGTTCAGGGGGAATGAATATCCTACATATCTTAAAGCAAGGCGAAAACGGTTCTTATCAATCAAATATGCACCAGTACTTTTCACTAGGATGCGTTGGTTTTTAAGTCAAATTCAGTTATACTCTTGAAAGTTGAATGAAAATTTCACGGAAGATGTTAAGCATCATTTACGTAAATTTGTACTTTTAGAGAATAATTAGACATCTGTGCAAAATTGCATTCTTCTGAAAGAAAGAAATGGACAGGTTACCCGAAGAGGTCAATGAACTTGCCCCTGCTACAATCCCTTGGCGACTTCTATTGGTATGTGACGGGAGGGGGGGGGGTCAGACACAGGATATTGTTAAAAAACCCAAATATATACTAAATTTAGGACATTTTAGACCCCAACATATACTCGTAGCTTCAAAGTGCATGAAAACTAAGGGCGTTGGGCATCTTCTGAAAGCGGTAGAGTTGGTAGAAGATAAAATCCCATTCTTTTGGCACCCTTCTACTGAAAACGAGAGACTTCGCAGACTTCAGATCACTTTTTATAAAAGCCCATTCTTTTGAAAACTATAAGGAAGAGACAAATTGAGTTCTTAGGACATGTTACAAGGAAAGAGGGCTTAGAAGAATTGATGCTGACTGTGACTGGACGTGTGAATTTGGAAAATAAGTAGAGGTAGACAGCGTTTGACGTATCTTGAACAAATGGATGACAGAACAAGGTGATTAAAGAGAAAAACCGGAAGTAGCAAGACTGAAGATCCCGAGAACAGCAAAGGACAGAGTGTTATGGAAGTCTATGGTCGCCAACGTTCTTAGAGAATATGGCACTTAAAGAGTTTTAGGTAGACTTCCGAGAGATCTTTGATGTATTCTTCGGTAGGGATCCGAGGCTGTGGAAATCTTCTGCTCCTGAAGCTGGCAGACTTTTGAAAGATCCCAGAGAGCATTGTTTCCTGAATGAAATTTTTCTCAGCCTTGCATCAGCATCATACAATATACAACAACACGCAATCATCTGCAATCATTCATTGTTATTCTGTTTTTTTTTCTGTTTTTTTTTAGTTCAATGGTTTTAGTTTTCAATGGCTTTTTATTTTTGATGTCAAAAGGAGGCTGGATTGCACCACCTCGAGGTAGAATTGCATAAGCACAGGGAATCGAGGTAGGAGGACTTTGGTCTTTGCTGATCTTTTCATGGTGGATGTGGCCTAACGTAACTTTGAAACGTGGAGAGAAGGCTGCAAAGACGACAAACAAGATTTATGCTCGTCCGTGTACCAAGGCTTCTTGGAAGAATCGCCAGAGAAACCGAAATCCATAGGTCGTTTCAAAGTAGCGTAGTCAACAGGTCGTTCGCCGGGAGATTCGTTAGGATGAGTTCCGCAGAGGCAGACAAACCGGCAGAAGCATTGCACTCGTCCAGTCAAAACAACACGGCGGAGGCTGAAGTCGTGAAGACTGCCAAACAGTTGAAAAATGAAGCAAAGAAGCAAGCAAAACTAGACAAATTTGCGAAAAAGCAGCAACAGCAGGGGCAGCAAGCTTCAGAGGTAACTAAACGGTACCCTCTAATGTGGCGGCTAATTAACTATAAGACCCAGCTTACTGCTCACCCAAGACCAAGATAGCTATTCCAAAGAGAAAATCAAAGTATCCTAAATCACAATGAAATATATACCAAATGAAAGAGCTTGAAAAGAGGATTCAGAATATGTATACACTCATAGGGTGTTTGGACTTTATGGTTTTTGAGTAACAATTGAATTTTGATTCAGAAAATAATAAAAAACACAAGAATTCACATAATAATTTCCCATTGAGATTTACAAAAAGTGGCACCTTCAAATACAGGCATATAGTCTAGTGATGTTTAGATTCATAGACTCAATAATTAACCAAAAGATTCTCACGGAGTTTGGAAAGAGCTGAAGAAAAATTTCAAGGGATCAACATGATCTAAAATTTATTCTTTGTTTAGCTAAAGAAAGAATTAGAAGCTCATGGAAGGCACGGAAGATGTGGTGGTTTGTAGCTGTGTCACAAACGCACGCAGTGGCCAACCCAAGATGGCGTTCTCTTGTAGCCATCCATCAAAGCTCTGAAATTAAATTTGAATTTGGCGATAGTCTCAATACTCTAATTGCAAATAAATTAGTACGAAAAAACAGAGAATAGCTTAGATTTTCAGGATATGAAACCACGTTTTGCAAAAGAAAAACTCCTTACCTGCACCAGTGCACTGAACTTTACAACTGCTTCGGATGGCCTGTTATCGTAGCTTTTTGAAAACACGGGAAACTGGTTGGACCGGGCAGTGCTTGAACTACATTTTGTCCAAATCTGGTCTCTTTTGAACGTCCGGGTCCATTGCCAAAGTTTCGTTTTTTGCGAGTCATCCTGACGTTTGAGTGACCGGGCACGAAATCGACCCGGAGATCCGCAATGTGTCGGTGCTTGCTTGAGGTTGAGGCTCATGCAAAATGGCAAGTCAAATGACACAGTTGGCAAGAAGAAAGAAAAATCTATTGAATTGAATGGTGAAAACTGGATCTCGATACCTCAAGGGAAAGTAAAGTTATGGTAATTCAAAAGTTTCAAAATTTTGGCAGTTGCGGCCACGTGTGAGAAAGTTTTGCAGTTGTTGTGGAATAGCTAACCAAGATTAGCAAGTTGTTTACAAAAGTTCAGCAAAAACGTGCCTGGTTAGGGGCCATCAACATTTAGGCTTTGTCTTTCTTCGCAGCTTTTGGCTGTCATTATCTGACTCCCCACCCCAGCCCATCATGACTTTTTTTTATTCAAGGCCAATGCCCTATCAGTTCTTACGAAAGTATCATAATTCATAGATAAGAATTATGAAATAGAATTTTTATAAAGACCTGAAAGGCTGTTCTTCCTAGGGGTTGTTTGTGCTATAATTACTGCTATGAATGCATCTAGATCCCCACAGCGGACAACACCCAGAAGGACAGCACCTTACAAACTGTCCGGTCCAAAACAGACCAAATCGGGACCTACCAGGCAGCATCCTCCAAAACATAGGAATGCCCCAGGGACCAGAGCACACTCACCTACCCTAGCTCCTCAGGAGTTGTTTAACTTTCTTTTTGATGGAGCTTAGAGAGGGCAAGTCTCTGTACAACATAGTTGCGGCCAGGGTGAATCTCTGCGCTACTCTGTGCCAAACATTTTGGAGCACAACAACTTTGTGCCACAATGTGCACCAAAGAATAATTGGTATCTATTGTTAAATACAATGAGGCATTGAATTGCCCATTGTTTTATGGCCTCTTTCTGGGCCAAATTGTGCACCAAAAACCTGATAATTTCTTTCTCTGCTCCAAAGATCTTCTGGGAATAGGCACTCAGATTCACTGTGGTAGTTGCAGGATCTTGTTCCATATTGAGGCTCCTGTAAATTGGAAACTCCTTTTGGTAAATTCCAATTGAAGTTTAGGCAAATGCAGACTTTGGCCATTCCTTTTCTGAATAACTTGAAATTCAGGACCTCTGCATAAATATATTGTGGAAATCATCCAGACAGTTTCCATGAAAGATCTCATGTGTCATAAGTAACCTGTCGTACCTTATCAATTATTTAACAGGTAGCCATTCATAGACCCATCCATCCTTTATATTTTCCATTTTCAATCAGGAATTTTGCTCTTGCCTTGGTCGCTAGAGAGCGTAAAGTTTGGTGTCAGAAATAAACCCCCATAATTTGTTACCATATCTTAGATGGCTCTCAATCAATGCTCCATGCACAGCAGCTTAGAGAATTTCTTGCAGCTTCCAAATAGATCATTTCAACAATTAAAGTAGGAGACTGGGGAGACTGGTTAGTTCTGGTAAATGGCTGCCATGGAGCTTCAATGAATGATCAATTCCCCTCCACAAAATCTTTAGTTTTGAATTCACAGTTGAAGCAAGGAATCTTTGAGAAAGCAGTCCCTAAAGAGTAGCCACAGGGATGTTCCATGACTCATATGCCTCATAACGAAGGGGAGATGTCATATCAAACAGCTTTGGCAGGAATGCACAGACCTGGCCGTTTGAGGCACGCGATCACTTGCACACGCCTCATCACGCACCTCCTGCCCTCGAGAAGCGTGATTCGTCACGTGCCTAGAAAGTCTTTTTGCCTCGAAATCATGCACCTCCTCTTTTATCGTTGAGGCTATGAGTGTTCAATATTCTTGGAAATTGATATCCTTTTGCAGAGAGGAAATCAATGAATAGATTTATCGAAATAAAATACAGTATTGATGGTCAATTCACTAAGTGCTGCTAATCGTAGTTGCTTTCAATCCAAGAATTTTCTGTATGTGACAATGATACAATATCATAATTCGAACAAGGTCATAGGAAGGTCAGATTACTGTAGGGACAAAACATGCGGTTGGGGTACATGTGTTCTGTATCTATGGACTTTGTTGATCGTAAATTCAAATCAATGTATAAAAACGATGTGGAGACGATTTAGATTGGAAGAAACGAAGGTACTCAGTTCCCCTTCATCCCAGGACTAACACAGTGATACGGAGTAACTACACAGAAAAGCTTTAGGGCCTAAATACAAGGCCTAAGTACAAGCGTCTGAACACAGAGGAGAATGCGATTGCTTTTGTTGATGACGTTGACCGTTCAACATCACAATTTGGTGGGGGTTAATGCAGTTTGTCAGGGAAGGGGTTATTTGCAATAGACTTCCTGTTTATGAAAGGTCCTCTCTTGAGCTCATATGTTCTGAATTTCTCATCAACAAGAAAAAGTGGGTCATCTTTAGTATTTATCGGCCACCAGATTCAAATATTGATACATTCTTTAGAGAACTCTCGACCTCCCTTAATTCTGCTTTGGATAAATTTGACAGTGTAGTTATAATGGGTGACATCAACGTTGACACCCATGATCACCAACATCCTGGCTTTGGTAAATTGAGTTCTTTCTGTGATATTTTTGGGCTGACAAATCTAGTTTCTGGTAAAACTTGCTTTACTGGCAGCCATAGTTCATCGATAGACGTCATTCTAACTAATCGCCCTAGGTCCTTTCAAGCTACCTCAGTGTTTGAAACTGGCCTTAGTGATTTTCATTCTTTTGTAACGACTTTGATGAAAAAACACATTCCCTGCCTTAAACCTAAAAAGTGAAGTACCGGTCTTATAAAAATTTTAATGCAGATAGTTTCTTAGCTGACGTTCGTAGCTTAGATTTCGGAAGTAGATTTGATGATGCTAATCAGTTATATGATAACCTTACACAGCGTTTTCGAAAAGTGATAGATAAACATGCTCCCCTTAAAACAAGGATTATAAGAGGAAATAGTGCCCCATTCATGAATCGTGAGCTAAATAAAGCTATTTATGTTCGATCAAATCTGAAGAAGAAATTCAACAAGAATCCCAGTAAGGAAAATGAGCTGAAGTTCAAGAAGCAACGAAATAGATGTGTTTCTTTAAGGAAAAAGGCGATCAAAGCTCACTTCAAGAAGGCTACGGAAAATGGCCACATGTCGAATAAAGAATTTTGGAATCTTGTAAAACCTTTCCTGTCCAACAAAGGTGGGTTAGCTGAAAATGACATAATGCTTGTAACGGACGACAAAATTGTCACGGATGATTTCAGAAATATTTAACAATCATTATGTAAATATCGTAGAAAAAGTAGTGGTAGGAAACCGACTGGTTTAGCAAACACAATCGGTAGTGATGATGATCGAGAAATTGTTCAGAAAATTATAGAAAAATACAAAGACCATCCAAGCATAGCAGCGATCAAACATCATTCAGATCAGTTTTTTGAACCTTTTTCGCTCCAAGAAGTTGGAACATATGATGTTTGGCAATTGCTGAGAGCTATTGATTGCAAGAAATCAACTGGAGAAGACTAGATCCCTCCTAGGCTTTTGTCTTTGGCGGGCAACGACTTAGCATTACCTTTAACTAATGCGATCTACACGTCAATTCGAGAAAGAAGGTTTCTGGAAAACGGAAAACGCGCAGCAGTTTGTCCACTTGATAAGGGAGAAGTAGATCAAACGAAGGAGAAAAACTTTCGGCCTGTGAGCGTGCTTAACGCTTTCTCTAAAATTTTTGAGAAAGTAGGTAAGAAACAGTTAATGATGTATCTTGATAAGGCTCTCTCTGTGGTTTCATCGCTGCTTATAGGAAATCATATACTACACAGCATGTACTAATTCGACTAGTTGAAGACTGGCGATCTAAGCTTGATACAGAGAACGTTGTAGGCGCAGTCCTAATGGATCTCTCAAAAGCATTTGACTACATTCCCCACGATCTACTAATAGCTAAGCTTTCTGCATATGGGTTTGATGAAAGTTCTTTAGTTTATATCTATTCTTACCTCAAGCGACGTGAGCAGTGTGTTAGAATTAACAAAACCTATAGTTCATTTCAGACCATTCTGTCAGGCATTCCTCAAGGCTCTGTTCTAGGTCCAATTCTTTTCAACTTTTACATAAATGACCTTCTTCTATTTATAAGACAAGCAGCTGTTTACAACTATGCTGATGACAATACCCTGGGCTTTATTTCAAAGAACATACCTGATCTAGTGAAAGTTTTGGAAGAACAGTCCAACGTTGCTTTGGATTGGCTGGCATACAATGAAATGATTGCGAATCCAGATAAATTTCATGCCATAATTGTAAAGAAGGACCGATCTGACACCACTGGTATCAACATTAAAATTAAGGGTCAAAACATACTAACAGAATCCACTGTCAAATTGCTTGGTGTCAAACTTGATTACAAGTTGAACTTTGATCCTCACATTTCCGATCTATGCAAAAATGCTGGGAATCAGCTGAATGTTTTGAAAAGACTAAAACGATTTATTGGTTTCGAAACAAGGAAACTTCTAGTTCAGAGTTTTGTGTCTTCAAATTTCAACTATTGTCCGCTTGTATGGCATTTTTCGTCTGCAAAATCTCTGCATAAGGTCGAACGAATACAAGAACGTGCCTTACGATTTCAATATGATGATTACAATAGTTCATATCAAGAACTGTTACAAAAGCCTGGTAGATGTTTTATGCATGTTTCTCGCTTACGTAGCTTCTGTGTCGAAATCTACAAGACAATGAAGAAATTAAATCATTCCTTCATGGAAAATTTATTTCAGTTTAAATCCTCTATGAACGTGAATCGCTCAACGAGCAATCTGTACGATCTGCAATATTATAGACCGAATCAAGTAACCTTCGGCTCTAATAGTCTTCGGTCTTTAGGGCCACAGGTATAGAATAGCCTCTCTAATGAGATAAAATCAGCTGAAACTCTCAGAACTTTTAAAAAAATCATGAAACAATGGAATGGAACACAATGCACATGCAACGTATGCCAGTACAATATGCCTGAGAGGTCTTAGGGTGGGTTTTTGTCTGTCTGATACCTAAGTGAAAACTGTAAATATGTATTTGACTTTGTTTAATTTAGCTTATTAATTTAGTTTATGTAAATATTCGAATTGGATTAGTTTCTCTTTTTATTTTATATTAAAGAAGCTAGTGGTATAGATTTTCGAATTAAAACAACTTTACACAAACTACAATATCAATCCTTGTTATTTCAACTCATTTCCAGTTTTGTTTTGCAACACTAAGTGCTTGAAAACTCATTTTTCGTCCTCAACCTCCAAAACCCATTGGTCATGGAGTGAAATAAAGCACTTAAAACCACGCGCCTCGCTAAGCAAGGCGTGTGATTTACCGCATGCCACTAAAATTACTTACGGCCAGGACTGAATGCAGGAAGGTATTCATCAGTTTCCTTCAAAGCTGTGTGATCAGGTCAGAATGTCAAAGCAAGGCAAACAAGCATTTCAATAATGGTTCCTAGTAATTTTGAGGTTCTGATGACAAAGCTTTTCCCCGCTCTAAGTACTACAGGCTTGATGAGATAAGAATGCAAACTTAGAAAATATTCTTCTGCTGGAGAAGGAAGAGAATGAAACGAAGTCACTTTATACATGTTTTTTGTTTTGCTGAGAAAGAGTTGGCTTCAAAAGAAAGTCAGGAGGATTTTGAAAAATCTAACCAATTGCAAGCCAAGGTTCATGAGTAGAGGCAAAATATTGATCTTAGTCTTTCAAAAGGAGTATTGCTGCCCATGTCTTGCTCACAGAAAAATAGATATTAGCAAAACAAAGCTCTGGTTTTATCAGCCAGTTGCAATGTAAAAAGCTTTCTAAAAATAGGGATGCAGCTCACCTGTATGGAAAAAAATTCTCTGCATGCAGCTGCTCCTTCACCTCGTCTGTTGAGTTTCAATTTCAATTGATATAATTAAGAAGCAACTTTTCAGGAAGAAAAGTGTTGTAGAAATGACTTCTTTATGCTGCTACCTCCAAGCCTAAACAGTAATAAACCAAACTTTATGTCTTCTTTGCACAAAAGATAAAATAACTGCCGAGTTCTTCTTCTTTCTTCTTCTTCAACAATGTTTCTTGTTTCTTGCTTTGTTGCTGATCTGCTTGAGCAGCTTCGAAGGAAAATGACGAATACCTTCCCGCTTTCTTGCCCAAGCTGTTTGATGCTAGGTCTCCCCCTCGTTACGAGGCATATAAGTCATGGAACATCCCTGCAACTAATTTCTAGGGACTTCTTTCCCAAAGATCTGTAGTTTCAACCGTGAATTTGAAATTAAAAGTTTTTTGGAAGGAAATCGATCATTTGTAGAAACTTTGTGGCAGCCACTTACCAGAACAAACCGCTCTCCTCCAGTCTCCTTTTTTAATTGTCAAAATGGTCTATTGTAAAAAGACCACTTTTTACTGTTGCTTTTAACTGTTTTATCTTTCCAGCTCAGATTCTTGTCTATATTGAGACCAAGATAGCATTGATTTTCTTATGATTGACCTCAATTTCTTTCAGCTCATTTAGGGCATTTTTCTGTCTTGAATGGCCTATCATATATGATGAATAGAAGGGACTCCAAGCACAATCCCTGAGGAATGTGACAGTCTATGCTTCTTGTAGATGAATTTTGTCCATAAATATGGTAGAATTGTTCCCAGTTTCTAGTATAAAGTAAACTACCCAAGTCAGCCTGAATGATAATTGGTGACACAAATCTTTGCCAGTTTTGCGTGAAGGCATCCAAAGCACTCTGCCTGCACACACAGGAAAATACGTGCAGGGATGGCACGACTGGGGGAGCTTTGGGGGACAGGAGCCCCCCAAAAATTCACCGGGCCCCCCATCGGAATTTAAATTTTTGAAAATTGCTATGCACTGTCAGCACTTCCGTAACTTGCTTGTCATGTTTTTAGAGAGTTTTGTCAAGTTTTGAGCCATTCAGAAAGGTGTGGTCCATAAAAATTTTACTTGCTTTGCTCGCTGTCACCAATTTGACAATTTTTGTCCCCCAGCATCTCTTCCCTGGTGCCAGTGGCGGAAATTATGGGGGGGTTGGGGGGCAACTGCCCTCCAATTCAATAAGACTCGGAAATTTTCTGTGGAAGTCGGAAATTTCGAAGGTGGGATCGAAACTGCAATGAGGAAACGAGTCGCCGTTGAGAAGGAAAGAGTTTCTATTTTGATATTTTTAAGTTTTTATGCACTAACATTCATTTCAAAAACAAGAAGAAAGTGGTTGGGTATAGGTTGGTTATAGTATCGATATTTCCGAGATGTGTTGGAGAGCGTGATTGGGAGAGGCGTTCTAAGCCAATGTAGAGGCTGGAGTTTTCAAAAGTTTCCTTGGGACGCTTACTACAAGACGAACGATCCAAGAATTGTCAAATTTTTCATGTCTATGTTTGGGGCAAGCAATAATTGGATGGTGAGGAGCGTTCTAAGACAAAGTAGAGGTTCTTTACGTAAAATTTCTTAAAGAAGTTGCTACCAATACTCGTCAAATATTCAAGTCGGTCAATGGCAGTTAAAGGCAGTTTGTCCCCTATTGTTCTGACCTTAGCAACGGTCTTATTTACCTTATTTACGTTGGAGCTAAATTCATGCTTCACTGAGTCTCTGTGTCCTTGATTCCTTTGGATAAAGCACATTAGCACAAACTTGAGAAGTGTACAATAGAGATCCTTATCGAGTGTATTTTCATTCTTCAAAGGGGACAGACTGCCTTTAAGGGATCCAAGGAGTCTTCTTAGCCAAAGTAAATTGTGTTTGCTCAAACTCAAAGAATTTCGTGGGGCTGCTACTCTGCAAAAAATTGCTACAGAATTGTCAAAATCCAAATTCAATACCGGTAAAAGTTTGGTCGTGAGATGCATTCTAGGCGAAAGTAGAGGGCATGTCCTCCAAAATTTTCCTGGGGGCTTCGCCCCCAGATTCCTGGACGCTATTCGCCTTACCCTTATGGTACGTTTTTGTCTGTTTATATCAACTTTTGCTGAATACAGATCTTTTCTCTTAGCACATTTAAGGACCCTATTTACGTCAGGTCTTCTAGCAAAATACGTCAAACCAAGGCATTTCTCCTGACTCTGAAAATTGATGGCCCTTGCCACCCCCCCCCACTCAAAAAGCTGAATTTCCGCCACTGCCTGGTGCCATCTCTGTATATGCAGTTGTCAACCCGAGCCGCGCAGTTGGCAATAAACAAAGGATCTATTGTTTGAATCTATTGTTCTCAACTGCAAATTTTCCATGCAGTCTTACTAAGGCCATCTCAAATTGCCCGCTCAAGATCCAGTCTGCCCCCTCATCATGCTGTGTGTGTGTGAAAGATCTTCCTGCACACAGGTTTGAGTGTAATAAAGAATGAACAATAGATTTGTTTTTTAAAGCCATAGTCAGGTGTGTACATATTCCATGTGCACTTTGCAAACTTATCTGGTTCGTTGATATGGTATATATATGGCTATTCCAACTAAAATTTCTCTTGCTGCATACAACGATCAAGCAGCAATACATTTGTGTCCTTTGATATGTGGATTTTCCCTCAATTGGTGCAACTTCCATATGGATTTTCTTATCGGTGAATCTGTGGAAATTTGCTAATCAGCGGAATGACATTCAGATTCAGATATCATTATTGCGTAAAACCCCCTGCTTTGAGACCAGTATGGAAAGTATGGCACATGCACACCTGAGAGTTTGTTTATTTGCTGAGCGATTTACGACGAAATCAACAGCGCAGGATCTGTGAGTGCATGCGTGAAAATTCATAGTCTTGAGCCCTCAAGAACTCAACTGCACTGTGTGTCCAGACCTGGAAACAATTAAACAGTCAATTTTCCAAAAAACGATTCCTTCTCATATTGACAAATGATACTCTGAACTCTCTGAAAGTGGAAACCGTTTTGTACTATGTCTGATGGTCATTTTTATGTCAATTTTTAAAGTTGTGAAAATCTTCAGTTTTGAATTCAATATTTAATCAAGTAACTTATGAAAAGCAACTTGTATCTGTTAAAGCCATTGAAACTGTTATACTTCTCCGAAACATTTTCACTATGGCTCATCTGAAAGGAAACAGCTCCTTTTTCTTGAAAGGAATGCAGAAGAAGCTTACAGAACTAAAGTACGACCAAAAACTATGTAGAGTTATCGTTTTTCGGTGCCATTTTGGCTCTATTTGCTTAATAGTAAAAGTTAAGGTCTCTTTCGAATCAGGAAGAGAAGCGTAATATCCTTAAGCAGCATTTTCGAAATTTAAACTTACAGAAGGGGGTTGAAATCAAGCCCCAAAAAAGGCCACTCTTGGCCCACGCAGCCGTCAAAGTTGAAAAATATATGGCTGAAAAGCTCTATCTTAGCTGTGTCCGAATCCGTGCTCCGTTCATCCGGCAACCCAATAGGTTTTCGACTGCAAGCGAAGAAATGGCCAAGGGTCAGCAGATTTCGAAATATCTGGTTTCTCAATAACGGGGGAAATACTTGGTCGCTACAACAACAAATAACATGGACTTTATCACAAAAGGCTGTATCGAGCATGAAAGATTGTCTCAAGAGATTTTAGTCGAAATTCACTTTTTCTTTCTCAATGTTGTTGATTTCTTTCAAAGAATATTTTGTTTAGATTCTAAACTGTTAAATCAGGTACGCTTTTGCAGTTTTCGAAAGAACCTTTCCAGTAGCGCAGTATTTCTCGTCTGCAAATCTAGCCGCTTGTGGGATTTCAATCGATTCATTTCATGTGCTTTTGCAAGAAATAATTGTTATCTAGGATGCTTGACCGAACAATCAAAAATTCCAATAGAATATTTTTTCAAAGAAAGCATCAATGATCATCAAACTCCCTTCAGGTAACCTTCCACGCAGGCTACAACCTTCCTGCTCGATACAGTTTTACTGTGATAAAGTCCGTGTTACTCGTTGCAGTAGCGAATTGTTGCTTCCCCCGATTTTAGGGAAACCAAATTTTCCAAAATCTGCTAACCTTGACCATTTCTTCGTTTGTAGACAAAAGCCTGTTGGGTTGACAAATAAACTGAGCACCGATTTATTCGTTCGATCAGAGAAATAAAAGTTATAAATTCATTCGTCCGAATCTTTGCTCTGTGGAAAACCAAAGTTCGCCAGAAAACCAACCTTTTCGATGGAAAGTAGTTTTTTGCAAAAAACATTGCTTTTTGAAACCAAAAGATCCTTTTTGTAAGAACAAAATTTTGATGGAAGTGATTTTATGTGTACATTTCGCTTGCCAGAATCGAACAATGAAAGGAAATTGGATTAAACTCAAATTTCTATCTCTCTATCGAACAATGAAAGGAAATTGGATTAAAGTCAAATTTCTATCTCTCTTACAAAAAAGGAAAACTGACAGATTTTCTGACAAAGTTTTCATAGGGAGGGAGGGGGGGTTCATGGCCCCCTACCTTCTTATAACGACACCACTGGTACATCATATTTCTTGAGAACATATTGTTTGTCCCCTGGTCCTACTTGTTATGTAACCCCTAGTTATTACTCTGAAAGGTATAGCCTCTACATTCTATGTATACACCTCTTCGACCCGTTTAAAAAAGCTGCCTTTTTTGGAATTCTTCAAGGCTTCTTTAGCTTGCACCATATGATTGTTCTGACCCCAGATTAACTTTCAGCACCCAAATCTTAGCCTAACGGAAACCCCATGATCAGAAATTTTATATGAAGAAATTTTTTAAAATGTCGAAAACGAGGTATTAATTGAAAAGGTGTATTCAGTCTTTGTAACATTAAGTGTGCGATGACGCATGCACACTTGCACACACACCCGGATCGTCCTAGGCATGCAAAATGTAACACTTTCATCTTCCACAGTACCTTGGAAAACTTTTAAAGTGATTCTTTTAACTCTACCCTTGTTGATTGGTTTTAAATTGATCTTCAATATTTCCTGCAGGATAACTCTAAGCCAAAGAAAGAGAAGAAAGAAAAAGCAAAAGTGAAATCTGCCGTAACATATGATATCAACACACCAAAAGGAGAAAAGAAAGGTATCAAGCTCTCGATTTATCCTGCAGGCTTTGTGTACATTAAGGTATCAGCATTATATCGAGATTTCTTCGGGGATATTAATGAGTTGATGACATTCTCTGATAATGACTGCTGATTGGATATGGATGCTAGTAAAGCAAAATAAAGTTCTCTGTTACCTTGAAAAGTGGCTACTAATTTATGGTAGAGGAAAGGCAAAATAAGCGCTTTCTTCAAAAAAACACTTCTGTTGGTCTCCAGCATCGTCAAATTGAAGTAAAATTTCAAAGAAAGGGTCTTTAATAGCATTTACCAGATGTGCCAAAAAAGTATTCGCATTTGAAAATCACAAAGTCACACTGCCGATCTTCTTTTTTGTCATGTATGAAGGACCAAATACAGGGTGTCTAAAAAATTGTTCGAAGTTTGATTAAATGCCAAAAAATAACGATACGCTGAATGGGTACTTAGTCAAGTAACCCTTTTCTGACATTTTCACTTGATTTTTGACACTACTATCTTCCAAATCCGCTAAAATTTCACGGAGTTACAAGTTTATGCGAAAGCTGAAACCAGAGACCTCTAAATGGCATTTTTGGTGTAAGTCCCATAGGTCATCGTTTATGTTGTTTCTCATTTATTTTAGGGCAAACTAGATGAGACTTGAGCAGGTCTTTGATAACCTCACTTTCAAGCGAATGGATGCTTTGAGGAAACAGATTCATTCTCTCATCAATTATCTTCCGAACTACTGTTTTTCGGTACATGCGATATTAAGACAATTTTGGCAATGATTGTAAGGATGTAATTACTGTAGAATTCTTATTTGGTTTGCTTTGACATCATCGAGAGGTATGACATTGGATAGCCTTCTTTTACCTCGATCTTCCAGCTTCTTGCCTTGCAAGTAATCTGGGGTCTCTGGTTTCAACTGTCGCATATTTTCGATCTCTGAAAGCTCGCAACTCAATGAATTTCCAACTAATTTGCAAGATTCTGGTCTCTAAAACATTTTGTAATCTAAGGGATAGGGTTATATTCCCATGAGCCTATTCATTTATCCTTATTTTTCAACATTAAATCAAAAGTCGAACAATTTTTAGAGACAACTTGTAGTTTCTCAGACATAGCTTACCTTGTGATTGGTTTCAAAATAAGTAAGTTCAACTTTTTTATACCGGGTGTCCCAGAAAAACTTCTGGCGTTTGATTAAACGCAGAGAGAGGAGTCTTGAATCTGGCAATTTCTAATCAATCTAGTTAAATCTAGACATTTCAACTTAAAGTTTGGCATATCGTAAGAAGAAGTTAGTAATCTGAAAATGGAATTATGAGCTGTGACGTTCTATGTTCATGTTCAAGGCAAAACCAGAGAGCTTATATCCCTTCCTTTACCATGAAGGGGAAATCTGCGGGTGAGCAACAGACGGCGAACAAGTGCTCTGGTCATTGACCACATTCAAATCAAAGTCTGCAAATCGAATCCAATAGGGAATAGGTCTTGGGAAACATACTAAGTTTGTACTTTTTACCACTCAGTTCGAGCTGTACGAATCCGGAGTATTTTTTTTAAATTTTTTTTATCAAGCAAAACCCTAAACTAGATATACTATACATTATTTGTCCCATCCATAGCGGGAAAAGACACGAGGTCACCTAGTTCCCACTGTAGATGGGACTTACAAATTAAGGCTCACAATGTCCAAAAAGAAAATCAGCAAACGATCTAAACAACGAGAACAAAAAAAAAAAAAAACACCAGACATAAAACAAAACTAAACCAAAGAAAGAAAAGAGAAATAGGGGGAAGTTGCTGCTATAAAATTACTCGAAATGAGTTTCTAGCAAAGTCTCGTAGATCGTTCAATGAAGGATATTGTTGCTTCAATAATGATTCTGTTCTCGACTACATTCAAATCAGAAGTTCCGTACAATAGTAGTTCACACAAATCTTTTGAATCCATACTTGTTATGTCTAACCCAGGTACATCCGCTAGTTGACTGAAGAGATCCGTGCGCATCAAGTCAAACCGAGGGCAATGCAGGAGAAAATGCTCGCTATCTTCGTTTCCCGTACCACATACACAAAGAGGGCTTAAGCAGTCAAAGTTGTGTCGAAACCTATGCTCATTGAGTGGGCTGAATTTCACCCGCAATTTGGTCAGGTTCCTAATGCCTGTCGTGTTATAAACATTGTACACAGGTTTTTTAACTGGTCTGATAACTGCAAGTAATTTTCGTTTAAATTCCGCAAGAGTATTGGAGTCTTTGATATTTTGATCCAGCAAATTCCATTCAAAAAGGAAATTTTGGAAATAGGTAGTTGCAAAACGCGCGGTTCTTCCAGTTGGTAGGTATTCACGCTGACATCGCAAGTTGTATGAAACATTGCGTTAAGCAGGAATTTCATTGAAGAGATACGCTGGCCTTCGTGTTTTTTTAAGATTGAAGAAATGACACATGCGCCTATACCACCTCCTCTGATAAAGACTCTCCCATCCCAGTTCCTCAAATAGCCTCTGCCTAAATCCGGAGTATGGCACGTCGAACAAGGAACTGAGAACTATTTTAGTTAAAGAAAAAGAAAGTGAAACTTTGGAACAGTAAAACTCCCATTTGAAATTCCTAATTGGCATAATGCAACAATAAAAGCAGCAAACTCCACAAAATGTTTTCCAGCAGGTGTCAGTTCACACAATTAGAAAGCATTAAAAGCTAACAGAAGAATTTCTGCACCCTCGGCAATTTCCACCATGTTTCCACTGACTGGAAAGTGGCTCTTACTTTGAATATGCTCAATGAGTAGAAAGCTTGCCCCTTGTCAATGTGATGAACGCATCGTCAATTCAGTGTATGTGTTGGTCTTAGAGGAAGTGCCCTTTTACCACCATGGGGCAGGACGCCGTACGAATCTCTTTGGTTTTGTATTGAGCGTGAACATGAAATGTTAGAGCTTATGATTCCACTTTCAGATGACAAATGTCTTCCCACGATATTCCAAACTTTACGTTGAAATGTCTAGCATGTAGCAAGGGTGAATAGAAATCGTTAAGTTCAAAAACTTCTTCTCTGTGTTCCATCAAACATCGGACCTTTTTTCTGGACACCTGGTAGTGTTTTACATAGATGTTATTTGCGCGAAAGTGCCCAAATCTCTCCCGAGGGGGGAGGGGGGTGCTTGACTAGGGAAGTGACAGACTACGTAATAAATTCAACGAAGATAGAACTGCTGAAAATTGGAACAACTTTCGCAAACAGCGAAATTCTTGTGTTAAATTATTTCGAAAAGAGAAAAGAAATTATTACAATAGCTTAGATATTTCACTTATCACGGATAATAAGAAATTCTGGAAGACCGTCAAACCTTTCTTCTCTGACAGATCACCATCTCAAAATAAAATTGTTCTGACCGACGGTGAAAGAATAATTTCCAACGATGTTGAAGTAGCGGAGACAATGAATGAATTTTTTGTAACCGTTACTGACTCTCTTGGAATAGATGAAAACTTCAATGATGAAAATGCATCAGATGGAATCACAGACCCTGTTCAGAAGGCAGTAAAAAAATTTTCGAATCATCCTAGCATTCTAAAAATCAAAGGTCATTACCAAAATGCTGCCCCCTTCGTTTTTCAAAAAGTTGCCCCTGATACCGTTGAAAAAGGAGGTTAGAAGTTTAAATCCTAAGAAAGCCACAACGCACAAAAATATCCCTCCCAAAATTCTTAAATCCAATTCTGACGTATGCGTGGAGCCCTTGACACAAATATTTAATGATTGTATTGAAAAGTCAACCTTTCCTGATGAGCTTAAGTGTGCGGATGTCTCATCTCTTCCCAAGAATGGATCAACCAATACTAGGACTAACTTTAGGCCAATTAGCGTTCTGCCAACAGTCTCTAAGTTGTTTGAAAGGATAATGGATAAACAGATAGTTGCTTATATTACACCTTCTTTATCTTCACTTCTATGTGGTTTTCGACAAGGTTACAGTGCACAACATGCTCTGGTAAGGCTCTTAGAAAAGTTCAAAATTAGCCTTGATGAGGGTGGTAAAGCAGGGGCCGTATTGATGGATCTCTCCAAGGCGTTTGATTGTATTAGACATGATCTCTTGATAGCAAAGTTACATGCTTATGGTTTTTCTCAAGAAGCATTAGCACTCATTAACGATTACCTCACAAACAGACAACAGCGAGTTAAGGTAAATGGTTCCTTCAGTTCTTGGAAAGACCTAACACGTGGTGTTCCTCAGGGGTCAGTTTTAGGACCTCTTTTGTTTAACATATACATTAATGACCTTTTCTTTTTCATTCAAAACTCAGATATCTGCAATTATGCAGATGACACTACTATCTATTCTTGCGATAGGAGCCTTGATAACATAACTCATACGCTTGAAAATGACTGTAATGTGGCTTTAAAATGGTTTGCTGACAACTTTATGAAATTAAATGCAGATAAATGCCATCTTCTGGTTCTTGGGCAGAGATGTGACGATCCAGTTACAGTTAAGATGGGAAATACTGATGTTGTTAATAGTTCAGAAGAAAAATTGCTCGGAATTCATATTGATAGTAAACTCTCCTTTGACCATCACGTGTCGAAGCTTTGCCAAAAAGCCAGCAATAAACTTTATGCACTAGCCCGCATATCCCCGTATATAGAACAGAAAAACTAAGAAATTTGATGAGAGCAGTTATTACAAGTCAGTTTCAATACTGTCCTTTAATCTGGATGTTTCACAGCAGGCAACTTAACCAGAAAATCAACAAAAGACAGGAAAGAGCTCTAAGAATTACTTATAAGGACACCGAATCTACTTTTAGTGAGTTATTACAGAAGGACTGTGCAGTTACCATTCATACAAAGAACTTGCAAATACTTATGACTGAGATGTACAAAACTAAAAATGGGCTAAACCCTTCATTCATGCAGGAAATCTTCCGTGAAAATACAACTCATTACAATTTGCGAAATAATAACGAATTTACTCAACCCAGAGTGAGATCCGTCAGCAACGGGACAGAAAGCGTCCGATTTAAAGGTCCGCAACTGTGGAAAACGTTACCACTAACAATACGGAATTCAGAAAACCTTTGTCAGTTCAAAAATCAGATTAAAAATTGGTTCGGAGAAAACTGTACTTGCAGATTATGCCGCATATTCATTCCAAACTTGGGCTATTTGTGAAGATTGTTTTTAGATTTCCGTTTTAAATTGTATATTTTGATGACATGTAAATATTTTATCTACTATCTTCTTATGTCTAACATTGTATATACACTTTTTTAACACGTTGGAATTAATTAGCAACTTTTTTATTTTAGCTATGGTATTTTATATCCAACGATAAATAAATTGAAAATAATAAATAAATAAATGTGTGGCAAGTCTCATCACACCCTGTACCCTGTCGCATAAAGACTGGCCCAAAAGTATACCCTGTCGCATAAAACTTTTGCCAAAATCCATTGTTTCAAGAGAACTGTAAAAGGCATCCTTCCTCATGATACCCTGTCGCATAATTTTCATCAGAAAAGGACACCCTGTCGCTTAATTTTTACCGTAAAAGGACACCCTGTTGAGCGGCACATCCTGTTAAGTCAAGTATGGAAGTACCCCCCGGGCCTCAAGGAAAGTTTATTGTGACCATGCCCTTTAAGCTGCTGGGAAATCTTACGTCATAATGGTTAATGGAAAATTCCTGAAACTTCCATGTAAAGTTTTTACAGAAAATGTGCCAAGTGTCGCACAAGGTACTCCTGTTTAAAAAGTAGCCAAGATTTGATTACACTGCCACACTTTTTGTCAAGTGGATGAAGAGCCAAATCTATCTTTCAGACATAGCTTAGCTTGTAACTGGTTTGATGATTAGCAAGTTTGCTCTTTTTAAGGTTACGTGGTTTTTAATTGTATTGCAAAAAGCACATCAACAGATCAATCTTTGTGCCGTTTTAGTTTTGATTTGATAGTAAATGACAGAAATTAAAATTTGTAACCAATGTAATGACGAACAGTTTTATTCTTAATGTTTAACTCAGTTTTTGACCCCTGGGTGGAAAAAACAAGACCATTGAAATTATAATTATAGCGTCATTTTCATAAATCAAGTGACATATCCAATTGCACTGTTAAAGACAAATCCATGTTCGACGAATCCAATAGCAATGTTATGACTAATCCATGTGTGAGAAGTCCATTAGTAATAAATTATTAACGAATAAATGAAGACATATAGCGTTTTGGAACTACAGTCGTGCCATCCACAGCTAAAGAATCAAAGGCACATGTGCTGTTTGATAGCACTGATTAAGAAAGCGGTTTGACTGATAAGGATACATAACATGGAAAACAAGCAAACAGATCATACCCTAAGTATCAAAACAAAACAAGGGGCATTGATGAGTTTTGTGCATTAAGGGCCTGTTTATATGAGAAAAACTATCCCACCTGCCACGCTGTGAGTTGTCTGGTGGGATGAAATCTGCGTGTGTTTATATGTCAGTGTTTTTTTTGGCAAAAAGTGTCCATTCGACAAATCTGAAAATCAGTTTTTTTGTCCTAAAAAGATCAATTTTGACTTTAACGGACTATACCTCTTGACAAAGATGGGTTTAGTGAAACTTTAGAATATTACGTCATTGTGAGGAGCGTATTTGGATTCTATATTCCAAAACACCTTTTTTTCAAAATTTCAATTTTGGACTCATCAAAATTGCTTTGATAATTTTTGATCTTTGAAATACTATCTACCTGAATTTTGAAAATCTGGTCTGAGGAGCACCAAAGGATGAGCGATTCCGTTGGAAATCACAATGAAAGGCAAAGAGATTTTAATCAGTCGGTTTTCATTAGAATGTGACCTTGAATTATTTAAAACGATAATCATATTGCTGTAATACCGTGAAGAGTCCAAAAAACATACATTGAAAACTATTGGAGCATGTAAGGATCCTAATTCCATAAAGTAAAAAGCTCATTTCTCCAGAAGTTTTGTCAACTTTATCATAAATAGTTAAAGAACTTTTTAACAGAACTATGTTGTAAATATAAGATGATAAAAATGCTTGTAAACTGAACTTAAGTGACTTGAGGCTTAAGAATATGTTTGCGAGCGATTTTAGATGAAATATTCCAAAGGCCGCTTGTTTATTCTCCTCAAGCAAAAGTCCAGCTTACTTTTATTTTTGATTGGAATTACGGCATCCTTGATGGCTCTAAAGGGAATAAATCAATATTTTTCTGCTCTGATACGTCTTACTAAAACAAAATTTCTCACTCCTGTGACTTCCAACACAGATGAATCTCATGGGCTGGGTGGTTTTGGTACAGTTAAATATAATGCGTTAAGTGGAATAAGTCTTCCTTATGTGCTCCGATCCAAAATTATTTTGCGTCAAGGGGTGGACAATCACTTCCGTCACAAGTGTACAGAACTTCATTCAAAGAGCACCAAAGGATGAAAAGTTATATCATATGGAATATTTCAATCATACCACTAGTGGAATATGTCCTTCTTTCGGAGCTCCTAACCTCAAAGCGACATAGCTTATGATCAGAATCTGCTTTTGGAATCGGGAAAAAGCATGGAATATCTAATCTTTCGTTAATATGATGGACCTTGGGTTTTATATGGCAACTACTTGCTTTGCCACTCAAATCTTGTCTATAAATTTGTTGAACTAAAGGACACTTTTTGCCAAGTTGAAAAAAAAAACTTGCATATGTACAATTTCATCTCACCTTCTAGCCATCTTATCTCACCTCCCAGGCAACGATTCCTGACGATAACAATCGTAATTGGAGCTTGGCGCCAGCAGGGATTAGGTTGCCTATTGTTTTTAATTTGGCGCGTGCGCAAAACCGACGATTTCATCCCACCCTCCAGCTTTTCATCCCACTTTCCAGCGCTTATATTGGAAATTTCATCCCACCTCAGTGAGATCCCACCTCTCGTGAGTGGGATCTCACCTAACCGGGATGGCTTGTTTCCCGCATAAACGCAAGTTGAAAATTACAAGGGATCGTATAGGAGGGTGGGATCTCACCTCTCAGCTCATACCCTGGCAGGTGGGATGATTTCCCCCATATAACAGGCCCTAAGGGACGGCCTGTCAAAGACTGATCGATCAAAATCATTGTTTTCCTTCTCAAGAATTGTAGAGTCTTCCAAATTCCGACAACGGCCTATTTTTCAATGTGTTCACTAATGGCTGAGGGTAATGTCTTAATAGGTTGATCTTTTTTACCTATTCCCAAGTGTTCCCTACTTCTAATTTGCAGTGGCGAGATGTTTTGCATGTAACAGGCCCGGCAGCCGGAGTACGAATACTGATAAACCACATGGGAGCTAAGGGAAACTGGCAATGTGTTCCTTGAATGAGCAAGTGCTACAAGGCAATTCACTTTCTTTGAATTTCCTCAAGACTCAACTTCTAGTCGTGAGTTTCAAACCCAAATTTAAGAAAAGTACTAAAAAAGTTGTTGATCCTCCGCATTTTCTCATCGGTGACTCTCAAGATGAAAATGTAGACCAGACAACATATCTGGGAGTAATAATCGACAAGAACCTAAACCTGACCGAACATATGAAAAGAGTCCATACTAAAGTTTCTCGTGGAATAGGGTTTCTGAAATATTACCTTTGTTACCTGGAAATACCCCGAGTAACATGTATACAGGAATCATAGGGCCTCATTTTCGATATTGGTGCTCCGTATGGGGGAACTGTGGGGTGACCAGACTGCAGACCCTTCAAAGGCTGCAGAATTGAGCAGCTAGGATTTTTACAAGAAGTAATTTTGAATATCTGCTAAGCCATTAATTCACAATCTAAAATGGCCAACTATAAATGATATCATTAGAAGAGAAACTGCCACAATCATGTACAAATCGCTAAATCGTCTTGCTCCAGAATATCTTTCCACAAGGCTCGTCAAAACTTCTACTCGAAATATAAGGCAACTGCGAAATGCTGATACTGACCTTTGAGGAAAGCAAGCAATGGGCAAAGTGGTGTATATCTTTTTGTGGATCTGAACTATGGAATCAGCTTGACTAAGACCTAAAACAGTCATCCTTCCTTGCCACTTTCAAACGGGGATCAAAAGAACGTTGACTTTTGTATTCAGTTTATTCAATTTTTGTCTTTTATTGTTTGCCACGGCCCCCTTAAAAGCAGTCCTTTAGGACTGACGGGGCTATAATGCTTAGAAAAGTAAAAGTAAATAGATAATGACAAATTATTTTATAAACATTCATAAACAGTTATGTTTTTATATTCTTTTTTCTGTTTATTTTTGATGGTAGTTTAGTTAACATAAATGATAAAATAATAATGCAAAAATGTTCAATACGCCTCCCTGACCACAAAACATCACGAAAGTCTATGCAAATGACAGAAAGAAATGTACATTGGTGACTTCAAGGATAAAATGAATAATCTGAAACTTTTGGACAAAATTGACTATTTATTTGTCTTAAGGTAACTCTGCTTTCCGCTCCAGTGAGCAGCGAGTTGCCGTTTTCCAAAACCACTCTCGTCAGAAAACAGTTAATTTCTCCAATACTATTCGGTCGATCGAAAATCGGTAAAAAGGGCATCGTTCTACATAGTCTTGGCAATCGAAAGATATGCAAATCGCAATGGTTCCGTTAAGGCTGGCTTTGTAAATTATTTTTGAAAACTTTTGTTGATATCCGAAAAGTGGATTTATCTCCAAAACTACTCGAAAAGTTCTCGGTTTTCTTTCGCTATATCGTTAGCTAGATTGTTGATCTACAACTTTACCAAGTCTGATTGAAAAAGCTAGGCTAGATTTCTCGCTATCGAATTTTATATTTCTGTTTACCTTTCGACACTAAAAGGGTAGAAACCTTGGTCAACTGATTAGGATATGAGAAAGTTGAACCCTTTTGTAAAAAGTTTAGTTTCAGATCTCTGTTCTTTGTGGACTCTTAAAGATACTGATATTTTGTGAATGCTCATGAGAGTCTCAAAGGACATGAAACGGACGGCTGTAAAAAATGATAGCATTCAAGAAATGATACTTTCACAAGCGCTCCAATGATGTCTATTGAGACTTGAATAGGGCTTGAATACAGCATTCCCAACAGATCACGTTCATTCTTTTGCCAATGGAAATATTTCAGAGAGTTATTATAAAGCTGCCTTCACCTTGCACAATCTTTTGAAAGCGCTTAAACGCTCGTGCAGAAATCCGCCATGCTAATCCCTTGCAGTGTTCAGATTGCAAAATATTAGTATGGGGATTTCTGTACGAGCGTCTACGCGCTTACAAAAGATTGTGCAATGTGAATGCAGCCAAAGGCTGATTGTTTGAAAGCGTAATTCGTAACATGGTAATTTGTTGACCAAAGTTTTTACCCTTCAGTGTCGAAAGGTAAACAGAAATATAAAATTTGATTGCGACAAATTTAGCCTAGCTTTTTCAATCAGACTTGGCAAAGTTGTAAATTAACAATCTAGCTAAGGATATATCGAAAGAAAATCAAAATTTTTGAGTAGTTTTGGAGATAAATCCAATTTTCTGAAATCAACAAAAAGTTTTGAAAAATAATTTGCAAAGGCAGCCTTAACTGAAACATTGCGATTTGCATATCTTTTGATTGCCTAGTCTATGCAGAACGACGTCCATTTTACCCATTTTCGGTTGACCGAATAGTATTAGAGAAATTAACTGTTTTCTGAGGAGAGTGGTTTTGGAAAACGGCAACTCGCTGCTCACTGGAGCGGAAAGCAGAGTTACCTTCAAGAGCATAGCTTAAAATCACAATCAGGGTTTTCAACATTTAATTTTTACTTTGCTGAATGCACCCTGGAAACTTGATCAAGAGCGTCGCAAGTTATCCTAGTTAAGATGTGATTTAGATTGTTGAAGTCTGAGTACCTTTTGTCTCACTTGATGATGCGCTTCTGATGGCAAAGGCCTGAACTTATTTTGAGAGTATTTCATAGCTGTTCAATCAGTTTTCTACCTTATCATGATAAATAAAAAATGCAACTTGTGGAAATTATTTGAGGAGGGGGAGCTCAACTGGCCCAAATAGCTGCTATGGGCCTGTGCTAGCCTTGCAAAATCCCTTTGAAAAATAATTAGGATGTTTGATCCTTGTTTATCATAACTTGGTTTTAGTATGATTTGGGTATGTTTTAGAGCTTGATTCAAGTAAAGTTTTTGCACTGCTTGCTTCCAGCATGCATCTTTGAACTGGAAGGCCAACTCAATCAAGTTTGGTTGTAGTATGTTCGAGAACGACTTTCACATCTTATTATTGTCAAGCTTGATCAAGCTTTAATCACGCGTGCAACCTGGTCATGCTTGGGCAAGCTTGTTGCAAGCTGAAATTTTTCTTATTGGATGCACAAAAAATTATTGCTGCACTTTTTCTCATGAGTTGTCCACCACTCGTGGGAAAATGAGTCAAAGAGAAGATGTTATCAAAGTGTGGATAACCGATGTTGGTCATTCTTCAAAACAGGAGTTCTTTTTGTACTGCCGGTATTTCCTGCCATCCCTTTGAAATGGAAGATAAAACTTGAATATGGCACCTCCTCTTTCAAACACTTCTTGATTTTGACATTGCTGGAGAGCAGTAGGACTGCTGTGTTTGAAACAATCATCCCTTTTGTCTTTCTTTTGCCATAAATCAGCAACATCTTGTCAGTTTACTCAAATATGGTTTCAATCTATAAGTTGAAGTCCGACCTATGGAACTATGTAGAAAGCGAGAAAATTGAAACTGTATCCCCCCCCCCATGGCAGCCACATGATCGGGGCACAATGTTTTGAGGCACCTGTTATATTGAAGATTGTCATGCAAGAATCCTCAGAAATCATAAATGTTTCTAACCTCTCTTCTCTTATGATTCAAGGACATTAGTTTTCTTCATGTCTTATGAATAGATTAATTGCTGCTCTGTTCTTTCTAGATGTGAAGTGTGAACTTCCTGACAGTTATAGTCCACAATACGTAGAGTCTGCATGGTATTCTTGGTGGGAAAAAGCGGTATGTATATATTATTGACAGCTTTCCATTTTCTTCAGCAGTTCATGACTAATGATAGACCATTTATGTGGTCTGTATTGTGTTCCAAATTTTTTTATTCTTTTTGTTGTCTGCAGGATTGTGGAAAATCCTATATCATAAAGTAATAGTTAGGTGTTGGGAGCAAAATGAGCTCAACATGGTGTCCAAAATTGTTCGACGTCTGATTAAATGCTAAGAAATGACAATATGATATGGTATGATAACCCTGACCCTGAAAGTTTTAAATTGATTTAGACACCAGAATCTTGGAAATCCGGAAATTATTTACTGCTTTGCAGGGTTTTGAAGCCTAAATTTGTGCGCAAGCTGAAGCCAGAGGCATCTCGATAGAATTTGTAGTGCAAGTAGAATGGTGCCATCGTCTTTCTCGTTTCTCGTTTACTCAAGAGCAAATTTGATGGGATTTGGAAAGGGCTATCGATTATCCAGCTTTTTCTAACATTATTTTGAAGCTCTGGGTGCCTTGTGGAATTCTATTGAGCAAAGGTTGAAAGGGAATCAATGTCTCCTTGATGATGTTTTCATTTCATTTTTTTTCGATGCTTTGCAGTTCTTTATTGGACACAAGAAAACCTTGAAGTTAAATTTGAACTGTCTCTGATTTTCACGGAAATTTAGCAAATTTGGAGCAATTTTTGGCAGAAAACAATGATATGAGGATCATTTTGGCCTGATAACGAGACCCAAGTTTTAAAGAACAGGTGGTCTGTTAAACACCGGCACAAACTCTTTCAAACCTTGTTCTCGTCCTAAGTTCCAATATTGCTCAGAATCCAAGGATTCGATGGAAATTTGTGCTAATTATTTGTAGATTTTTTTGTAAACAGGCCAATTATCTAAGTTGTTTTTTCCAATTTTTACTGAAACATTGCAGTGTGAATACCACTTGATTACTCTGTTGCACCTTGAATAGAAATCTGATCTCAACAGACCGTTTGATTGCATGATTGGTGTTTGAAAAGGAGACCCTTGTTGGGTCAGAGATTAGATTTCTATTCAAGGTGGAACAAAAGTAATTAGGTCATATTCAAGCTGTAATATTCCTTTTTCAGAAGAAATTCAAAGAGCTACAAAGATACAACAGTGAAATTATTCGCATAAATTTTTATCAAAAGCTTGAACAAGCTTTGTGGCGGTGTTTAACAGACCACTAGTTCTTTGAACTTGGGTCTGGTTATCAGGCTAAATCATTTTCAGATAATTTTTTTTATAGAAATATGCATGCATTAGATATTTTTCCTGGATTACAAATACAAGGATGAAATTGTTGTAAGCTAAAAGAAGCTTTTTGAAAGCAATTCATGTTAAAAAATCATGTTCATGTTGTGCAGTTCAGAGAAGTACTTCTGCTACCAATTGCTGTAATACTTTGGCTGACAATAACGATAGACCATTAGACACTTAGAAAAGGGTCTAGGAAGAGGAATATTTTCCTGGAAAACGGCAGGCACATTTTGATAATTGGCTACCACACAGCTTCCACGAGTGATAAATTGAACTCTTCGAATCTATGTTATTGGCTTCAAATCAATGTAAAAAAAAAACAAGAAATCCAACAGCTTCTTGCGTTTGGTGGGAAGTATTCGTCATTCTTTCTGTTTTTCATCGAACCAAGATGAAAAAAGTTTTGCAACGAAATCATGGAAGTATGGTTGTGTTTAGCTTTGATAAGCGTAGACTAAGACATGAATTCAGTATCGCAACGAATCTTGCTTGGCTGAAAACTTTTGATATGGCTACACATTTGCTGTTTAAGATTTGGTTATGATAGACATATCTACGTAGGATGCTACGCATCAAATTAACAGATAAAGTAAGAAATGAAGAAATATATAAAAGATCACATCAGACACCCATCACAACCGAAATAAAGAAACGGCGATTAAACTGGCTTGGGCACATGCTGAGGTTGCCAGAAAGAACACCAGCAAAACTAGCTTTCAGAGAATATTTGAAAAAAGCGAAGGGTAATCGAGGAAGACCAAAAACAGACATGGATCAGAAAAATGAATAAAGACCTGAAACCAATAAATAAACAGTGGATGAACTAACTGAAAACGATTATGAGCGAAAGGAATGGAAGAAAACAGTGGTAAGGCTAATGTCTTGAATAAGACGAGAGGCCCTTTACATGAGCATAGTCAGACCGGCCTGAGTTTCAGATCGGCACGAGTTTCATTTCGGTGTCTGGTCAAAGCCCTTAGAGTGTTTACATGAGAACAGGCGAAATGAAACTCGTGCCGGTCTGGGTTCGTTTCGGTCTTTCAGACCAATCTGAAAAGTCAGGTGGACCTGAAATTCTCATGTAAACAGAATTTTTTTCAGATCGGGGCGAAATGAAAGTTGTGAATGCAATTGCGGAAGTGATATTGCACCACTGGGAGCCAGTCTTATTGTTTGGCCGTTTGTTTGTTTTTCTCCTGTGGTGTGTAGTTACTAAAACTTAAACCACAGTAATTTACTGTGCTAAAACTAAGAAACTAACTAAACTAAGCATAAAAATCTGAGGCAGATCAGCCTCCTGTTTTAAATTCAGGTTCTGAAGGAGTATTTGAACCATGAAACCGAAGTAGATCTGTGATGCAGTACAAACATACAGTTTATCATCTTTGATTATCCATTTTAATGGCATCTTATGTTGTTGATAACGTGGTGCCTCGATGAAAATAGGCCTATATCCAAAATACGAGCAAAGAAAACCACGGTCACATTTGCCTCAGTCGCATTAAACGCATGCGTAATGTGACGCTAGTATAATTTCAGACCGGTTTGAAACTCCATGTAAACGCAATGCAAAATAGCAGACATAGCAAAATTTCAAGCCGATCTGAAAGTCAGACCGGTCTGAGTTTGCTCATGTAAAGGGCCCCTAAGACGGAAAAGCCAGGAAGAAGAAGAAGAAGAAGAAGAAGAAAGATACTGTCTTGAAAAGAAGTGCATGATACTGTCAGAGGAAGGATTCTGGACAGCATTTCGTTTTTGCGTTGAACTTTAGAGTTTCCTTTGTGCATAAACTGCTTGCCATAACATTTTCCGGTAAATATGACAGAGAACTCATCGATGATGGCCTTAGTGTCATAGGTGGCTTGCTGTTTAGCAATATCTTCTTGTCAAGCAGAACAATTTAAACAGTAAACGGTCGTAGATCTTTGTTTAGAAATGAATTGTAACTTGAAAAATTCAAGAAAGAAGATCTTACTTACTTGCAATCGCAGTTTCTTCTACAGAAGGCTAGGATTCGTAAATGGACTTTAATGAGAATGTTTTGTTTGGTAAAATCACTCATCTTTCCGACCCAAAAATTAAAAAAATTCCTGTAAGGGGTTTGTATGGAATCGACCATTCCAGACTCCATTCTGGTCCATGATCTATTTGCATTGAGATTCAAATTCAATACAATTGATAGTTTGAGAATCACAATTTTAATCTCAGTAGCAAGTAAATCATGGACCATAATGGATTTTTGAAATTCTCCTTCGCATAAATGCCCCATGCAGACATTTTTCTAATTTTTTTGGGTGTTAAAGATGAGTGATTTTACCAAATAAAATATTTTCATCAAAGTTACTCTCTGACGGATAGCTTAACATTTCAGTTTGAATATCGGCCGCATGCTTATTATTCCACAGCCCGCACGACGGGTAAGCTTTTTTGACTCACCGGGCATGTTTCACGATACGAGGTCGTATCCGTTCCAAAATGCACAACTCAAAACGAAATAATTATCTCCATTATTTCGCTATGAAACTTTATCTTATCCAACTTTTCAACTGGCCTCGATTTTTGTGCTAAACAGAAAGAATGACAAATACTTGCCCGCCAAACGCAAAGATCGGTTGGATTCGAGGTTGGGTTTAGGATAGAGTCTCCCTTCTGTTTCGAGGCTTATGAATCTTAGGACAGCTTTTCAGGTACATTTTGTGCAATTGATTTCCTTGGTTTTCAACTTGAAGTTGAAGCCAATAGCTTGGTAGAGTTCAGTTTATCGTTTGTAAAAGCCGTGTAGCAGCCACTTATCAGAAATGTGTCCACCATTTACCAGAAAATATCGCTCTTCCCAGACCCTTCTCCTAAATGGCAAAATGGTCTGTTACTGGAGGCGAATTCCAAAGCATTTCTTACTAGAAATATTGTATTTTGTATGCCCGATGTCAACGGCCTTGATCTATCTTGTCAGTTGAGAAAGAAAACATCCAGTCTTTGTATGAACATATTTCCTTATACATAAAGGTGCAGTAGAGAATTTTGCTTAACTTTGCCAGTTTCAACTATGAATTAATTTCGTTACCAATGAATTGCCCTAGTTGTGCACAATAATTGAATTACTGTCCTAATCCTTTTTAGTACGTTCCGATATAGACAAGAGTTAAACCTCGATTTTGGGAGGTTATTTGCGAAAATGGCAATTGAGGGGTCTCTGGATTCAACATTCACTCGAACTTGATCATTAAATGCTAGTAACTCAATGAATTTTGCATATTTGCAATAATCTGATGTAGAAAAGTTGTTTTAAGATCTCAGGTACATTTTAAATGGAACCCATTCATCTTATGATTATTTTAAACGTTCGTTCAGGCGTTGGAAAATCGTTATGGGACACTCAAAATTGCACTCAAAATATAAAATCGCAGTGAATGTTGCTGGCATCTTGGTCATCTAGGGCCCCTTGAACTTTTAGCTATCATAAGAATGGCCTTCTTATAGACACGTCTCTCCTAGATACTGATGGGGTGTTTATTTTTGATTTCATAAACTCTGTCCTTTCTGAACCTTTTGTCTTTTCTTCGAAATGGTTTATACCTTCTTTGAAAATTTGAAAGCTGACCCCGTTTCTCTTCAGGGATACTTCAAGCCGGAGCATCAGGTAAGTATGGTGATAGATTAGTTTATTTGCATTAAAGTTCTATTTATGAGTCAATGCAACAAAACCTAGAGAGATTCCAAATATATCTGCAGCCAGAAAAACCCTCGCAGTAACATGGCAGATATTAATGGATTAAGTTTAAGGTTAGGGCTCTTCTTGTGCTCTATATCAAAATAAAGTAATTTCAAAATTAAGCAATATCAAAATAAAGTAATTTTTCAAAGAAAGGGTTGTGGCATTCCATTAAAATTTTCACTGCAGTTTTTCAAAGGTGGGAAGTGTTCTTATGAATAGACAATGCTACTAATCCTTTAAAAGATAAAGAACCTTTTCTTTGAAACTTTCTTTATTTTGACATTACTGGAGAGCAAGAGAAGTGCTGTTTTCGAAGCAACCACCAATTTTGCCTTGCTCTGCCATAAATCAGCAACCACGTCCTAGATCGACTCGAAATAGTTTTAAAAATCTAAGTTGAAGCTTGACCTTTGCAACTGTATAAAACGGAGATAGTTGAATTCATAGCTCCTCCACAATGGGTACACAAACTGGGCACAATTTTTTCGGAACATGCTGTATATGAGTTAAAAAATGTTCGAATATTTGAAAGCCTTCAGCTATCCAGCCATGCGCAAGATTCCTGTAAACTGATAATGCCTTTGTAGCGAACCTTTAAACTTAGAACAATTAGTTTGTCCAAGTTGGTTATATCTTTCTCTACTTACACTATTGATAGAAATTCTCCTTCTCAAATCCTTTCGAAACAAGCCTAAAGTCCTTCGTAAACTTTATTAGCAACCCAAACACGTGATAAATAAGGAAAGTCTGATTGACGTCACAAGTGTATACATTTTTAGTAGTCTCACTATTTAACGGATCTCCCAAGAAGTACTCCTGTTTAAACATAGCAAAACTTGGATTGTAAGGCCGATTTTTAAATTGTCTTTAGTGGCAAGTAGATCAAAGGCTAATTTATCATCCCAGGTATAGCTGATCTTGTGATCTTGTGTTTTTAAAATTAGCAAATTTAGCCCTTTTTATGGTTGCCTGTTCGTGACGCATACTGCAAGAAGCATTGACGATTACCAGATTAATGTATTTTGGTATATCAAGCTTCTTGTCTGGTGATAAGTGTCGGCACGAAGCTCGAACTATCATTGTAGACTTGCAGGATAGCTAAGAATCTCAAATCAATGGCTTCCGAGAGAGCTATCAAATGTTGCCATTTGATCCTGTCAATTTATAGTCTTTAAATAGAAGAAGGAAAAAGTTCTACATCTTTTAATATATCTTGATAATTGGCAAAGGAGGTCAATCATGAAAATTGTTGATTGGTATCATGATAAAATTTAGTGATTTTTTAAACGGGATTACTTTTTTATGAAACCCGGTACCTAATGAATGTTTTAGGGTTAAGATAGCAAAAGAGAGTTTGATCATGGTTGCTGTGAGCAAAATTGCTGGGAAATTACTTGGAAAATACTAGGAAATCAAAAGAGTTTAAGGTCCGTTTTTAATGATTCTGAGATAAAGCAAATTTTTAAGTTGCTTATAGTTTGAGATCGATATAACTAATTTTGATAAGGTAAATTTGCTCATCTATTAGAGAAGAAAGTTTGACTTAAATCTGAAGTAGAAAAACGATTACTGACACAGATTGACGCTAATTTTGAAATTTGCGTTAGTTTAATGCACTGTTTGTTTCCTACCACGTGGTAAATATTTATCTAAATTGTTAACGTGAAAAGAGTTATTTCATTTCAATAGCTTAGACGACGAAATGATTTCAAATCTAGTGCAGACGTTTAAAGTTGAAAGTTTCAACTGGGTGACCAATTTGTTTTGAAATATTGCCTTCCAGGCATGAAATGTTCTTGCAGAATGTGACGGAATTTAGTAGATCTTTTGAATTTTTTTTAAATTTTCAGGCAGGACAAGAGCTGAAGCCAAATTCAAAAGGACAATTTGTTATTTGCATTCCTCCTCCAAATGTCACTGGTAATCTTCATTTAGGACATGCATTGATGTTGGCCATTGAAGATGCTATTACAAGATGGTAAACACAACAATAACAATTATATAAATAAGGTCCAAATGTTTAAATGTTGGCTATATCTGTATGCTTAAATCATCGACAATCAATGTTCATGATCTTATTAAGCAGGAAATTGCGTGTGAAAATAGTGCTACTGAGTGTTCTGTTACAGTCAAACTAACACAACAGTAATTTTGGAAAGTCCTTTGCAGTCAAGGCTTCCTTTATTCAATGTGAAAATTGGAGAAAGCTAATTGCTAAATACAGTACTTACAAACTGCTTAAATACGATTCAGTACCATACCCCGGTGAGAAGAAGACCATGACTACCCTAGGACCATCACATAAAGAACATGCAATTAAATTAGAAGTACATAGCTGATAATCAGCTATAAAAAGCTACACATGAAGGATAGGTACTTATAAATGCATGTCAGTGGACGTAGTGGCTGTGTGGCTATGTAGTGAAGACTCTTTTGTGATCTGAAAACTGCTATAAGAGAGTACTACAAGAACAATGTCCAATGGGACCTCTCCTATATGAGAATGTAGAAATGATTAATGCTGTGGTTAATGAGCCATGTTGATGAGTTGAATGAGTTGGCCATACATTGCACTTTAACCAAATTTTCTTCTGAAGAAGAGAATATCGCCGTAATTCGTGAATTGGAGTTATTATTTTGATAAGTAACTGGTCATTAACGCTTGCTGGGGAGAGATACAGACTTCTCAAATATTTGATGGAATTCTGGTTCTCTGTTTTGTATTTAACTGGAAATATTGCCCTCCCATCCAACATTTCAGGGAAATTAGGTGGAAAATGCAGTTGAATTATGAAACGGAGAATGTGGCAAACAATGGCAATCATTGTATAGATCTTGATATTCACATTATTGACATTAAAATATGTGATAAGGCTAGATAACATAAAAGGTTAAAACAATCCAAGTAAAATACAGAATCACTCCGATCCCAGTGGCTAGATGTATGGTGAAAGTTTCGTAATACTGTCATGGTGTCAGTTGCATGAAGATTTACTGTGTCACATATCAGAACACAGCACAGGGTAAACAGAGTTAAGCAAGCCACTGCATTTGGTTGTGTCAGATATGAAAAACAGGTTTTTTCTTAGCAAACGGAAGAACTCTGTTTTAATCGATGACGGATTCGTTTTGTAGAAACTATCTTTAGGATGTGCTTGATCCGTCGTCTCTCTTCTCTTTGAGTACGTAGGACTTTTGAACTCCCTCCCATATGTCTTCCACCCCTTTCGTAGGAAGTTTTTTATGACCGGTGCATAAGGATGCAAATTATTTTCATCATCAGGCACCGAATGCACGGGAAGACAACACTATGGAATCCAGGCTGTGACCACGCAGGAATAGCCACGCAGGTAAGAAAACAAACAATCCCTTCTCTTGCATCTTGCAAGTCTGTTGCCTATTGCTCTAAAGGAAATTTTTTATTTGCCTAGAACACAAGTAGGAAATTTTTTATTTGCTTTGAACACAAGTTCTGGCAGGACCTCAACGTTCATTTGGTACCCTTTTTGGCAAGGACCATATGCTTGATTCTTTCGTCCCAAGTTTGTCCTGTGTTGATGGTATGCAGTCATTTATGTCCTTATCGCACTGTTTTCGATCTGCTTTTGTTGCTAGCAGCCAGTTTGACAGTGAAGAGATTAAAGTTATATAGGAATGAATAGTTAAAGTCAGCTTCTTGATCATCCAGTCATCCAGTTCGATGCAAACCAATATTTGCCTCTTTAGCAATGCGAGGAGTATACAGTAGAATTCACTAAAGCATATCTTTTGAACTATGTTGGTAGATTGAAATAACGATAAGAGACTCAACATCGCCATCAAGAGCATTCCTTTTGTGAATTAGTGAATTATTTGCTTATCTTGTAGGTTGTAGTGGAACGAAAATTGAAACGGGAGCAAGGTATTTCTAGGCATGATATCGGAAGAGAGAAGTTTGTGGATGAAGTTTGGAAATGGAAGAATGAGTGAGTCTTGTCCTAGAAGCTTTTAGTTGCAGTTATCGATTTGAACGGCCTTAGTCATGGCTGAAGTTACTTCTTTGTCAAATTGATCTTATTTGGTTTTGTTGAATCGTTACCACTATCTCCAAAAAATTACCATTTTGATATTTGATACTGCAGAGAGATCCAATGGGGCAATAGTCTAATACACCAAGAAGAGAGAGGAAGACTCTACTGTAGAGGGATTAGATCGAGTTTATTGTTTATTTCCAATGCGTTTAAGCTTTGACAGTTATATCTGTGTGGAGAGAGAGCGGCTGGGGAAATGTTTTGAAGTGTAGCGGTACTGATGAAGAACAAGGGAGTTTGAAACGATGTTTGTCCCTCCAATGAGCAGCCAGAAAGAAGTAGAACTCAGGAAAGGCCTGGCACATCGTGATCGTCTGCCGGGATAGGTCATGCATTTACAACCAAATTGGGCGCTGAAGCGTGATCGTCTGAAGGGATAGGTCATGATCGTCTGAGGGGATAGGCCATGCATTTACAACCAAATTAGATGCTGAATCGTGATCGCCTGAAGGGATAGGCCATGCATTTACAACCAAATTAGATGCTGAATCTTGATCGCTTGAAGGGATAGGTCTTGCATTTACAACCAAATTATAAAATGAATCGTGATCTTCAAAGGGGATAGGCCATGCATTTACAACCAAATTAGATGCTGAATCGTGATCGCCTGAAGGGATAGGCCATGCATTTACAACCAAATTAGATGCTGAATCTTGATCGCTTGAAGGGATAGGTCTTGCATTTACAACCAAATTATAAAATGAATCGTGATCTTCAAAGGGGATAGGTCATGCAATTACAACCAAATTAGATGCTGAATATTGATCGTCTGAGGGGATAGGCCATGCATTTACAACCAAATTAGATGCTGAATATTGATCGTTTGAGGGGATAGGTCTTGCATTTACAACCAAATTATAAAGTGAATCGTGATCTTCAAAGGGGATAGGTCATGCAATTACAACCAAATTAGATGCTGAATCTTGATCGTCTGAGGGGATAGGCCATGCATTTACAACCAAATTAGATGCTGAATCTTGATCGTCTGAAGGGATAGGTCTTGCATTTACAACCAAATTATAAAGTGAATCGTGATCTTCAAAGGGGATAGGTCATGCAATTACAACCAAATTAGATGCTGAATCTTGATCGTCTGAGGGGATAGGCCATGCATTTACAACCAAATTAGATGCTGAATCTTGATCGCTTGAAGGGATAGGTCTTGCATTTACAACCAAATTAGATGCTGAATCTTGATCGTCTGAAGGGATAGGTCTTGCATTTACAACCAAATTATAAAGTGAATCGTGATCTTCAAAGGGGATAGGTCATGCATTTACAACCAAATTAGATGCTGAATCTTGATCGTCTGAGGGGATAGGCCATGCATTTACAACCAAATTAGATGCTGAATCTTGATCGTCTGAAGGGATAGGTCATGCATTTACAGCCAAATTAGATGCTGAATATTGATCGTTTGAGGGGATAGGCCATGCATTTACAACCAAATTAGATGCTGAATATTGATCGTTTGAGGGGATAGGCCATGCATTTACAACCAAATTAGATGCTGAATCTTGATCGTCTGAGGGGATAGGCCATGCATTTACAACCAAATTAGATGCTGAATATTGATCGTTTGAGGGGATAGGCCATGCATTTACAACCAAATTAGATGCTGAATATTTATCGCCTGAAGGGATAGGTCATGCATTTACAACCAAATCAGATGCTGAATCTTGATCGTCTGAAGGGATAGGTCATGCATTTACAACCAAATCAGATGCTGAATCTTGATCGTCTGAAGGGATAGGTCATGCATTTACAACCAAATTATAAAGTGAATCGTGATCTTCAAAGGGGATAGGTCATGCAATTACAACCAAATTAGATGCTGAATATTGATCGTCTGAAGGGATAGGTCATACATTTACTACCAAATTAGATGCTGAATATTGATCGTCTGAAGGGATAGGTCATGCATTTACAACCAAATTAGATGCTGAATCTTGATCGTCTGAAGGGATAGGTCATACATTTACTACCAAATTATAAGGTGAATCGTGATCTTCAAAAGGGATAGGTCATGCATTTGCAACAAAATTAGAGGCTGAATGTAGCCAAATCAATTGATAATTCAATCATTTTCCAAATTTTAATAGCCTCTTTTGTGGTGGGCAATGTTGTAATAACATTGGGTAATTGTTTGCCTCCTAAAATCTTCAAAGTAAAGTGTTTTTATTGTAATCTGTATAAGTAACTGAACACTAAGTGAATCTAGTATGAAAATAGCTATTTCTGTTTCATTTTCATTTTAAATTCTTGATTTAGAGCAAAGCTGTTTACAACGTGTCCTGAAATAAAACAAATATCCGATACTAGTTATTGGCGTACGCGAAAATCTTTGAAAGGAACTAATTCTTCCCATTTGTCATGAAAGAAAATAACAATTTTCAATTTGTTTTGAGTGAGCTTGTCAGGATTTCTAGCTACTGAAAGATAATTTAGGCCCATTGTGCATGCTGCATCCAGGCATGGGGCCCCTAGTTTAACGTCCCTTCCGAAGGACGACTCGGTGAGTTGTGAGACGTCAGGCCTCCGATGTCACCCACCCTGAGTTTGACCTCACTTGACCGAGCTTAACTTCAGTCACCTGACGCAGACAGTATAAGCCACTCGGCCACTCACCCTGCAACGGTGTGTTACTAGACTGATTGCATATTTGTATTATCGTCATGGTAGACTGAAGGACACTCAATCTACGTCTTAAGCTTCCAGAAACGGACATGGCCCAGTTACCTGTAGCTTTTCCTCAAAACCACCCACCCTAAAATGCCGAAAAATGCTATCTTCCTGGAGTACTATACTGTAAAACAAGCTATCAGAACTTAGATAGATGTTTCTTCGAGCTATTTCATCAAAAAACTCCTACCTAAAATTGATATTTTGCTTGTTTGGGGACGCAAAAGATCTCTGATTAAAGAAAAATAAAACTGTTTTGGACAGACTGTTATTGGAGATACTAAAACTGTTTGTTGAGTCCTGAAGGACACGGTGTTCCTAGTTCAAAATTATCCGTTTCTCCAATTTATCCGTTTTGTTCTTTTGCTTTCCGTTAATTTATATAGGAGGCCGAGAATTGACATGTCATCATTGGAATGGTTTGGTCGATTAAATTATGTGAAATACTGCTGTTTGGATCATTCTGGTGTTGTTCTATTAACTGTGCCTTCGTTCCTGATATCGGTTGCTACTCTGCCTTGATGTCCCCCAATATAAAGAATGTTCTTTAACTCACCCATTACAATGCGTGAGCTATGAATTTATAAGATGTTGCTTTAGATAGATTGAGACTTGTAGGTTGATATATTCTTGGTGTATAATGGATGTGTACGCGCGTGATCAAAATATTGTCAAGGATGCTCCCCCACATTTCCATTTCCATTCCGTTTGCTCGCTTTATTCAAAATCTACTTGAATAAATTGCCCTCTCACTGAAAGTTTTCTGTGTTTGGCCATGTTCTGAAGTTATGTTACAGTACGTGTTACCATAATACTCATTTCACGATTTTAAAACTATCACAACTAAGTGTGAAATCATTGTCCATTTCAAATAGCGTAGTTACAGTCAAGCAATCTATTGATTTAGATTTCCATGATATGGCTCTTAAAATGTTGGAACTGGTTCTGTTTTCCTCCCTGTATCATCATCAACTCTTAGTACAAAAAGTACAATGCAGTCGTAAGAATCTATTTACTTTTCAGGAAAGGAGATAAAATCTATGACCAATTTAGACGCATGGGAGTATCTGTTGACTGGGACAGAGCTTGCTTCACAATGGACGAGGTAATGTTACTATATGAGCTGTATGCGCAGCTATTACTCGTGAGCATAGAAGTCGAATCTTTGCAAAGCGTTTGAATCAGTCATTTGAAATGTTATAGCTCCGTTCTTTCAACTGCATCGATGGACGGGAACTGCATGTAATTTGTAGTAATCCCAGAGAAATTATACTTTGATATCTTGTTTTTTTTGTATCTCCCACAGGATGTACGTACGAAGTTATCTGAAACTCTGGCGAACATTAAAAATGCCATCAGTTCTAAAGTGATTAGGGAAATTAGTATGACCAATGCATGAAAAAAACAATTTTTGAAGATCTTTTACAAGTTAGCAATTTGAAGACGTCAGAATTTTTTAAAACAGCAGAAAAATTTTAAGAATATTGCAATTCTGAAAATAGTGACGATATCGAAACTCTCTTTCAAAGATTATGGGAAATTACCTAAATTTTTCTCGAAGGAATTCATTTGCAAAATTGGTCAATGACAGTTTACATGACTAACTTCGATTTTTTGCAAATATTTGACTTCTATACTTTACATGTGTGATGGCGGTAATACATGCATGACATAAAAGATCAGGATCTTTGTCAGGCTTCGTGAACAATCATCAACTCAACGTCTAATTGATCAATGTTACTGTTTCTTGCAACTAAAGCACAACCAAAAACTACGTGGAGTAAAACTGTTTTGGCCTTAGAACTATGATTGCTTTCCAAAATAATGCAAACTACGTGTCTCTCGAAAGAGTTCAAGAAGCGGAACGTAATTTGTGAAAGCATTGCAATATGTTGGCTACTTAAGAGGAGTGACGCTCCTTGTGTACTTCTGGAACTTTTTTGCTTCTCACATTTTTCCAGCCTGCTTTACATCATTCGAAAGTCCAGGTCTTTGCAAACAGTAACATGAAGTTAAATTTTGTATAGTGTGATCGATGTGACTTCGCCTGTCATAGAATCCATCATGGTCAATTTTTTGCCCCTATGGTTTTGTAATGAGATGTGACAGAATTTACCTCGACAAGGGAGAATTCCGGAGCTCATCCTTTCAGAAGAAATGACTCTTTTAATATTCTGATTGCAGATCCCTGATTAGATGACTTCACAGCTCTGTAAGATACCAGATTTTTTTAAATTTGATAAACAAACACTCTTCAAGTAATTTCCAAGGACTGAGGCCCCCGCAGCAATTTTAATAACGCTTACTGGATTCAAGTCTGCTCTCAAGTTTGTTTAAAATGATACGTTTTTTGCATTATCTTGCAATGTAATGGTAATTCTATTGACACAAGCAATTTTACTCTACATAGTCTTTAGTTATACTTCAGGTTTTCAATATCTTTGATTTAGATTAAGTTTTGCGATCAGTTGTTTTTCCAGGTCGCCATAGATTCGTTGTATTTGATTTGTATGTGTTATGCTGGCATTAGTTTGTGTCAGTAGCTTAATTGACTATATCAGACTCTCTTATTTACAGAAACTATCAAGGGCAGTGAAGGAGACGTTTGTGAGGCTACACGAAGAAGGTCTTATTTACCGTGCCAACAGACTTGTCAATTGGTCATGTGCTCTCAACTCTGCTATATCTGATATCGAAGTAAGTAGTTTTGCTTTACCTGCCAGCGTAAGGTATGTTTTTTAGGAACAATGAGAGGCGACCCTTGTCAAAGCAGTGCCCATAGTCATCTTGCTCTTATTCATCTTGAAACTTTCGTAGGTTAACTTGAGCTTTATCTTTGTCTTACTCCTCCTCCTTCTTCTTCTTCTTCTTCTTCTTCTTCTTCTTCTTATTCTACTTCTTCTTCTTCTTCTTCTTCCTCTTCTTCTTCTTCTTCTACTTGGTCTTGTTCTTCTCTTGGAAGTCAACTTATTGGTTTGATGATTAACAATTTTGTTACAGTTGTCCTACGTTACAGCTGGAAAGGGACCTATTTTCACTAAGAACGTTCATTTTATGTTGGACTTGGTGCCTTTCACGTTATGTGTCATCAATATCTTGTATTCAGAAAGGTTTTCGGAGGTTTTGTTATCTTGGGCGTTAGTTTTTTTGACCAAACCGTTGTCTCCTTACATATCAGTCGAGGGAATATCTACGACACCGATTTGGCTCGTTTGTGTCAAGTGTTAGATTTAGCATTTCAGATGATACGTTTTATTGTTTTAGGTGGACAAGACAGAAGTCAACGGGAGGACGTTACTCAATGTTCCTGGATACGAAAAGAAAGTTGAATTTGGCGTTCTCATACATTTTGCTTACCCAATTGAGGATTCAGGTATTTTTCAAATTATTTGACGTATGTATCCAGGCGAGATGTCATCCGAATGGACAAATTTTACATTTGAAAATGAGAACTAAATTAACTGAAGTCGCTACAAAATCGCATTGCATTGGGACTGCAAAGATTTTGTTTGTTTGTCGGAACAAATATTTTTCGAATCTGGGAAGCTGATGAAGTCAATTGAACAATTGTTGTGGATATGTAGGGGAGTACCATAAATCAATGTTGACTTCAAGGGTGCAAGGAGCAACGTACAGGTTTTGGAATCTGTTCAGTTGCTCAAAAAGTTATCGACTCATAGCTTTTTTTTCAAAATTTATTTGAGGTAAACTTGTGCTTTGTTTTAAAAAAAGATCACCTTGTTCATGAAATGATCTTGATATGCAGATGTGGTTGACAATTTTTAGATGTCTCTTCTCCTCCAAGTATCTGCGTTATATGAGTGGTTTTAAGTTTAGTTTGTACCAGTGTTGTCTTAGCGTAGTTTGTACCAATGGCTTTTTAGTTAATTCTGTACCATTAGTTTTTAAAATCAAGTTGATGAAGGTTGTGAGAAACTTACCTCGCCAGCTTTTGAAATTGATGTGAAATTGATTCGAAATATGATGGTGTCGTGTTTTCAATACTTTTGAGTCACTTTACTGTCAATATGAATCGTTTCCGCGAAGAAACGTGAAACTACCTGACATTGACAAGAGACAATGCTAAGTTTGAATTTTTTCATACAGTATGGTACTGGAGAGGGTCTTTCAGGATAAGATGAGGATGCCTTGGCTTTTGAGTACCTTGTCTCCGCGCCTAGTCTTCGTCTCATAGTCTTCAATATTTTTGCAGTTTTTCAAAAAGATTTTGTTGGCTGATCTGACTCAGACCTGAGCCATGAGAAAATATTAAACATCATATTCGTGATTGTCCAATTTCCTTACCTTTTTGTCTTCTATAGATGAGAAAATCATAGTCGCAACTACACGTATAGAGACAATGCTTGGTGACACTGGTATTGCTGTTCATCCAAACGACGCTAGATACAAGGTACTAATTTCCTGTTTTTGCGTGTCCTTGCCGTTAAACAATCTTGACGTTTGATTGACTATTGGGGAATGACGATATAATGATGGGACTTGCATGAACCCAGATCCAAACTGGCATTTCTTTAAAAATGATCCAGAACAGTTTGCCAACAAAATAAGAAATTGCCAACATCCAATGGATCTCATATAAAAGTTGGGTTTGTTTCTTGCTAAAATTTGTTCTTGATCGGGTAGAGGGTGATCCATGTAACCGTGGCCTGAGTTTTATATTAACTGAAAACAGGGATTTAGTGTTCTAATGTAGTATTCAAGCAGACAAAAGACACGATGAAGAAAAATTGTTAGATAAAGGATCAACTAACAATTGAATTTTTATCATTTAATTCAAATTTTAATTCATTTCATTTAGAAGTTGATTTATTCTACAATTTTTTTGGCCTTGATATCATACCAGAAAGGTCTTTTGTTTGGATTTGTTGGAAATCAAAGATTAGCTCCCCTTCTACACATGTAATTAGATATACCTTTTTCTTTAATTGTTATTTTTTTACCTTTTTTCCAATATGGCCAAATTTTACATGCATGCATATTTATATTGAGCTCTTAGGAGAGAACAAAAGTCCTCGCGTATTGCTTTGTGTCAGGTGTTTTCACGTTCCCCCCAGCTAATCTGCTTCCATCTCTGTTGATTCACAGTAAACTAATTTAACAAACTACTATCTTGCAAATCCGCTGAGACGTCACGGATACTGATTTACGAGTTTTGAAGTTCACGTTTTCGGGAAAGCTGAAGCTAAAGGCTAATCTGTCGCATTTAAAATGAAATAAGCCTTTGCTATTCTCTTTTTTACTTCTTATGTATTTTTAAGCAATCAAAATTTAGAAATTGGAACGAGCTTTTGCGCTTGGATGCACTGAGGAATTCTTTTGAGTAAAATTTTACATTTGCTCAGCCTCTTATCGATTGAATTTTGATTTAATGATGTATATCAAAATTTGTTCTTCAACGAATTTTGAATTTGATTATAGCAATTAGCTTACTTTGAAGTTCAGCTAGGCTCATTTCATTTAAGTTTGATCTTAAAAAACAGGTAGCTCGGTGAGTATCTGTGGGTTTGCAAACTCTCTTTGTCTGAAACCAATTTGTAGTTTTAGCGACAGGGAAATCTTACCAATGGGCCCGATCATTCATTTCGTTGTTATTTTCAAATATTTAGTCAAACATCGAACAATTATTTAAGACACCATGTGCAGAAAGACTATGATTTCCTTGGATAATCTCGAAATTCCTTGTTCATCCTACGTCGCCCTGTTGTCATTGTTAGTAATACCGTTGATTTTCCAATTACTATTTCTTGAAATAAGATTTTTGTGTCACGAGGCTTTTTGTAATGTGATGAGAACCTTTCCGTAGCACCTGGAAGGAAAGTTTGCTATTCATCCGTTCTGCAACAGGAAATTGAAGATAGTGTTTGATGATGCAGTTGATCCTGAATTTGGTACAGGTATGTACAGAAGATTTAAGGAGAGAAACTTCGTATTTTATTACTGTCTAAAAATATCTCTTCAAACGGACCATTTTCAACCAGCAAATATATTTGCAAATAAACTATACATAATATGCATGTTGACGTCATAATCACGTTCGAGAATTTTGAGTGGCAAATTGAGTTCATAATGGCAGATGCGAGTAGCGAAGCATCGGGCACGCCTACTTCTTGCACCAAGATCACATACTTGGAGCATAAAATTTTTTGCGAAAAATTAGTCGAGATGAAAGCTGATACCTCACAGTGCCTCATTCTATGTTGTTTTTACACTTTTGTTCCCCAAAAGAAGCGTGGCCAACAACATGAAATGAAATATGTTGCATAAGGATTTTCCAGACCTTTGAAATTCCCGCCACCGAACCTGATAAATCTTGAAAGTGCGCGCGTGCCTAGGAATGTAACAAATATTCGGGATAAAGCAAGCAAATTTCAACTCTGCTTCTTCGACATTCAGCCTGGATAACACTTCCAGATTCGCTGGTTGTATAGATATATGACCTCAAAGTGGAGTGCTCAGGTTCAATGGAAATCGAAGGAGCATGCACGAGATTTTCGTTCGTTCAGCAAGGCAGATACTGAGAGCTATCCAAGCTTGGAGATTGGCTGAATTTGCACATAAATGGTTTATCAGGTAGGCCATATTGTTTTCTTTGTGTTTCCAATCGCCTTTCGTGGATATCATTGCGCATTAATTTCAGAATGATCTCCAACAATAGATCATTTCTTTGCAAATATTTCACATAGAAACAAGACGCGAAAATAGAACTCGCTTGCAGATTTATTGTTATTTCATCCTTTTGCAGGATTGAAAAGACGGCGCACTGCCTTGCTAGATTTTGAAACACGACTTTGCCCCTCGAGAGTGGCTGCAACAGTGTTACGTTCAATCTGGCTTCAATTCCTCTGCAATCAGCCAAGTCAGTCAAAGATAAAAGTACCTTGTTTGACTGATTGAGGTTGGCCGATTATCCTGTGTTCTGTCTTCTGCACTCTCAAAACATTTCAACCGGGTGAGCCAGAAAAAAGTTCCCACTTTAAAAAATTAGCACTTCACAGATTACTCTGAGAGTACTTCACAGATTTGAATGATTCAAATCACAGTTAAGAGCTGAATGATCGAAGTATTTTTGTGATTTTTCTCGCTGTCTTACTAGCACTAGAAGTGACATTTAGTCATTCCGTAACAACTAGTAGGACTCATGTCTTCAAAAAAGTGATCCATATCAGGAATTCATTGGAACAAACGCACGAGGGAAATGCTCTTGAATGTTTCCTTTTGTCGATGTCTCTCTCTCTCTCTCTCTCTCTCTCTCTCTCTCTCTCTCTCTCTCTCTCTCTCTCTCTCTCTCTCTCTCTCTCTCTCTCTCTCTCTCTCTCTCTCTCTCTCTCTCTCTCTCTCTCTCTCTCTCTCTCTCTCTCTCTCTCTCTCTCTCTCTCTCTCTCTCTCTCTCTCTCTCTCTCTCTCTCTCTCTCTCTCTCTCTCTCTCTCTCTCTCTCTCTCTCTCTGGCTTCCATTTAAGAGCACAAATTTGTAAGTCGTTGAAATAGAATCATGTTTAATTTGTAGAAATTTCCTTAAACTTGTTCTTGTGGCAGCTGAGCATTCTCTGCAGCAACCAAAATCTTAAAAAATTCAAGCGTCCTGTTGAGATTGTTTGAGAATACAGAAGACAGTGCTCAGGATAATCGGCCAGCCTCAACTAGCCAAACAAGCTATTTTATCTGTAACTTATTGCAGAGAAATTGAGACCAGTTTGAATGTAAAACTATTGCAGCCACTCTCAAGGGTAGAAAACTCAAGTAGGATCTTGTCACTTCCCTTTTTCCGTTGCGAAGTCGTGTTTCAAAATCCAGCAAGGAAGTTCCCCGTCTTTTTGTCCTGCAAAAGAATGAAATAGAAATAAATCTCCAAGCGAGTTCTATTTTCGTGTCGTATTTCTGTGTGAGCATGGAAACGATCTATTTTCGGAGATCATTCTGAAAAGTAATGCTCAATGATATCGACGAAAGGCGATTGGAAACAGAGAGAAAGCAATATGGCCTACCTGATAAAGCATTTATGTGCAAATTCAACCAATATCCAAGCTTGGGTAGCTCTCAGTATCTGCCTTGGTTAACGAACGAAAAGCTCGTGCATGCTTCCTTTGATTTCCATTGAACTTGAGCTCTCCACTTTGAGGTCAAGTATACATACAACCTGCGTCTCTGGAAATGTTATCCAGGCAGAATGTTGAAGAAGCAGAGTTGACATTTGCTGGACAAATATTTCTTTCATCCCTAGTCCTGCTCGCGCTTCCCATATTAGCCCGGTTTGGCGGGATTTTCAAAGGACTGGAAAAAACCTTACGCCACATGCCTCATTTCATGTTGTCAGCCACGCTTCTATCAGGTAACAAAATTTATAAAGAAAAAAGAATGAAGCACCATAAAATATCAGCTTTCATCTGGGCTAAATTTTTGCAAAGGTTTAGGCTCCAAGTATGTGATCTTGGTGCAAGAATCAGGTGTGCCCGAGGCTTTGCTGCTTGCATCCGCCATTATGGACTTAAGCTGCCACTCAAAGTGAAATGATAACGTCAATGTGCATATCATGTATTCCTTTTACAATTGTGTACCGGGTGAGCCAGGAAAAAGTTCCCACTTTTGAAAATTCGTAATGCCAAGACTACTTCATGGATTTGAATAATTCAAATTCTAGGGTTAGGGTTAGGGTTAGGGTTAGGGTTAGGGTTAGGGATAGCAACTGTACATTAATTGCCATGGGATTGAAAATCGTTCTTATCTGTTTGAAAATCGATGTCTTATAACTCTTGAGGGAGTTGAAACGCACATGGCATATTTTTCGGTGTGAATAGAGTCCTTACGATTTGATCAATGTTTTAGGCCCTTTTCCCGTCATTTTGCAACTATGAAATTTTTATAAAGTTAGATTTACTAATACTTCTAGTGATGGTAGGACAGCGAGAAAAATTCCAAAAATACTTTGATTTTTCGACTTTTAACTTGAATTTGAATGATTGAAATCCGTATAGTAGTCTTGGCGTTATGAATTTTCCAGAGTGGGAACTTTGTTCTGTCTCACCTGGTATGCGTTTATTTGTGATACCTTAAGTCATCGAATAAGCCCACATGGGGTTATTTGATTCCAAAAAAAATTAAGTTTCCATAAATTTGCAAACACTTCGCCTGCCTCTACGCAGCAAGTTTGGGATTGAAGGAATAGGCGGAACATTTCGGTTAGTTTGTCACAAAAGGGATTGAATACTAATGCATGCAAAAGTTCACTTAATTTTTCACAGTCATATGGGGCTATATTTCAGCTTATTACGCTAATATTTGTATACGCCACCAAGAACACCAGGTGATATAGAATGAATAGAATTATTATCGCAACTCAAGAGATTGAAGTAATTTTGTAAGTTTTCTTGGATTTTATCATCATTGAAAATGTATCCAGATTCAATTTAACGAGAGGTCCTTGATTGCAAAATGCCTGCAAATGACTTAAATCTCTTTATCAAAGATTAGAGAAATTCGACTCATAAAATGATGAAAAAGTCAATTTTTCACGAGTTGTTGATACCATATGCACATCAATTGCCATAGGACTTAAGTACTTCTACATTTGTTTTAAAAACTTTACTTTGAATCTCTTTACAGAGATGAAAATGCCTGGAGTATCTATTCATTTGTGTGAGGAGATTCGTTACGAATTCATCAGCTGTTTTTGCCCCTTCGATTTTACTTATGTTTGCATTGCTTTTTAAGATGCAAGAAAAATCGCAAAAATAATTCTTTGGTCTTTGTGACTTTCGTGCAGAGTTCAGGTCATTCAGATCAATCTAGCACTCATTTTGCTATGAATTCTCAGTAGTTGTAACTGTTTTCTAGCCTTAGCGTAGACCCATTATTTCATAAGAAGAAATGGTCTACGAAGTGAAGAGCAAAAGCTTGCTCCGGCCCGCTCTGCTAATTATCCTAATCCTCTTTTCAAATGTGTTCTGATATGCATTTAAGCAATTGATACATAAATCTATTTTCCCAAAGTTTGGAAATCGTGGTAGCAAGATTTCACTTTTTGTTTCGTAGACCCTTACTTCTTGTAGAATAATGGTTCTATACGAAGGCTAACTGTATCCTGGCTCACTTAGTGCATCGTTGGTTCTTAGTTGCAACATAGAGTCGTCTCATATTTATTCTTTCCTTTAGGTGCTGTGAAAATCACACCTGCCCATGATCACAACGATTTTGAAATTGGGAAGAGACACAAATTGCCATTTATTCAAATGATGGATGAAAATGGTCTGATCAAAGATGTTGAAGATTTCAAGCCTGAGTACCAGCATTTCATCGTAAGTTTGCATTGTCTATATTTCTTTGTTGAAAGACAATCTGCGATACCACTCAAAAGAACACCACTCAGTAAATAGAAATAGCTACGTTCAAAAATTACAATGATACAGTGACAGCTAAAGAGAATGGTCTCGCAAGGCTGAGTTTGTGATAGAATGACTCAGGGCAAGCTCCCAAAGTAGATTATGTAATCGAAAGAGAGCCCCCTCTCTCCAAAACCAGGAAATATCATAGCAAGACTTGCCAGCATGAGAAATGAGCAATAGCAGTTTTGGACAGAAAACCTATAGAGGATATTTAGATTGGGATCCAAAATAACTGCAAATCATTTATTTTGTTATGGTCAAAAATTTTGATTTAATAGCTGAAGGGATCATGTATTTTATATGTAGTCCGGATAGCCTTCATCATACAACATTAAAAGTTTTCTGTGCCTGTGAGCGAATGATTGGGGAAAATGTGCCTGTGATCACATCGTTCTCAGTAGAGTTACGGTGCCAGCAAATAATGTGTAATATGCTTGTATGCCAGTAGGTACCTCATTCAACGTTGAATCTGGCAAATGTATGTTCTTAAAGAAAGTTTTTAAAAGACTGGGATAGCTGATAAAAATGCTTCTAAAAAGTGAGACAATTTAAGAAATATATTTTAGTTCTTTTAGTGAAGCGTAATCTTTTTGGCTGTATTTTAATAATCTAGATTGCTATGTAATATGTAGCAGCCATTCTCTCAAAGGCCAGGACAAGCTTGATATATTAATGACTCAAACATTTGATCATGTCATTCTAGTTACATTACCGACATTTCAACTTTCAGTTTGGCATATTATAGGGAGAAATTAGTAATGTGACAATGCAGTTTGAGCTCTAACATTCCATATTCATATTCAAGGCAAAACCAGAGAGATGTGTACATTATCCTGCATCATCACGGTAAACAGGGAATCTCCGGATTAGGAATACAGATTTAAGTTCGGCTCGGCTGCGTTGACATTTCCTCCATTACTTTAAGGAAGAGCAAGAATTCTACTCATTGAGCATATTTGTAGTAAGGTCTGGACAGTCGAATCAAAGTGGTCTCGGGCGAAAATGGCAAGTTTTTTTGGCACCCAATGCGAGCTGCACAGCCACGGAAAAGTGAATTATTGCATAATATGAAAGATCGAACAAAGACATGAAAACTACGTTTTTGTCTAAGAAAAAGACTGTTCTTCCCGTGAAACCGTGAAGCATTAAAATTCCCATTTGATTTTTTCAGTTGGCATATAGGGCAATAATAAAAGCAGCAAACCTTTTTCCCGAGACCTATTTCATTCAATACTCCATACGTTAGGCTAATTTACTCAATCAAAAATCGTTCAAGCAGAAATTTCACTCGACGTCTCCTCTTGTGAATGAAAGTGACGTTTTCTCTTGCGGATGTAACAATTTCCGGTCTCTCAGAACTTCAAAATAATAAACGAACTATCAATCAAATTTTTCAACACCGCCATGCAGCAGGATGACGTGCAAACCTCACTGGTTTTGCCTTCAACATGAAAATGAAGTTTTAGACTTCATGTATCGATTTCAGATTGCTCATTTCTTCCTATATAGTATGCTGAACTGTAACTTAGAATATCTGGTACGAAATCAGAATGAATAGAAGTTGCCAGTTGGCATGGGGTATTCAGTCGGCATGGAATATTCAGTTCAATAGTTTCTTTCTGTGTTCAATCGAACTTCGGAACTTTTTTTGGGGACACCTGCTAGAAATGGAAAATAAAGGAGTTAGCTCTTATATGATTATTAAGACAACCGACATTCCATGCAGACTTGCTCAAATCTTTAGGCCATTGATAAACTATTTGTATGAAATTGAGTGAATTCTTCGCTGCTATTATTTTTGAAACAGACTGACTTTTATGAACCAGCAATCCGCTTTGTTTATTAATGTGGCAAAGGTTTAGTTTTTAACGAAATGACGAGACAGAGTAAGCAAATCGTATTGAAATGACAGCTTACTCCAAAGGCTGGAGCCAAAATACTGAACTGTTTGTAGAATATACCGGGAAGTCTTTTTGAAAGTTTGGCTACATATTGTCGTGTTGCCTGACGAGTACATGTCACTTCAACAGAAGACTCATCGAAACGATTTGGAGAGAGACTACTTAATCATGGATTTATACAAAACTTTCATGATATTTACCTGTAGTGTGTCCTTGTACTTTGATTAAATTTGATGAACAGTTTAGATTCTGAAAGGTTTTTAATTGTTCATGTTTCTAGTTCAACTTCATTGATTTCGAAATTCTATAATCATTCCATGCAGAAAACAAAACGTTTCCTTGCACGAAAGACTGTACAAAAATCATTGGAAGATTTGGGACTTTACCTCAAGACTGAAGACAATGAAATGGTCATCCCAGTTTGCAGGTCTGTGTTCAGTGACTACTACGTTATTCTTTTTATCTTGCAGCTCGAAGAAGAATAGTCTAATTGCGTTAAAGACTGTGTGCCTTGTGTGATGCTGTTCCCTTTAAAAGGCACATTATTCATTTTGAAACTAGCAGTCTCAATGACTTTTTTCTATTTATACCAGGGAATCAGTGGGAGAAGTAAGGGAACAACTACCCTCAAAGGACCTTTCTCTCAAAGTCATTTGCTAACTCCATAATCATGGATTGGAAGATCGTCTCATCCCGAGGCAGAATTTATAAAGGGAGCGGCTCGAGCTATAACTTCCATACCGCTAAAATAAAGCCTGCTAAAAATTTTCCTTCCTCCATCGGACGTTTTAGATATGTCTGGTACTGGCAATATTTGCTACCTTTGATTCAACAGGTTTGAACGATCGTTGGGTAATTTTCTGTTAACAGTGTGACTTGACTGTTAACCTAAAAAATTTCTATGAAATATGAAATGATGTTGTTTGTTCCAGACTCTTTTGAAATATAGCCAGAAGTTCAGTTACACCCTTTTTTGTAAGAAACTGGTTTATAAGAAACTAGTACTAAGAAGGCCAAAATTTTAAGCAACTCTAGTACTATGTCTGAGAAGTACTAAGAAAATTTTCAAAGTTAAAAGCATGGATTTTATCGCGAATAGATCATTGAACCTTCATTCTCGAGCAATATTATCTAACCATTTGTGTTTTCAACATAACAGAACACTGTTCATTCCTTTATGATGTTTTCAATATCAAGAAACATATCTGCCTCAGTGTTAGCGACCACATTGCTAATTCTGCATTCAGAAAAATAAGAAACCAATGAACAAACATTTAGTACTAAAATCGACAAAATTTCATGTGAAATTAAGAAACTTTTAGTTCTATGGCCTGATCCTACTTTCTTATAAAAAAGACGCGTAGTCATTTTATTACAATTTTGGTTTTTGGATTAGGTGCATAAAGAGAACTTTGTTCAAAACTTTAGGAAATCATTCTTGTTGTGTGGTTTTCAATTAGATCATTCCTTAACTTTAGATTTGTGGATTTGCCACTAATGATTCTCGATTATAATGCTACTATATGGTGGTAACTGAAGCAGAGCACGTTTTCTGCCAGGTTGACCTTGTTTTCTAAATCTTAAGGTAAAGATGACAGTTGTATTATTCATGGTCATTTACCGGGTGTCATAAAGAAAATCTACGGATTTAGTTGTTTCCAGCAATGTGATTTTAGCTTTAATCGATGGCTAACACTCCAAAGACGGATTTCCATTCAATGATTTTTGTCACGCGCGTTACAGTTAGTTATCGACTTTTAGCGATCGCACAACTTCCTTTCAGTTCCCATAAGTAGTGCCGAAGTGTCTTCGAGCTCTCCAAACTCAAATAATAACATGATCAAAGATGGCTGCTATTACCAGACGATTAAAGTTGTTGCTACTCCTACGAAGGAGAGGATGAAAACGAGAAGAATAATAGGAATCAGGGCAAATGCTCACATCGTATGGCCTAACTTTCTCTGCTGGGTCTCTTACAACGCTGGCGATCGATCGCAAAAGTAGGATGAGCTTCTACTATTTTGCGTGATCGCACGCTCAGATCGTGCTACCAAATAATGCAAAGTATGCATTCCCAGACTGCAAATCGATCGCAAATGGTCGCGCGCGCGACAAAGTGCACTGAATGGAAATCCGCCTTAAAAGGGCCCATCGATAGTTAAATGGTCTGTTTCATTCACCATGCTTCCCGTGTTCCGTCTCGTGGTTGATCTTTGTTGTCATAATTTTGCTGGACCATGAAGGGCATGAAGGTGGCACCACCAAGTTCAACCAGAGACGGCATGTGCAAGGCATGCTGGATGAATTAGACCCTTTAACGTGAACATAGGCACCTCATTTAATGATATTTTTGCTTTAAGAGCAAAAATATTTATCTTGAAATTTCAAACTTGCGTCCATTTCCTAACCAGAGCTTTGTTGTTTTGGCAGAAGGAAATTCTTGGAGCACATCGAAATAAAAAGCTGCAATAAGGAAACAGAGAAAGCATTGCACAGTGGTTGACTTCCAGCAAATATAACAGAATATGATCTAATATTTTCATGGTTCATCAAGCCTGCCTATGATTCATTCGATAGTATTCAAAATCTGTCTATGCAAAAATGCCTTTGCTTGGGGATGGATATCAATTTGAGTTTTAAAGATTGATATTACTACTCTCAAAATACTAATACCAGCAAGCGAGGTTTATATTATTTACCCATTGTAGCCCCTCAGTTAGAATAACTGATTTACAGGGGGCCATTCTAAAAACTTAACAGTTTTGATAATTTACAATAAAATCAGTAAATTTTGAACTAAATTAATATTACAATTTGTCAAAAATCAACAACAAAAAAACCGAAAAGATTTTAGTGCTCATTTTTGCACCTCACTCTTGAATGCTCTCAGGGTTGAAGAATCTTTAGCCTCAGTACCAATACTGTTGCAAAGCTTAGCGCCTCGGTACGAGAAGCATTTCTGCCCCCCCCCTCCTGATTTTAACAATGGCAACTGGAGGTTGACTTCAGCATTCCTAAGAGAATGAGCAGTGGCATTGTTGACCCTCGTGAACATGTCATTCATGTAGGAAGGCGTGTCTCCTTTAAGGGATCTAAAAACCATTTTCTGTGAGTCCAAATCAATAAGTTCCCTAACAGTGGGACATTGAAGCGCAAGGTACCTACGTTTAAGGTGACTACCGATGGACATTTTGAGAAGGAATGGCCATTGAAGTTGAATTCATATCGCTAAATCCAACCAAATCTGTATAACTATTTTGGGATGTCCAGTATTTTCTCCTAAACTTAGTATGCGTTGAGCATTTAGGAGCTGAGGTTAATCTCATCGGGATGATCATGTTTGTAAATGCCAGACCTGTTAAGGGAACCCGAAGTATGTGCTAATATCCACAAAACATAACATTGCATGAAGTGGCTGGAATTTATCTGAATATCGTAGCTCGTCGCATTTTTGAAATAGTGAAATCAGTTTTTGAGTCACTCAAAGATTGGTGGTCCATTCCCTTTCAGCCTTTCAGATGCGTTTCTAGAAAAATTATCGTAGCCATTGTTATTTCTAGCCGCTCAAAAGACATAGTCGAGCCTTTGCTGAAACCACAGTGGTATGTCGACTGCCGAGAAATGGCCGCAAATGCTGTGAAAGTACGTATTCACTTTTCAAATGGTTAGATGCTTCATATTTGACAGATGTTCTAAGACTGATTCAGATGATTTAGCGCAAACCTTGCTTCTTCGAAGATTTTCAAATGACTTTTCATCAACTCCTGAAGTTAGTGGACGGTTTCAAGAAACTACAAGAAAAGATTTTGCTTGGCTTGGTGAAATTTCAACTAATGGCAGCTCCATTTTTTCGCTTTTCAATTTTACGGTTGAATATGGCAAGTCGACCACACCATCTTGTTAGCAAAACTAGAGAAATTCGATATAAGGGGGATAACAAATGACTGGTTAACTTCATATCTACGAAAAAGGAAACAGTTCTGCATAGTGGACGGACACAGATCATCGGCTGTAATGGTAACTTGTGGAATACCCCGGCGCTCCTGTCTCGGTCCACTCCTTTTCATAATATGTCTCAATGAGTTTGAAACTTGCTTAAAATTATCGAAAGCCAGCTTGTATGCAGATGACACGCATGTTACAATAACAGACAACAACCTTGAAAAGCTTCTTGGGAATGCTCAAAGAGAGCTTCTCAATATTTCAGAATGGATAAGAATTAATAAAGTGACTGCCAATCTTAAGAAAACTGAAACATTTTGATGAGCCACCCGTGTAAAGTTAAAAAATGGATGTCTCCGAACCGCTAATGCTAAACAACACAGGAATAAAGCGCACATAGAAGACCAAATCACTTGGGGTCATCGTAGATGAAGGGTTGAACTAGGAACAACATGTCAAAGTTGCTAAAGGGAAAGTTCGTGGAGGTATTTCATCTCTAAAAATTGCAAACCTTTGTGCCCCAAAAGCAACTAGATAATGTATATCGAGCCCTGATAGAAAGTCATTTGCGGTACGCAAATGTTGTTTGGGGCAGTGTTCGTAGTTCCAAAATAGAGATCTTACAAAATCTACTGGACCGAGCCCGAGCCATAATTGAGAGGATTAGGATCATAGACAGTCGGTCATATAACTGGTTCAATGTTGAACAATTAGTTAGATTTGATCGATCAGCCATGAGCTACAGAATTGTGAACAGGATGTGCCCAGAGAGCCTTTTGGATAATTCCCTCAGATATCCGCGCATTCAAACTACGATACGAGAAACTGCAAGGACATCGAAATCTCAAGATACATCCTTGAATATGTACAAAGGGTTTCGTTATTCATACTGCGTGGAACAGCATCCCTATCAGTATCAGGGAACTGTCAACCCATTCACAGTTCAAAATAGATTTAAAATCCCATATAAAGAGCTGAATTAACATGAAACACGACTCCCTGGAAGAGCAGCGAATGGACCGTAACAGTTCTCAAGCTACTGTATCTCCTTGTATACATTCTATTATAGATTTTGATTTTAATGTGCATGATTTTTTCATGCTGGAGGGATTTTGTGTTATGAATGATTAATGTGAAATATGATATGAAATGAATGCAAGTGCGTGAGAATAGCCAGATTGTTAATTTGCCGGAACAATGAAGTAAAGTAATATAAAAGTAAAGTAACGTCTTCTTTTCATACATCGCCTATACTATAATTCAGTTTTAAAATCATTTACAATTCCATTACCCCCATAGCTCAGATGTTTTTAATGAGCTAAGGTATCGGTGTTATTCCAACGTGCGAAATTGCCACACATTGTTTACTAAACAAAGAGATGAATTAGCAATGAGAAAGTTGACTCGCATTGGAAAGTTTATTCAAACTTAAATCGACGATGCCGTTATCAGGTCTTGAGTACTTTTTCTCGAAAGGTGTTTTGTATGTGGTTGGAATGTGACTAGAAATGTCCAACGAATTCTTTCCGCCTTTCAGTAGTGGCGACAAGCAGGCTGATATCGTAGGAAGGAGAACACAAGTATACATGTGTAGTCGTCGCTCGAGACAATTTTTTTTGGTGGTTTGTGTCCACTTGATAAAGGTGTGAGTCCTGTTCTGGTTTTAGAATACCCAATATCCGAAGGAGCAGTAGTAATTTTGCTGAGATTTTCTTCTGGTTTAGTCTTCATGCGATCTAGCACCTCACCCTTCCCTTTTAGTGAGTGACGTGCTAGATCGCATGTAGCATTTTTGCATACTACAAGCAAAGCCTATGGACAATTTTGGTATTTGCATATGGTCGAAGAGCTTGCCTCTCGTTTGAACACCGGCTGTAGGATGAAAAATGAGTGTTTTAGTGTAAATCAGAATATTTGAATGTAGTGTGTACTTGCCTTATGTGATAAACTTTTCTTTGTTTTCTATCTCCTGCACGAACTGCATAATGCGATAAAGAGATTTTAATGTCGAACGTCGACACGTGAACTGAACAGCGTGCAGCCATCTTGAGACTTGCCTTGCAACGAACGTCTGCCTCGGTTTCGGGCCCAATCAATAGCGCCGCCACTGGGAAAATTAACTAGGTGGGAAAGGAACAACAGTACTTTGTCTCGCTATCGCACAAGCGAGTCACAAATCGACTTCCAAATATGGAAGGTAGCCACGGCTGTATCACGTGACTGCTTGAAATTTTTGGCGCTAAGTTCCTTGAGCTCAAAGCAGAAGATGGATCCCAACAAGGCACTCCAGTTCAGAATTGATGGAGGGTATGCTTTGCCTTATTTCTTTTCTTTCTACGGTAGTAGTATTTGCAGCAGCATTTTCTTTTCATTTTGTATTCATGAGACTTTTGTACTTCGTGATTTTTCATTTGGAAATGTTTCTCTAGGGCGCATACTGGCATAATCTCTGAAGTGTTGCAACTGTGCAACGAAGGCAAAATACAGTTGAAATACATAAATTTACAAGTACTTGAGCCCGTAATTTTGATCGGCTTAGATGGATAATGGGTTGTGACTCGCCTGTGCGAGCCATGTGACTAGAACTATGCATCCTGGTAGTCAAGTTTCAGGAACCAGGCAAGTTTCAAGATGGCCGGACGCTGTTCACTTCACATGTCGACGTTCGACATTAAAATCGCTTTATCGCATTATGCAGTTCGTACAGGAGATTGAAAACGAAGAAGAGAAAAGACATAAGGCAAGTACACACTACATTCAAATATTCTAATTTACACTAAAACACTCATTTTTCATCCTACAGCCTGTGGTTTGAACGGTTGCTATATATGTCGAATGGAACTAACCTAGACTGATCACATGTTCGTAGTAATCGCTGTAGATAGATACATAGAAGCTCAGTCTACGAATCATCGACTTTTCCTTTTGAAAATTAGGACAAAATTTTCTCCCTCAATCTTATGTCCATACGAAGTTAAGTGCTCCAGGCAATGGCGGATGGGCCTAAGTTGTCGACTAAGCTCCTACATGACAAACGCCTCAAAATTAAAATTTTTCACAGATTTTAGATATGAGCAATAGGCACAAGTATTCAGATCAACCAAACTTTCACTTTCAACAAGAAGTTTCTCATTTTGAAGGTCACTTGGCTTCCGTGAACTTCATCATTGCAATGAGAATTTTCCACTGCTGAAGGTTGCCTTTACTGTGCCTTACTCTCGTTTCAGAGCTCTTGGGTAAATGTGTAAGTGACCCAGTTTCATCCTCGGAATGAGTTCGCTGCTCTGCCTCTACTCTGGGATACCAGAAGTCGTTCTGCCCTTTGATTGGCTATTCAAAACAATCGCAAACATAAATCATTTCTCGGAAACTTCCCAATTATTCGAATAGCAACAATTTAATCGTGTCATCAAGCAAGAACCATTGAGTTGCTGCTTTGTTGTTTGGAATGGAAGTCGCATAATAGATCATTTTGAAATAAATTCGGAGACTGGAGAAAATAGTTTGTTCTGGTAAATTGCGGATACAGTTCTAGTAATTGGCTGACGAGAGATTGGCCTCTTGAAGAGAGTCATATAAAAGCTTTGAGCTGGGCAAGCTGTGGCGAGGATCGCTACTGCATACAAACACGGCGTTGGTGCTTTTTTAGGATTCATTCAAACAGTTGCCCATGCTAAATACAGATCTAAGATCTACGTTAACTATATTCGTAATTCGTTTCCTTTTCGCCCTTTAATTTGATACTGCAAACAGCAATGTTTGCTTCAAGTTTAGGACCTTCACCGCAGCTTCACAAGTTTAGGCCCTTGACATATCGTATTCTAATCCATTGTTCACGGTTGTTCCAAGGCAGAAAATATTAGTTGTGACTTGCGCTCAGCTGTCAAGTTCAGAAAAATTCCATAGATATCTTTGTCAAATTTTTTCCTCACATCAATTTTCCATCGAATTTTTACGAGGATATTCGATGGTAGAACATTTAGTTGAATTTATTTCGTTGCCAAATCAAAGTCGGAGTAAGCTCTCTTTACCTTAGCCTGATACACAGCCCTTACCTTAAATCACTCAAATGCATTATCTAAGCCAGGTTATGTGGAGGAGGCAATGAAGGTCCTAAAACTCGCAGCCAGCGTTACTGTTTGCAGCACCGAAAGAAAGACTGAAAAGGAAACCAATTTATAATATAGGTAGCTTACTCGTAGATGTGCATTTCGTGTAGACAACTGTTGGAATAAATCCTAAAACAGCTTCAGTGTTGTGTTTTATGCGATAGCAATACTGAGCTCGCCTAGCTCAATGTTTACGGTATCCTCTTCAACAGTATAACCCCACAAAAGACATTTACCAGAACTGCATCCGCCATTTACCAGGACAATATACTCTCCCCAGTCTTCGACTTAAATTGTCGAAATGGTCTATAAGCGTTGCACTGCAAATCCATACTGGCTACTAATTTGCCCATATCTCGGCAGATTTCATCGAAGTGTAATAGGGTGCCCATTATGTTCCGTGATCAACCTATGATACAAGTGCACCCTGGGAACGAGACTGTGACTAATCATTGCAAATGTTGATTCAGAGTCCATAAGTCCCAGTCTTCGCAAAATATTTTCTTGTTTCATTGTTTTTACTGTTGAGATGAGTGGGAATAAGTCGTAAGTTTAGGAATAATCTCCGAGAAACATTTTTCGAAGTATGGGGATTTCTTCTTTTCTGAACAAATGTTGAACTCCTCTAGGCCACTTGTTGCAAGATGTTGAACCAAGTCAATTCCAAATTAACTGGATGATTTAATTCGAATAAAGAGTTAGATAACAAGAGGTCTGTGAAATATCTTAAGCTGGAATACGAGTTTTCTGAAAAAACTGCTAAAGCAAAGCGTTTCAACCTATGTACGTATGTGAGAGATGTTCTCGCGAAGAACTTCTTTTTTATTGCTATCTAAATTACGGCTTGCTTTCCAACCTTTCGATGACTTAAAGGCAATCTGTCTGCTATTGTGCTGACCTTAGTTACTGCTTATTTGCCTTATTTCCACAAGAGCTGAATTCACGCGTCATTAAATCTCTGTTACCATGATTTCTTTGGATGAAGCGAATTCACACAAGCTCCTGGAATATGCAATAGAGACCTTTATCGATTTGATTTTCATTCATCGGAGGGGATAGACTTCCTTTAACATTTGCGAAATGAAAGAATAAAGGAAATGAAAGAAAATCCAATTTACGTCAAATGATACAACTGGAACAATGTTGGAAGAAAGGAAATATGGCTACATTCTTCTTGCCTTCGATTTCCCTAACGTACGACCAAAAACTACGTAGAGTAGAATTATTCTGCGGTGCTATTTTGGCTCTACTTGCTTAATAGCAGAAGTCAAGGTCTCTTTCGAAAGAGGTCGAGAAACGTAATGTCTTTTCTGAAACAATTTCAAAATTTTAAACTCTTAGACGGGGGTTAAAATCAAGCCTCATGAATGGCAACTTCATGAAGGTTAAAAAGTATAAGGTTAGAAAGCTCTTCTCTAGCTGTATCCAAATTTGTGTTCTGTTTATTTGTTTACCCACTAGATTTTTCCCCATATGATTAGAAATGGCCAAGGGTCAACAGATTTCGCGAATCTGGTATAACTCGCCAAAGTAACAAATAGCAGGGACTTTGTCACAGTGAAACTTTATCGGCCTTGAAAGGCTATCTCAAGGGCGTTAACTTAAGGTCAATTTTTTGTGTGCAGTGATGCTTTGAAGCATATTTCATTCGAACATTGAACTATTCAATTTAGCATCTGAGACAGCAATTATTCTTTAAAAAGCGCATAAAATGTATCGATTGTAATCAGGGAGCGCCGAAGGAAAACCGAATATAACGCTACGGCGCTCCCTGATTGTAATCTCTCAAGCGTCAAATGTGCAAATGTGAAAAACTGCGCTACTGCAGAGAAAAAATGAAAAGGTTCTTTCGAGAATTGTAAGCGGACCAAAGTTGATTTTGAAAATTTCAAAATATCAGCGAAATTCAGCACGAAACAGTAACTTTTGGATCAAATTCTCTTGAGATATAATCTCTCACGCTCGATGCAGTTTGACAGATTTAAATTTCCTGCCATTTGTTTTTATGATGAATTGTTGCTTCACTCATTAATGAAAGTACTAAATTCCCAAAATCTAGTGGCTACCCTTGGCTATTTCTTCGTTGCCCCACGAAGTGGGGCCTTCTAGCTTTGCGTGACCGCGTTGTTGTTGCTGCTGCTTCCAGTGAGATCAGACCAAAAAACCCTCGTCCGCACTTTATCACGTGATTAGATTGCAATACTTTCTGTGTCTTATTGTCAACGGTAATTGGCAAATATGTTGTGATCTATAGGTTTAGACCGGGGGTGGCTATCGCTAACTAATGCCCACGCTTCATCATTTCAATGCAAACCTGAATCACATAAGGAAAAAATTGGAACGGCTGCTAAAAACTTTGTTTTGAAATGTTCACGAGATCAAAGATAGCGAAAATTACTCTCGCACTGTCGGAGACCAAGTTCCTCGTTTGTTTCAACAGGGAAATACTTTGAATTTTGGCCTAAGTTAGCCTTCCAGCTCAATTTACAGGGAGAACACGGGTTCCGCTCTTGCATCCCTAGGCGGACTGCCTGCGAGCCTTTCTCGTGGCAGCCTGCATGGTAAACAAATCCCCAATCAAAGTGTCAAAGTGCTCAAAGCCATTTACACATCAATAATGTCCAAACAACGAAATCTTGAAATCTGTCTGGCAATTCAAGAAACGAAGAAAACGGAAGTTTTGTGAAGACCCAGACAAATGCTTGTTTGTTAACCAACCAGTACAATATCAATTGTCATGAAATCGATTGTCAAATGAAAACATAAGAACAAAGCCCTGAATTTTTTTACGTCATAATACCGAGTGGTGGAAAATTTTGCTGATGCAGCTTCATAGTGATCTTTAAAACAGGCTTTCTTTCCCGCGGTAGACTACAAACCCACACGGAATCGCTATCGCGATTCCGCGTGGGCAACAAATTGGAATTCCTTGCATAAAAGGTAGGAAAGATGAAATCTGGAAAACCTTTGTCTGCAGAAACGGAATTAAGCAAGACAAAACCTGTTTCTAAGCTTAACCGTTTAGAGTAACTTCGACCTGACTTTCATTGCCGCATGTTTTGCTTGCCTTCTTGGGCCTTCTCTAGTTTACTGTCATTTTACACGCCGAAAATGGCAATTGCATCTGCACGTCAGGCCCAGCAGAAAACTATTTGTTTCAAGTCAAAAACTGTCAAAATGGTTACAGATAGTGGGGTACTTAGTTCATACTATTTCTAGTATGTAGACAAAATCCATTGGATTCAAAGATGAAGAACAAGGCACAAATTTGGATAAAAGAGCCTCAAAATGGCGGCCAAAAACATTATTTCTCTACTTTGTTTTGTTCGCACTTTATTGCCTTATTTTGAAAGAAGTATACATGAAATGAAAGCTCAGCTTGCAGGAAATCACTGCCTTAATCATATTAAACCTTTCGTTCTTGACAAATTGTTTGGCCCTTTTTTCACTTAAAAAAAGTGATAGATGATTGCGGTTAGCTGATTTTTCACAATTTTACAATTTTACAATTTGTTAATTTCATTGGGTAGTAATTGAGCTCTTCGTGTATTGTAGGCCGTTCGAACTGGTGAACTGAAGATAATTCCCAACACCCACGAAAAGACTTGGTTTGCATGGATGGAAAATTGCAGGTTTGTTGCGAGGTTCTTTGAATGCCGATGTTCTCTGTTCACAACCGGTTAGGAGTGAAGAAAGTTTGGAAGCATCCGAGCATTGTTTCCAGGAAATTTTCTGACAGCAGCGTCGTTATTCCACAAGGAATCGTCCTCTTATGAAATTATCACTGGTAGAAGTTATGTGAAGGTTGTAAAAACCAAACAGATCATGAGATTTTTACACTTTTTCCTGGCAAATATCGAAAGCCTAGATTTACCTTCCTCTCCAAACCAGAGCTTTTGGGCTTTGGCCTAAGCTGCTAATACGCTTGTTGTGGAAACTCCTGGATCATAGCGAAGTACTCGCAAGAAGCCTCGTGCTTCCTAAACTTCTTTATGGAAATCCAAATCGAACCTGACAATCAAAATTCACAAATTTTGTTCCGAAGAGACATCTCTTTTCATTCTACAGTAAAAAGATTTGAATTACGTCTCTCGAACAAAAGTTTTTTATCAGTGATATACTTCCCTTAGATGTAAACACATGTACCTTGCTTGGATAAATTGCATTTTCTATGACAAGAATTATTACGAAACAAACGATTGCAGGCATCCAAAAGATGAAAAGTCCACAAGGACAAGATCGTTAAGAGTGCTCACTCGTGCTTAAATTGTTTCTTTCTTGTAAGGTCATTTTTGAATGATGAAAGATATACCTTTGTGACTATATTCATTGATAGGTTTGGCAGCTTTCAGTTTTTCGTGTCTTTTCAAATGTGTGCCTAAGCACACAGGTCCTTGTTCGTTCTTTTTATGGAATGGCTATCATTGAGGAGATTCCTAAAAGAGCGCTTTGGTAGTTTAGGCCCAAACCTGAAAGTTCCGGTTTGCAGGAAGAGGAAAATCTAGACCTTCAAGATAAAAATGTCTATTCTCAATGCTCGAATATCAACAAACGATGTTCAAGCTAACTAACAAGAATTAGTTGAAAGATTATTTCCAATTGATTCGAGCTAAATTCTTACCGCTAGCCCTGATCATAGCTATACTTTTTGGGACGCCGGGTAAAGTCAGCCAATTTATGATTAGCAATTGTTTAAGGGAATTCTCTGCACTGCATCGTGTGCTCCAAGGAAATAGAACATTGTTTGACCGGTCACTGTAACAGGTTTTTCCCATAATGCTTATAGTAGGCCTTTTTGGGAATCTGAATATTGTAAACAAGGCAAGGAGACTGCTTTGCTAATTTCAAGCTTTTAGAAAATCGCACCACATGTAATGGGGCTTTTGATGCAAATGTATCGCACTTGTAATGTTCTGAGCAGATACATCTCAGAACTTTTCGTGAGTTCTTCGTGCCGTATTGAAATATAAGTTTTCCTTGATATTTTGACAATTTAGAAACTTATCTTGGGAGACTACTGTAACAGCCCGCAAAAAGAAGCGAAACAATCCTGTCAGCCCGGCGTAGTTTGCTGATTGCGTGAGACTTTCTACTGCTCAATCAAGTTGCTTGTTCTTAGTTTTGAAGCATGGATACTTTGAAGAGAAGCCATAATAAAGTTCAGGTTGTCCTAAAACTTCTTCAATGCAAAGTCACTATCAAATGGATGGACTCTATGGTAAACTATGCCTGTCTCTGAGATCGTGGATTAAAGGGTTTGCGCAAAGCTATACGCCTGTATTTGCACAGACCAGAAAAATCTAAAAATAGCCCATTGAAATTGATGGCCCACACATGTTGTTAATAATCGATAGCTAAAGAAAGAATGCTGTGTTTGCGCATTTTCTTTGTTCTATTTATAGAGAAGCCTATTTACCATTGCACACTCCCTTTAATGTTAGACAACACATCTTGAAAATCCGCCAACATTTCATTGAGCTACGACCCTTTATATATCAAAGTTGCAGGAAAACAGAAACCAGAGACCCTTCAGTGACTTCTTTTACAAATCACGCCCACCGAGCAGAAACTGCGCATGCCTGCGCAGTTTCTGCTCTGTCACTTACAAATTTGTACAAGTATAAGTTAGAATATGCATGCGCAAGTGACCATATTAACACGATCGATTTAACCACTTTTTTGTTTCCAGGAGAATTGGGGTTGGGAAACGTACAACAAAATAGATTTTAATCAACTCATTGGCTAATGATTTTGATGTTGAATGTATTAACGATCGTTCTTCTGAAGGAGTGCAAAATCTTTTCGAGTACTCAGTTATTATGCCCATTTTCGCCCTTTTAGGGATTGGTGTATTTCACGACAGCTTTGGTGGGGTCATCGAATCCCCGCATACTTTGTCACCATAAACGACAGTGATTTCAAGCCAGGAGAGGTAAGAACCAAAAAAAAAATTCCTATGCTTACTGTTTTCATTTTTAACAGTGTGCTTGAAAAGCGACCAATAATCCAGGCTCCACCCACCATTCAGCATTTGTTCTTAGTTTGTTTGCATTAGGATGCTGACTGCACTCCTTTTTTTCTTGAAGCAAGGGCGGCTGGGAGCAAGAACGAGTTGCTATTAATTGCAAGACAAGCAAGCTAAGGACAGGGCTCCGGGGGCGTGGCCTTGGAAATATTTTTTGGGCCACGCCCCTACGTCTCCAAGAGAAACGTCCTTTTTCTGGGAAAAGGTTCTTGAAGGTCGTTTGCTTTTGTGTGAATTGAACTAAGTTTAGCCCTAGACAAAAGATATTTACTGCAGTGGTTCAGTGAAAATCCAAGGGGTAAGGTGGGACGATGAAATAATGAATGTTCTGGTGGTACAGTTTCAAAGCTCCTTCTTCCGCTGGTTGATTGAATGTGCTGATCACAGAAATAGGACGGTGCGGCTTGAGGTGATATCCTGAAGGGCTGCGAGCTAAAGCCCGGTAGTAGATTGAATCAATGACTTGCGGCTTTCAGCCTACAATAGGAGAGCCGCCGTGCTATTAGAATCGCGATTCAAATAGCAAATAGCATGAACAGCCAAAGCATATGACCAAGATCATATTTCAACCAAGATCGACTTTCGACTTTTGCTTGCCATCTGGAAAGGGGTTTTTATCGCATTATTCTTTCGAACTACCAACCACAACAAACCAAGCTAGAAAAAGTAGCTACTGTCCTCTTCACCATCATAACTTCGTGCGAAGATTTTTTGTACTGATTTTCAGTTGTAACACTTGTACAAATAGTGTAAACTCTTTTCATGCCTTCTATCTTGATACTTTTCTCTTGTTCAAGGAAAGGAAAATCCTTAGCAACCCTTCCAAAGAGAAGACCTGTCGAGTCTAGCGACAAAACAGCACATTTCAACAAACTAAATTCAAATTTTTTTTACGATTTTCTGAGAACTTCGCAAGGCTTGCAACTGGATCTGCCTCTTGCTATTAGATTTGGAAAACTAATAGCATGGCTGCGTTGAGTCATTGTTGAAAGATTTGACTGACAGATGTAAACAAGGGATTACTGCTTTGCGGTATCTTTGATAGGAACTTGCTGCTATTAGAATCAGAAAACTAATAGCGTGGCCAACTTCTTTCAGTGAAAGAACAGCGTACGTCATTGGTATTGTTAACAGGAATTTTGTCTCAAAGAAGACCAACAATAACCAATTGAAAGCGTTGGGAGCATTTGTTTGTAACTGATTGTAAATGTCCTACAACACAGCCAAGTGAATATGGACAAATACATTGTGCAATCTTTGGAAAAAAGTTGCTATTAGACTAATAGCACGAAAAGCAGGGCCAGCCGCCCCTGTCTTGAAGGACTTGGTTGTTTAAGGGTAAAATTCTCCACCATTCTAAATGCCAATCTCCATTAAAGGATATCTCAAAGACTGTCGCCTTTTGAGCTGGCGTAGTTCACTTTTTCACCCCTTCAAGCGAGACACAGCGCTTCGCCTTGGAGCTGAAGGTGCTTGAACTTTTCAGCAATCGCCAGCAAAGTTACGCAGTTTGATTCTAATTTTAATTTCCATTTCAATTTTTATTGTTTCTCTTGCAATCAAGCGAAAAAGAATGATTGACTTTCCTGTGGTTCACCGGCAATCTCATGTGCCAATCACTGCAATTCGAATGGATGGAGATTTGGACTTAACATCCAGAATAACTTTATTGCCTCCTGGACTATTTTATGAGCCATGTCATGTTTGAACAGCAAATTTTTGACTTAAGGTGATTTCTCATGCAATCAACGCGTTGCGATTGAATCTATGTTTAAGACTTTTATCTGAGAGCCTATTTAGATAAGTAAAATCATTCCATCATTCTGATAATTAAAGGTTCAATGGAATATCAAATTTCTTGTTCATATGAAAACCTCTTTCCAGCATTTTTCATATCTCTCGATCTTAAAGATTAATGATTTTACCAAACAACAGTGTAACATGTAAGTAAACCCTTGACTGATAGATTTACGTTTTAGTTTTTAAGCATTGGCCGTGTGCACAGTATCTCGCAAACCCCAAACGTGTTAAATTTTTTTCACTCATCCGGTATACTTCAAAGAATCTAATACCCTGCGCACATAGTGTTCTATGCTAACCCAGAGCATGCTCTGTACGGGCGATGGTATCACACTTTGGCGCAATCGCACAGCGGTGAATCGAACAATGCGCTGACTTCACCATTTGATTACGCAAAGGAATCTTTGCGAACGGCATGCTGTGTGAATACACCCGGTCTCTCCCCCATTTTGCTGGTCCACGAAAGTGGCCGCCAACTAAGAGGTGGCACATGCATGGTTGCTGGCCGTAAAAGCCGCTTTATCTTTTGATAAATATTGTAAGTGATCCGTAACGATTTTCATTCGATTTCTGACCGCCTGTACTTTACACTATGGTCTGGAAACATTGTAGCTATGGCAAAGCAGCTATCAAATTTCTAAAATCCGTAGGAAAGAGACCCCGCGATAGGCTTACCAGCTGCCATAGCCTAGGGTTTATTCAATTCATCGTTATATATCTTCAATATATTGTAAATCATGTAAATCATGATAATGACGTTAGAGATTTTGCAATAAAAGTTCTCTCCTGGTAAGGTAACATAACCTTCCCGTTAAATGCACAGTCTTTGTTTGCTATTGCTAAAAGAAAGCAAAGATTCTTTATTTGAGTTTCACGCGTTAGGGCCTTTCCAATTTTTTATACATTCGATATGAAAGCTTACTTTCTATTTTCTACTTGTCTTCTTTCATCTTATTTTCACGAGCAGACTCATGAAAAATGTTATAGTTATTGGTTATGTCTTCATATTGCAGGACGCAGATGATAAATTCTGGGTTAGGTGAGTTGCTTGTTTATTTGCCATGTTTGCTTGTTTATTTATTTGCGTTGTCTGATATGAACCAACTGCGCCAAAAAGGCTCAGGCTGTAAAAACTCATGGCATTTGGTATACTGGAATAATTTGAATTGAATTAATTCTTTCATATAGCCGAAAGACTGACGTATATTTCAATTTTCCTTGTTGTGTCTTAATGGTTACTGTGAATACAGTTGAATTTGATTTTACGGAAAATCCTTATTTGTGAAATTCCTGATTTAGGAGCTTAAAATCTTGAGCGAATTACGACGAAAATTCTCATGGTAAACTTTACAAAAGTACATTTTCACCAGTGTCGGATGTCGTTTGCACTTCAATAGAAACGGTATTGAAAAACCTTAGTACCGTTAGTATTCATCAAAAATGTTATGTTTTGTAACCCGAAGTGGAAAAAGTATCCGAACCTAACTTCCCAGAAATCTTTTGGGTTTAATTTGTCGCAGAAGGCTTTCAAGAAAATATTGAGGCTTGCAAAAAATTTCAAAAATTTCAAATTTTATTTTGAGATTAGTTTCACAGAAAATATTCCTCCAGCTTCTCTGCTCTACTGAAGGTATAATGTAAATTTGATCTGAAGTTTACTTTGATAAACAGCTCTCATGATGTGCCAAGAGAGTTTTGTTTGATTGGAAAATTCTGTTTTTATGCTCAGTTAGTGTTAGGCTACTATTTTTAGAAAAGTCCTCAGAAAATATAATTTAAATCGGGTCAAATTTGCTTTGTACAGAGAATATTGTACATTGCAGGCTTTGCACACATGAAAATGGCTTTCTGACTTAAATATTCCTTGTTAAAATGTTTATAGTTTGTCATATGGCACAAGAATTCTCGCCTTAATGTGCAGAATTCTTCAAAATTCTGAAGTGTTCTTATTGTGCGGATGTGTCTAAGGCCTTTATTGTATATTGGTGGTGTTGATACTGCAAGTTGCATTCCAAACATTTATTTTGGCCAAAACACTGAGCCCAAGGAACCTAAAATAGCACTTGATCCTCAATTTCTATCTACATGACATCCTGATCTTATTTCCTTTTAACCACTTGAAAATATATCAACACTTATGCTCATGCTTATTGAACGAATCCACCATTACCCTGATTTGCACCCTCATCTTGATAAAAATTCTCGAGTCAGTACACCATTGCTTTTGTATGTCCATGAGAATACAGGTATTGTGGAAGACAGTTTGTCGGTATTATTCTGAGACTGAGTTAGTTTTTTCTTCTCCAGAGCAGTTTTGGGATACATGAACTTCAGTCCCCTCTCAAATTCAGGGCTGCTCAAAAGATGTTTTGTGTCGGGAATAGATTTAAAATCATAGTTTCCTTGCTCGAGGAAAATCATAGTTTCAGAGCTTGTATCTTTAAATGGCGATTGCATCAAAAAAGTGCCAGGGCATATGGCATATGCCTGTCTGCCACTAGATTGTTCAGCTCAAACTGTAACGTAACTTGAGTTGCACAGTTTCATAAAGCAACATTTGATATCAGCTGCCCATTGAAAAAATCGGACCAGCAATTCATGAAATTAACTTAAATCCAAAGCAAGCCTTAAGCTCCAAGTTGTTGAATAAACTTGATGATAAGGATACCATGCTTCTAAATTGCTTAATGCACATGGACCTATAGGCCCAGTAAGTGACCGTCAGCTGAAGTGCATAATCGCATCAATGTCTGTTTTGATCTTGTTATAAGGCATACTACCTCACTTCATTGGATCAAGAAGCAAAGAATGTTCTTCTTGCATCCTTTTGGCAGCTGCAACCTTGCGTCTCAGACATACATACGCATGGGACTTTTAAGACACATTTGATTTGGTTTCAAGGATGAATGACTGCCATTTTTAAACCGAAAATGAAACTTTTGGCGCGATTTTCACCATTGAAGTCGAGGCCACAATAAAACAGAAATATTTTTGTTTGTTCTTTTCTCAATTTTTAACGTTTTCATACTAAAATAGGCAAACACAAAAAAAGATATTCTTTACCACTTGCCAAATCTTACAGAAATGTTTTAGCTGCATGCCTAGGTTCCAGAAAGTAACAAATTTTGTCCACTTCTTCATGTAAATCTCTTGAGAGATTAAAGCCGGATTTCCACTAGGCGGAAAAATGTCGCGGCGGAAAAATTTCCGGCAATCTAATTGGCTAATCGAATTGTCGCCGCGGAAAAATGTCGAGCCGCGAATAGTTGGACAACGTTCTATTTTTTGCGGCTCGACATTTTTCCGCCTAGTGGAGATCCGGCTTAAATGCCTTTGCACATTGTTCTATATGATAGTCTCGTTTGGTTTGAAAATCGGGGCGAACCTGGACGTTCAAGATTTAAATTTCAATTATCAAGGCACCAATATCAACGAACGATCAACGAACGAACGAAATACTTATGCTGAAGTTAACTATCAAAGATTGTATTAATAATTATTTCGGATTGATTGCTCTTTAATTATTGTTCTTTTAGTGGTCGAAACGAAGAAGAAGCGCGAGAAAATGCTGCCAAGAGATTTCATGTTAGCAAAGAGAAAATTCTGCTCAAACAAGGTGAGATGATTGCCTTAATGCTTCAGTGTTTAATATTAGCCTTCAGTCTCACGATACCTGTACAGTTTGAAAGTGGCAGAAAACTTGCCTTTCATTCGACGGTACCAAACTTGTTGCAATCTCGCCAGAAATTTGATGCCAGAGAATTGTAGCTAAATCTTAAGAATCGATCAGCTTTGTTTAGGTGCTGCCAGCTACTGTTGTGTGAATGTTTTCTCTGACGCTCAGTTCAGGATCTAACGAAGTTATAAGTCATGTTTGGACACATTATTTGCAATGGTCGGTGATCTATTGTTCACACGAACAATTCAGTTGCCATGCTCACCAGAATAGGAAGCAATAACCTATCATTTTTTACAAAATGAAATTCAGCGGCGATAAAGCTCAAGTGGTAGAGCATTTGACTGCGCATTGAGAGTCCCATGTAGAACCCCGGGTGTCCTCTGATTGTCCTCTGTCTTCATATCATATTCAAGCATCATGTAGCCGAAGCCAGTTCTTTAGAATTGAACTTATGTCGCTTTTTGTGATTTTAAACATCAGATACCTTCCAGAACATATTATTTTCATTCTGCAAATAATGCCCATGCCTACGTGCTCATGCCCATGCTCCAAACAATGGGAAATGATATTTTGAGGTCATAGAATTGATTACGTCTAAGCAAATTTCTCCAATTTCGTCAAAGTCCAAAATGCAATAGCACGTATGAAAGTTCTAATCAAATGCGGTCTAATAGATGATTGCAGAAAAAGGTGACGTTAGGGGTATTTTACCAAGATGCATGGTGGTGCGGTTTGGTTGGCGAATATGATGGCAGCAATTTTACTCATTTGTTTTTCCAAGTTGTCTTGATTGACCAGTTAAACCAGTTTCATAATCAGTGCTATTTAAACAGTACGTGTATTTTGATCTATTAGCTGAGGATGGCACGAGTTTGAGTGCCGAAACGTTGTGATAAGTATTTACTTGATCATGTCTTAATTTATTTATCTTTATTTCTTAACCACTGGAATTTGTCACTAACATGGATATGTCAATATTTTCTACTTGGATTTGTCTTTAACGAATGGATTTGTCATTGATCATGCCCCCCTGGATTCATCAAATAGTTACAAGTTGCTCAGTCTTTTTTTTCATTCATCCAGAGGTTAAAGTGAAACTGTTCGTTGTGACACTTGATTTCCTAAACATAAAGCTAGCTATATACAAAAAGAGTCTCTTTACATAGATTATCAATTCTAGAGAACTCCAAGTCGTCTTATTTTTGTGTTCATCTATCAATTCTAGAGATATAGATACGAATGCTGATTAGATGTAGCCAAGGTTAGCTAAGTGTTTTCCAAAGATTGTAGTTGCATTTGTCTGATAAAAATTTCTTGGGTGCGAAACGTTTGGTTTTCACTTGGTAATGTCTGCCAAAGTCTGCTTCCAGCATATCGTATGATCTCTTTACCAAGAACAGTTGTATTTACCCTTGGTACCAGAAAACCATAATTATTTCCAAGATCGTATGATATGTTCGTTCTTTCGACATAAATTGATTTAAGCCATTTTTGGTTTAATGTATCTCTACCATAATCAACTGCAAGTTTCTTTGGTGAGCTGATACTGAATCATCTTTAGCTAAATGTTCATCAAAGGAGCATTCAATGTCTCTGTATACAATTCGCGAAGCTCTTTCACGAATTTTGTTAATTCGACTATTTGTGGCTCTGTCGTGAAACATCCAAATTAACGGATAATAGCTGAAATGTGACATGATAAAAGACCTTATTACTTTTTCTTATCCATGTAATTGGATACCGCTGCTAAGGCATAAAGTTTTTGACTTGCCTTCGCACAGAGTTGATTAACATGAACATTGAAATTTAACTTGGAATCTAATGTTACACCAATTAATTTTTCAGATTCAGATTCTGATATTTCCAAGGCACCAATATTTAGTATCATTCCATTATTTTTGCTCCGAATATTAGAAGGTGACTCTTGTCTTCATTTAGTTTCATGAAATTGTCAGAGGACCATTCTGGCAGTAAAGCATGTCTTTTTTCTAATCTTAAGAGCACTTTTGTAAGGTTCTTATTTCCAACATGTAACGTTTTATCGTCTGCGTAATAGCCTACTTCAGTATCATTCACAAGATGATAAGATATATCATTGATAAAAGATATTGAAGAGAAGGAGCGCTAATACTGATACCTAGGGTTCTCCTATTTTTGAGTAACACCAGGTGCTGAATGAGCCATTTACCTTTACGCGTTGTCTCGTAGCAGAAATGTAGCTACATATCAAATTTAGATCGTTGCGACTACATCCATAGGCATCTAGTTTGTTAGTAATAAGTCATGCTCTAAGCAATCAATGGCCTTTGAAAAGTCCATCAGGAGAGCACCTACATTTTCTTTTATTGAGGAACTCTGTACACGTTTCGAGCAGTCTAAGGAGTGCATGATCGGTGATATATATCTCACGAAAACTACACAAATAATATGAAAGTGGAAAAACACTTTCATTTGGTCATATATGAGTCGTTCGAATATTTTCGATTCGGATGTAAGGATAGTGATAGGGCGATAATTCTTTTTGTCATAGCATCTTGATGTTTCTTAAAGTGAGGTGATCTGCCCCTCTTCAAGTTCGTCAGGAAATTCGCAGCATTCAACCATGGTGTCAAAGAAAAGTCAGATCTACTGAAAATATCAGATTGTAGAAATTATGGAAAAAATGCCAAAGCACAAAACCGCTCAAATGCAAAAATGCTAGGTTCATCATTAAGAGGACACTTTAAAGTATTCAGAACAAAAATCCGTTTTCTTCCAAAGCTCTGGTTTGGGGCTGATAACAAATTTGGACTTTCGACATCAAATTCTCAACAACTAAGCTACTAAGCTTCACAGCCAAGGTATCAATGTTCTTTTGAACTATAGAGAATCGTCATAAAGCATACTTCAAATGAATTTAGTGAACCTCTTTATCGCTAAGATTGATCAAATCTGTTGCGTTTTTTTGGGACACCCGGTAGATATTGATATTGAGATTGATATTGATATAGATATTGATATTGATATAGATATTGATATAGATAATGATATTGAGGTTGATATTCATATTGACATTGATATAGATATTGATATTGATATAGATATTGATATAGATATTGATATTGATATAGATATTGATATTGATATTGATATAGATATTGATATAGATAATGATATTGATATTGATATTGATATTGATATAGATATAGATATTGATATAGATATGGATATTGATATAGATAATGATATTGAGATTGATATTGATATTGATATAGATATTGATATTGATATTGATATAGATATTGATATTAATATTGATATAGATTTTGATATTGCTATTGATATTGATATAGATATTGATATAGATACAGATATTGATATAGACATAGATATTGATATTGATATTGATATTGACGTAGATATTGATATGTATATTGATATTGATATTGATATTGATATTGATATTGATATTGATATTGATATTGATATTGATATTGATATAGTTATTGATATAGATATTGATATTGAGATTGATATTGATATTGATATGGATATGCATTGTGTTTTATGATCGAATCAACGGTGATTCCATAGAAATTCGGTAAATCAATGCAATGTATCTTAATCCGATGCCCCCGACGCCATGTTATCTATAATCGTCTATTGCAGTATCTTAAATCACATTAGACCTACCTGCGAAGAGTTACATCCATATAACGAATAAAAGTGTCAATTATTGTCGTTGAATCTAGTTTGAATCTCCATGGTCGAGTAAAACTAAATCATAGAATCAAAGGTTAGGCAGATCCGTAGATTGCTATTGTGGGCACCCTGACTGCGTTGCAGTCTCTAAGTAGAGCGAGGGACACGGCTCATGGGAGCATGATACTATTGCCCGAGGACAATTAGTGACAGTGCTGTCTGGATTGCAGCAGAGGAAGGAATGATTAACTTTGATTGCTTCTAAAGCCTGGAATTCGTCCTCTGCTTTCTGAAGAAGCTCCTCTTGGAAAACAGCAATGGTTCGAAATAATCAAGAAGCTCTGCTAGGAGTGCTCAGAGGTGCATTTGAAGATGAAAAACGTTTCAAAGCTTTAAAATGAAAGCTCGAACCATCAAACCTTTGAAATAAAGCTCAAGTTCATGTTGTAAGATGCTACGAGTAGTCCTGTATTGTCAGACGAGATCGATCCACCTTAAGAGCTTCATTGATATGATAGCGTCGCTAACTTTCTTTGTTTCCGGCTCATATACCTCATATAATCAGTCAACTTGATATTCAGTCAGTTAACGGATAATTATTCGAATTCATTTTTCAAAAGTCAATAAGCTCCTCTACATAGCCCAAATCCCACTTTCTCATGGTTTCTTCAAAAGCAATCTTGTTCTGAAGAGTAGTGCTCACAAACAGAATATGTTTATCAACTACGCTTTTATCGACTCCTTGTTCTTTTTAGTTTGCTGTGATTGCTAATTTCAATTTATTTCCTGAACCTAAGTTTTTTGTTCGTTTTTTTCGTTCGTTCGTTTTAAGTTTAAAGTTTTTTTCGTTCCTTTTAAGTTTATTTGTTCGATTTTCTGTCAACTTACATTGATGATTCAAGTGAATATTTATCAATGACCTTACCTTCCTGTGGTAGGGCTGAACATATTTTCCGCAGAGTTGCTAATGATTGTTATTCTAAAGCATTCATCACTTTCATTTTGCAGATGAGGATGTTTTAGACACCTGGTTTTCGTCAGCCATATTCCCATTTTCAATTTTTGGATGGCCAGATTTGGTAAGTCAGAGTCCGAATCATATCTGTTTCGTTTACTGGCGAGACGATCTTGACGTTTAGAAAAAAATGGACTGGGGAGAACACTATTTTTTCCTGGTAAATGGCTGTCACAGAGCTTTCACGAACGAGACGCAATCTGAACACTACAAATCTATCGGTTTAAAATTCACGGTGAAAATGTTAGTATATTGCTCACAATATGCCTGAATAGCTGTCAATTATTAGAACCTGATCAACAACCTTAAAAGCTGTCAAAAAGCCGTCTTATGACCCATAAGTTTTGTAACAGAAGGGAAGCTCTTTCTCCAAGTCAGACCTCGAATCCAACAGTTTTTTGGATTTGGTGAGAAGCATTCGTCATTCTTTTTATTTACCAGAATAACGAAACAACAATAACGAAGCAAGAGAAAAAAGAGTTACCAGAGTAACTTCAGCTCCATTAATTTGCCTTTCAGTAGATTTTTCCTTTTATCTGTTTAACAATGATTCATTTAACTTTAAATGTAGTAAAATGTTTGTTACCAGTGCGTAAAAAGCATATTATGACACGCTGAAAAACCTTACGTTAAGCTTACATTGTAAGAGCCCACATTGTAGCAGCCAAAATAACTAAAGAATATTCGCTGCGATGTTAGAAGCTTGGTGTTACAAAGACTTCTATCTGATTTTTTAAAATTTACTTCCATATTACAAGCCATGGCATCAAATCGTTGCAGTATTTAGAATTCAAAGTCGTAAAACTTCATTGCCCCATTCTTTTAGTTGAATTTTTTCCCAACACACTTAATGCAGTAATGCAAATTTCCAGCTAGAGCATTTTTGAAATCATCTTTAATTTTCAAAATTGCAGGGTTTTATGTTTCATGAAATGATATAAGAGAGGAAGTATCTAAAGCTATTGCAATCGGAAAAGCACCATAAATTCTCTACCAACTGAGGAAAATCAATATGTCCATTACAAGAATTATTAGTTTTCGAAGGCCTACATGATGGTATCAAGCAAAAGCCTGTGACTTTCATGGTTTATGATGCAGCAATCAATGGCGTCACAGCGTCGGAGCCAGCAGGAATTTTCGAAAGGCTATAACTCTAAGAATAATGATCATATCAGCGATGCTTTCTGTGGGATTACCATGAATGATATAAAATTTCCGTTAAGCATTTCAGTTGAAAAATAGGGCAATAGAATTTTAAAATTTTGATTTAAGATTCTACAAAACTTCGATGCCTATCTTCCTGTTCCACTTCCATCTGACCAATACTTTCCCTTCATCTGGAACAAATCGGTGTCTGATGTGAATTAACGAAATGTTTCTTACACAAAAGTTTTCAGAAGCTGGTCCATAATTGGCTCTTTGTTAGCTATGATCCTCAAAGAACCGTTCCATTTGCCAGATTGGAGAAGCAAGAGAGGCATTCAAGTATTCACATTTCAGAAATTCAAAGACTAACACTCGGAATCTCTTTGTGTCTTTGCCTGTCTTGAAAAAATGTCTGTTGAGGCCTAACCATAATCGTAGACCTAAACCCGAACCCTAACTCTAATCCTACGTCAAATTTTAACCCTAATACTAGCCCTAAACCTTTGGTCAGTGTGTCGTCGCATATAGTTAAGTGTGAGTGACCTTTACTCGATCCTTGCGTGTGAGTGACCTCTGCCATTGTTTAAATTATCCAAGATAGTTATCGTCACGTCTTGGTTCTCATACCATGGTAAATGCAACAAAGGGAATTTTCTAACTGGTATGTTCAAGGCAACGGTGGAGATAGTTTGCCCCTACCTGACAGATTGTATCAACTTTGCAATCTATGAACGCAAGTTTCCAATCGAATTATGGGAAGCTGATCTCAGCCCTCTGTTCAAAGATGACGTTTAAATTATGGGGGGGGGGGAGAATTTTAGGCCAATAATGTCTTACCTGCCAAATATTTAAATCGATTTTCAAAAGGTTGATGTTTGCTTTGTCTTCAGTTTGTTTTGAATTTCAGGCTCTATCATGTTTTTCTCTTAATTGGACGGCTTGAGAGAAACCCTAGTTACTTTCCTGTAATGCTACCATCGGACTTCATAGAAATTTTCACTTTTTTTCGAAATTATCTGGTATTTTATTCTTAAGTTGATCTGAGGATATGACGCAATGAAATTATTAAGTCATAAAGCAGAATTATGACAGAATTTTGCTTGATACCTCGTTGTGAACGTGCATAAATCAACAATTTCTTGGAAATCATTTTGAGTTGCGTCAAGAAGTTTAGAAATTACGATGGTTTCAAGCCTCCTTAGATTCTTAAGAAAGAAGAAAAACACTCTACTGCTGAAATTATTGAAGATTTTAGAAAAGTCCAACCGTAGAATTATAGCGAAAATACCGAGCTTTCTTTAAGTACATTAAATTAGGGTAGACAGGTAATAGAATGTTACGGTGAATGTTCTTTTTTGAACATTTGGAACCTATGCAATCTATCTAGTTTGTTGTATTTTGGATCAAAAACTTTGTTTCCCATGGGCAACCTCTTCAGTGAATGTGAATGCTTGTTAACTAAATGGTAAACAAACAATAGAAAATTAAATGTTTCGAATGTTTCTTGATTCGTTTTAGGTGGTGTTACGACATGTTCCTGTAATCCAAACTTGTTTTGAAATCAGGTTGAAAACTTTTCACAGTCATGATAACATGGCAACAGTTACTGTATTTGATGAGCAGTTTCTTTTCCAAGCAATTTTAATCCCCTGTTAGTTACTTTTTACGCTTTTAGAAGAAAAATCGTCTTTCATTTTTCTTTTCTTGATGATGTTTTGATCTGTCAATTTTTTTAGTTTTCCTACCAAAATACGTTGTAGCTCCTGCTGAACGGAGATTAGAAATCGTTATTTAAGAATGTTTTTCCTTAAAGTCAGTTGGGTATGGAAGATCCTCTCCGCACGTAACACTAATCCTCTTGACTTTCATCTCAATGTTATTACATTTGTTATGAAAAATCGACGGATTTTCGATTTCATAACCAAGGAATCTCCCTTTCACGTGACTGAAGACATTTGCTATCTATCTCTGTAATCAAGGCTGGTATATCGTGGTCATTTTCTCATTCTGTTAATATTTTATATGTGTGCTGAGACTGACCTAGTACTGAAACTGTCTTGCATTTATCAGATTTATTGTAACCAATGAATTCAATGAACAGAAATGTAACCACCTTGTCTAAGCGCATCGTAAAGAATGATGTGCAAGACTTTTTTATCAACGATCCGGAACATCACATACAATTGGTATATTTAGATTAACCAATGTCCCATTCTCACTGCAAGTTAAACCAGCTTAATTTAAACCAGGGTTTCGATTAGGGCCTTCTGATTGGTCAATCCAACAAATCCAGTCATTTGATTGGTTGAAATTTAAACTGGTTTAGATAAAACTGATTTAATTGTGTCAGTGTGAATGCAGTACAAGTTCCCATCGCAAAGCTACTTGTTGCCTCTGTTGGTTTACTTTTTTAGATATCTATGATCCAATAAAATTTTACAATGCATATTGCGGTCTACAATACTTGCAAGAATTACTTTATGATATTATTGGGACAAATGCCCCCGGGGAGCAAAAGGTTGCGTCTACCCCCCCCCCCCAGGGGAATAAACATCGATAAAAGAAAGAAAAATTACTCAAAGGCAGTCTGTCACGCATTTGATTGGGTGATAATGACAATACGAAGAATAGGAAATTTGAATGGCTGATGATCCTCTGACTTTCTACGGCCATAAAAAGTCAAGAAGATTAGCCCTCCTTTGTTTCAAATACACAAGATTCACAAAGAAATCCGTTGTGTTGATCTCTGATTGTAGGGGCCAATCAGATACGTGACAGACTGCCTTTAATCGTAAACTACACAACTAAAATCAGCACAGACGGATAATAACAGCGATTTGATAACTAAGTCTTGTGCATATTAGACGTCAGATCAAAGTGATGGCAAGGAAAAGTTTATTTTGTGGTTATTTTCTTGAGGGTTTACTTTTACAGCTTCTTTCAAGGTTTCCAAAGTCAGCGTTGCTTTTATTGATAAAGGGCCACTCTCTTGTGTCTTTGTCATTATTTCACATCAAATTTCATCAAGTTTTCCCGAGAGGGAATTCACTCATTAAATAGCGTACGAAATTGTGGCAATCTGCATCAGCATCCCTCAGATTTTTCTTTGTCTACGTTCACCATTTTACTATGTCTTCACTAATATCAAACAGGATGGTGCACTGTCACTCAACACGCAACTGTTGCTAAAAATTGCAAACAATTAAACATCTATTATTGAAAAGTTAAGATTTCCCTTTAAAGAAATTGGGTTTTTCTGCGTGTTATGAATACGCTTCAAGCAATAAAAAAAAAAACAAATTTGTTCCCTCTTTGAAAAGTAATCTGATCGTTGACAAGACCAGTCAAAACGTGTTCTAATGGAACTTTGGTGACTTTCAATTTAGCGACTTTCTGTCAATTTTGGTTTCGACACCCATTGATTTGTTACGAGACAAAATTGCAACAGAATATGAGGAGATTTTCAGGCTTGATATTTGGGTGTGCTTTTACATTTTGAAATTGCTCTGTCCGCAATAAGTAAGAATACGATGAAAATCCCATTATAGGACCAGACCTGCAACTGTTTCAAACTTCACTTCCCGATTCCAGAAGACATACAGTAAAAGCCTGCAGATAAGAATCTAAGATTTTGAGCTGAGGGTGTAGGTTCTTAACATAGGGAAATCTGTGAATCTAAACCGTAACCAAATTCATTTACATTCTTAACCCTACCCATCTCACCCCAAGCTTCCCCAGTTTTGCAGGTCTTGCCTGCAACAGTTTTTCGAGCAATGTCTATGGAGTCCATATGATTGGCAGACGGGTCACTTTTACGAACGATGTAAAGCGAAGTACATCTAGTTTCCTTGTTTTTCATTTCAGCAAATAAACAACTTATAAACAATATTTTTCTGATAATAAGAAAATAGATAATGATATGAATTGCAGCTCTACCAAGGGGTCTTGTTTGGGTCCTCTGTGTTTATAGAATTTCAAAAAATACTCTCTAAACTCTTTTTAAAGAGAGCGACTGAATCTACCGGGTGTCCTAGGAAAAAGGTAACGGATTTGATCATGGCTAGCACTAAGGATTTAACTTGAATCAAACGGAAATAATCTTTAAACCATTCATCGATAGCCAACTTAAAGATAGAAATCTTGTTTGCTGATATTTGATCATCGAGAGAAGAAATTTTTATCATGAAAGTCTAGATTTGCCTCCACCTCTAAACCAAGGCTTTTGGGTTTTGGCCTAAGTTGTTGGCGCACTTGCTGTGGAATCTCCTGAATCATAGCGAAGTACAAGCAAGAAGCCTCTTGCTTCGGAAAAATTCTTGACGGAAATCCAAATCGAACTTGAAATTAAATTCAAGAATTTTTTTCCTAAAGAGACATCTCCTTTCATTCAACAAAGCCTTTGAATTACATCTGCCGACTAAAAGTTATTCTCTGGAAAATAATTCCCTTGGGTGTGAAAAAATCTTCCTTGTATGAATAAAATGCATCTGTTATCGTTGAAATTATTACGAAACAAACAATCCCGTATACCCATATGTTAAAAATTCACAAGGATCCTTGAAAGTGCTCACTCGTGCTTAAATTGTTTCTACCTTGTAAATTCATCTTGACTGAAGAAAGATATTCCGTGGTGATTATATTCATTGATAAGTTTGTCGGTTTTTAGTTCTTACATTTCTATTCAAATGTGTACCTAAGAACACTGGTCTTTGTTCAGAATTTCTACGCTATGTCTGTCCTCGAGGAGATTCCCCAAAACAGCGCGTTTGTAGTTTAGGCAAAAACTTAAAAGCTTTGGTTTCAAGATGGATGCAAATCTGGACTTGCAAGATAAAAATGGCTACTCTCAATGTTCTAATATTAACAGACAAGCTATCCGTCATCAAGTGGACTATTAAGGAATGGTTCAAAGACGATTTCCGATTGATTCGAGCTCAATTCTTTACGATAGCCTTGATCAAGTCTGTTACCTTTTTTTGGGACACCCGGTATCTCTCAAACGTCGTCGGTGATATCGTTATAGTTATTGACACCAGAGAAGTAGAAGCTTCATTTTGCATACTCTAACCTAAGTATGGGAACTTTAGAATACTCCGATTTCTGGTGTATGGTTTGAAATCTGAGATTTCCCAACGTAGGAGTGAATAAATGAATGAATGAATGAATGAATGAATGAATGAATGAATGAATGAATGAATGAATAATTGCATGAATAGCTGAAACCTTATATTAAGAATATTGGTAAGATATCAGGCTGTTAGGTCGTAGGTTGTTGATAACCAAGTTCTTGTGTGCATGTTTATATATTACTCCATTTTGATAAATAGTTGCTAATTTACTGAGTCCAGAAAGTGTCTCGACTTCTCGGCTTTGAACCGCACCAAGGCTTTGCATGTCGATGTCACATTTGTTTGGCAATTTTGGAAAGACAACTAAGAAAATTTTAGATTATTGTAGTGGTAGCAACTGGCTTGTTGAATTTACGGTAACATACAGCGCGACAAGTTCGAAAGATCTGGGCATTTTGTCTTGATGAAATAAGGAACGCCAAGCAAATGATAAGAGGCGTTTGACCTTTTCTGTACTCTAGTAATTCTTTGACTTGAGGTAACTCCACTTTCCACTCCAATGAGCAGTGAGTTGTTGTTTTGAAAAACCTTTTTCCTCACAAAACCGTTTATTTCTCCAATTCTATCTGTCGATGGAAAAGTAGTAAAAAGGACGTTGTTCTTCATAGTCTCGGCAATCGAAATTTCTCTAAATCACAATGCTTCCTTTGAGATTGGCTTCTCAAATTTTCTCCAAATCCTTTTGTTGATTTCAGAACAGTTCATTTATCTCTAAGACCACTCAAAAATTTGTTTCCTTTTCTTTCCCTATTTATAGCGAGGTTTTTAATCTACAATTTTACCAATTCAGACCACAGGAAGCCCAATCGCTTATATTGTGGGGCTAGCTTTAAGTGAGGCAATTTATGCTGTGTTGTTTTCCCAACTGTAAATAAATAACACTACTTGTTCTTTGAATTGAAGTAAAATGAAACTCAAACTGTTGAAGGGTGGACTGTTTACCTCTATGTCTTTCTTCTTGCTTCTGCGTCATCACAGCATCCTGCCGGTATGGCAACATCGGTCCTGTTGCTGTGGTTGTACTGCAATGACGCAACATTATTGCCTGTGTTTGTTGCGTTGTATCGTAACATAATAAGAAACAAGGAACGAAGCTTGTTTACCTGCCAAAATCTAACAACAGTTTTGTCCTCGCTCTATCTCGGCGAATTTTCTTCAAACGCCCAGTTCTTTGCATCAAAAGGTTCCCCAGCTTTTAAAAGTTGTACTCAATGCATTTGCTTTCTTATTATGTTACGATGCAACGCAACAAACACAGGCAATAATGTTGCGTCATTGCAGTACAACCACAGCAACAGGACCGATGTTGCCATACCGGCAGGATGCTGCGATGATGCAGAAGCAAGAAGAAAGACATAGAGATGAACAGTCCACCCTTCAACGGTATGAATTTCATTTACTTCAATTCAAAGAACAAGTAGTGTTACTTATTTTGTAGTTAGGAAAACAACACTGCATAAATTGCCTCACTTAAAGCTAGGCCCCACAATATACGTGATTGGGCTTCCTGTGGTCAGACTACAAAAGCTAGGCAATATTTCTCGCAGTCGAATTTCATATTTCTGGTTACTTTTCGTCGGTTTAGGGTAGAAACCTTTGTCAAAAGATAAGCACACATGAAGGAGGTTGAACGCTTTTGTAAAGCAGGTGAAATTAATAGATTTCTTCATTATGGATTCAGAGAAAAACATATTTTGTGAATGCTTATATTGGGTTGAAACGGTCAAAGGAGACACAAAGTATGGTTGTCAAATTTCTGGTAACATTCAAACAGTGATACTTTCACGAGCGCTCCAAGGATGTCTGTTGAGACTTTGGTATAGCATTCCCAACAGATCACCTCGATTCTTTTGCAAATGGAAGCATTTCAGACTCTTAGGATAAACTTTAAAAGCTTAATTCGAAACATGGTAATCTGTTGACTAAGGTATCTAGTACATTTTGCAGTCGAAAAGTAAACAAATTTGAAATTCAATTACGAGAAGTCCAGCCTAGTTTTTTCAATTAGACTTGGTAAAGTTGTAGAGCAGCAACGTAGCGTAAAGACATCAGGAAAGAAAACCAAAAAATTGTTCGAGTACTTTTGGAGATAAATCCACTTTTCTGAAGTCAACAAATAGTTTTGAAAAGTTCTTTGTAAAGCCAGCCTTAATGGAAACATTGCAACAACAGTGCGTTGCGATTGCCAAGACTGTAAAGAACAACGTCTTTTTGCCATTCTTTGATAGACAGAATTGTATTGGAGGAATTTACTATCTTCAGAGGAGAGTGGTTTCGCAAAACAGCAACTGGCTGCTCACTGAAGTTGAAAGCAGGGTTACCTTAAAGCCTAAACAATTGACGTTTGGCAAACGATACAAACGAATATGTTCTCTTTACTCGGATACTTGTCTATTGATATCGACATTCTTTTCCAGACAAAAGATTTGCAAACCTTTTATCCAACAACTTTGCTTGAAACTGGTCACGACATCTTGTTCTTCTGGGTTGCGAGAATGGTCATGTTTGGCCAGAAATTGACAGGACAGTTACCATTTAAAGAGGTACGCCTTCGACTTTACTCTCAAGTTTTGGGAACAACTGTTCTCAGGTTTCTTTAACACCATTCTGTTATTGCTGCAACAATACTTTGACCTGCCTAGCCTGTGGGCTTTGCTTTGTAGAAGGCTTCAAGATTTTTTATATATTTTCTGGATGTCCCATAAAGAGTTTGCCGATTTGAATGGCTCGTTTTGAGAAATTTAAATGGCAGTCTTTTGTTTTAAGACCACTTTTTAACGCAGTGATGATTACTTATTTTATTGTCAATTGAAAGGTCCCCAAAATGTGGGCTTTCTGATCATTTCTGCTCCAACTACACTACTCTAAAACTGCACTACCCTAAAACGATTTGAAAGGAAAGGTTATCTTGGATTGGTTAGATATGATGACTACGTAGGAGCTATATCTTTTGGTTAACCAGGATTGCGTTATATGGTATAATCATAATGATAATGAGAATTATGATGATGATGGTGATATGACAGTGTAATGTGAGATAATAATAACAAAACTATTGATGATGTTGATGATAAGTAAGACAGCCAAGATAGTGTGTTCATAGATTCAGTTTTGTATGGAGTTATGTTCTTAGCGCTCTGGGGTTCTATGTAGTCCGTTTGGTGACAGGGTGTTGGCCAAGCCAATGAAGTATGTTTCCCTGAGTTCGTCTCACACTCTCTGGTGTCTTGTATTTGGAGCAGAGGTAGTAGCTGTAAGCCTTGTACGGAGCGTCCGGCTTTTCAGGAGTTCTTTTCAACCCTTGGTGTGTCGGAACGTCAGTTAATGATGTTTCGTCGATGTTCATCGAGTCTTACTCTTATATGTCGTCCAGTTAGTGTTATGTATTGGCGGTCAGCCTTTTTGTTGTGTAGGCATCTTTTGCATTGTAGTAGGTAATGAATTTGATGGAGTTGTAGTCAAGGCTTTGTCTTATGTCGAAGGTTTTTTTGGTGTTAGAAATTGTAACTGGGTGCCACACATGCTAACACATATAAGACGAGACATGTACAGTTACATTTTCTAAACTAACAAAACCTTTGACATAGACAAAGCCTTGATTGCAACTCCATCAACTTCATATACCTACTACTATGTAAACAATGCCTACGCAACAAAAAACTAACTGCCAATACATAGTACTAACTGGACGACATATAAGAGTAAGACTTGACGAATACTGACGAAACGTTATAAACTGAAGTTCCGACACACCAAGGGTTGCAGAGAACTTCTGAAAACCTGGACGCTCCGTACAAGACATACAGTTACTACCTTTGCTCCAAATACAAGACACCAGAGAGTGCGAGACGAACTCAGGGAAACATACTTCATTGGCTTGGCCAACACTCTGTCACCAAACGGACTAAGTAGAACCTCAGACCGCTAGCAAAGCATAAATCCATGCAAAACTGAATCTACGAGCACACTATCTTGGCTGTTTTACTTATTATCAACGCCATCATCATTATTGTTGTTGCTATTATCTCACATTAAACTGTCATATCATTATCATCATTATCATTCGTATTATTATTATCATTATCATATAACGCAACCCTTGGTAAGCTCATCAATATAGCTCCTACGTAGCATCATATCCAGCCAGTCACACGTAATTTCTCCTTTTCAAATCGTTGCTCGTACTTGAATTGTAAGCTTGGTATCTATATACTCTTTGCGATCCCTTGGATCGCTGTGAACGAGGTTCGCTGTGAACGACCTCCAGAGGTCCGGATCGTTGCAACAGTTTTTGGATCGCTGAATTAGAGCAAGTTTCTATCCTAGCGATCCTCATCGTCGCAATCGTCTTGTGTTCATAAGATCGCTGGGATCTTTGGGATCGCTGGAGTCGTTCACAGTGATCCAAACCCTTGTAACGAGTATATGGAAATCAGGCTTTTTTCTATTCGTGTAAAATAGTTACAATGCACATTTTACATTCTACTATACCACCCTATTGCTGTGCTACACTATGGGGACGTCAGCGTTCATTCATTTTCATTTTTTCATTTTAACTTTTTTATCCATGGTAATCCACTCAGAATAATACTGCTTTACAGGGAGCCATGCTAAAATAAAACCTAATAATAATTTAAATATACAATATAACCCTATTTACAATAATCTAAGACAAAAAGGAAAGGAAAATGATTTGAGTCATAGTTTGGCTTTGTAATTTCTTCGAAAAGAGGAGAAAGATGTGGACACTTTGACAACACTACCTAGGTCACTCTAGACCTTAAGCCCCTTTGTAAGCAAACGATTTCTGACCAGTTGATGTTCTCAATGATGGTAATCTAAGGTCAGTGTTAGAGTTCCTCAGCTGACGGTTAGTAGCTTCAGATATCTTTTGAAATATGTTTCGCAAGTAGTCTGGGGCGAGGACATTCAGAGATTTATAGACCATCTTATTCGTCTCAAAGTCGATCAATTCTTTAATGGTTAGCCAGCCGAGACTCCCTATCAAAGGCAGAGCTGATGCGTCATAGGGGCTGTTTGTGACAATCCTAGCAGCTCGATTTTGAAGTTTTTGCAAATTATCTAGGGCTGTTGCACCGCAGGATCCCCAAACAGGGCAGCAGTACCTAAAATAGGGCTCAACAAGACCTCTATACAGCTTAATAAGGCTTTCCTTAGGTAGGTATCGCTTAGAATATTTCAGCATACCGATACCTCTAGAGGCTTTCCTTATTGTAGAGGTCAAGTGAGTAGCCCATTTCAGTTGATCGTCAACCTGCAAACCTAGGTACTTGGTGTTGTTAACCATAGTGATCTCTTCGTTACCGATGTTAAAGTCAGGTCTGGAAGAACTAGGCAAATCTATACTATGAAGCTTGCACCTGCTACCTATTACCATCCCTTGAGTCTTTACGACATTAAGCGATAGCTTGTTGCCCTCAAGCCAACCTCGAAGGGCTTCAAGGTCAGCATTTATTGCAGTACTGATATCGTTCATAGAAGGAGAGGAGTAATAGATAGTGGTGTCGTCAGCATACATTGCCACATCAGCAGTCTTTAAACAGTAGGGGAGGTCATTCACGTAAACTAGAAAGAGAAGGGGTCCTAGGCAGGAGCCCTGGGGAACTCCAGAATCAACCCCTTCAGTTACAGATGAATGACCATTCACTCTACAAAACTGCTTCCTATTGAAAAGATACGACCGAAACCAGCTCAGTTCTTTACCCTTGACGTCATAGTAGTTCAGTTTGTTCAAAAGGATTTCATGATCCACAGTATCGAAAGCTTTTTTAAGATCGATAAAGACTGCAGCAGTATAATTGCCCTTGTCGATGTTTAAATACCAGTCATTAGTGCTTTTAAGTAGACACGTTAAGACTGAGTGTATTTTCCTGAACGCTGACTGTAGGAGAAAGATGAGCTGATTCCGGTTAAGGTAGTCGTACAGCTGATCGAAGATTAGCTTCTCGAAAAGTCGAGAAATTACGGGGAGCACAGAAATGGGCCTATAGTTTGATTTGTTATCAGTGGCTCCATCTTTAAAAATAGGTGCTACCCTCGCACTTTTCCAACCGTCAGGGAATCGCCCTAGAGAAAGAGATAAGTTGAACAGCTGCACGAGAGATGGTGCCAATACTGAAATACCAATTTTTAAGAAAAAACTAGATATACAATCAACACCCGACCCATTTGAAGTTTTAATACCGCTACAAAACCTAATCAGATTCTCCTCGTTTATAGGGGAAAACATGAAAGGCTCGCAGCTGGGTGGATCTCCAAACTCGCCATTAAGAAGGGGATTAGGTTTGGGAGCGATCTTTTCAGCTAAGCTTTTCCCTACGTTGCAGAAAAAACTGTTCATAATATCGGCAATGGATTTATTGTCAGTAATGGTTTCATCACCTTCTTGGAGAGCCTTTATGTTCGTGGTTTTTTATCTCTTATTAATTTTTTGGTTCATAGTTTTCCAGGTTTCTTTGATATTGCCCTCGCAGGAACGAAGTTTATTTGTGAAATATTGTGTTTTTAACGATTGATTTAAATTATTTGCTTTGCATCTCATATGCTTGTAAGCACTCATTAAAGCTCAGAGTTAGCTTTCAGAGCAGCGATCTTCAGTTTGTCTCTAGCCCTGCAGATCTTTTTTAGATCGGGTGTTATCCAGGAACAGAACCGTTCTGAGACTCGCTTTTCCCGGAGGGGGGCATGTTTGTCGATGATCTGAGACAACGTATCAGACCATCGACTAACAGCATCATCCAAGCTCCCTGAGTCACTCACTATATACCACCAGTCTACCGAGGCAAGATCACCGAGGAAAAGCTCTTCATCAAAATTTTTCATCCGTCGTGTTGTTATCATTTTATGCTGTGGTTTTAGCGAACCAAAATATTTACGAACTACGTATACCACATAGTGGTCACTAATGCAAGTCTGTAGTACACCCGACTCGACAACATTGCGAGGATCATTCGTCGCAATGTGGTCTATAATCGTAGATGAACTAGCAGTCTCACGTGTAGGCTCAGAAATAAGTTGTTGAAGACCGAAAGTATCATAAAATTCCACGATACGTTTTGTGCAAGGTGGAATATCACCTTGGAGTAGCGTGAGGAGCTACAGACAATGATGACTTCCCCAAGGCCAATACATAAAGACAAACAACATTAAATAAAGACAGAAGGAAATATAACGAAACTAGGTAAACTAATTACGAATACCAAGGAAACCAAAAACATGTAGATGCTAATATATGGAAGTTTGTGGCATTTGAACGGAACATTTAAAGGACAAGTCTGGGGTTATTATAATTGTTGATTATTCAAGAGATTACACTGTGTGAATGGTGTGTAATACTTTTTCCCACTTTTTCTCTTTTAATCTGCGAAGCTACATATTTCAATCTGCTAAGAAGTGCGAAATGACGTTATTTTGACCTGAACGAGGTATTAAACCACAATACCACTCACATTGCTAGCGTCCTTATCGGTCTTTCGCAAACTCGTACAAAATACAAAATGGCGACGATTTTTGGCCTAGCTGACGAAGATTCATCAAACAGTTTATGAAAGTTGGAGGCATCAAAACTTGGAGAGAACTCACGATTGGTCTTCAGCAGTTCGTAAGGTTGCTTTTTAGCAATAATTTTATCAACCCCAGACTTGTCCTTTAGAGGTGTTCTGAAGTATTAAATGTAGCTATCACATAACTGCCTTGAAGAAGTCCTGAATGGCAGGAGGAAATCTTGGTCATATATGTATTCATTAAATCTACTCATTTACTGTTTTTTTCGTCGTTCTTTCTGTTTCTATAAACAAATCTATATTCGGCTTCAGAGCAGCAAGAAATATTTTCTTTCCTTGGAACGTGGCAAACAGGGAAAAATGTTCTACAGAGTCAATTTTGTTATGCAAAATACTGTTTGTTTTTTCGGGTCGCAATTTGCTGGAAAGGTGCAAGGGCTATTGAGACCACACTACTGTTTATATCAAACAGAGGCGATCGAAAAAACTGATTATTTATGCGAATAATTCTGAAAATTTTTCAGAATTTATCATTTATGTGAAGAATTTTTAAACTTCTTGAGAATTCTTCCCATTTAATGTTCCCAAGGCTTGTAACCTTGATTTTCACGAAGGATAACGATCAGTAGTTTAGAAAGGTCAATAAGTTATCTGTGTCTAAAGGAAGTTGAGAAAAGGCAGTCATTTTCCCTTGTTTGGGCAAACTTTTACTGAAAAATTTTCTCCCAAGGCTGAAAATTTTGTGGGAACCTATTTCCCGGGCTCCGATGCTTTTTTGCAGCTCTGGTAAGCTCCTCGTGCCAGAATTCGAACTCTGAGTTGCTTTTTTTCTGAAATCACAACAGGTCTATTTGCATGCGATGGTACGAGATGCACATGGACGAAAGATGAGCAAATCTCTTGGCAATATCATAGACCCGGTTGATGTTATCACTGGGATTAATTTAGAGGTAACATTCATTGTTATTCTTTATCTTCTGATTTTTCAAATGTACTAGGCAGAAACATCTTCGGACGATAACATTTCGGCGTGCAACGATTCAGTGATGAGTTTGCAGGTAGATAAGGAATATTATTTCTTAAGACTCTTTAGCTAATATGATGCGACCTCTAAACCAAATTTCTGGGACTTGGGAAAATAATTTGATAAAGTAAGACATTCTATATCTAGAAATAGTGGTGGACAAGTAATGCTGGTTTTTGGTGACAGAATTTTAGTTATATAATCAAGGCAAGTGATCAAGGACAGCATCGGTAACTTCGTTTTGAAAGATTTCTACAGAGAGTTGTTTTGTGTCAAGCTGTTGAAACGTTTTTTTGTGTTGAAAACAGCAAGTTCATGGGGCAAATGTGATGACTTACGCAAAGTTCGAATATGATAGATTTGAAATCTGCGTTGTCGATTTAGCTTAGATGTTGCTGATATGGTCATGATTCAAAGCCCCTTTTAATCATTTGAAAGCTATAGTCAAGTGCACTGTAAGTGCAACATGTTAAAACAAAGTAGACACACCTGAAACAAGGTTAAGTCACACTCGTTCTCAAACGCGTCATTTTTTTACCCTTCGTTGTAAACTTGAAATTTTTGCAGGTGGATTGAATTTCTATGGTCCAGTATGTAAAATCAAAGATGAGATCAAAAGCTAGGCAGGTTGTTAGGAGCCTAAAACGGCTAAGATAGTTGAGTGGCTTTACTGACTTTGGGTTGACTTTTGAATGAAGAGATCACGAAGCATTTTTGAAATGTTCAGAATAAGTGACACTATTGTTGAAGGGTATGAATGCCTGTGGCATTCAGACCACCTATTGGCTGTTATAAATTGATAGTTTCTGGGAAGTTAACTTCTCAAATTGGATGCTAAATTTTAGTTTGTTAAAATTGTGCCCGTCCTTTGCAAAATGTGATTTATTTCATAAAAGCCTCGTGACCATTGTGGTCAAATTCTGTCTGTCAATGAATCCGTTAAAAAATCTTTAATATTCTAATAGTCTAACAATAGTCTATGTGAATCTGAGAAATGGTTTTGAGCTGCAGCATGTCAAAAATCTAAAAATTTCGACATCTGAATCGCTCTTTCTTTTTCTTCAGAGTAGTAGCTTAACATCAATGATACACAGCAAGCTGTTTACTCGTTGTTTAGAAGGATTACTGAAAAGAAGTGTTTCTTCTTACAGAATTTGCATAATCAGCTTTTACAATACAACTTGGAAGCAAAAGAGCTGGAAAAGGCAAGGAAAGGACAGGTAATCTAGCTGATCCTGCTATTATATTTACATATGAGTTTTGTAGGAAGAAGTACGAAGAAAAAATACTTCAACCATCAGTTGTTGACAATTAGAAAAGTCATTTGCTGTTATTGAAAACACGATGGCATCTCTGGTGACGTGATGTTTTCACCACGTCAATTAACAGCCTCGTTTTATTTCCCATTTGTTCTTCAAAAAATTCAGGATTTGATTTGTTATGAAGTAGTTTTTTCAAAGGTGAGACTTAAATGAAATCTATTGTAGCCTACGATTTTGTTTATATTTGAATTCTTTTCAAGAAATACGTCGAAGAAATATCTTCACCAGTTCTTGTTGACAAAGATACACGATGACATTATCAGTGAAGTATTCTACAAGACCGACCATGAAGCATAATCTCCACGAGGTGGAAAATTCCTCCTGCAAAGATTTCTTTTCGCCACGAGCTCGATTCTTCTTGAAAGTCAATCAAATGGTTGGGAAAGGTCGATGCGAGCGGAACATTCCGCCCAGTAGAAATCAGCATGATAGTATACACCTTTTCAACTAAAGGCCTCGTTTTGGAAATTTTTGAAAATTTCTTGATGCGAAATGTCTGACCTCGAACTCGGATTCAGCACCCCGAGTTTAGTCCAATTGCAAATTTTCGTATTCCTTGAGTCTGCGATTTTGATTTTATAGCGGTAATAGATTTGAGACTTTATAAGGGCTTTGACCGTCAAAATCATTTGGGGTGTAGCTTCACACCCTTAGTCATTATTCACGGTCAAAGCCCTTATAGATTTTCAAATTTTTTATCCTCATGAAATTGAAATCGCTAACACCAAAATCATGAAAATTTGCACTTAGGCTAAAATTAGGGTGCTGAATGTGATCTTGCGGTCAGAAATTTCATTAGACTCAAGCTAAAGAAATTTCGAAAAATTCCAGGACGAGGCCACTTAATTGAAAAGGTGTATTAATTCGTAAATTCCTCCCTTTCACGGCGAGCTTCTCTCCGAAAAATTCCTATGCATTCAATCTAAAAATTTACAATAAATATTACTTAATCATTACTTAAATGAACTCAGACCATCCTCAATAAGAACAGAAAAGTAAAATGTAAACAAAACTGTTAAAACCATTTCAGACGTTTCGATTATAAAATCTTTATCAGTCAGTTAATTATTACTTATTACTATTACTATTATCACATATTACTTACAAAATACTATACCCTACTGCTACTAATAATACAATGTCATTTAGAGCGAAAAAGTACGACTACAAAATGGCAACATAAAACAGGAAAAACGAACATAGCACTACACTTAACGACATGAAAGACAAAGATAGCACATAAACTACACGTGACCGCGAACAAAAATGAAAAATAAACCATTTACTTAAATGGGACTTTGGTGGTTGAATGCCAAGGTTTATAATTTTTAATCAAACCAACCAGTTTTATGGATAAAGCAGAGAGTTAAAAGAATTATATTTCTATTGAGGTCATCAGTAAAATCTTTATCACTATACAATAAAGTCTGCATTAGAAACTTGTTTGAAAGATTGGTATGTCCAAGTGGTCGTGACAAGGCCGAAACTCCAGCGAGAAGATCTCTACGTGGTGCTTCAAAAGAAACTTTTCACCTTTCAGTAGAAGTGGTTGAAGCAAGGCGGCCTAGACCCTAATCCCTTTTTGAATCCGTATTGTCATGATTTTCAGTTTATAACCAGACGAAGCTTCTGTAGCCAGTCTCATTCTTCACTGCCCTTCAATGGTCAACTTTTTTAACTCTTTGCTATTTCGAAAATTTCACTTGTTTTCTTTGTATGATCAGAATAGTAGAGAAGTCCTGTCAAAGAATGGAAGACAAATAGAAGCATCTTCAAAGAAAACGATATGTTATGAAAGTTTAAACTATAGTGGGAAGTAGATGTTCTTTGCTGCTTTAGCATATGAGAAATCATGCTTCTTTTTACAGAAAGAAGACTATCCTTCTGGTATCCCAGAATGTGGAACAGATGCTTTGCGTTTTGCATTGTGTGCATACACTGGTCAAGGTAATTTTCAGCTAAGTCACTGCCGTTTATGTGAATTCGAATTCTAGACAGATATAATGAAGTAGAGGATATGTGAGTTATCAAACATTTCTCTTATTTTCTGCAAGGAACAGCAACAACATGCCTCTAAGGAGCCTTGTTTTCAAATTCAATCTTCCACGGGTCGTTTTGATTTACATTCTATCTTTGTTCTGGACTTTACCACAGCTAGCTATTCGAATCGGCAGACCAAAATTTTCATGTTATTACAGAGTCTTCAAGGAGCTTGTTATCAGCTTGCTTCGGAGCAGAACACAGCGGTATCTTCCAGCCGCCATTTTAGCGTATCACTTCTTTAGCATGTTTGCTTCCCGTTGCATCAAAATGATAGGACATGTCAAATTTGATTGGTTGCCATTCACTTTCTAAATCAAAGAGGATTGAGCTGAGCAAGGCACCATTGATGTAAAAAAAGCCCTTCGGAGCTAGTATTCGGGAATTCTTCATTTTGATATTAAGATTGTCCACCGTATATTATGGATAGATTATCAAAATAGGGATTAACTCTCAGCCAGTCAATAGAGTTTTAAAGTACGATGATCAGTAATGGATGCATCTGTCTTGGATATCTTTGTCCATATGAATGATCTTGCAATTTTTTAGTTTGAATACGAAAATGAGGTCACCCTATAAGATATAATTCAAAAGAATACTGATAGAACTGACATATGTGTAAAGATATGAGCAAATAGTATCTAGAGGTATAAGGCGTGTAGGTACGAACCTATTGTGACTCCGTTGATGAATATAGATAACGTATACATTCTTAATCTAGCAAGCTCGTCAAATGCAAGTTCTGTGATGGCAAATTAAAGTGGATTAGTTTTATGCGCTTCACATAACTTCAATCAACTTGTGAAAGCCGTTTACTCGATCACATTCTGTGATCACACAGGAAATGTGAAGCAAACTTTACGTGAATATCATCGTATAAACTTGTCTCCATATAATCCCAAAAGTTTTTGTCATGGAAAAAGAAAAAAATAGATGTCACCTGTTTGATTTGTTTGGTTTTGAGACATCTAAGCGAAAGAAGATTCAAAATTCAAAGGTCGGTAGTAAAATCAAACGTTGGTGATCTGCCCAAAGCTGTGGCTTCTTTTTACTCAGGCAGTCATTATTTCGAAATTATTATTTCGAAAGATAGGCTATGGGATATACCTTTGTTTTCCGCCATTTGAAATATTCACAATAAGGTTACTAAGGTTTTCAATGTAGATGAAATACTTTAATTAGGATAAAAACGTGGAAAAAGATTCAGGGGTCAGTTGAAATTCTATTGACCCGATTTCCCGAAACAGGGAATGCCTCCTAATCAGCTGAAGGTATTCTGAATGCGTTTGTTTTTATATGCACAAACAAATCATAAACTAATCACAAAATACAATATACATTAAATATGTCATTCACAGTGGGAAAAGACACAGGGTCATCAAGTTACCATTGTCAATGGCATTTACATTGCTCTAATGATTTACAGGTCGAAAAGAAAAAAACCAGGATCAAAGAAAAAGAAAAAAAGAGTGGGAAGGGGGAGTCACTGCATTCAAGAAAAGCGCCTACTTTCCCACTGTAGAATGTTTACTTGTGAAGTAATAAGATATTTCGACTTTCCTCTACCCTGAAATTTTTGTCCCTGTCAAAAGTGGGTAAGTGGCTCTTCTTAAAGCTCGAAGACCTTCACCATGTTGTAAACTGGAAGCCAAAGCAGCACTCTATGTAAAATGCACAAGCCACAAGTATTTCATGTAAGCTAAACATTCTGGATCGAGGCCATTTTGGCGGGACGTACAATTCCCGTCGGCAAGCAAAGGGATATCTAACTGAAGGAAAGTTTGGAATCGTAAATTTAGGTAAACGATGATACGATTTCTGATTCACCTGGTATTTCCCTGAGATGAATTTTATGTTTGCAGCGGATATGGTTCAGTCATATCACGCTTGACTATCGATCTTAAAGCTAGTGGTTCGAGTCCACGTCCTGCCAAACCTGCCGCGTAGATTAAGGAGAGACACCAACTCTTTGCAATTGCAGGCTAAAGGGATCATGATGTGTGGTCAAATCAAGAGCAAGGACCAGGATGCGGCTTTGATAAACTTACCTTCTCAGCTCTGAAATTGAATAGATAGTTACGGCTGAGCAACCTTTTATTGCCCAAAAATTCCGTCCGCTTGGTATATTCCGCTGACTGGAAATTGGCCTTTAGGATGGTAGGTACCGGGTGAGTCAAAAAAACGCCCGCTGTTTGAAACGCTACTGCTCCCTGAATATATAAGCAATGGTATTTTGCAATATCTGATTAAGTAGCTAACATGTTCTATTATTGTTAGACATTTTTCTAGCTAAAATCGGTCACTCCGTTCGTATTCTTTAAGCGATTTTCTAAAATGAATTCCTTCGAGAAACCTTAAAAAACGTGCTAAAATTACAAGCAAAAATCCCTCATGTGTTTACCTCACAGCGATGACTTTCAGCACGTGCTTTCGCTTGGCGGGTTGAAAAGTCTTCCCCCAAGTGTTATTAACTTATTCAGGGGGATTCCATTCTCTCAAGAGGACAAAATACATGAGCACATCCAAGAGTCATTATTACTAGGAAGGAGAACAAAGGGACATTTTGCTTGGTGTTTTCGCTCGTATATGCAGTTTTTCTAAAGGGGCTTTCTGCGGAAAGTCTACTTTTTCGACGGGAAGGAATGACCGATTAAAGCCGGGTAAATTACTGAACCCAATTTGACATATCGGAGATAACATAAGACAGTTTTCAACATCATTGCTTTGATATTCCGGAATCAGGATTTTTTCAAATGCCGGGCGTTTTTTTTGACTCACCCGGTAGGAAAATAGCAAAACAACTTTTGAAAATACGCTTTGCAATCTGATTCCTCTCTTTGGCGCTCTGCAGTGTTCTTTGTTATAAATTGTAGGACGAGATGTCAATCTGGATGTTTTGAGAGTTCAAGGATACAGACGATTTTGCAACAAGATCTGGAATGCAACAAAGTTTGCATTAAGAAACTTAGGTGATAATTTTAAACCACATGGGAAAGAAGAGGTATGTTTCTGATGTTATTTATTTCATTCAATTTACCTCTGATGAATTCGTCATACTCTGATAATTGATTTATCCCGTAAAGTTTGACATACATTTAACTTGTTCCTACCAGAGCTACACCAGGCTGCAATAGGCAAAACACATTTTCTGAACGCAACTTAGGACCCATTTATATGAAACTGGATCCAGAATTGTTCACATTCAGACGAGATCGATTGAACTAACTCCTTTAAAACCCTCAACGTAAGCTCATTCTTCTCATAAAATTGAATTGACATTGTTGTTTCTGTTTTAATGCCTTGAAAGCGATCCCAGTGTATAGTAGATTCAAATGGGTTCAGATCTGTCGCATCCTATCCGTTATCGTTTGGGTACGGATCCTCTTAGACCCTTTTTGGGTACGGATCCTCTTAGACCCTATTTTGTGTAAACGGGGCCTTAAACACATTTACTGCTTTATATACTGCTTTTTCAAAGTTTGGAAACAACTCTTTCTAGGGCATTATCGTCATAACGGAATTGCGCAAGCTATGATTTTGATGCTTGCCTGAGTGCCTCCAGAAGTCATTTGTAGTCGCACATATTTTAAAAAGATTGGTACATAAGTTATTCATTTGTTCATATAAATTGAGTTCTGCGAATTTTCACATTCCAGAAGAAAGCTTGACTCATTCACAGAAACTTGGTTTTTTGCAACATGTCATTTTTCCCATACTTACCTGTGATATAGTGATATCGCTATTTTGGTGAAAGATTATTATTTTTAAGGAACTCTCTGCTTCCAAGCAATGCCATTGTAATGAATGGTCCTATAGGGCTACAACTGCAATGGTTTTTCTTTTTTGATGTAACACAATATAAGCCTTGCTTCAATCGTTTGTTAGGGAAAGGGTATCTTTTGTCATGGTTTAGAAGTTCACGAGATCTTGCATGTGATGCGATTCGATTCGAAGGCCTATTTCATGATTCTCTTAGTTTTTGTTGAAATCGCTCGCAGTTAAGGAATATAAACTCTGATTTCATCCATATTAATTCTCCTAACTCAGTCAGTCCTGCTTTCTTTCAATTGCATTCTTCGGACTTTGTCCATTTCACCATTTTTGCAGTTTCCAGAGTCGCAATGTTCTTAAATCATTTGATGACTTGCCCTTTATTTGACGTCAGTTTTCTTTTATATCTATCCATTGGGTTGCACAACTCATGGTCTCAAAGTTTTGCCGAGTACTAATGCTTTTTTAGGTATTTATTCAACTAAAATGTAAACTGTATCAAAATCTTTGTCTTCATCGCTTAGTTCATTGGCAACGAATCTCTCATGGACCAATGGATACTGAGTCGCTTGGGTGCAGCCGTTGAGTCTGCTAACATTGGTTTTGAAACGTATGATTTTGTCAAGACAACAACTGCAATTTACAATTTTTGGCTGTACGAGCTGTGTGATGTTTATTTGGTAGGTGATTCAAATGTTTCAAGTATTATTTTCTCTGAAATGTAATTCAGGTGATATCAGCTTTTCGCCATTTTCATTGATACCTCCAAACTTTTTCCAAACCAACCTCTGCCCATCCTGATTTTTAGAATTCTGCTTCATCGTCCAATAATAGATACTAACAGTTGATTGAAAGAGGTCAGAATGCTTGTAAGTTTGTGAATATAAGAATCGAATGTATCTGCCTATGTTTGCTCCTTGCTCATGGCCGAAGACCTCGAAAGCCTCATTAGCGTGGAAGAATCTGACTTCAAATAAGTGAAGAAGGCATAGACCTGTTAAGATTTATAGAGATTTTACCTACCGTCATAATATGAAACCAGGACAAAAACTGCTCGGAATTTCCCGAAGTTTTTTGTAGAAATCGACTCTCCAGATGCTTGGGTATATTTTTATGGATGCCTGTTAAGACATCAAAGGAGTTGCGTATGTATGTATGTATGTAAAAATTTGCCATGCCATATAAGAAAAAAGTCATGAAATTTAGAGAAGGGAAGAAATCTTATTACAAATGCATGCTATAATAAAATCTAAAAGTTGAAAATGTAATTTAAAAACACAACTTTACGTGTCAGTTAAACTAAAATGCCAAGAATTAAATGCAATAAACGTATCGACATAACCCTTCATCAGAAGCCAACCTTACTGATAAGGGTTATGCTATACCCTACCCTACTGACCCTAATGATGACCCTACTGACCCTACTACTGTTTGAACCCTACTGATGAAGGTTACTCCCGATACGTTTGTGCATTCAATTTAGTGCTTTTCTTCACCCCTGGCCGTTATATCTAATGAAGTTGCTTTGTTAACAATTTAGCCCTTGATCGTATTAATCAGTTTTTGTATGAAATGTTTGGCCTGTGTCTGCATTAAAAGTCGTGGGAACAAAATGAGACAAAACAAACAGACTCTGTTGCATGTTGTTTTGATGAACGTCTTGATGATGACAATGTTTTGATGATGACAAAGAATTTGATCTCGTTTCCTACGAAGCCTTAGTGTTGCCCAATTGTTTACAAAGCAAACTACGTTTGAAAAAGACTGAACGATCTAAAGAGCAGCAGGCAGATGCATGTAACACTTGCCCTTTGATCAGTTGATTCACCAACCATGCTTGTCTTGTTTATGGTTAATAGATCTATGTCAATCTGTGTCAGTATCTTCAAAATGGTGAAGCGTACTGTTCTACGCAGCTACTTGCCAGTTTATTCAGTGGTTAGAAAAGGGATGCTACCACTTCTCGTTTCATAAAATTTACCAGATGTGGATGCTGGATCCAAAACCCTTTGCTGCAGAACAATAGGGTTTGTTTCATCATATTTTCAATGTGGTAGGAACGAGTCTTATTTCAGTCCCCTCTATGTTATTTATAGAACTCCCCCCACCCTTTCTATACGGCAATGTATATAAGATATGCTTCGTTATAACATGCTGACCAATTGACTTTAGGAATCTCTGAAACCTGTCTTCAATGGAACTGATATGGCTGCAGCTGCAACTGCAAGAAATGTGTTGTATCCTTTCATACGTACATGTACATACATACAAGGTTTAGTGAGATATCCAAATTAATTGTGGCTCTTCAACTCTGGAGCGAAAATGCAGCTTCCCTAAAATATTGCAATCTGGGATATAAAGTGTTTGTTTGTGGGTACGGCAATAATAACCAATGAAATTGTGAATTACGTTAAATCTAGTACATAGCCTTGGGCTTGAAATACTAAATGTGTCGAGCTTGACCCTTCGTCAGTAGCAATGAGCAAAAGTACGTTAAAAAAACTAAAGAAGCAGAGAAAGAACGATTGATAGAATAGTGTATCCATAGAATTGATACTTTCTTTATACTACTTGTAAAGGCACAGCTTTACTTCGCCAAATTGCATGCTAGGCCTAAATTAGCTTTATCGCTAGGAGTTAGCCTATTTGAATAAAGTAATGAATGAAGAACCAAAACAAAGTACTGGTAAGGAAAACCCGGCCCTTGCTCTGACGAGAGTAAAGTCTATGATACATTCATATTAGATACTAAATGTTCAACAACGAATCCAGATATGAAGTTGCGCATATAGGATAACCGATAATCTTATGTAATAGATTTTTCGTTTGTTACTGTCATACCATCGTCGTTTGGTGCGGTTAGTTCTTAACACAATTAAAAGATATACAGTTCTGCATAATGGACTTCGTTTGTTGTGTCCGTTCATGCCTTTCATCACCGAAGAACTTTTCCAAAGGCTGCCCCAGCAGCATGATGCTACCACTTCAAGTATCTGCGTTTCTGATTATCCTCATCAGGTAAGAATTTGTGGATTTTTGTAACCATGACATCCGTATGCTATTGACTGACCCGCTTACGTAAATAGATAAGCAATCACAAGCAAATTTATTGGTGCCACCGACTGTTGATGAAAACTCCGACAGAATGAGAAGCTGAAGATGCAGGAGCCAGTGATGCTAACGCAGTCGCTATACATTCTACAGGGAAAGTTGTGAGAGAAGATAGTAGGAATGCTCATGTGCCTAATTACATGTGAACTTCAATGTCGCAACAGCAGCATCGCCAAGCGTTACTCGTCGAAAACATGGCAGGGTGTTGAGTCTTCTATCAAAGGTTCGGGGCATCTTTTGCTGGTTATTTTCAGTTTGTAGATGCCGTCGGCCTTAGAAAATACTCACGCCATCGCGTTACAAGTCCCATTTTCATATGAACATCGAATTGGTTAACAATGACCGTCAGCAAATAATGGTTCTGGGCGTCTTTTGCTCTGAATAAAATTTGTAGCATAAAGTGGCCTTAGAATATCGGGTCGTGATTCCCAAAGACAGATTTTGCAAGGGAGAGGGGGGAGGTGCAGACTATAGACAAACTTTGTTTCTGAAATGGTCTATTTCATCCAGCATGCCTTGCACGTGCCGTCTTTTAGTTTGCCTTTGTTTTCGCCATTTTCGTGGGTCCTGGAAACAAACACAGGCCAACCAAGACTACCCTCGCATAAGAAAACTGAAACCGATCTGAGTTTCAGATCGGTTTGAAATTTGGCCATGTCTGCTAATTTGCTTCCCCCTCACATGAACATTTTCAGACCGGTTTGAGAATATTAAACAATGCGTACCTTCCTCCGCAATTAGAACAATTGTGATTGTTTTGTGGACGATATCGGCTTTGTTCCATAACCTTTAGATCCACCTGGCTGACTTTGAATGAAATCTTAATTGTTTTGATTGCCAAAGGAACACCTGGAATGTCAATCACACAGGCTTTGAAAAGTCATTTCGCCCCGAAATGAAAATTTTTTCTGCTCACATGAAAATTTCAGGTCGACCTGAAAACTCAGACCGACCTGAGAAAGCGAAATGAGTTTCAGGTCGACCTGAGTTTCATTTCGCCTGCATCATGTGAGCGCTCCAAGGGCTTCGACCGAAGACCGAAACGAGTTTCAAACCGATATGAAACTCAGACCGATCTGAGTTTGCTCATGTGGGGGCACTCCAAGAGACGAAACGTGAAATGCTGGATAAAACAAACCCTTTAAAACAGCGACAGATGGTTCAAGTCTGATCTTTAGACCAAATTCATTCCGTTCATTTGGACAATTGGGATGTAAACTAGACTTGATTTTTTCTTTCTTTGCCTTTATTCGCCCTATGACACCCTGACTGCGAAGAGAGTAATGCGAGTACTGAAGAGGGGGATTGGATCTGTTATATATGAAGGCTTTGATTATTGCAGCGTTAGCTGCATTATATATCAAAACAATTAGCAAGGTGCGATATCTCTGTCTCTTTCTTTCTTTCTGTCGATTTGTGGTCAAATCAATTCAGTGCCAGTCTCGTCTCCAGAGTGAGTTTGTTGCTCTGCCTCTACTCTGGGATGTGCGCGGAAATTCCGCGCGGAGTCAACTCCGCACGGTTTTGCGCGTAGTAAATTGCTTCGGGGTGTCAAAATTCGATGTAAAACCACATATTTTACCTATTTTGATCATCATTTGCAATTTATTTTTGACATTCGAAGAATAACGAGCCATTTCATGTTGGAAGCTGCGATGAGAAAGCTCCTCTGTTTGCAACTTAGGCCCATTTTCGCCCCAAACAAACCGTGCTTTTTCACATGACCACTCCCCATTACCACTATCCCCAGATTATTGTTCATATACCTTCAAAAAAGCTTAAATAAGGTCCTTAAAATGTTTGTTTTGAACTTCTCGATTTATCCACAGCAGAATTATTCCTAAAGCAACGGCCATTCCATCGATTCGATTAGGGTTGCCCAGCAAAGGGTTCGGCATCTTGATCAGCGCATGACGTAATCCAGTTTCTTCGCATTTCCCAAAACGCTGCACTCACTAACTAAAGTTATTGCTAGTTTACAATTTTGTAGAGCAGAGTGAGGCGTCTGCTCCCCTTCAGGAGTTTAATGATTCCCAGCCAAGCTCTGCGTACAGTTTCTCTCATGATTTTCCTCACCATGGCCCTATTACAACCAGGGCAGCAGAATATTGGACGGACTCTAGCTCTTCCATTGAACTTGTTGAATTTTCATTATAACTAAATTCGCATAATTTTGTCGTAGTATGATAGTTAACATCTCCTCACTCTAGATGGGGGCGAAGATATAAATTTAAAAATCATTAAGAATATGTCTTGGCAGATACCTGAAGAGACATTTCAGCATACCTATAATCTTTCTTGCCTTGGAGATAGCAGCTTTGATGTGAGCATAAAAAGACTGCTTGAATCAAGAACAACTCCCAAATGGTTATGTTCAATTATTTCATTCACAAGTGTGTTATTAAAGAGGAGAATTGGATGATCAATTTGAATTCCTTTTTATAGATGTGTTGGCAGGAAACCTCAGTTTCAGAATAAATTGTAAAAGAAAAACTGCGACGATGATACTCATTTTCGAACCAAGAATGACACACGTAGTTCAAGTTTTTCCATTTGATTATGACATAGGACAAGATGAATAAATAACCATATTTGACAAGTCCAAGTGTTGCAAAGATTTTATTTAACCCATATCTGACAAATCCATGTTTTTAAATTAAGCGTTAACGTTTCAAAGCATGCAATGCTCCATCTTCAGAACCCCCAAATAACTAATGATCGAACCGCGTTATAAACGAATACGAAACAAAGGAATTAAAGAAAGTGTGCTAATAAACAACTTAATTGGTAAACAAGAACTGACACGGGAATTAGAACAGATATGAAAATGCAGGCATGAATTAGAAAAATAATAAAATAAAATAATGGAAGGAGCAAAACAATAGATGGGAAAAGTTAGAATAATAAAAGTGGAACAGATGAAAACTTGCTGTTGAGAGGCGGTCTGTCCCTTAGGATTAAGAGGCTTTCAAAAATGAGTAAATCAGACTTGTTATTGGTTCTATCAAGAATGGAGAAATTCTCAATAGAGGCATTATGTCCACATTGATCAAGGTGCTCAGAAATCGCTGAGGGATTCACTTTGATCTTTTTGCCAGCCTTGTTTATTCCCAAATGCTCTCTGCAGCGTGTGACCAAATGACGGGAAAGTTTTCCCGTAGTACCTGGCATTACAGCCAGGGCACTCAAATTTATACACCACACCCGAGCACAAAAGAGTAGAAAAGCGATCTTTAAATGGGAAGTAGGACATAATACGTCTAGGACAGCGAAAAATAACTTTAAAATCAATATTCGGGTAACAACGTTTGATGAGTTTACTAAGTTTGGTTTTCACCTGTAAGCTATAATTACCTAAGTACGGCATACAAAAAATTACAATATCCTTCTCATTTTCCGGAACTTTTTCTCAAACTTTTTATCAAGAAAGGACTTAATAATACGATCAATCAAAGCCTTAGGAAAACGGTTTTTGCACAGAATATCCTTGATACGAATAATTTCTTGATGGAAACTAGCATACGAGGAACAAATTTGAAAGGCTCTAAATATCAAAACACTGATAAGATTCGTTTTATACTTATCAGGGGCAAGGCTGTCAAAATCAGAATATAAACCAGTGTAAGTCTTTTTTCGGTACAAGCTAGTGGAGAAACCTGTGGAAAAAGACTTTTTTGGATTGTACTTTTAAACGCACTGAGTTCAAAAAACTACTCAGTTTGGCAGTTAAAGAGAATCATTTCATCTTTAATGGGAACCTGTATGACCAGGTTGATGGTGTGGCCATGGGCTCGCCCCTTGGCCCCGCTTTTGCCAACATCTTTATGAGCTGTCTGGAAAAACGTTTTTTAGAGAGTTGCCCTGATGAATTTCGACCTGTTTTATACGGACGGTATGTTGACGATACATTTTGCCTTTTTCATAAGAAAGAGCATGCCGAAAAGTTTCTTGATTTTATCAATAGTCAACATCCGAACATTAAATTTACAGTTGAGTTCGAAAATGATAACTCAATTCCGTTTCTTGACGTCCTTGTCACTCATGATGATACAGGTTTCTCCACTAGCTTGTACCGAAAAAAGACTTACACTGGTTTATATTCTGATTTTGACAGCCTTGCCCCTGATAAGTATAAAACGAATCTTATCAGTGTTTTGATATCTAGAGCCTTTCAAATTTGTTCCTCGTATGCTAGTTTCCATCAAGAAATTATTCGTATCAAGGATATTCTGTGCAAAAACCGTTTTCCTAAGGCTTTGATTGATCGTATTATTAAGTCCTTTCTTGATAAAAAGTTTGAGGCTAAAGCAAGAGAAAAAGTTCCGGAAAATGAGAAGGATATTGTAATTTTTTGTATGCCGTACTTAGGTAATTATAGCTTACAGGTGAAAACCAAACTTAGTAAACTCATCAAACGTTGTTACCCGAATATTGATTTTAAAGTTATTTTTCGCTGTCCTAGACGTATTATGTCCTACTTCCCATTTAAAGATCGCTTTTCTACTCTTTTGTGCTCGGGTGTGGTGTATAAATTTGAGTGCCCTGGCTGTAATGCCAGGTACTACGGGAAAACTTCCCGTCATTTGGTCACACGCTGCAGAGAGCATTTGGGAATAAACAAGGCTGGCAAAAAGATCAAAGTGAATCCCTCAGCGATTTCTGAGCACCTTGATCAATGTGGACATAATGCCTCTATTGAGAATTTCTCCATTCTTGATAGAACCAATAACAAGTCTGATTTACTCATTTTTGAAAGCCTCTTGATCCTAAGGGACAGACCGCCTCTCAACAGCAAGTTTTCATCTGTTCCACTTTTATTATTCTAACTTTTCCCATCTATTGTTTTGCTCCTTCCATTATTTTATTTTATTATTTTTCTAATTCATGCCTGCATTTTCATATCTGTTCTAATTCCCGTGTCAGTTCTTGTTTACCAATTAAGTTGTTTATTAGCACACTTTCTTTAATTCCTTTGTTTCGTATTCGTTTATAACGCGGTTCGATCATTAGTTATTTGAGGGTTCTGAAGATGGAGCATTGCATGCTTTGAAACGTTAACGCTTAATTTAATAAACATGGATTTGTCAGATATGGGTTAAATAAAATCTTTGCAACACTTGGACTTGTCAAATATGGTTATTTATTCATCTTGTCCTATGTCATAATCAAATGGAAAAACTTGAACTATGTGTGTCATTCTTGGTTCGAAAATGAGTATCATCGTCGCAGTTTTTCTTTTTGAATTCCTTTCTTTAAAATGTTAGTTCAACGGTGTGTTTTTGCTGATCGGGAGTAAAAGAAGTTCCCCAGTTATGAGCCCATTGATTTATCAATTCTAAGTCATGATTCATGTCATTAGCTGCAGCATTGGAGTCTTCAATTACTGTGAACAACCACGTATCATCAGCAACAGGCTTAATATTGCACCTTAAATCTTCAGTGAGGTCTTTTATATATGCGAGGACAAATGTAGGTCCTAAAATGTAGCCAAGGGGAGTCCAACTGATGTCTAATTTCAGACGAACTCTAGGTTCCCGATACCATTTGCTTTTTTGTACATACAAATTCACTTTTAGCACCCCTGGAACAATGAATTGGTAGAAAACAAAGTTGATTTAATGCTGGAAATAGTCAAAACAATGCGATCGATCAAAGAGGAGTACTTGACTACGAGAGCTAAAGCCGAAGGTAATGAACAATTTTTATCCTTTCTATATGTTGATCGTAATGGATCCGAACAAAGACTGCCAGGTACGTAAATTAACAATCGCAGTTTGAAAGGCGACTGCTCCTTGGATATCAAGGTAATGATATTGACTGTACATTATTTTCTAGTGGACATGTTCAAATTGATTTTTGAAATTTACTGATTGAAATGAAAATTTTATCCATCCCGTTCACTCGTTTTACAAGTTTTGAAACGGACTTTCTGCAGAAAATCTCCTTTATCAACCGGAAGTAACGACCGATAAAAGCTGGGTAAATTACGGAATTTAATTTAAGATATTAGTTTGAAGCAAGACAGTTTTCACTGGTATTGCTTTGATATTCAGCGAGCATCATTTGTTCAAGCACCATGAGTTTTTTCATGACAACCTTTTCTTCAGCCACAGTGCAAGCCACAGTGGGGACCAGATGACCAATTGATATGAAGTGACCCTAGGCGGAATTCTTCAGGCATTTTACTAAAGAAGGCAACCACAGGTTTCTGAAGGATATTAACGTAAAGATTATTATCATCATCATTTTATTGAAGGTTACCAACTTACATATTCTAATTCAGGCCAAGAAATTAATTTGCAATGTTACATCAAAATAAGTAAACTAGCAGTCAATAAAATTGCAAAATTCTTGAAACTTACATATAAAATCTGCAACATAGATATATGAAACTTTAAAAAGCCGAGCCAAGATATATCTTATTCGCAAAGTCTCCAATTAATGTACCATTTCCAAAATTTTGACTTATTCTTGAATTTTTGCTCAGAATTTGCATCTTTGATTTCCTGTGGAAGTGAGTGCAAAATACGCTGCCCTCTCTATCGGAACGTTTCAGTACTATATTTAACAGTAAAAGCGATCGGAACTGTGAATGTATTTGTGTTTGTCAAATTATAGTCAGCACTTCTTTGGGAAAAAATTTCATTCATGAATGCGGGGTTTAGATTATTTATGGTTTTGAACTTTTCAGTCATTAACAACATTTCAGTCAAAGATTTTTGTCATGTATCGTTAGTGATCGTTCTTTGTCCAACAAAGTTGCACAACTAGAGCAAAAGTCTTTATATGCTGTTCTCAGGGCTCTCTCGTGCAACCTATGGAGTTTATTATTCATCTCTCTGCTATGAAACATCCAAACCAACGAACGGTACTGGAAAGCAGGGGTAAATTTTGTAATAATAGAAATTTCAGTTTGTTTACATTTTGCACCATAGCCAATCAACGACCTCCAATTCGATCACGTGATAAACTACTTCGCGCGTCGAGAGTCGTAGCTGTGGAGAAAACCATAGGAAAACTACCCTCTCAACGTTTGGTCGCCGCGAAAATATACTTTCGAAGAAGCTTTAGAAATTTTAAATCTGTGTTGTCAGATAAATTTCCTAACCAGGGTTGCTTGCCCACTTGTCTGCTATACCTGGTTTTTGCGAAATAATTCCTTGAAACTCCGTCATTTCACGGAACCTCTCACTTCCTTTGAAGTAGCCGAGGTTCAGCGCGAAAAAGAACGATAATTTGGCACTCTTAACATCTAAAATCAGTTCGAGACTGGAAATTAAGGTTACAAAACATTTTATTTTGATTTACCGAAAAGAAGTATTTCAGCAACCATCCTAAGTGGCCGTCAGTTGGCCCTGTCAACAAAATTTACATACCAAGGAAAATTAGCATGTAAGGGTTTCTCTTGTTAGTGTTTTGGCGGGAGTTTTGTCAATTCATCCTCTTATTATTCAAAACTGGACTGAAACATTATTTGGTTGCTTCGATAAATGATGAAAACCTTGGGACAAAATTGAATAAGATTGTGGCACCTTTTGGCAGCAGAACTGGTAAAATAGGAGATAAGATCATGAAGAGTTTTTACAATTAATCAGTCGATGAGAAATAGAATGTTGTTTCTAACATCTTGATTTTGCAAACTCTACGGCCACGAAGGTTTCCCCAAGGAGTGACATAAAAGAAGGGAGCAGAAAAGTTAAAAGAAGTCAGTCTTGAAAGGTAAGTGGATTAATTTGTAAAAGGATGAATCACATAACTCATGTCTTCTTAAACGTTGGATTTAACTTCGCCTTCAAATAAAATTGGAGAATGACGAACTTTTATAAATACTTCCGAATTTATGAATTTGAATTTACACACCTGGGTCGGAAGCATTCCAGCTACAAAGATTTATGTGACATAGAATTGAAATTCAAGATGTTCTTACCTTGGAACAGGGTCCTTATCAAATTTCCTTGTACGTTTTACACTCAAGTTTTATATGGAGAAACTCAATAGAAGATCACTAAAAGGCTAAGAAACTCGAGAACTGGCAAAAAGCATTTGGAAATTTCCAGTTTAGTCAAGGAAAGCCTCGGCATAGTTTACTTTATATATTTTACCTGTTTCCTGTCTTATATTACTCGGAGGGTATCTACTTGAGTTAATGTCTAAACACACGAGTACTGTTTTGAAATTTTCACGAGGGTACAAGTGATTTTTATGGAACGCGTAAGAAACTCGATTCTTGACCGAAACTCTGATAATTTTGATAATAAACCTTTTGATAAATAAACCTTCAATACTTGACTAAATTGTTAATCTCTTACAAATAAATGTGTATTCTTTCAACATTCATCGAAAGGAGCATTTATCGTAATCGCTAAATTTGGAGCATCCAAATTCAAATAAACACAAAACTTTGTTGTGCAACTATTTCTTACTCTACTCTTTCGGTTGACCGGCCAAAGTCTTGTTTAGTGTTGTCTTAGTGTTTTTTATTTTCCGAAGAAACCAGCAAATGATTCTTTATGTTACACTCTGATCAGTCGACGAATTGGCAAAAACACCTGCTAAAACACCCACAAGAGAAACCCTTCCATGCTGATTTTTCTTGTTCTGCAAATTTCGTTGCCACGGCTAACTGACGACCGTTTAGGATAAGCTGCTGCAACACATTGTTCTGGTAAATCAAAATTAAATGTATTATTATTTTGGAACTGAATTTAGCCGTTTAAAGTGCCACTTTGTCGTTCCTAAACACAAAGATTAGTTTTATTGCGCCGGAACTCAGCTCTATCAAAGGAAACGAGAGGTCCATGAAACGAAGAAGTTTCAAGAAATTATTTCACAAGAAAAAGGTACGGCAGACAAGTGGGCAAGCAACCCTGGCTAGGATATTAATCTGACAACACAGATTTAAAATTTCTAAAGCTTCTTCGCAAGTATATTTTCGCGGCGACCAAAAGTTGAGAGGGTAGTTGTCTTATGGTTTTCTCCACAGCTACGACTCTCGACGCGCGAAGTTGTTGATCATGTGATTAAAATGAAGCTCGTTGATTGGCTATGGTGCAAAATGTAAACAAACTGAGATTTCTATTGTTACAAAATTTACCCCTGCTGTACTGGAACTGACTGGTTACAAATGCTCTCATCAAAAGATAATCGATAGGCTAACGGGGCGGGGGGGGGATAAAATGCGAGAAAGCTTCTAGCAATATCGGCTGCGTTGCCTTGCCCCTAAGGGTTTAAGCGCTAGGCAAGTTGATACATTGACTTCATTTTGTTTATATTTTGGTTCTTGTGTTGTTTAGATTTTGTGCTCACCTTTTCGTCAGGTACACAAGCACACGCTGTTTTTTAAGGCCCTCTTTCTTCTGATCCGCTCTTGGATCTTGCTATTGCTGGTTTGTTTAGCAGATTTTCTTTTAGCTCTTGCGAGACAGGCACAGCCGCCGATTTCAGCAGTTCTCATGCGCTGTCTCTGATCTTCTCCCTCCACCTTTGTTATTATCCACTACTTTAACACATTTTTTGCGCATTAAAACGGGTATGATGCCGCTTTGGCTATTGTTTTACGTTGTTTTTTAATTTCGAGATCTATATGCACGATCCTTCTAATGTGGAAGAGTTGTTACTGATGAAGGCTCAGACCGAAACTTTTAACGAATATGTTTTCGTGAGACTCTACCTATAAATGTAAGTTTATAAAAGGGATGACTTGCACCTTTGAAACCATTAGTTAACAGTATAAGAGAATATTATTCAAAGATGGTATTGGATTCTGCATTCTAGATGGACTAGAATTTTTGATGCCTCCTTTTTGACGCTAGTTTCACGGTAAGAACATTTTCTTCAGTGATGATACTGAATCTTTTTGACCTTTGAAATTAGTTTGAGCTAGCAGCTAATCAAAGGCTCAACTAAATCGGGCCCTAAAATTCATTAATGTTCCAGAAAGTTAGTGTTTTTTTGGATGGGACATTTTTTCGCAGAAAAAATCAATACCTGAATTGCGATGCAAATGAGAGTTTTGCTTTCACGATATATCTCACATGAACATCTTAACTGATTATGCTTTTGAGCATCACGTTTTTGGTGATATCTTGCGTGTAAACACTATTTATTATTCATGCTGCTATGGTCTTTTTTCAGTTTACCTGAGGCCTCATTCAGATGACGTTAGCAACACAGCCAATACGTTCATGGAAACAATCAAAACATTAACGAATTCTTCAGAGTAAGTTGCAGCACTTTCTTCTTCAAAGGAGCATTGTCATCCAAGTGATTGGCTCCTAGAACTCCTAGAGCCAAGGAATTCTTGTGAAGTTCTCAAAAAGATTTGTATATCAGCTATGTGTCATTCAGAGACCATGCCATGTATTCATTTTCTTCGTGTTACAGTTAAATCTAAAAAGCAACAAAATACAATATTACATTTCGTTCATAGCAGAAAAGACATAACGTCATTTGGTACTGACTATGAACACCACCTAGGATTTCTTCCATACCTCCATCAGTAATCTTAGAGCCACTCCGTGTGCTGTGGCACAATCCCATGGCTATTGACCCTTGCGGCAAAGGCGCCAAATCCTCAAGGAGGGACTGCCCTTCCCAATCACCTAACAATCATGCCGATTCATATGGCGGGTGGTGGCATGTGCCGGTTGAAGATTGGTTTATCATCATCATCATCATCAGCATCATCATCATCATCATCATCATCATCATCATCATCATCATCATCATCATCATCATCATCATCATCATCATCATCATCATTATTAGCTTTGATAAAGAATCAATATCATCAACAATTGCAAGCATTTATATTTGTCTTAAAAGAAGTGAAAGAGTGGATTGAACGAGATCGCTTGGTGACGAATGAAAAAACTGAGTTCGTGCTTTTAGGGAGACATCATACATTACCCGATTTGTCTGTTGAAGCAATTTATGGTGCTGATATCAATTTTTTGTAATAAGTTACACTTGAGTTTAAATGTAATAAGTGCATGAAGCGATAGTAGCAGAATTGTATTAAATTTATTTCTGCAATGTTAGTAGTAGCCTGAAGTATGTCAAAACACAGAAAGCGACTTCCCCCAAGCCATGTTCTGTGTTCTGATTAGCATGAAAGTTGCCACCGATTGAGGTTTTTGTCCTGTGTTACGGCTCTAGGGAACTTTACTGTTTGACCATTTTTAGCGTTCACATACTGCAACTGGTTGATCCATCACCCAAAGGATGTGCTGTGGCTCTAGTTGGTGATAAATGCGAAGTACATCTTCATATCAAGGTATCACAATTATATTTACTAGAGAAGAGTAGACAGTTATTAATATGTTGATCCTGGGATGGTGATGAAATGGCAAGAGCTGTAGAAATGTTGGACTCGGGGGGAGGGTTGTAGGCTTACTTCTGGATAACAATGAAGCATTTTTTCTTTATTTAGAACATTAAAGTGTTGCGTTATTGGAGCGCTGTATTCGCAGTTACTATGGATCATGATTTAGTGAAACGCTGTATCCATTTTCTGTTGTCTTCCTTATCGTCACATTTTTCAGCTACCTTGTGAGTAAAGCAAGTTGCGAATCTTTGGCGATTAAAGTCGTTGAAATGCAGGGGATCGATATTATAGAACACGTAAAACTCAAATTTGAAGAGTGTTAGCAATTTGTTAGATTTTAAGAAATCGTTGACAAAGAAGTGTAAAACAATCGAACAAATTTCGTTCCGTAAGGGAACTACTGGAAATATGAATAAAGATCTTGAACCGTTAGGGTATTTCTAGTCTTTCGTTGTGTAAGATATTTGAAACAGAGAAACGATACTATGTTTTTAAGTTAGATATTAGGGTTTAGTTTTGCGATCATTTTTATTTCGAACTTTTAAGGTGCAGGCCCACATCAGCCAGCAACATGTTACCAAACATTAAACCTGTATTATAAGATAAAAAAATGTATGTACCGTGTGTCCCAAAAAAGTATACAGATTCCGACGATCCTAGCGATAAGAATATAGCGTGAATCAACCCAAAATAATTTTCAAAACATACCTCGATAGCTAACTGGAACATAGATACCTCGTTCGTTGATATCGGTGCGTTGAGAGTGAAGATATTAGTCTTCAAGGGGCAAATTTGCTTCCTCCAAACCAAATCTTTGACGTTTTGTCCTAAGCAAATTCTTGACGCGGAGTGAATAAAATCAACAAAATTTGAAGACGGCACAACAGATGCGTTTAAAAAAATACAGCCCACGTGAGACCTTTCGTCAAGGGAGCTCCGAAATCAGCTTCATTCATCTCAATATCATATCGACAATTCAATTTAAACATACTATTCATCGGTGAAAGTAATCCCTTGAGAATCAACGCACTTTTGACGTCGTCGAATATTCCTTGAAAAGAATCTTTATCAGATCTCTCGAGATCAGATTGATCATGACGTAACTTCAAATTCCCTGCGGACAACTTTTTGCCCCCAAAAGATCTCCAGACCTTCCTGTCTTGACTCCCGAGAGATCTCATAACAAATTCTTTTCAAGGAATGATTCGATGGTCCCAAGAGTGTGTTGATACTCAAGGGAGTAATTTCACCGATGAACAGTATGTGTAAAATAGATTGTCGATATTGAGAGATGAATGAAGCTGATTTCGCAGCTCCCTTGACGATAAATCTCAAGTAAGCTGTATGTTGTAAAACACATCTGTTATGCCGTCTTCAAAGTTTGTTGATTTTATTCACTCTGCTTCAAGAATTTGCTTAGGCCAAAACGTCAAAGCTCTGGTTTGGAGGTGGAGGCAAATTTGTCCTTTGAAGATTAATATCTTCACTCTCAATGCACCGACATCAACAAACGAGCTATCTATGTTCAAGTTAGCTATAGAGGTATGTTTTGAAAATCATTTTGGATTGATTCACGCTATATTGTAGTCGCTAGGGTCGACCAAATTTGTATACTTCTTTTGGGACACCCGGTATGTATGTAAGAAGGTAATGCCATGGATCTGTTTTGAAATATTGGTGCTTAGTCTAAAGACACACTGAAAGAATATGTATTCATTTATAAATTCCAGTCTTATAACGGTGATCGGAATAGATTGTTAGCTCCACAGCGTTGCCAGACCTTTGGAAAATGCTGGTCAGTGTTAAACTATAATGTTACAAAAGAGCTCTTTGTCGTTCGTCTTAGGGCCTGGTTAACATTGAAAAGGAAATATCGAAACTGGACGAAAAGCTAGAAAAGACAGAGATACAACTAAGCAAATTGACGGATGCAATGAAGATAGAAGACTATGACAAGAAGGTATTCTTCACGTTTATTGGAGAAAATAGCATGACTGCTTGAGAAGATAAGCTGTTTGTTCACCCAACTTATTGATACTGCACTAGCTTTGTACACGTGTAATCGGGCTTGTTCTTGTTTCGCTCCTTTCCAGAAGTATGCTGGCAGTCGCATTGTATAGGATTGAAGCTACGTGATCAGAGCCAAATTACAATGCGTTTTAAAGGTACAACTTAGAAAGGATATACGATCCAAAATGATAGGGAATTTTCGTTTTCTTTGACATGAAGGGCCTAGTGGAACAAATTCGTGAACAGATTTAATATGCAGACATACCGTGTGTTTCAACATGATGTGTTCCTGCACTAAATTTTGATTACATGATCGATGATTAAATTAATCTTATTTTTTGTCAATTCTAATCTTTCATGGCTCATCAATGATTGGATAAGATGTGACGAAAATATACATTTTCTGAATCAGTTGAAGGCATTGAGTCAAGGTAAATAGACCACGTATACCCAATCTGCAAAACAGCTGACTTATGATCATAGCTTACGCCAATCTGATTGGCTATTATTAAAAATGCACACATGATATAGCCTCGCAAAAACAAAAAGATCTGACGAGACAACTGGTATTGCAAGACAATTGATAAAGTTAGGGTAGGAATGTAATTTATAGTGAAAGTAAAACCTTAATGGCTACCAAGAGACCAGATATAAAGAGATCGCATGAAAAGTTTCAGGATTATCTCAATTAAAGGGCAACAATTGGCTTAGGGCAAAGGGATTCAGTGTAATAGTGAGTTTTTATGGGGATCAACAGAAAGAACATGAAAATGCGGAACTTGCATGATAGAAATAGCGAATAACATTGTAACCTGTTGCTGAAATTTCTGATCACATGAAAACAGACTGATCACGTGAAAGCAGACAGACCCCCAGCAGAGAATCGCTATTTACCCTGACTCGATGCCTTTAATCAAGATTTTTATCCTCAGTAAGTTAGATTCATCAAAAATTGTCAAAATATGATGCCTTCACTTGTCAAAATAATGTGATGATACATTGAATAGACTCAGTATCAAAGAACGTTTACTTCTCGAAGCTACCAAAGTCCAAGGTCACATCATATATTTTCTACATGCTCAGGATCAAGACAGAACACCAAATCCTTGCTAACAGAGTTGTGCAACAGAGATAAAACTTAGAGCACCTACAAAAGGACCCCTGTTAATTGAAACCAAGAAGCCGAACGGCTTGGACACGGTAGGAACAATCTGAAAGCTTTGAAAGTTGCCCAAAATCCACAATGGCAACAAAATTGGACACATATGGATAAGGGATATCTGGTGAATGAAATGTTTCCAACTGCAATTTAACCAATGTAAATAATGCCTACGTTTTGAAGATTATAAAGATGAAACCCGTTGGAAGCTGACCAAGTCCCCTTGGCTTAAGTCTAGGGTACCTCTCCAAACTAAAAGAATATTTCCAGATTACATTCAAACTTGAAAGCTGATACGATTAATACTATTTGATGATTTGTGCCGTATTCATCACAAAATATTCTTGAAAATTCAATATTTTTGTCATAAGGCAACCCTCCCTAGAATCTGTTGTTAACTGGAGATAAATCAACTGTCTGACAGCCACAGTAGAGTCCTTTATGTAGGCATGAAGTTTTCTTTTGTTCTTCACGGCCAACCATTGACGTTATCTCCATCGAAAACCCGGGACAAACCGCGGTTGACACCTTTGCTTTCCTATTACGGGAAAGTCCTGTTTCCGACAATAAGAATGTTTTAACCACTGTACTCAACTGCGTTACTACCGTGAACGGGCAATTTTCTTGTTCCTCATACGAAGTTTAGTGTAGAAACAACTTGTCACATTCATAATTGTCTTTCTTTGGAAATTATTGATATGTAAAGAATCTGAATGAGAGCTTTGACCGCGAAATCAGAGTTAGGATGAAATACCGAAAGTTGTCCAAACTTTGATTTCACGGTCAAAGCCCTTATGAAATCAAAATTTTAAGATCGCCATACTGTCTAAGCGAAGGCAGATGTGAATGTTAAAATTTTTCACTCTACACCAAACCTTGTCCACAGACCAAGATTTTGCCTTCAAACATGCAATATCTTAAAATGCATTTTATGTCAAAATTTATTTCATTTTGACGAACGGAGTGCGACGAAGTAGCCTATGGGATAGATGGAACTTTCGTGTCATAGGCTATAATGCGATTCAGTGTCATGCTGCAAGGGGTTTACGAGAATGATGAAATATTGAGTCGCTATGATGGTGAATGATTCGGGGAATGATTAGAGAGTGTGTGACAAGTACATGACATCTAGCAGAAAAATGCATAGCTGAAAATCCGACCAAGGACCAGTAGGACCTGATGCTAACGGAGCAGACCCTCAGGGAAGATTGTCTTTAATCGCGTATTCTTACATTTTTTGTGGTATGGAGAGGCTACTATGGTTACTTCTCCTTTTCAGCAAAGATTGTGTTGGTCTTGTCTTCGTTTGAAGTGAAACTTGCGTGCCATTTCAAACTCACGAGGAAAGGGAAAGGATATCGCCCCAGGAGTCTGGTCCGGTAAGGTCTAATCCTTCTGGTCCTAGGTCTGGCTATTCAGTTGTGCCCTTTGATGATAGCTGCACTTCATATCGCAGAGACGGTAATTGCTTCAATGAAGCATACAGCTCAAATCCTTACTGGTTGCTGAAGCACGCAGAAATCATCCAATTTCACGGTATTCAGGCAATCAAACAGCCATTTTCCAACCACGTGATACAAAATTGGCCTTTCGAAGTGAATTCTTGAGTACCCTCTTGAAAGTTGAAATAGCTACTAAGTTTCAATAATTACATGAAATTTCATTTGATGAATCAGTAGAAGGAATGTCCCTTTAAAGTTTGTAGCGTGCTTGGAAAAAGATCTCATTTGGAGCCCCCAAATCCCAATCATTTGCCTGTTGAATAATATTGACATTCGTTCAAATATCGTTAAAAGTCGCTGCAAGTAAGATTTCTGGATAAGAATCTCAGCGGTTATGCATATTGCCCCAAAGCACTTCCCGTTCAATTACATCTTAGAATCGCAATCATTTTCAGCGATTTCTGCCAGAAATGTGATCTGGTCCTAAACGTCTTACCGTTTAAGATTGCAATGTGTCATTGAAGCACTAGACAATTAGAAGTCACAATATTAAATACCAATTTACCATGATATGATATTTGCAATATAAAGAAAATTTCTTGCCCTGTATTGATTTTTTAAAACCACCCAGGGAGGATGCCGTCTTAGACTCAGCAGGAAGGCTATTCCATAGTTTAGCTCCCTGGAAAGAAAAGCATCTATGTCTATTTGCTGAGTTTTTCTTTGCTGGCCTTACATCAGTGTCAGTGTTCCAGAGGGTGCGAGAGGAGCATGCTGATTTTTTGGCGAAGAAATTACACAGATATAGAGGAGCCAAATCATTGAGCCAAATCACTCTAAGGCCATTGTTTTAGACTCATTGCCAATGACTTCTTCAATGGTCTTCCAGCCCAACTGGTCAATAAGTGGTCTGTTTGGGGTCTCATCGTATGCTACCCACAGTCCAAAAGAATGCCATACCTGCCATTCACTTAAGTAGTGTGTGTCTGTAGTTTGCGTGCGAGTGCGACCCTCGCTACGTAGGTAGGACATTTGACAGGATAAGGCAGATGTGTTCACAGGATAAGACAGCACGTGCTCCTAGCAGAAAGGAAAGGTACCGATCGGTGCAACGGTGGTTGCCAACCTAAACGGAAATGTAAAGCTAACCTAGCTAAATCAGAAAGCGACTCTGCTGTTGGTACCCACCTACTGATTGGTGTTGAGTGTGGTAACAGCTACAACAAGGATTGTTTCTGTATTTTGAGTAGGGCAAGGCCTGCATTGTCTTTTACTGTTAATTGGTTAACCAAGGCCTGTCTCGCAGATGGAAGTAAATCCTAACAAACAAGTTGACCCCAGAAACAAATGTGAAAATACAAACCCAAAAATTCAATGGAAATGTGCATCTTAATCTTGGCTTCTGTGAAGTATCTGCACATAAAAAGCCCATAAAAAGATTTCTGATGCCTAATGCTAAAGACACATGGCTATTCAGACCAAGGAGTCAGGAAATCATTTGTATTTTGAAGAAACCTATCAATATTTTGAAATTTTTTTTCTGTTCTGGATGTTTGAAGTATCCGCAGTACATCCAGACTAATGAACAAGAATACATTTCATTGTGAACTTGCATTTAGGTGATCAGTTCTAAACAAATTCATGATGATTGTCTTCTATTTTGTATGCCACTGCACTAGCTTTTTGTTTCCAAAGGGATTCATTGATAAAAATGCATGGTAAAGATGATTTTTTATGAAATGGAGATGCTGAGTTGCATTGCTGTGTTAATGTATCTTTGCCCTAAACTGGAACATACATTATTCTATTACATCTTGTTTATGTGAAAAGGGTACCCAAAACTGGGTGCATTCTAGAAACCACACCCAAAACTGGTAATTGTTGATTTATGTGAAAAGGATGCTCAAAACTGGGGGGATTGTAGAAATCGGATCCCAAAACCGGGGTTCTCACATATTTTTCCTTAACCATAGGGACCTACACCCCCGGGATTTCATCTCAAGATTTGAGAAGCTGTGTTTAATAAACTTCGGGATCCCACGCTTTGCCGACAGAAGGAGTTTGTTTTTTGCTCTGCAACCGCTTTGAAGGTGCCGCCAAAAGTTTTGGCGATTATTGATTGGATGGCCTTTGTTTGAGATTAACCAGTCAGTGGCTCAGGTGTGATGTTCCAGTGATACTCAAATGTCTTTGTTGGCTCAAACTGCTATTTATCCTTGCTATTTACCTTCCAGGTTCCTGACGCAGTAAGGCAACAAAACTCGGAGAAGGTTAGTATTATTATTTTGTCACGAACACTGGATCACAGGTTTGTGACTTCAACAAAACCGTGAGCAGAATTTGTAGTGTTTAATTGTAGTCGTGATGTTTAATGGAAAACTAATAATTTTGGGAGACTTTAATCTACATGTAAATGACAGAGACAATTCAAGTGGCTCAAGATTTCTGGATCTACTGGAATCTGTTGGTCTGGTCAACCATATAAATGTACCTACCCATAACAAAGGAAACACACTTGACCTGATAATCACTAGGAAGGACTGTGATTTTGAAGTACATGATGTGAGAGCTAGTTTCTTCATCTCAGACCACTCATTTGTTAGTGTGAAAACAAAATTATATTGTTCAGAAAGCATCAAGAAAACTATTGTTTTTCGAAAAATAAAAGACATAGATATTGCTAAATTCAAAAAGGATCTGTCAGAAACACATCTGTGTGTATCTCCATCAGACAACCTTGATGTTCTAGTATCTCAATATCATGATTGCATTTCTGAACTATTAAACAAACATGCCCCAAAAATCACCAAATGTATTAAAGAAATCCCAGACTGCCCTTGGTATACATCAGAATTGAACAAACTAAAACGTGAAAGGAGGAAAGCAGAATATAAATGGAGAAAATCTAAGTCTAAGCAAGATCACGAGGCATTCAAAAGATGCAGAAATGAATTCAGGAACAAGTGTGAAACAAAGAAACTATAATACTACAAAAATAAAGTAGACAACTGTGAGGGTGACCAAAAGAAACTGTTCAACGTTTTAGAATCATTGACAAGTAGGAAAAATGACACTCCCTATCCTGAACATTCATCTGTGGATGAATTAGCTAACAAGTTTGGCAAATTCTTTATGGAAAAAATTGACAAAGTTAGGAATGATATAACAGAAGTACTGCAAAATGAAAACCTTGGTGATCATAATTATGAAAACTGTGAGACATTTAGCCACAATGAATTCAGAGAGTTTGCAGAGCTCAACAGTGATCAGGTAAGGAAGTTAATTTCAAAGTGCTCATCAAAATACTGTCAGTTAGATCCAGCACCAACATCAGTTATAAAGGACTGTTTGGATATTCTGCTGCCATGTATCACAAAAATTATAAACTTGTCACTACAGACTGGAAATTTTCCATCAAATTGGAAATGTTCTCTTGTGATTCCACTCTTGAAAAAACTTGGTCTTGATCTTATTTTTAAAAGTTACAGACCAGTCAGTAATTTGCCATTCATTTCTAAGGTAGTGGAGTCTGCTGCAGTGAAACAGTATAGAGAATATTTAGAAACAAATGACCAAATGCCTGAAAGAAATGCTGCATACACAGAATACCATAGTACTGAGACCATTTTAACTAGAGTACACTCAGATATTTTAAAAAATATGGATAACCAGAGGGCGCCTTCGTTGGTGCTGCTTGATTTAAGTGCTGCTTTTGACACCTTGGACATGAATACATTGCAGCAAATCTTTCAACATAAATTCAAGATCAGTGGTCAGGTCAGTCAATGGTTTCAATCGTATTTTACAAACCGCAAGCAAAGGATTTTGATTAAAGATTCTCTGTCAAATGAATTTGATGTCAAGTATGGTGTGCCACAGGGTAGCTTTGCAGGTCCAGTGATATTTCTATCTTATCTGTCATCGTTATATGATCTTATTGCTCAGTATGATGTTAATGTAGGAGGATTTGCAGATGACAATCAACTCTATATATCTTTCAAGCCCAACAGTGAAAGTGAAGCTGAGGCATTAAATGAAATCACTAATTGTATTGCTGCTGTAAGAAAATGGATGCTACAACATAAACTAAAAATCAATGATGACAAAACTGAGCTCATCATTATTGGTGGCAGTAAACAGTTGCCAAAAGTTTCATTAGACAGCATACAAGTAGGTGGATGTACTGTTTCTCCAGTACAGAAAGTAAGAAACCTTGGCGTCATCTTTGATGAAAATTTATCAATGAAATATCATATCAGCAATGTCTGTAAAAAAGGATTCTACCAACTGTATAGACTAAGGCAAGTCAGGAAATACTTCAACCGTAACACCTTTGAAGGTTTAGTTCATGCCTTTGTGACATCACATATTGACTATGGAAACGCCATGTTATTTGGACTGCCGGATGTCACAATTAAAAAACTAGAGAGACTCCAACACGCAGCAGCTAGGTTGATTTTAAACAGGAGTTGGGGAGATAGTGCAACAGAAATGTTGAAAGAATTACACTGGTTACCTATCAGGTATAGGATCTTGTACAAACTTTCATTGCTAGTGTTCAAGTGCATGAACAACATTGGACCAGCTTATCTAAAGGAATTATTGATCAGTAAAAAAGCTCCCAGAACGCTTAGATCAGCTGAGCTCTCCCTTCTTGTTATTCCAAGAGTTAGAACTGAGACCTTCGGGAAGAGAGCATTTGAATATGCTGCACCTCGCACATGGAACGCTTTGCCTCTCCACATTAGACAATCTAAGGACATAATTATTTTTAAGAACGCATTAAAAACTCATTTTTTCGAACAAGCATTTCAGTTCTAAGTATCTTTTTCCATTGTAAATACTGTAATCTTTAGAAACTTTTGTAATTCTAAGTTATTTTGATTTTATGCAATTCTTTACTTTTATTACTTTTATCTATAAATTGTATGCGCCGCAGAGTATTGTATAATATAGGGGCGCATTATAAAATCAGTTATGTATTATGTATGTATTATATTAGTCTTAACCAAGTGTTTCATTCCTTTTCACAACATTTACCCATCTTGCTGAGCATAGATTTTCCATCCCAAATGATGTTTTCTTTTATCTATCTATGTAAGGCAGGTGAACGATTGTCCAGTTAGCTTCATTCTTTTGTCCTCCATTAAGCATTTAACAATAAAGACTATAGGAGGACAAGGCGACCATCCGCTGTATAACCGGGGTTTGCGATCTTTTGATTGTTTCTAAACACAATAGCAGTGGGCCTCACCAGGGCTCACGATGTCTTCCGCATTGGCGCTATTGTTTCTTGTACTTGTTCTCAACGGCCACGCAAATTTTCATATTACGTCACTGAAGCAAATCGTTTTTGCGCATACGGTCTGGAAGCCTTTTTTGGTTCACTGCATGAGGATTCTCAAGTCACGCTCATCTCATTGCGCTGAATTGTTGTTGTTATCGCTCCACTTAGTGCCTTATCCCCATAGAGCTGTGAAGACGGCAAAAAATTTCAATCGGCAACGAGATTCTGTTGCCCCGTCGTCTACCGATCAGCACGTTGCTTAGAGCAAGGCGGTCTTTGCTTTTGTGGCAAGAATGATCCTTTACCGAAGTGATTTTATTGTGCAGCAGTTCTAGAAAACTGATTTTTAAGGCATTTGAGATCCAATGGTTGTGAGACAAAAGCAGCAGATAATTTAGGCTCAATAGATCTGTCAGCTACTTTCTAAGGGTGTATTCTTTTGGCCATCTGAAGTCTGCGAAGTTTTCTGAATATGGTAGGCTTCATCGCAGAGAAAAATTTTAGTTACCAAAAGAATGGGAATTCTGGAAACGGTAGAGTTGGCAGACTTCGCAGAGAAAAATTCCAAAAGAATACGCATTCTGAAAACGGTTGGGTTGGCAGACTTTGCAGAGAAAAATGCCAAAAGAATGGGAACCCTGAAAAATGAGAGTTCGAATGTTTTTGTTCGACCGAGCGAATTGAAACCATTGCAATGCAATGTACTTTTGCTATGCCAATCCCAAGAGAAAAGAATGTGCAAATTGTCATTGTTTTTTCGAATGTTTTTGAAAACTTTTTCATTCATGAAAAATTCTCTCTGCCATCTTTCAAACGTCTGCCAGCTTCAGGCGCAGAAGGTTTTCGTAGCCTCGGATCCCTACCGTTTTCAGAAGAGCCCAAAAGAATACGTCAAAAATCTCTCGGAAGTCTACTGAAAACAGAATGACCAATAGAATGGGCTTTTATAAAAAGCGATCTGAAGTCTGCGAAGTCTTCTGTTTTTCGGTAGAAGGGTGCCAAAAGAATGGGATTTTATCTTCTACCAACTCTACCGTTTTCAGAAGATGCCCAAAAGAATACGCCCTAAAAAAGAAAGCGAATCGAACGACAGATTGATGCATTTTATAGAATGTTCGAATGTACATAATAGAGTGATGAATCTCCAACATCATTTAATCGAACTTTTCGTAGAGCAGCTGAAAGGTTTTATATAGAATCAGTCTGGATCTTTACCATTTCTACAAGCGTAATGGAATGAATCATAGTTGTAGCGTTATCAGTTCAGGCAAAGAGCGAAACTACGATATGTAATCGACTCTACCAGGTACACAGCGCGCAGAAATAATAGATATCGAACAAGAAATGGCCATTACACCCATGCTTGTGGATTTTTCAAAATTGCAACTTAAGAGCGATCCTAACCAAATTTTTGTTAAAAAATTATACGATGAGTTGACATAAGGTGCACGCTTTGGCTACAATAATAAATAATAATAATAATAATAATAATGATAATAATAATAATAATGATTAAAGGAAGCGTTGCACCCAAAGAGCAATGTAGATAGACTATACCTATCAAGGAAAGAAGGTGGAAGAGGTCTTATCAGTATCGAAGACACTGTGAGAACTGCGATACTTGGACTACAGAAATACATCCAGGAGAGTGAAGAAAAGCTAATCACTGCCGCAAGGAAACCAGAAGATATAATAGAAACAGCAAAGGGATTCAAAAGTAGAAGAGCAAAGGAACGTAAGCAAGACTGGACCGACAAAGCGTTACATGGACAGTTTTTAAGACAAACAGAAGCAGTTGCTAGCAAGGATAGGTGGGAATGGCTTAGTAAGGGAGGAATTAAAAGAGAAACGGAAACGCTCATCCTAGCTGCGCAGGAACAAGCAATTAGAACAAATCAGATAAAAGCAAAGATCGATAAAACGCAGGAGGATAGTTTATGCCGAATGTGTAAGCAAGCTGATGAAACAGTAAATCATCTCTTAAGTGAATGCAGCAAGATGGCGCAAAAAGAGTTTAAACGACGTCATGATTGGGTCGGAAAAAAGATCCACTGGGAAGCTTGCCTGAAATATGGATTTGATGTAAAAAGCAAATGGTATGAACACGAACCAGAAACAACAATGGACAACGATGTCAGTACAATTCTCTGGGACTTCAACATACAAACAGATCATGTCATACAAGCAAGGCGTCCAGACTTAATCATCAAGGATAAAGTGAAGAATGAATGCCTGATAGTGGACTTCGCTATTCCATACGACAGTCGAGTTGAAACAAAAGAATTCGAAAAGTTAGAGAAATACCAAGATCTGGCCAGGGAACTTAAAAAATTGTGGAACATGAGTGTGCGGATCATACCTATAGTTATTGGTGCCCTTGGAACAACCCCTAAAGACCTCCGAAAAAGACTCAAAGAAATCGGAATCGACACCAAGATCGTTGAACTGCAGAAAACAGTCATCCTGAATTCTGCCAGAATCCTCAGGAAAGTCCTCGAGTTTTGAGGAGACTTGCTGTCACCAAGCCTCAAGGACAAATCATGAACCATTTAAAGAAAATGTGCGACAAATAGATAATAATGATAATAATAATAATAATATTAATTTTAAATAATAATAATAAATTGAGTGCTGACGAAGATTTTTAATCGAAACGTTCAAGCTTTTAACAGTTTTATTGCTTTTTCATTTTCTTTACTGTTAATTTTTGATGGTGGTTTGATGATGAAAACTGAACCATCTTTCAACAAAAACAGAAAATGAAATATAAAAAATAACACTATTTTTAAGAACTGACGTTTCTTAAGAACTGACGACGAGATGCGGGATAATAATAGTGATAATAATGATGATAATAATGATGATAATAATAGTATTATTAATATTATTATTATCATTTTATTTAAAGTTGGCAACTAACATAGCTAAATATAAAAAATGCTAATTCAAGCCAACAAAATTAATTTACAATATATACAGCAAAATAATTAAAGGTAACCGTCAATAAAATTACAAAAGTGAAAAAATCTATCTATACAAGCTATGAAATCTACAAGGCGTATAAAATTATAGAAAGCCGAGCTGAGGTATGACACCTGAAATGTCACAGTTTTTTATGTTGAGTTTGCTAGTGGTCTAACAATTTCAAGCAATTTATGCTTAAACTGAAACAGAGATTTTGAATTCTTGTCTCATCGTCCAGTAAATTCCAATCGAATAGCGCATTATGGATCTACGTGCTAGCGAAACGAGTTGTTCTTTCGAAACTAGTGAGATTCAGGGTCATATTTGTGGTAGATTATATCGCCGTAGTCGAGATATGGCCTAACATGTAACTTATATATCACATAGAGAACCTCTTTGCAAACATGTGTGGAAAGATATCTTATCATGCCAATGCCTCTCCTTGCTTTAACAATAGCTAGCTCTAAATCGATTAGCGGCGTAATTCTACGAGGAAAATTTTCAGGTTTCATTTTCAACAAAAAACCAAAACAGCTTATAACACTGCTAGGTTAACGCAATATTGTCAGCACCTCATCTCCTCAACAAATATGGAGATCAAGAAATTAGCCTTAGCTTTATCTGAAAAGGAGTATCTCTGCTGGAAGGATGCAGCGATGAAAGAAAATTGCCTGTAACTAAGCTATTGTGATTACACAATCATGCAAAATCAAAGGAAATTGCGGCGAAGCCTTCCTGATCTCTCCCTTAATTTGTAGAATGTCGATTTGTCTGATTTCGATTGTCGTCACCAAAATGGCTTTAAGTAACATCTTGATAATTTTAGATGGGGGAGATGATCATTGAAGACATTCATCGATCTTTGGGTGATGTAATGAGTAAGGAGCGTCCATTACGAGGTCCATTACAATCTTTTTCCCAGATTTTGGTTAATTTTTTTTTTCAATGCCCAAATCGCAGCACTCACTGACCAATGTCATTTCTAGTTTACACTGAAATTTTGACGTCGCGTTAATCCTATATTGCTTAGAATAGTCAAAGCAATGCCCATTTCATCATAAATGTTTCGGTTTCCATTGCAACCCTGCTTCTTAAAGTGGCTGAAAGCATCTTCCCCCCTTACTCAGTCAGTTGCTCGCACAACAATGTTTCCAAAAACATCTGACTTTCAAAATTACTGCTTTAAAATTGAGGTAATGAAGAAGCATTCAAAGAAAGCGTTGTCAACCGGTCACCATGATAATGGGACATTTTTGGAAGTTGCTTCTGTATCAACATTTTTTGAGTTGATCGAGTCACATGTGTGTGGCAATTCTCATGCTGGTATGCAAAATAGCATGATTGATTGACTTCTTTCCTAGACTAAATATGCCTATTTTGTTCAAGGGGTCAGTTTCAAAATCATGATTGGTAACGCTCCTCAGCTTAGCATAGAAATAGCAGTTACTGACGGTTCGATTAAATGTTCATTTTTTTCTTTTCATGAAAAATTAAAACTAGAATTAACTTAAATACATTAATACTGTACCGCTCTTGGTGTAAGAAGACACTTGGTCATCTGGCCTACACCAAGAACGGCACTCACAATTTTCAAGTACATCTTGAAGAGTAAGGAAGAAAAACAGCAAAAATTAAAGAAAGAAAGAAAGAAAGAAAGAAAGAAAGAAAGTAAGAAAGAAAGAAAGAAAGAAAGGACTGGCAGTTCCACACCAAACTCAAACCATGCTATGGGTCTAACCTTATATCGCAGGTCTAATATCAGTTTTGCACCACCTTATCGAAACTGATGGTACAATGACGATGGAAGTAAAGCACTATGGGAGCATTTGGATGGTTTGGGGAGGAATTGTATAGAAGATAGAAAGGAGAGCTGGTAGATAATTGTGTTATGCCAAATTTTTCTCGTTCTGATCAATAGATACTAACGTGTCACCCAAGCGACAGGACAAGAAAACCCCGTCCCCCCACCCAGGCAACACGCCAGCACCCATAATCAATTTAACCTGTTTGTTTTCTCGATGTAATCAATCGTTGCTTCAATTGTTATCCTCTTGTCAATCATATTCATATTAGAACTGCCATAAAGAAGCAAGTTGCACAACGGTTCTGAATCCAGGTTTGCGATACCAATACCCGACACTTCAGTGACAGTGCCATTGTTCATCATCATGCCTGTGCACCCTATTATATGATTCCATGAAAACTTTGAAGATAATATGCGATGGTTCCTTATATCAAGGCTACGTTTGAAGGCATGGGGTAAAGACGTTTCCTTGTAATTCTCATTTTCGGATAATTCATTATTTCTGATTTGGCTCCCAAATTCATATATATTTTGACCCTAGCCACGCTGGATGAATTCAAAATCTTGTGTAATCGCAAAGTTTGACTTTGTTATGTACCGGCTGTCCCAGAAAAAGGTCAGCCAATCTCGCTCGGTCCAGCGATGTGGATTTAGCTCTGATCATTGGCTTATTACTCTCAAAATGTTCCTCGATAGTTCATTTGAGCATAGATACCTTGTTTGTTGATATTGGTGCCCTGAGAGTAGAAGAATTAATCTTGAAAACTCAAATTTCTTCCAACTCCAAGCCATAGCTTAAGGTCTTTCTTCCCCAATCAAACTTAAAGACGTTCTTCCCCAATCAAAGTTATGTGATGTATATCACGCTCTCTTTGAGAGTCACCTACGCTACGGAAACGTAGTGTGGGTTAGCGTCTCTTCATCCGAACTTCAAGTACTTCAACGTCTCCAAAACAGAGCCCTATCAATTATAGAGCGTGCAAGATTTAAGGACCCATGGCCTAAAAAATGGCTAAGCGTTGTGAATCTTGTTCGTTTTGATCGCTGTGTTATGGTATATAAGATTGTAAACAAGTAATGCCCTGAAAGCTTATGGAATATGTTCCAACAGAGATGTACTATATCAAATTATAATACGAGGAATCATAGAGATCTCCATATTCCCAAGTTAAACCTTGAATTAACCAAGAAAGGATTTCATTACTCGGGCATAGGCTTGGAATGATATTCTAGTTGATATCAGAGAACTGCCATCACTGCGCCTGTTTAAAACACGTCTAAAAATGCATCTGATGAGCCTTGATGATTAATTCCAGCCCACTCAAGAACGACTCCCTGGAAGATCAGTTTATTTGATTGCTGTATTAAGTTCTTTTTGTAAGATTTTTAATACTTGTACTGAAGGGATATCGTTGTAGAGAATTACTAACTGAGGAGAGGTAAATACAATCCTTGTTTTAGCCGCTCGTTCAGTCTCAGTGCTAAGTACATTTTATCGTTATGGTTAGAGGTAGGTTAGTTGTACATGCTGTATGTATAGAGTAAAAACCCGCGTATAAGAACCTAGTGATTAAGAACCTACAGGCTGAAATTCTGAAATTAGACTCCCCAATATATAAGAACCCATTCAGCCTGAAATTTGAAATAGGTTCTTATGTAGGACAGCGCTACCCCCGCGTGTATATAATGGATCATCTTATTCGTTTAGTATATATTCCGCTGGTTCTGTTTTGTTATTCATTCAGTCGCAGTATTTCTTATCCGTGACCAACTAAGAAATCTCTTTTCTGAGTACTCTTAAGGTGACATTACTGCGACTGAATAATCATGGATTCACTTCACGGAAAGCTGACTTTCGATGGAACCGGAGACATTCAGGTCTTTTTGACGAAAGTAGAAATTCAAAGCTCTTTGAAAGGTTACACTGGAGAAAAACTTGCACAAGCGATAGCAAGCAGATTGGAAGGCCCTGCCTTTGACGTATATTTGCGAATGTCCAGTGAAGATAGAAAAGATGCTTCTAAGATAAAAGCAGAGCTCTTGAAAGAATTCGAACGAGGAAAAAGAAACCGAGAAGAAGCCCTCGACCAACTTGGAAAACGTTCAAGGCAGGAAGGCGAGTCTGCACACAACTATGCCTATAAACTCAAAGAACTTGTAAAGCTCGCGTACCCTTCGTTTGAAAACAAAATCCAAGACACGATTGCGAAAGATTACTTCGTGAAAGGTGTACACAATGATATGCAAATTGCGTTGAAATCATTGAAAGGGTTCGAAGAAAGCGATGTAAATAAAATCTCTGACGAAACAACTCGGTTGGAATTGGCTGGGATCAAAGCCATTCAATGCGCTGGGTCAAGAGTCAATACCGTAAATCAGATTAGTGATGAGTCCACAATAATCAATTCCATTGCCAACAAAGTGATTGAGAAACTGCAATCAACTGGACTCAGCGCTGCAACCGGGGGTATTGATGAAGAAGAAGTGAATTATGCAGGAATGACCAGGAATCGTGGCCGCGGCGGCCAGGGCCGTGGCTATGGGGCTCGCTTCAACCGTAGAGCAGAAAGAAATATGCAAGAGCGTAGCGCTTCACGTGGAAGACCAGCAATGAATCAAGGAAATTTAAAATGCAGATCATGTCAGAGCACAGGACACTTGTATCGTTTTTGCCCTCAAAGATTTTGTCAAGCTTGCGGTGGAAAGGGTCACGACGCGTGGGACAAAAGTTGCCCCAATTATCAATGACTATATGGTCCAAAAGAAGATCAAGCCTCAGACCGAGTTGAAACAGAAGTCAAAAGAGTAGTTCATGGCCAAAATATGTCCGCTGTCGTTTTAAAAGCTGAAATTGATAACCATTTAACGAATGTTTTGCTCGACTCTGGAGCAGGGGTCTCCATCATAGATTCAGAATCATTAAAGCGGTTGAACATTACCAAACAAATAACACCTACGTCAGCCAATCTCATTGATGCATCTGGAAATCAAATGAACATTTTAGGAACGGTAACACTAAGCATTTTGATAAAGGGCATTTATTGCACTAAGTCCCAAGAGTTCCATGTAATAAAAACAAGCCGGGCAGCAAATATTTTGTTGGGTCGAGATTTTATGGAAAAATTTGGATCAATGACTCTCGATTTTCAGCACAACAGAGTTAAGCTAGGAAAGACATGGCTATCAGGACTCAAAATAAACAAACCGCAGAAAGTACGCGTTGCAGATGCTACGCTCGTTCCAGCAAGAACAGAAGCAGTTGTTATCGCTAGATGCCCACCATCTGCTGCCTTTCTCGCAGGTGACTTTGAACCAAATAAACAGATTGGTGCACTTCAAGGTATTTACAGTGCTCGAGCACGCTCAGTACCAGATTCTGATGGAGTTTTTAAAGTGCTCGTTATGAACGTAACCCAAAAAGATATTCAGCTGAACAGTAGACAAGCAATTGGATCCTTAAACCCCATTGGAACTGACGTCAATGCAGTCGAACATCCCATAAATTTTTCAGCACCCGTAATCGATAGTGGTGACTCTCCTGCTGTTAATGTATCCAGAGATCTCTCCACTGACGAACAAAGAAAAGTGAAAGAATTGCTACAGGAGTACAGAGATATTTTTGCACTTAACCCTAAGCGGCCTGAGAAGAACAGACTAATCGTGCACAGAATCAACACAGAAGATTCCTTACCAGTCTACCAAAAGACACGCCGCATCCCCACTGCCTGGGAAAAAGAAGTCGACAGTCAAGTAAATGAAATGCTTGCCAATGATATCATCCAACCGTCCGAGTCACCATGGAATAGCCCCATTATTCTCGTGAAAAAGAAGGATAACTCAATGAGGTTTGTTTGCGATTTTCGCAAGCTTAATGATGTCACTAAAAAGGACACTTATCCGCTGCCTCACATCAAAGATGTACTGGATAAAATGTCTGGCTCTATGTATTGGTCGACCTTAGATGCAGCATCCGCCTACTGGTCGATGCCTTTAAGTGAAGAAGATCGAGAAAAGACAGCATTCTCAGTCCCTTGCGGAAAATTTGAATTTAATGTAACCCCTTATGGTCTTTGCAACGCTGGTGCGTCGTATCAACGCTTGATGGATATGTGCCTTTCAGGACTCCCAGCAGATCGAGTGCTTGCTTACATGGACGATATTGTGATTTTTACACCAAATTTTGATACCCACTTGCACCAATTAAAGACTATCTTCACACGGCTTCGTTCTGCAGGAATTACCTTAAAGGCTTCTAAGTGTGTTATTGCTCATCAGAAAGTCGACTTTTTGGGATATGAGCTATCAGCTACTGGCATCAGCCCCAGCAGAGATTAACTGATGCCATACGTGATTTCCCCTGTCCTTCTTCAAAGAAAGAACTAAAGAGATTCCTCGGACTTGCAGGGTTTTATCGCCAGTTTATCCAAAACTTTGCAGAAATCAGCAAGCCACTAAATCGATTGACTAATGATATAGTAGTTTACGCGTGGGATCACACATGTCAAGATGCATTCGACACCCTAAAAGATAAGTTATGTGCCAAACCAGTCCTGGCTTTTCCTCGCTGCGGAGAAACATTTATCGTCGAAGTGGATGCAAGTAACATTGCCGTTGGTGGAGTACTTTCACAAGAACAGCCAGATGGAACAATCCATCCAGTTGCCTATTTCTCCACAACATTAAACAAATCACAACAAAACTGGTCAGCACACAGCAAAGAGGCGTATGCCCTGTTAGTCGCAGTTCGCACTTGGCATGTATATTTAGCCGGAACATCATTCGTTCTGCAGTCGGATCACAATCCACTTGTACACATCAGAAGTATGAAAGATCCACGAGGTAAATTCGCACGTTGGATTTCGGAACTGGAAGAATATGACTATTCTGTCTCTTATAAACCTGGAAAACAGAACACTAAAGCTGATGCGTTGTCGCGTGCAAGCACAATAGGTGATGATCTAGCAGCATTTGAAACTATCTTTGACGACAAAGTTTACAACATAGATACTGATGGAAAATCATTTTTCGATCAACTTGTTCAAGAACAAAAAGATGATCCAGTAATTGGTCCTGCGAAAAGATTAATCGCTAATGGAAGCACAGTGACAGAAGGTAGATTAAAGCGTGTCTCAAACCAACTTCGCATCGAAGATGACATCCTGACTAAATCTGGTCGTCCAGTATTGCCAGCATCATTACGAAGATTAGTTGTTTCCAAATTTCATGAAATAGGCCACCTTGGCACCGAAAAATTGCACGCTCTTATCAAAGACAGATTCTACTGGCCGAACATGTTTGCATACTTGCGAAAATTCGTCCAGAGCTGTCACATTTGTCAGCAAACAAAAAGCGATCATCAGACACCAAAAGCACCCTTGCTACCACTTTTCGAGCCAGATGCACCCATGCAGTTAGTCTCAATCGATTTAGCCACTTTGCCAGAAGATGATAATGGTTACAAATATATCTTGCTGATTGGAGACGTGTTTTCGAAGTACATAGAAGGAGTGCCACTTCAGAACCAGTCCGCTCCCACAGTCACATCATCCGTCTTTAATTCATGGATCTTGAAACACGGTTGTCCTTCCTATCTACTATCCGATCAAGGATCTAACGTCGATGGGCAAACCATTCGTGAAGTATGTGACACATTCAATATCGAGAAACGCAGATCCTCGGCTTACCATAGTCAGGGCAATGGCTTTGCCGAAAGAAACATACGAAGTGTCCGGGAAGTCTTTCGCGCAACCTTACTAGACCGGAAGATTCCCCAGAAGCAATGGCGTTCAATTTTGCCCGAAGTTATTTTCGCCTTGAACACAACAGAAAGCTCTTCCACCAAGTGCACTCCATATTACGTTGTCTTTGGGAGAAAACCAGTTATGCTGCAAGATCTCTTGTTCAATCACTCAGCAACCCCCGGGGATCAAGATGCACAGTCCGCCAGAGAATACGCAGCTGAACTCAAAATTCGTCTGGCAGAAGTCTACAAACACGTCGCAATGCAACTCAACCTAACTCGCCAACAGATGCAGAAGCAATACAACAAAAACATTTGTTTTCATAACTATCATGCCGGGGAGAAAGTATGGCTGCGTACCAAGTATTTTAAGACCGGAGAAAACAAGAAGTTATCCCCACGAAGAAATGGGCCGTGGACCGTAGTCGAATGCCTACCGAACGGCTTGAATTTCAGAATCCAAAACGACGCAACGAAGAATCAGAAGGTAGTCCACCACAATCGGATAACCCCTGTCAAATCACATGAGACAGTTTCACCAGTCAAGGAACCCAAGAGGAAAGCCCAGACAACACCTAGCAATGCTTCAGACTTCGAGACGAGGAAACGGACGATCGAATCATATGTGAGCAGTTCTGAGGAGTCAGCTTCTGATACAGAAAACGATGAACCCGCTGCGAGACGCTATCCATTAAGAGAAAGAAGACAAAGAGTGATCGAAGGAACTGTACCGTCAGACACTTTCGTACAATGATTTATGCTTTAAACTTATAAAGGAGGGGAGAAATGTAGGACAGCGCTACCCCCGCGTGTATATAATGGACCATCTTATTCGTTTAGTATATATTCCGCTGGTTCTGTTTTGTTATTCATTCAGTCGCAGTATTTCTTATCCGTGACCAACTAAGAAATCTCTTTTCTGAGTACTCTTAAGGTAACACTTATGCGTAGAGTTCATCAAATTAGATCAAAACTCCAGTTGCTTTGTCATTGAACCTGTACGGACTGACACTGCCATATGTGCATCTTGCAAAGAAATATAAAGATGCTCTGCAAAATTTCTGATTCTTTCACGCACTGCTGTTGTGAATAAAGCCTCATGAACTCAGGAGCCTCTGAATTGACAGTAAACAATGAGCTGGAAGTTTCAATCTGAACAAAAGAAATACCTGAAAGTCCTGAATGAAATACGAGCCAATTTGAGAACCTGAACAGCCTAATTTCCCACTAAATACTCAATATATAGGGACCTAATCAGGCTGACTTGCAAAATTGTAGGTTCTTATACGCGGGTTTTTAATGTACTTTCAAATAAAGCCACACCAATTTCAACCTTAAGTGCAGACCACACCCAACTTTCAAAAATGTGCACTTGTAAAAATTTGTTAGGGCCTGCCCCACCCCCCCCCACCACCCCTTCTTGCTCGGAATCACGTTTGTACTTTAGTCCCCTGTGTTGTAGTTGCGTTATCATGACTTGAATGCTTACCCTGTATAAATATTATAAAATGAAAATTAATGAAATGAACTAGGTCATATGTTTTCGTGTCATGACTAGGTTCTATAATAGGTTAACAGATCTAGTCGGGCCTAATAAACAGATTCGATCGCTCTTCTTTAGGGTTAGATGCAAATTTCAACTATAAACATTGACACTTCGACTTTCAGGGCACCAACATCAAAAGTTTGATTCAAGTTAACTGTATGCTTTTTAAATGGCTTCACATAAATCCAGTATCTATTCTCATGGCTAGGCCTCACCAAATCTGAAAAGGATGATTTTAAAAACAACTTTTTTCTTTCAGGCCTGTCAATTGTGTACTGAAGTAGAGCAGATAAAAAGAGCAATACACAACTTGAAAGAAGCAGCCACGTAAAGTTATTAATGGACCATGCAAATGTAATTTTTACTCTTTCCGAGAATCTCAATTAAAGATAGAATCAGCTATATCGCAAAGTAAGTGAGAAAAGAATACCACAATAAAGGCTATTACACTTTAGATAGAAATTTGTAATCCCTGATAAAGCCACATAGAAATCCTAGGATGGATTTTTCCCTTCTCCTCCATGCTTGTGACTGTTAAGTTTATGATTGCTTTGCGTACCGTCGTAAGGAAATTGATTTTTGAAGACTTTTCTAAGAATTTTAGCTTAGAAGAGATTTCAATGGGGTTGGGAGCGAATTTGGATCTTATTGCTCCTTTATTCCATATAACCATGTAGGAGACACAATGGGCATCAATGCGGAATTCAAGAGAAATCAATTTCGTACAGAATCCCAATTTTTTATTAATTTCCTGCAAGCGAAATAGATTCAGTACTCAAGAGTTTTAAATCCTGCCCTGAAAAAAGAGTTCCAAACGCACCGGTTATGCACGGCCTCCTGAAAAGCAGTCCTTCTTGACTGAGGGGATAACCGTGGGTAACAGATTTGAAATGAAAGGAAATAAGATGAATAAATGAAAATGACAGACGCAGCTCACCTGTTATTCCGTTATCTTACTCTGAGTCCTGCAGAGGAGACTCCTTACAACTTCAATACAGGAAGCTCCTTTGCCAATATTTGGAACTTGAAATCTTTCATGAAATGTATGATTGGGGACTGTCGATACCAGCATAAAAATGTTTCAGTGTTTGGTGTCCCTGGATTTGAAAAGTGAGGAGAAACGTACCATTGACCCATTCAATTAGTGCTACGCTGCGTGCTGCAAAACATACACAATAACACGAAGAAAGAGCCTTGTGTTGAGGAAATGGCAGATTCAGACAAATCCTTGCATTACCAGTTGCATGTGCCATAGAGACGGGATTGGAAATTTTGCTTCCCCGAGAAAGAAACTTTACAAGTTAACCAGGTGTCTCAGAAAGAATCCCCTTGTGACTGGAAATACACACAACACGATAAACCATCATTACTCTCCGAGTGCACACCTAAATTTATCCATTCTCCACTTAGATGCACATGCGCTGCCATTACAAATATACCAGAGATACAAGCTGGCAGAGGAAGAATTTTGGTGCATCCAACACCAGAGGTTGTGACAAATGGCCTAGCCATGATTTGTATCAAGAAATTATTTTCCAAAGTATCTGTAAACTACCAGATGTCCCAAAAACATGCACTCACTATTGAAAAATGGCCAAAATTTGACTATCAAACCTTTTTGAGAATTTCTTTTTTTGATCTTTGACGTCGATAGCCCAAAAACATTTGGAAATGATAAAATTTTTGTTTTGGTACTTAAATAGCACGAAATAACGCATTGAACAACCTCATTCTGAGCCATACTCTTTAAGCGATATCGTTGATCTTGTCCAAGAGCCATTGTATTGAGATTTTCATTGTCCTTCAAGTGTGAAATAATAGTTAAAGTTTCTTTCTGACATTTATGACCAACCCAGAAGCTTTAACAGACAAAGAGAAATTAATATGGTAGTCAAAAGCATCTTTTGCGATATGCCCCAAAAATTATGTGACTCTGAAAAGAGCTAAATTTGCTAATTTCAAAACCAAGTACAAAATCAGCTGTACCTTAACAAGTAATTTGGTCTTTGATCTACTTTTCAAAAAAAGAAAATTGCAGGTAAGCAAAATTTTAGTGATTTATTTGTAAACGGAGTACTTTTTGGGACACCCGGTATAATTTTCAGTTTCCCACTTTTTATAAGAATAAAAGACACATAGGCATAGCCCTTATTAAAGTGAATATAATAGAAATATGGTGAGGACGATGAAATCGTGCCACATCTCCAAAAGAAACGTGCATGTGCTCTGTTTCCTCTCCTTTGATTGAAATAATACTTTGGGTAGAATTCAATGGCAACACCGGTTGCTCAAAGGAGATGCCATTTCATTAACAGTTCAAAGTATATTTTTTGAAATTGAAAAAAAGGTCAAAGTGGAAAATTTCGTTGCAAAATGCCTGTGATGTCAAGTCACGTCTAGGCCTTTTTCCAAAACCTTCTGGTTTCCAGTGCACTACAAATTTTGACTTTGTAAGCTTATATCTCCGGTGTTTTGTGGACGATTTTAAATTGCAAGGTATGTGCACAAAATTGAAGATCAACTAACGTACCTATGAGCTTGAATAGTTCCGATATTAAAGACTAAGAAGTCTGAAGAAGTCGCAATATATTAGATACTTCCTATTAAAGACTTCTTTTCAACGGCATATTGGCAATATGAAGGCCGCTAATTCCCACAAAAAGGCGCTTTCCGACGTTCTAGGAGTGGTCTCAAAAATCTTTCCGCGGGCAAGCTTCTGACCTTCTCTTTGCTGGCTTCGCTGGCAAATCAGCCCGTCCACTTGAAAATCGCTGCGCGGTGCTTGCTGACCAGCGGAAGGGTTATTCGATCAATCTTTGTATTGCTGAACTAGTTGGCCAACGACGGCTGCGTTTTCGAAAAGGAAAAACAATCTTGTAATTTTGAAAAATGTTACTTTTGAAAATGTTTGGTCATGCTCAGTATGACAAGCATGACCTCTAACTCCGCCACTATTCCTTAGATTTAGAACTCATCTGTTTCTGATACAGAGACAGCTGATTCTTGCCAAACAGTGTCTGAAATTGGACTGATTTGATAACCTCGTATTCAATTGCCCGATCTATATGCCTAAAATTGCGAAAGGGAATCAATGATTAGTTGTTGTGATCAATAATCATCAAACAGATAAAATATGTGCAATACCTGTTGAATACTCCAGGAAACAACACCCTAACACCTAATTTTATGTGAATTTAAGGAATGGCAGAGAATTGGTGACTCTGACAATATTGACGATGGGTAGTGAACACAAACGTGAGGGGCGAAAGGGGGTATTGAAATACGAAAATACGCCTACTTTTAAAGTACAAATACGAAAATCCGCTATTTTTTGCGACGAAATACGCAACTCCGTCAAGTTAATGTGTTACTGATACACAAATTTTTCTTTTTTCACGTAATCATCTCCTCTTGCATCTTCTTCATAAAAAACGCATCGCAGGTGATGATGCGATCAAATGGATTAACCAAAAACTCTCCTTCTCAGCACCGTTAAATCATGCCACGCAGTCATTTTACTTTCCGTGTTGGAACGATGTCCTTTCCTGTTCGTATCTCAGGGCAGCAATCCAAAGAAGACACAATGGTGACGTTTTCTACATATTTATGATTCATGCACTATTTGCATAGACCTTTTATATCGAATATCCTGTTTCTTACTTTATTCTTACGACAACTCCTTGTGAGTTACGTCCCGCCCCTCCACTGGCCTTCGCCAGTGAGTGGCACTCTTTTCTTACAGGTCTTGCGTCCTGGAGCTCCTTCTGTAACTGAGCTACAAAGTCCTATGTGTGACCTATTACACCCATATGCATTTCTGTTGTTGCCTTATATGGCATAATGACCTTGGCCTATAACCTATGCACGTTCACGTGTGCAAACATTGTTTCTGTACGAGGCTGACTTATGAACTTCACATATCACGTGCTCTCTATTTGTCTGTGATGTGCACGAGAAGGGTTTCTATGGGTTTTCTTACGATGCTAAATTGAACCTAAACTTCACAACAATCCGCACGGGGCAGTATGGACCCAAAAATCCGTTGAAGATGACAGTTACTTGTTGGTGACTCAAAGCTGAGACGACTTGATGCAGAAAAGCTGAGCAATGGCCATCATAGTGTTGAAATTAAGGCCAAACCAGGGTTGAAATTCCAGCAAGTGGCTCAGACAGTCGGCAAAACAGACAGTGATATCATGATTGTACATGCGGGTACCAACAACATCCTGAAGTCAACACCAGAGGAACTCTGTGACACAACAATGACAACATTAAAGAAAATACAACAGTCAAATCCCAAAGCCCAAATAGCCTTCTCGTCTGTGTTCAGAAGAAAAGAAGAAAACGGCAAAGTACAGAAATTCAACAAGCTAATTGAAGAGGAACTCAGTTTAAATGGATTTGATTATTTGGACAACAGTAACATTCTCTTCTCGAATCTGTGAACGGATGGACTCCATATAAATGATGGAGGCATCAGAAAGTATGCAGGTAACGTAAGTAAATTTGTTAGATACTGCTAGAATCAGGTCAGCTCAAAAAAATGTAAAAGTAATATAATTAACAAAAATATTGTTACTGATTCAAATTTCAGAAAGAAAAATGGTCTAATGATTGCATTATATTGTTTCGCTAAGAAAGCATAGACATGAACTAGAAGTTGTTATGAATGACCATAAAATTGACATTCTGGTGCTAAACGAAACAAGGCTCGAAAAGAAAATTGAGGATAGGGAGGTTCATATTCCAGGCTACAAAATCTATCGAAACGATCGCAACAGTCATAGTGGTGGAGTGGCAATATATGTGAAGGACACCCTTCCCGACCCCTGGTATCTATTTTTTCAAAACTGATTGAAAAAATTGTACACGATCAGTTACTTGCTTTTATGCAGCTTTACAAGAATCAGTTTGCCTTCAAAAAGCTGCATTCCACTATCACCTCACTGATCAATGTTTCTGACTACTGGTATGAAAATATAAATGACAAGAAAGTTAATATTGCACTTTTTCTGGACCTGAAAAAGGCATTTGACACTGTAGATCACGAAATACTGATCACTAAGCTTGAAAGTTATGGTGTGCATGGTGATGCTAAAGAGTGGTTTGAGTTGTATCTTAGTGATCGCTACCAATACTGCTCATTAAACGGTTGCAGATCCACTGCGAAGAGGGTAACTTGTGGAATACCGCAGGGTTCATGTCTGGGCCCCCTTTTATTCATTATCTATCTTAATGATTTTGAGTCGTGTCTACAATTCTCGAAAGCGAACTCATATGCAGACGACACAGAAACAACTATCTCATCCTCTGATATCGGAGATCTCATTCGCAGTTTTCAGACAGAGCTAGACAATATTTCTGATTGGATGAGAGTTGAGAAACTAAGTGTAAACCCTGATAAGACTGAGTTCATGGTTTATTGGCAATCCTCGTCGAACAAACAAGGCTGCCGATTTACCTCTATTCTTTCTTGGAAGAAATCAAATAAACAGAGTTAACAAAACAAAATACCTTGGAGTGACGGTCGATGACAAACTAAACTGGGAAGATCAGTTCAGATCAGTAAAGGGAAAAATTGCCAGCGGCCTGGCATCCTTGAAGAAGTTAAAGAACATAATCTCCCAGTCACAACTTATGGAAGTTTATTACGCACAAGTAGAAAGTCATTTGAGATATGCAAATGTAGTCTGGGGAAGTTTATCAGATACAAAAAATAGAAGCACTTCAGCGACTACAAAACAGAGCCTTTGATATAATTGACTCATCCAGACTTAAGGGAAAGAAAGAAGGTCACTAAATGTAAATCAGGTAATGAATTTTGATCGTTCACTCATGGCATACAAAATATTGAGCAACCTTTGTCCCGAAATCCTGCAGAACAAATTTCAGGAAAGTTCTTCCATTTCACAATATAATACAAGAAACAAAAGAGACCTGCATCTTCAAAGGCTCAACTTAGAATGGGTAAAGAAGAGCTTCTTTTATACAGGGGCACGAGCATGGAACAGTATTCCACAATCCATCAAAGATGCTAGGTCAGTAGTCGCATTCAAAAAAAGACTGAAAACTCATTTTTTTGATCTGAAAAAGAAAAAACTCTAACACACGGATTCATGAAAGAGCAGTATCTAGGGTTAGGTAAATTAGATTCATATTGTCGTTTGGTAACCAATTCCCGTATGTAGGCCTATTATTTTTATTATATTTTTTTAGTTTACTGAATGAATCTTCCTTGTATAAATATGTTAAAATGAAATGAAAGATGAAAGTGAAGTCCGAAATACATCGTAGAATATCGGGAAAATACATGATCCGCCAAGAAAACAAAATACGAAAATCCGTTCTTTAAAACTGATCAATACAAAATCCGCTCCTTGTAATTAACGAAATACGCCAATCCGCCAAGCCTTTCACCCCCCCCCCTCCCACAAGTAGCCTGGCAGCTGCTACACGTAAACTTAACAGCAGGAGAGCAAATGTGTGCAGGGACACTATCTTTGAAATGAAAAAAGTTTTCAATGCTTTTCCCCATGTCGATTTTCAAGTTGTTTTTCAATCAGCTGAACGGATTGAATACTTTTTTGAAATCACCTTTTTTGATAGAACCAAGTCATGATTCCTTTTAAAAGAGGCCCTGGGAATTCCATTATCTTTGCTTGGACCACAGGGGCTATGATATCGTCGTAAAGAAGCTGCGGGGGTGGCAATGACATCATATCATCATTATTGTGAAGGAGATAGGTTTTTGTGCGTGTACAAAAGATCTAAACTGATTGCATATTCGTAGTTATCGCTATTGATGGACTGGTGGACGCTCAAACTACCAGATTGAGCAAAAACAGAAAATGTTGTTGTTGTTGTTGCTATTATTGCTGTGGTTGTTGCCATATTTGGGACTAGACTTATGCCTTGTCGTCCCCTGTTTCCCTGCGTTCTTTGATTTGCTGATATCACTTGGTCAATAAGGGACTCATAATATTACGCTTACAAAATGGGCCCACTTTTTCATAATGGCCTAAACAGGTGGGAGTTTTCGTACACTCAACAAAATTGCTTCAAAATCTGGTTTAAAGAGCTCGAACACTGAAAAGGAGACTTTTAAAGGGAATAGAAGCATATATCAGGCACTTTCTATAAATAGATATGCCAGAGCATGCGCATAACTCTCGCTTCGTAACTGTGCACGTGAAAGTGAGCTCTGCAAATCTGTGGTGGGACGAGAACCTCAATTTTGTTGTTCACTGTGGATTCCCGATGGGCCAGATTCACTCTTCGCAACTTCCACAATTCTGAAGTCAAATAATGATAAAAGTTTGCCATTGCCATGAATGGCGCGATCGATCCTGTATTGAAAATTAGGTCCGGCCGCTTTTTTAATGTTTGAATGCGCTTTATTGTCAGTATTCCTTCTGGAATACTGGCCCTTTGTCCATAGTTTCCGTTATACTAGCTTTGGTGATGAGTCTCCTGTCCCAATAGGGAGGTTTAGATCCAATTCGAGTTCGAGTGCGAGTTCATCTACCCCCCGCGTGGATGCATAGTTGTCGTCGAGCTCGCACCGAACGCATGAAGTGTTTAGATGTTTAAATGCAGAACGACGGAAACTTAGACGATTCAAAATGGCGGATGAAACGTTGGCTGCGTATTATTTGTATCACGAAGATTTGATTGATGAAGATGAGGTGTTACTGTTGACAGACGAACAAGAAGGAACTGCACCGGTATTCCAATATTGGAAGTATGAGCGATTTGAGTTGAGCAAAATGAACGAAGATGAATGCAAGAGTGAGTTTCGCTTCAAGAAGGAGGACATAGAACGACTTCTGCATGCCTTTCGTTTCCCGAATAAGTTTGTGTGCTCCAACGGAACTCGTTTAGGTTCTGTGTGCTGTGTGCTCGTTTAGGCCCAACGAGATTTGCAGTGTTTGTCATGTCACCATCTACTTCAGGAATTCGTAACTGAACTCAAAGCGCTTTGATTTCTTCCGGAAATTTAATTCCTCAGCCACCAGTTCTGCTTCACCATGGTAGCCAATGAACTGGGAACACTTCTTTCCATTCCTTATCTGTTTTGCCCTGCTCGGTGGGTTGACAGGGAAGCAACTTCCTTGGCCTACCACTGCCTCGGATCGCCCGTTGCAGTGCGGGCGGGCTGCGGTGAAAGTGATCACGTGAAATAGCAAATAGCTCCTTGTGATTGGTTCAAATTTGATTGACAGTTTCAGCCTTGTGGCTCGGAGCCACCCATATATGCCCATATTCCCTTTAATACAAAGAATGATGCTGTCCTGACTTACAAATCGCAAAATGCATACCTTTTATAGGCATTAATCTCCTCAGTAGAAGCCAAATGGATCCATCGAAACTGCGAGAACTCCAGGCTTCATCAACCACTCTTTAAGAGCAACAACAACAACATTCTGAATAGCGACCCCTGATTGGTTAAGACTGAATTCTAGCGATTTGATTGGTGAGTACGGAACGACCCTACCCGGGCCTAAAGTAGGCCCACTATTTAAAAGTAATGTTATTAGTCCCTCTTGACCAATGCTCTTGACCAAGGAACGCAGGGAAACAAGGTGACGAAGAGGCATAAGTCTAATTTGGGACCATGTCGTGAGAGGCTACTTAGCACTGCTAAAGATGGCCGCTGCGCAGTTGCCGGGAGAACAGAGTAATGGATCTTGTGGGCAAAACGAATCAAGGAATGCCTCAGAAGGTGACCAAGAGCTTGAAGATGAGGTTTTAGAAGAGGGTAATGTTCTGTTTTTTTTACATCGAGGATGCATTTGATGAGTGGGCAGGACAGAAAGATTTGTAGGGTTGCCGCGTGCTGACACTAACTAGGCCTTAGGCCTATTCAACTGGTGGTAATAGACCTTTTAGCTATTCTGAAAACGAATGTGGATCGAACGATATTTCATTACAATTTGTAGAATTTTCGAATGTGCACAATTGCGATCGAAGCTGTAACGCCACTCAGTCGAACCTCGCGTATAAATTTGTATAAAAATATCGCTCGATCCAGGCTCTTTTGTAGAATAGCTAAAAGGTCTATTCTATCTATCTATCTATCAGTAATGTACAAAACCAAGTTATTGGCATTACGTACAGGGTTGGTTAGTATATTAGTAACTACGAAAGAAAAGGAAAAAAAATAAAATAAAATAATTATGGTATACCGGTAATTATCACCACTTTAGAAATCGCATACAAACCTTGGAATTGCAACAAAAGCAAAAGGAGATAGTACAGATCTGCACACAAAGCATAATCATAAATAGAACAAACAGATATTCTTATTAAAGTCCATGATTCTCAGGAATACTTTCTTGGACTTGGTGAGACTTCATTTCCTTCTATTTCCTTGCCAACTGATATTTCTAAGCAAAGAATATTTTTACTCGCGTTTCCTCTCAAAACTGTGGCCAACATCAGCAGCAGTCAAAACAACATCTTGCCTCAATTTTCATCCAAATATTTTCAGGGCCTCAGCAGGGAAACTTTACAAGCGGAGAAGCCAGGAATCTCACTACAGTTACTACACTGAACTATTTAAGAAAATGTCTATGGCGTTTGGCATTTGACATTCTTGGCAGCACAAGACTTTAAAAAACAACTGCTTTTCCTGTGCTGGTGATTCAAATTTACGTATAATGGTGATTGTGGTGATTCTTGAAGTGATGTGGCAACAAAGTTGATGAAACTCTCAAAATGTATCAAAATGTAGTAATACCCTTTCATTCTAAACTGACAAAACTAGCACATATAAGCTTGGATCACTTGGTGTAGTCATTAAAACAGAACAGACTTTTTAAGGGCAAATTTCTAATCTATTTTCCTCCAGAAAAATGCTCATATATCGGCAACAAAAATTGGCAAGATGTTTCAATGAATGTTAGAATTTGCCCTTAAAAGGTTGGTATGACTTGTGAAACAGCTTTACTGGATATGAAATTTTCAAAAGTGGAATATAAGCTAGCTGACCCATCAACCTTATATCAATGCGAAGGAAATAATTGACAAATCAGGAGCACATCCAGGGTTTTGTTGGGGGATGCTGAGACCAAGTGTGGGTGTGGGGGCAAAGCCCAGGAAAATTTTTTGGGGTGCCACACCCTCTACTTTGCCAGAAACAATGACCACTCCCTTTTGCGGCGGTAAAAGCCAATTTTTAATGCGAATAAATTCCATTTATTAATTAGCCATGTAATTTTATACTTAGGGTAATCAACATAAAACTATAAAATCATAAAAAAACATTCACAAGAATTTTCTTGTCCACAGATTTTCTTATTCTGTGCCTTGCCTGTATTGATCTACCTCTCAAATAACAATCAGCTAGATTTTGAGCAGAAAAAGCACTGTCTTTCATGGCGCTTTCTCTTCTTGAGTGAAATACTATAAGTTTAAAAAAACTTGATGCATGGAGAAAATTATTCCACCTTTGACCTGTGCCCTCTAATGGAAATTGAACAACTCTTGTCGCCATTCAGCATGTTTCTTTGTTCAATCAGACCTGGCTGTTTGAGGTGTGCGATCGCGCGCGCGCCATATCACGCACCTCATACCCTTGAGAAGCGTTATTTGTCACGCACCTAGAATGTCTTTGCCTCAAAATCACGCACCTTGGTATTTATTGTTGAGACAACGAGTGTTCAATATTCTTGAAAACTGATATCTTTTTGCGAAAAGGAAATCAATAAGTTAATTTCATATCTAAATGAAATCCAAGGACAAAGTCACGGGAAGGTCAGATTACATGACGACCAACAGCGACGAACAATGCTGTTTGTAGACATGTGTCCTGAATCTATGGACTTTGCTTTCCAGCGCTTGATCTTGAGTTCATGGAAACGATTTTGAAATGACCTGATAAGGAAGAATTGAAGGTATTCAGTTTCTCTTCATCCCAGGAATACCGCAGTGATACGGAGTAACTGGATGGAAAAGCATTCATTATCAAACGGCCTAGATAGAAGAGTCTAAACACAGAGTAGGAAGCGATTATTTCCATTGATGTTAACCTTTCAAAATACTATATTGATTGTCGTTTTTTCAACTCATTTCCAATGTGTTTTTTGCAACACCAAGTACTGTACTTGAACAATTGTTTTTTTGTCCTCAGCTTCCAAAACCCCTCTTCATACTATAGAAATAAAGCGCTCAAAATCACGCGCCTCGCTAAGCAAGGCGTGTGATTTACCACGCGCCGCTAAGATTTCTTACAGCCAGGACTGGTTCACTTTGGATCAAAATTTTCAATCACATATGAAAATTGTTTTGTGACCACAACTGACAATGGACAAATACATAGATATTGCACAAAGCAACAGAACAGATTAAGAAGGCCTTTGACTAGCCTTTGACCTTTGATCCTAGCAAGCACTTGTCTGTCATTTGCAGCTCAAACATGTCAAAATCCATAAAAAATCCCGATTCAAGTCGATCAGAAATGTGGTTTTTCACTGAAAATAAGAAAAATATGAAATATTTAGAATTTCAGCCAAAAAGTTTTTGTGCAGTGCATACCTGACTGGAAGAAATTCTCCTGCCCTTGTCCCATCTTGGCTGGGAACTGCAAACTGACTGACAAGAAACTTTGCTAACGATTAGGCCCAAATCTTTAAACTTGGCGAAAGCTTCCTTTTCCTTGTTTCTACTTTCAAACAATTCCGCATTCTTTCCAAACATACATCTTGGATAGCGACGGCTTTACGTTTCTTCTCATCACAAGATATGGCACTATTTGCAAATAGAGTTTTTAGTGTGGCAAGAACATTGTTGTCCAGCACCAAACATGAAATCAATTGGTCCATCAAGCATCCCTGAGGCAGTTTCTGGCTGGATCAAAGCTAGAACTCTTTGATGAAGCCGAGCACCCCTCAAAAGCAGTTTTGATTGGCTTAGCCTTGAAAATTTGAATCTTGGACGCCCCTCCTAAAACTGAGCGTCCATCAATCTATGATGTTATTGGTCAAGCACCTGATCATGTAAGCTGAGGGATGCTCAGTGCAACAGTGAAACTGCACTGAAAGAAACTGGCGGACCACCTTGCAGTAAAGTACAGACTTGTGGACTGCATAACTAATCCCCTGTGATGTTTTGCATGAGACTTGAGATTGCCTTGTGTTTTGCACATTAAGCCGAGAGAATGCCAACAAAATCCAGTTTAGAGCCAGTGCTGAGTTTACAGTTGGGGAGTTGTGGTGATGTTGCAGGGGGGAGGGGGTGTGGGGGTCGCTTTATCACTTTATGTATTCATGTAGCTGTAATTTTCAGTGTTTCATCCAGATCAGCTAATATACAGGAAAAACCATATATTTGGATTTATGACGGGTGCTTGAGCACCTGTTGCGCCCCCTTGGATCCTCCCCTGCAAATCTTACAATTCCTGGAAGATAGGGTGCGTGAAAAGCCTCATATTTTAAGGAGTATCACCTTTAACAAAACACAGGCAAAGAAGATCATAAAGAAAAGCCTCAGCGAAACATTTTATTGGGTTTTTGAAAAACATCAAATCCAGGAACCATGCAATTCACATCGACAGAGGAGTGTGTGATGCTGACGAAAAACAGCATTCAACCCATTCAGGGTGAAATTAATCTAGCCATGTACTAATCAGGGGTCATCATGGAATTTAGAATTGCCTATTTTCATTTCATTCCTCAATATTTTTTAGCCCTTCCCTAAAGCATCTTCCATTCAAATTATCCAATAAACTTGAAGTGTATTCAATAGAAAAGAAGATTTTTGTGGACATGTGAGCAAAGCAAGAAGAAAATTTTTGGTTTAGGGCATAAGAAAGCTGTTATAGCTATTGCATTCATGAACTTATCTTCTCCTATCTTTTCTGGCGTAAAGATTCTTAAGTTGTATGATTGACTTCATTTGAAGTTGCTTTATTTGTTCTCTGTTATCTATCTATTAAAGTATTGTACAAAGCCTATCAAATAGGTATTAATACACGCAGTTTTGGTTAGTGGTTAATAAATTTACAAATAATGATACTAATAAGTATAAAAAAGAATTGATAAAGTATACTTGGATTTGTGCCAAACCACTGTAAGTGGACATAGAAGGCTGGGGCCTTTTATGCTGCATTCACACTGACACAAGTAAACCAGCTTTATTTAAATCAGTTTAAATTTTAACCAACCAAACGGCTGGATTTGTGGATTGACCAATCAGAAGTCCCCATTTGAAAACCTGGTTTAATTTAAACAGGTTTAACTTGCAGTGTGAATGGGGCATGAATCAAAAGTATCTTACAACAGCTGAGGCAGGGCTTGATATGGAGCAAAACTGGGAGTAAATTTTAGGTTTCGTTGGATTTCTGAACTAAAAATCACTTACCATTTTGATTTGAGTAGACCTGTAATGGTTTGAAGAAAAATTTTGAAATGGGATATACCTATGCACCATCCTTTTACAGTGACCCGGCTATGTGTTATTATTAAATGTCAAAATAAGATTTTTCTAAATTGAGTTCATTGGAAAGATCTTATTGGCATGTCTACATGACCGGAAGGGCTGCAGATTATTAGAGTCTCTCACAGCCCTTGTAGACCAGGAGGAGAGAGGGGGTAACGTCATCCAAATAGGACATTTTCCAGGTAGACATCCTTAGGTCAACTTTTGGGTGCTTATTCCGAAAATTTCGTTTATACAGGTATTTATTTGATGGCAATCAAGTGTGATAATATCATGAAGTATGCGCATCGATATGATCTAACGATTATGACCTCATCCATGTTTGGAAGACCGTCCCGGAGTTTCGATCCTATCAGCCCAAAGGCTAAAAACCAACTACCAAACTACGAATATGTGCCCTATTTATACTATCCTAACGTCGTAAACAACTACGGAATATTGTAACTCACTGTATTGTCCATTACGCAACAGATTGATTAATAATGTCCTCGAAGGAATCATAAACACTTTCTAATTGTCCAACTTAACGCAAAACAGCTAGTATGGCAAAAACACGTTTTGTCCGATTTTACGTAAACAACCGTAATGAAAAACAACTTTGCATAAAGAATTAATGTTGTCGGAACGCACAAAAAACTTTCAGGAAAAACAAGTATTGTTCCTATCTAACAAGTAGAAAATCTACTATGTCTCATAAATGTCTCGTGAACATCCTCCCCCTTCTTGACAGCTACAAATGTCAACTGATACTCTTCATCCTATGATGTCTCTAATACCATGTCAAAATACACATCTACCATGATAATGTCACCAGCAACCATTTAACAATTTTCCAAAAGGCATAGTTTGTTCACTGGTCTCTTTAATAACTTTTGTCCCATTTGTACTTGTGCCACTCTCACTTTTCCATCTTTTCCAGGAAATATTTGGATAACTTTTGCAAAGGGCCAATGAGCTCTGGGATTATCAGGCGAGATAGCAATAACAATATCTCCCACCTTTAAATTTCTCTTCTCTTTGTGCCATTTTGTAATTGGGTTTAGACCTGATAGCCATTCTTTAAGCCAACGTTGCCAGAAGTGCTTTACTAGTTCTTGGACACGTCGCCATCGTTTCCTTGGACTGAACTTCGTGTGGTCCACTGTCTCTGGTGCAAAACTGCTTCCCATTTGACCATGGAGAAAGTGATTTGGAGTCAAAGGCACATCATCATCCACATTTGCTGTCTGGTATGTCAATGGTCTTGAATTCAGCAACGATTCTGCTCCTGTGATAGCAGTCATCAACTCTTCATCGGACACATTTGCATCTGTCAGGATTGCTTTCAATGCACGTTTTGCTGTCTTGATCATAATTTCATGAGCTCCTCCAAAATGAGGTGACAAAGGAGGGTTGAAATGCCATTTGATACCACGATTTGCAGCACTCTTGATGAAGCGATTCTGGTCCAGTTTTTTAACGAGCTCTTGTAACTCCTTGTCAGCTGCCACGAAACTACCACCATTATCAGAAAGGACTTCTTCAGGCTTTCCACGACGACTCACCATTCGATAAAAGGCATTCAAGAATGAATCGGTATCCAGGGCAAATGCCATTTCCAATTGTACTGCTCTGGTAGCCAGGCATGTGAACAGACATAGATATCGCTTTTGTCTTCGCTTTCCTCTCCCTTGGATGGTGATGAATGGTCCTCCATAATCCACAGCTACTCTTTCAAAGGCTCGTAATGACATTGCCAATCTAATGCTTGGTAGGGGTGCCATGATCTGATTACATGCTCTTGCTTTTCGTCTTTTACACCAATTGCATTCGTTCTCCCATTCTCGTATCTCTTCTCTTGCTGAAATTATCCAAAAATGAGTTGAGATAGCTGCCAGTGTCTGATTTGTTCCACCTGCATGATGATCCTTTTCATGATAGAATTTTACGATCAGCTTTGTAACCCAGTTCTTCCTTGGCAGAATGATAGGATGTCTTGCATCATATGGTAGGATGTCAGCATACCTCAATCTTCCATTACACCGTAGAAGTCCATCTTCATCGATACGTGGCTGTAGAGCAACCAATTTGCTGTCCCTCTTCATTTGCTTCCTTTCAATAGTTGCTGGTATTCAGTTGCAAATTCATCTTGCTGCACTTCTTTGACGATGTGAATTTCTGCGTCTCTGATCTCTTCATGTGTCAATTCTCCTTTAATTCTTTCTTCTTTCGATGTTCGACAGTTGTGCAAAAAACGGTAAACCCATGCTACAAGTCTTGTAAGTCGAAGCCAGTTTGAAAAATAAGAAGGATCCAAATACCAAGAATTCTCTTTACAAGCTTATTCTCCAGTTTATTCTCCACTGGCACACCAATAGTAGATTCCTTTGTCCTTGCTACATCAGCAAACAATGATTGATTCTCTTCGTGATTTTCTTCTGCAGACTTCACATTTGAGCGACCAAACTTCTTCTGTTCTGTCACTGCATCTTGTGACATCTCGAATTGATTCTGAGGCCATTCCTCTTCATTCATTCGCAAGAATTCTGGTCCTTTCAACCATTGATCATTGCAGGCCAACACAGTTGCTGCCATCCCTCTTGTCAAGTGATCAGCAGGATTATCTTTTGAGGAGACATATCTCCATTGTTCAGGGCTTGTGATGTTTTGAATCTCGCCAACACGATTCGCAGCAAATGGCTTGAAACTTCTGCTGTGTCCTCTGATCCACCAAAGTGTGTTCATGCTGTCGCACCAGAATTTGACTTGCTTCACTGACACTTGCAATGCATTTGCTACTGATAACGCCAATCGAAGTCCTGTCACTGCTGCCATCAGCTCCATCCTCGGGATGCTCATGGCTGCCAGTGGTTCAACACGTGACTTTGCTGCAACAATGGTGGTAGTAGTTGCGTGATCAACATAAACATACCTCTCATAAACAACATCTCCATACGCCATTTCTGATGCATCACTAAAAACGTGTAATTGCATTGACTGAACATCTTTATGCTTGTCAATGTGAAAACATCTTGGCACTGAAAGATTTGACAACTCGTGCAGGTCACTCTACCAACTCTGAACCTTTGACTTGACTTCATCATCGAGCTCGTCATCCCAGTCAAAACCTTTTCGCCAGATTTCCTGCATTACCACCTTTGCTCTTATAATGAAGGGGGCCAAAAAACCAAGAGGGTCAAACAATGTTGCAATTGTTCTGAGAAATGATCTTTTCGTTATGATTTGAGTTTCTTCTGGTGGGTTTGAATGAAAACTGAAAATGTCCTCCTTTGCTCGCCAAATGATCCCAAGTGTCTTTTGGTTGGAAGCTCTCCACTGTCCAAGTCAATTTCAGATGCTGTATCTTCTACTGGGATTGCAGAAGGTACTTCTGGTGAGTTAGAGAGACACTTGCGTGCATGCATGCCAGCCTTGTTCCATAAAGCTGCAAGTTGATGATAAAGTTGGATTCCCTTTCCTTCATCTTGCACTGAATCCATGCTGTCATCCATGTAGGTCGACTTGAGTGCAGTTTTTGAAGCCATCGGATATTCGGATCTGTGCAACTGAGCATGGTTTTGAATCAAAAATTGTGCTTGAAACGGTGACCTCGTTATACCAAATACCACTCGACTGAATTCATACTCTTCTGGATCTCTGCTCTGGTCACACCCTCTCCAAAGAAATCGATGATACACACGGTCAGCTTCCGGAATCAGAATTCTCAAATACATCTCTGCGATGTCACAGACTATGGCAATGGGATGACATCGGAAGCGCAGCAAAACATCAAAAAATTCACGTTGCAGCTTTGGGCCTGAATGTATCATATCGTTCAAGGATGTCCCTGCATACTTTGCTGACACATCGGAGACAATTCTGATCTTGCTGGTTGCTTTATCGGGCTTCAAGATAGCAAAATGAGGAAGATACCACTTGCTGTCAGGTTGCTTCTCAGAGACTGAAACTTTTCGTATATATCCTTTGTTCAAATATTGATCAATGACTTCATCATATGCCTTCATCACATCTGGGTTTTTGAGCAAACGTTTCTCGGTGTTCTGAAGTCTTTTCATCGCCATTTTGTGATTGTTCACCATTCCATGGCTGTCTTCTTTCCATGGTACACCAACTTCTTATCGTCCATCAATGAATCTGAAAGAATTCTCAGCCTTCTGCAGTGCAGCTTTCTCATCAGTATCCATCACCGTTGTCTGAGTGAACGTTCCAGCTGAATCAATATCCCAAAACTTCTTCATTGTTGAGTTGATTTCATCGAAATCACATCTGCTTGTAGTGAACAGAGTCGTCATGCTGAAATTGGGATGAGCATCAGGAATGTTCTTGCTTTCTGGACACCCTACGCATGTCCATCCCAATGTTGTTCGTCTGGCAATGGGCTCTCCCTCTTGTCTTCTGGCTTCTGTGTAAGAACAGTGTAGGACAAGGTAGTCAATACCAATCAGCAGATCCACGATAGGTCTCAAGCCTGTATCTGGAAAATTATTGAGCTTAAAATGGAGTCATTTGTCTGCAAGTTGTGACCATTGGATGACCCTCATGTTGCCAGTTACTCTCTTCGCAGTAAGTGCTTTCACTCTGATGTCAACATCACCTTTTACACTTTCTAGTCCAAACTCAACAGGCATGGTTTGAAAAGACTTGCATTAGCCATTGAAAACATTGACCTTTGTTGTTTCAAAGGTACTGTTGAGACAAAGTTCAGCTGCAACATCTGCATTCACATATGTTTGAGTGCTTGCACCATCTAGAAGTGCGTTCACTTTCCATCTTCGACAGCCATCCTTCAAAATCACGGGAATTTTTCTCAATGCTGTTGCTTCTTTGCCATTTGATTTTGAACACACCATCGTTGTTTGTGTTGCAAAATTCCTGTGCAAATGCTCCCCATCCGTGGCTGATGATGACAACTGTTGCTGGCTGCTACTGTTGACTGCTTGTCGAATGGAGGCTTCTGGTTTCTTTGTTTCATCCAGTGTTCCTGTTACCCATACTATGTAGCAACTTGCTGTGTGTTCCTGGCATCCATGAATATCACATACTCTACTTCGAGTACACTGATTACCTTTGTGGTCATCACCAAGGCAACGAAAACACAGTTTGAATTGCTTTGCCACATTCCATCGCTGTTGAATGTCCACGTTTCGAAAAGCATCACATGCCCATACACCATGTCTACCATTGCAAACTTTGCACAGCCGCTGCTTACCATACTTCCCATTAGTGACGCCTGATTTACCCAATTGAAAGTGGTTCACTTGTTGTCTATCTTCAGTAGCACCAAAGAATGTGGTTTTCTTCTCTCCCGCAAAGCCTCTTGATCCACTACTTCTTCTATCACTTGATACACCATGAACTGTCTCTCTTGCAACTGTGTAGAATTCAGCTTCTTGAATCACCCACACCTTCAGTGCTTCAACGCATTCTCTTCTTTGATTTTCGAAGATCCATCGATTGTATTGGGTCAGCAGTGGCTCTGGAAGTTTCTTCAGTAGCTTGATGTAGAGAGATCCATTTCCCAATTCGTCATGACGTCCACTCTCTAGGAGATTCACCACCAAGACATCAAGTAGATCTGCGAGCTTCTCTATGTCTTTTGAACATCCATCTCTCACTGGTTTGAAGTTGTCCAAGTCCTCCAAGTGAATTGCGATTTCCCTCCTCTTGCCACCAAATTTTCGCTCCAACCTGTCCTTTGCAGCTTCATATGCAGCTCCAGAAAGTCCAAGATTCTCGATCGCTTCCAGTGCAACGACAGATAGATATTGCCTCAACTGCAGCAGCTTGTATTCAGGAGTCGCAGGAGCTCTGTCGATGCAGGCCATTAATGCAGCTTTCCATTTCTCATACTTTCGCTTATCACCAGAGAAAACGGGGATTGCAACACGCTGCAGTTGTCTCCACATGTCTTGACCAAGTAACTCTTCGTATGAATATCGCTCAGATCGTCTGTGATCACCACCAAATCTGACTGACTGTTGCAGTTGCTGTGAATGCTCCTCAGGTGTCATTGGAAACTGACTTCTTCTCGCGCCACCACCAGCATTGACGGACTTACGTTGCACCTCTTCTTGTCTCTCAGCATTGTTGTAAAACTGAGAAGAATCATGTGTCGCTTCCTGGAATGGCAAAAAAGTCTCTTGATTAAACCTAGGTGCTCCAAGGCTTACCTTTCGATACTCTCGTGGGTTATAAGATCCCGCTGCCTTACTTGATTCTGATTCTTTTCGTTCATCCAGATACTCCTATGCTCTGTTGTGCGCCTCTACGAATTCCTGCACCAATTGCTCAATTTCCTGAGTGACTTTCTGTCTTGCCCTTCCGTTCTTCTGCCATTGATAGTGCATTGACAATGCGATCATGATCTTCAGTGCCTTTTCTTGTGTGTTGTCCAATTTCGCTTGCCCATCTCGAACCTGACGTCTGCTTGGTAAATCCATTTCTTCGACCAGTTCCAACAACTGCTTTCTTGCTCGTGTGAACGCCGATTTTGCCTTCGCCTTTTCTTGCTTCAAGCTTTCCAAACTTTCTTCCAAATCTTCCACGTCTTGCCCTCTCCCGATTCCATCTTCTGTCCTTTCTTCTTCACCCATGTTTGAAGTCATACTTCTCGTCAGCTGGCCTTCCTTTGTCCAAGTTTGTCCACGGCAGAAACTACCCTCTGCTACCAAATGTTTGGAAGATCGTCCCGGTGTTTCGATCCTATCAGCCCGAAGGCTGAAAACCAACTACCAAACTACGAATATGAGCCCTATTTATACTATCCTAACGTCGTAAACAACTACGGAATATTGTAACTCACTGTATTGTCCATTACGCAACGGATTGATTAATAATGTCATCGAAGGAATCATAAACACTTTCTAATTGTCCAACTTAACGCAAAACAACTAGTATGGCAAAAACACGTTTTGTCCGATTTTGTGTAAACAACCGTAATGAAAAACAACTTTGCGTAAACAACTATTGTTGTCGGAACGCACAAACAACTTTCAGGAAAAACAAGTATTGTTCCTATCTAACAAGTAGAAAATCTACTGTGTCTCATAAATGTCTCGTGAACAATCCATGCATGACAATATCATGGTCTAGGTGGCGGAAATAATGCGTAATGATGTCATAATGCGTTAGCAATCACATGATCCACCAAGTACGATCTTATCTGTCAACCTCATTTGCATGTATCAATTTTTGTCCACGATGTGACTCCATAGTTTCAAATCGAAATGTCTCCAGAAAAGATGTCTTGATGAGCTGCTGATCACAAATGATAACAATTCTTGTCATTCCCAAGGACTCCATTTCCTTTTTGTGGGAATGAAACAGCGCCATATTTTAGGTTTTCGGTACAACAGGGTGTCCCAAAGTACATGTAAGCTGTTTGTATGGCTAGATAGGAGGAGCCTTAAGTCGAACTTTCTTATTTTGCAAATTTTTTGATAGACAAGGTTTCAAATTAGAGTTTGGCACAGACTTTGAGCAAATCTGACTAGTGGTTGCTGATTTATTGAGAAATAAGTCAAAACCAGTGGTTATTTCACAACCAGAGAATTTATCTCCGTACTTAACCTTGAATTTTAGCATAAAAGGAAATTAAAGTTTGGAGTTATGTCAGGAAAAATTTGGGTATGTTAAAGACCACATGACTGAAGAATGGCAACAAGGTGACCTGCTGAGCACAATATTTTAGATTCAAAGAAAATAATCACCTTTGCGCAGCAAAATAACTGATGTACCCATGTCTTGGCTTGCAGCAAAAGTGTTTCAAATCACCATTTCCAGCAATCCTAAACATGTTCAATATTGTTGGTTGTCACAAAATCCAATAAATTGCTATCTGTTTAACTTATGAGCATCAGAAAACCGGGCTAGGTACTTTTTTCAATTAATGCCTTTGAAACATTGGTTGGAAAGCGCAGCTTTATTATAAATCGTAACATTAGGACCACGACGAACAACATTTTGAGAGTCATTTCAGATAAGACAAATCGACATTTCCAATTGGTTAAGACATAAACGTAGTTAAATCGACATTTCCAGTTGGTTAAGACAGTTCCAGTTGGTTAAGACAAATCCATTAGCAAAATTAATTAAGACATGTTCAGACGTTTCGAGACGAGCTTGTCTCATCTTCAGCTAAATCAAAGTTACACGTGTGAGGTTTTATAGTGATAATTATTCTAGAGAAAATGCATAATAAATTATCAATCATACGATATCTAAATAAGGAAAGTCTATTGAAATTAAACTAACAAAGAAAGTCCAGGGAGATTAAAAAAGATACAAAGGTATAGAAGACTTCTGTTGATTGAGTGTCGGGCGGTCCCTCAGGATTAGAAGACTCTCGTGTATCAGCAAGTCAAAATTGTTGTTAGCTTTGTCCACAATACAAAAATCATCAAAAGACGCGGCATGACCAGTTTCATTAATATGGTCCCTAGTGGATGAAGAAGCACCTTTTATACTTATCCCTTTCTTGTTTATTCCTAAATGTTCCCTACAACGAACAACAAAATGGCGTGATGTTTTGCCATAATAAGTAGCCTGGCAGCTACTACACGTAAACTTGTAAACAACGGAAGAGCAAATGTTCGCAGGGATGCGATCTTTGAAAGGGAAAAGGTTTTCAATGCGTTTAGCTGATTGAAAAACAACGCGAAAATCGACATGGGGGTACGCGTTACCTAGAAATTTACATAGTTTATTTTTCACCCTGAGACTGTATTGGCCTAAATAAGGTAAACAAAAAGTTACCGGGAGTTCGATACGGTGGCCGGTCTTATTTTAGGTATGTATTGCCCATCCAAAAATTTTTTAATAAGTTTGTCGATAAGATGTTTGGGGAAGCGGTTTTGCTGTAGGAATCGTTTGATGTTACACAGTTGTTCGTGAAAATGCGCATAAGAGGAACAAATATGAAACGCGCGATAAACCAGGACTGTGACAAGATTAACCTTATATTTACTCGGTGACAGGCTTTCAAAGTTAGTATATAGGCCTGTAAATGTTTTCTTACGATACAAATCAGTTGCAAAACCATTGCCATCATGAATTGCCAAAACATCTAAAAAAGCCAGTGAATTGTTCTCTTCTACTTCATGAGTAAATTTAATGTTCGGATGCTGGCTATTTGAATACTCAAGAAAGCTCTCGACTTGATTAATATTTTCAAAAATGCAATAGGTATCGTCTACATATCTACGATAAATTACTGGTTGAAACTCAGACGGGCAATTAGTAAGGAAATTTTGTTATAAAGCACACATAAATGTATTGGCAAGAATGGGACCCAGAGGGGAACCCATTGCTACACCATCTATCTGATCATATAACTGATCGTTAAAAATGAAATGAATTTCTTTCACCGCTAATTCAAGGAGTTTCTTAAACTGAATCTTAGTAAAGGAACAATCATCAAACCTAAGTGTCTGTTTCACCGAAAAGAGTATCAGTAATAATAGTAATCGTCTCATCAAGAGGTATATTAATTCCTTTGAATTTTAACAAAATGGAAAATAATGAATCCTCTGGTTTTGCGGCAGCCAATGATCTTGACTTCCTTGCTCCATAAATCAGCAACCACTTATCAGATTTACTCAAATTTGGTGTCAAACTTCAAGTTGAGGCCCGTTCTATTAAAACCCAACGAACGAAAATGTTGGATTTATGGCAGCTCTGCACCAGCCACTCAAATGACGCACGTGCTTTCTGGGACACCCTGTTAAGTGGCCGTTATTAGTTGTTTCCATCCATCATTTTTAGTCTACATAAATGATCTTTCCTGCATCATAAAGAACTCGAAAGTGTCCATGTATGTTGATGACACAAGTCTTTATCATTTTTTTTTCGAAAGATATTTCTCAGTTGAACGAGGCTATCAGTGAAGGTCTAGGTAAGATTGATAGGTGGCGAAAGGGGGCAAATTATCCCTTAACGTAACTACAACCCATTCTATGTTGACTTGCTGTTAACAAACTCGAAATACTGTTTCCAGAAAAGTCAGTCATTTGACACAGGTTTCAGTGATTTCCATCATATGATTTACACGATTCTCAAAACAACTTATGTTAAGAAAGCACCTAAAATTGTCAAATACAGAAATTACGAAAAATTTTCTCTTAAAGACTTTTTAGATGAAGTAAACAATGGCCTCCAAGCAAGGGTACCAGAAAGCTACGATGAATTTGAAGAGACCATAATAAGAATCTTAGATAAACATGCTCCCATAAAAACAGCAGTAGTCAGAGGCAACAACAAGCCGCATGTGACCATGGCGCTGAAGAAAGCAATGATGAATAGGACAAGGCTAAAAAACATTGCGAATAAAACCAAATGACCGGAGGATAGGGACGGATACAAGGCTCAACGAAATCTAGTAGTTAAATTGAATAGGAATGAAAAAAGAAATTGCTTTGCCAACCTTGACCCTGTCAATGTTGGAAAAGAAAGAACTTTTTGGGAAACTTTCAAGCCCCTTTTCTCAGAAAAGTCTGGCAATGGCAGCCAAAGAATAATGCTTGTCGAAAATGAAGTTATCATAGATGAGGAAACTGAAACAAGCAATCTTTTTAACACCTATTTCGTAAATATAATTGATACGTTGCCCATTGACAGAAAGGTATCTTCACTTCAAGTCCCAAATGCTTCAAATGATGTAGTAGCAGATGCGATAAAAAAGCATGAAAATCATCAATGTATTACAGAAATAAAACGACACATGACTCGAAATGAAATATTCGAATTCAAGAGTATCAGTCCCGTGGAGGTTTGGGAGGAGATCAATAAATTAGACAGATCACAAAAGACCAGCGGCGAGATTTCCACTGATATTGTTAAACCGATATCAGGGTGTTCCTTAGAACATATAACTTATTTCATAAATAAGATGTTGTCAAGTAATGAATTCCCTGGAAAACTTAAACTGGCTGACGTTTCTCCAATCTTTAAATGTGGTGAAAGTACACAGAAGGCAAACTTTCGGCCTCTAAGTGTACTGTCAGCACTTTCCAAAGTGTTTGAACGCATTATGTGTCAACAGATACAGCCATTTACTTATAATTTCCATATAGTTTACCATGTGCTTTTCGAAATGGGCACAGTACACTGCACGCGCTTTTTCAACTTATTGAGACTTGTCGAAAGACACTTGATGAAAAAGGGGTGGTGGGGATGGTGCTAATGGACTTGTCCAAGGCATATGATTGTCTGCCACATGATTTGCTACTAGCCAAACTTGCAGCCTATGGGTTTGGGCCAAACAGTCTTGCACTAATCTCATACTATCTCTCACAAAGAAAACAGCGCGTGAAAGTAGGTTCAACTTTTAGTGAATGGCAAGAGGTAGTGTCGGGAGTTCCACAGGGCTCAGTTCTCGGTCCACTTCTCTTCAATATCTTTGTCAATGACTTCATCTTCGCCATGAAGTCCTCCTATGTCTGCAACTTTGCAGATGATAATACTGTGTATGCATGTGACAAAGATGTTGAGTCAGTGGCAATGAGACTTGAGGATGATATCTCTGGAGCTCTTGACTGGTTTAAACATAACAAAATGGTGGCAAATCCCAAAATATTTCAAGTAATGTTCCTTGGCCTGAAGCAACATCAAGAATTTTTCTTAGAAATAGAAAACAAATCAATTGACGTGACAAGGTCTGTTAAACTGCTTGGGATAAATGTTGACGATGAGTTGAAATTTGACAAACACGTTAAGACAATGTGTCAAAATGTTAGCAGAAAAATCAGTGCATTTTCAAGGGTCGTACCTTACATCGACGAAAAGAAAGGAGAGATCCTGTACCACACATTTATAATGTCAAATTTCAATTATTGTCCACTTATCTGGATGTTTTGCGGTAAAACGCAAAACAAAGAAATCGACAGAGTTCACTAAAGAGCCCTGAGAATACATCTTGATGACTATACATAGAGCTTCGATGAGCTTCTACAAAAGATAGGTGACATTAGGGTCCATGTAAAAACCCTACATAACTTGATGATAGCAATATATAAGTGCTTATCGTGTGAAGATCCTTCCTTCATGTGGAATATTTTCCAGCGAAAGGAGCTTACGTATAATCTAAGATCAGGTTCAATTTTGATGCTGGCACAAGCGAAAACGTCAACTTATGGAACCAGTTCATTGACCTTTAGAGGTAGCATGCTCTGGAACAGCCTACCTGACACTATAAAAAACTCGCCATCTGTTGTATGTTTCAAAAGATCGATAAAAGAATGGAAGGGTGAAAACTGCACATGCAAAAACTGTTGTTAGATCAAATACCTCTGGAAACCCCTCCGCGAACAATAAGTCAATGTAAATATACTTGTTTTCGTTATATCATTGTAAATTTTTTCCTTTGTAGATAGTTAGTTTGAATTAGCTATGGTCTGTAAACTATTGTAAATACCAACTTTAAAGAATTTAATAATAATAATAATAATGATAATAACAATAATAATAAATAATAATAATAATAATAATAATAATAATAATAATAATACTAATAATATGTTAATGATAATAATAATGATATGTTGATCACCACCAAACATAAGAAAAAGCATCTTGAGATTTCCGGTCAAACTTCCCAACCTCCCTTTTGTGAGACCAGTGTCGAAGTTGCAAGTAAAGCTGAATATTTAGGTGTCCAATCAGACGAACATCTCTCATGAAGGAGCACATAAAAGCGGTCACTGCGAAAGCTTCACGTGCAATAGGCTTCTTGAAATACGCTAAAAAGTACCTTCCTATTGATTGAGCAAACGATCGAGCAGTTGATTGATAGACAATCAAAACTGATGGTTTTAAATGCCTTAACGACCTTGCTCCCAGATATCTTAGCGAAGTTTTCATTAAAAACATTGATTGTGCTGCACGCAACCAACGAAATGCAACCACTGATTTAAAGCTACCTTTGAAAAGTTCTTATACTGGACAAAAATGCTTTTCTTTCAGAGGTGCGAAAATCTTGAATAGCCTTTAACTGAGCTGAAGCAGGCATCTTCACTTGATGCCTTTAAGAAACATATTTAAGACCAGAGCGATATGTAAATAGTTTAGACCAGGGAGCGCCCTGGTTTAGACTCAAATAGATTTTTAAGATTTTGCATTTATTGCAATTGGTTTTTTCTTTATGTACAGGGTGTCCCTGAAAATTTGTTCCCTGTTTACCAGATGATTACGATAAAGAGGCACAATTTCCTTAACATAATTTTACATGATGTTGCTCTCTAGATGTTCAATTAAAGGTTGCTACCATCCCCGTTAAAATCCGTCCAGAAAAGATGGAGTTATGATGCTTAGACGACCAAATTTACCAGGTGACCGAAACCAGCGTTCGGCCATTTTGTGTTACTTTTTTGCAATGATAAATAGCTTCATGGATGAGCTGAAACAGTAACCTCCAATTTCATAGCTCTTGCGAAAGTTTCAATAATCATCAGAGAGTTCAGCAATTTCTTACGCCACGATCCTTCACTGAATGTCAAAATGAAGGCAAGGATCCCAAGAAAATAAACAATCAAAAGGTAATGACAAATATATAGTCACGTTTTGTTTGCAGGTATGGTGAGTGAACCTATTATTTAGTCTATTGGTCAGTACAAAATGAGAAAATGCAGCTCCAAAAATCTCTTCCCCCTCTCGTCTCTTTTAGTTCATTGTCTTCGGTAGTAAATCAACAATTGCTTGTAACTAATGAAGGAAGGCGACAAATTGCACTTGATTACAATTGCTTGTAACTATGTAGGGAAGGCGACAAATTACACTTGAAATATATTTTTTGTCCAAACCTTTGATTTTTTTACTACTTTGGGAATTTTTATCTTCATTGTTGCATTCCATCAAAGATCGAGGGGTAAAGATAGTTGAAATCTCTGATGATTATTGGAATTTTCATGACAGCTATGACGCTAGAGGCTGCTATTTCAGTTCATCCATGAAGATGTTGATCGTTGCATAATATTAAAAGAAAAATGGCAGACCGCTGGTTTCAGTCATCAGGTAAATTTGGTCTTCTGAGCGTCATAGCTCCATCAGGTTTCAGCGGATTTTCACGGGAATGGTGATAAACTTTAATTGAACATCTGAAGAGCAGCATCTTTGTCGCAATCTTCAGGCAAACCGGGCAAGATTTTTCTGGGACACCCTGTATATTATGTTAACATCATTGTATAGTATTTTAGATGGAGGGTCCCTTGAAAATCAGCATTTGCTGAAGGTTACCCTCCTTAAAGATATGAAATCAAATCAAATCATAACGATAGGTAATAATTTAGCTTGCTACTTCGATCAATTTTTAAGGATTTAACAGTAAAACTGTCTCGGTGTTGCAGGGTTTGGTTAGGTTTCGTCTCTTTTCGTTTCGTTGAATACAATGAGCCGGTTGAACCGGTTGATTGGAAGTCACATTCTGACGTAGTCATTCTTGGATATTCTTGCATTTGGGCATTCTTGCTACCAAATGGTTTGCAAGAGTGTTTCAAAGTTAAATGTTCCGAATGTTTCAAGCTCGAAATCTAAAGAATCTATGGGGTGTGTCAAAGAATTTGCCGTTTCTCTGGCTGCTGCAGAAGAAATGAAGCTTTAATAGACGATTACGCTAAAGATGGCGGCACGAAACTTTGTTCCGAGATGCATTGCGTTCTTTCATCGAATTCCTAAAGAATCGTTAAGGGTTCGTAATTAGAACGCAATGCATCTTGGTAAAAAGTTCCTCGCCGCAATCTCTAGTAATCGTCTATTGCCTCTTCCACAAATTGTATACCGGGTATTCCAAAAATATTTTCTCTGTTTGGACAGTTCCAGAAAAACAGCCATTGTCTCGCTTTGAACGATGTAAACAGCAATCATTTGCTTAAAGGCCAAGTTGGGCCCACATAAATTTTTCCGATCTTTTCTCATCAAAATACTTCTAAACTATGAATTTTCCAAAGTCTAGTGCTCCAGATAGCCTTAAAAAGTGCAATGTCTAGCGATGGAGATATGCTGCATTACTTCAATGTTTTACACCCGGGGGGGGGGGGTACTTCACCATGGGGTAAGACAGGGATGTGTGCCAGTTTTGGGAAGCTCTTGGCCTGAAAATTCTGGGATTGGGGTATACTTTTACTGGAATGTTTCTTTGATTTGGATATAGTTTCACTTGGAACCGTTTGGGACTGGGGTTTGCTGTTGTACTCAAAATTATGGTAATGGGTGCTGAATGAAAGTACAACTGGATAATTTTTCGAGCAACACGTGTTCAGTTTCAGGTGAACAGATTTCAATTATTTTTTGTGTTGAAAAAAACGTGCTCGGATCAGAACCTTGTTCCAATGGCTACTTGGAAACAAAATTCTCGTTTCCAGCCCTTAATCCCTTAAGCCTGGTATTCATGAAATCGTAATTCATCCGCGATTATTGGCAATGACATCGCCGTATAGCAACGGCGATGATCATCGAATGCTGCGGAAAGAAGATTTTTTGATTCTGAAAGTTGATCGGCGAAGTTCGCCGATGATCGCCCATGCTCGCAAGAATTTGGTTTTCATAAATCGTAATTCATCGGCGATGGTCGCCGATGAGATCGCCGATCATCGGCGATGAATTACGATTTAATGAGAACCAGGCTTTATCCCTTATTTTATGGGATTGGGACGAAACAGACAAATTTAATTTTTCCTTCGTCTCTTTATGAAGTTCAAGCTCCATACTGTTGGATTTCATTTGAAAAGGAATCATCGTGGATTTTGAGGTACAGGTTTAACGATTTCCTAATATCTGCTTTAGCCCTTTCCTAAGTGTTGCAGGTATTCTGTTTTTCAGGGAAATGATTATAGGGAGGCAATGCGCGTAAACACAGAAATGAAACGAATGCTCCGATGTGAGTTAGGCATTAATAGATTTATTTTCTACCGTATAAAAGCATCGGAAACGGGGAACCTTTTTTGGATACCCTGTTAAAAAAGTTACAATTTACGTATTACCTACGACTGCAAACTAGCCACCATGCAATACTGCAAAACGATACCAAGGAGAGCAAAAAATCATGACTACCCCAGGGGCCATTCACATGAAGAATATTAATCTGAAATACAACTAAGTATACGATTATGAAAAGCTACATATGAGCAAAGGAACAGGGAAACAATACTCAATGACATGTAACTTTACAAAAGTGAACATGGTGTGGTGGCTGAGTTACATTTGGCTTGATTTAATCGACCGGTTGTGTGAATGTATAGTAGGGTAACTTGAGCATATTTCTGTTGGCTTTATTTAAGAGGCCGTTGTCATCAAACAATAAAAGTTGCATCAAAACTTCCTTTGAAAGAATGATATATCCAAATGGTCGTAGTAGTGCAAAAACTTTAGCGAGAAGGCTTCGACGTTGAATCTCAAACGAAGGGCAAAGCAACAAAAAGCGCTCCGTACTCTCAACACCATCGCTAGAAGGGCACATTTGATTTATGGTGTCCTAAAAATTTTGCTTGAATTTGTAATGGCAAATTTGCTAAGGTCTAATTTCCTAAGTTAAGTGAGACAAGATAGGCCTATTGGGTCATGCCTTCCAAAAACAGATTTAGCAGGGGAGGGGGCGAATTTTCGAGAGCATATTTTCTTTGCAGATAGCAACTGATGGCGCAGCTCTATTTTCTGGACATAATTCATTCATTCATATGTATCAATTTATATCGATTTGCCTCATAAAAATATTTACAAGTTATTACAATAAATATATAACATAGATACAATACAATACTTTAGATTTAAAAAAAAATAAAAGAAAAGCACCCCTAATTACAGTGGCAGGGATAGCATTAAAGGGTCAAGCTGACCTTATTTCCATAATGGTCCCCTTAGAGGTGCTAGTATAACAGAAAAAGATGAAGAAAAAGAAAACAGGAAAGTACTGTCAATGTTATCAGTACAAAACACGGTTTATTCGACAAAAACATGGTTGGGAGAGCTGAGGAAGGGTCTTAGAAGAAGACGTATATGTCATCTTCCTCTTTTTGTATATTTTTGGAGAAAATTTTCTTTGATCTTATGTTTGACTGTATTTAGATTGTTAGCTGATTTTAAGTCAGACAATTTGGATAGAAGCTAGATTTGAATTTTTCTGTCCGTACCCTTATTCGCCCAATGACATCCTGATTGCAAAGAGAGTACTGTAATTGCTGAAGTTGTGGGATTGGATCCTTTGTATATTCAGGCATCAGGTCATGCATGTTTTTGTAAAACAATGTTAGGCATCTACGGGAACTCAGTCTTTTATTGCAGCTTCAAATAAATCAAATATATCGTGCACTGCACCTATTTCAAAGATTTAAGACTTCATCACTTAAGCTGTGGCAAAAAAACCAGAATGAAATTTGCGGATTTGTTTGTAGCTTTTTCGTCTGAATTTTTTGAACGGATAGTAAGTTTCTAATATTTATTTTCGTTCTTGAAAACACCGAAAGCAATTTGAAAAAAAACGTCTGTCAAGGTATCTAAAGGCTTCACGTAAATCGACAAGGATGAATCTTGTAGGTGATGATTTAGGGATTTATAATCTGCTAGACAAGCCTACCCAATGGAGCTTCACTGCTTGTCGTTTTATTAACTCATAGCTCAAGAAACAAAAGACTAAGATACCGCGTGAGTCATAAAAAACGCCCGGCGTTTGAAAGGCTACTGCTCCCTGAATATATAAGCAATAATACATTGCAATATCTGATTAAATAGCTAACATGTTATTTTTAGAAATTTTCCTGGCTAAAATCGGTCACTCCCTTCAGATTCTTTAAGCGATTTTCTAAAATGAATCCCTTTGAGAAACCTCAAAGCACATGCTAAAATTACAAGCAAAAGTCCTTAATGTGTTAACCTCACAGCGATGACTGTCAGCACGCTTTAGCACTTGCTTTCTTTTTGACCTGTTGAAAAGTCTTCCCCCTAGTGTGAATAACTTATTCAGGGGGATTCCGTTCTCTCATGAGGACAAATGCATGAACACATTCAAGAGTCATTATTGTCAGGCAGGAAAACAAAGGGAAATTTTGCTTGCTGTTTTCGCTCGTTTTTGCAGGTTTTCGAAAGGGGCTTTCTACAGAAAATCTCGTATTTCGACGGGAAAGAATGGCCAATTAAAACCGGGTAAATTACTGAACCTAATTTGACATATCGGGGATAAAATAAGACAGTTTTCAATTTCATTGCTTTGATATTGAGGGATTAGGATTTTTTCAAACGCCGGGCGTTTTTATTGACTCACCCGGTAGATACAAAACGTCCTGAAATCCAATTTCTAGATTTTACCCATATAGAAAGTCATAGATTGCCGAACCTGTGCAATGTGTGACATATTGTGGCCTTTTAAAGTTGGATAGTTGCTTTTTCTGGCGAACCCAGTATAGAACAGCTCCGTGCTATATGTAACAGGTATCACAAAGAAGTACTTGGTCGACCCGAGCAATGACAATAGAGCGTCAGTCAAGCTGAAGTCACTTTTAAAACATACCTAAATAGCAAGGAGGAACAATTTTTGGCTTCACGTTTTTCTTTACATTCTATGGATGCTGTTTTTCATTTTTAGGGGAACCAATCACAAGGCTCAATTTTTCACGTGGCTTTATATCGTGAATTTGTAGTAATGGCATCGCATGAACACAGAAGTCATGGGTGGAGAGAAACCACTTTCCCTATTGGGGGACTTTAGGACTAGAGGCACATTCTTTTTTCTAGAATTTTCAAAAAAGTTAGATTATACATGAAGGAACAAGAGATTTGCTAAAAGTTTTGCCAAAGCCAATAATGATGACATTTGAAAGCTCAAAAAAAATCGCAGTTCGCTTTTTATCCATATTTGCAACCCTTCATGCTGCCTGACAAGGCCAACGTGACAGTTGAACCTGTTTTTGCTTGATAACAATTTTTTTGCAAAACAATTTTCAACAAAACGGAGACAAAAATTTCCGTTTCCACCTTAGGACCGTTTTCGAAAATATCCTCTTCAATACGAAGACACTGCTACATTCAAAATTTGATCTTTGAATCACGAACAAAGAAAACAGACAAGCAAAATGCTCTCGCATGATCGCCAAAGACCCGAGCGCATGCTCTGATATGTAAAAATCGATGCTGTGACGTCAGCTTTTTCGAGAAGCTCTGTTTTCACCCGTCCACAGGACAACTTTAATGCGCCATCTTCAGAAGGGTCTAATGACGCAGCCACAAAACGGATAACAAGAGACGTGTTTTCAATAATATCCGGATACCTTTGGACCAGAGACGCAAAAACACTGCAAACCTACAAACCTGGTTTGGAGGAAGGTTTTGGCCAAAAATTGAGGAAGGGTTTGTTGTCAAAAATAAAACTTTACTTTGTTAGCATAGTTCTTATAAGTGTGGAAAATAAATCATCAATAAATACATAGAATCATTAAAATCATGTCAACTGTATGCAAATGGTGAGTTTATATTTCAAAACTATATCAAAGAAGAAAAATCAAGTTTGATCAGTCAATGTGATGAAAGAGAGGAATTCTATGAGGAAATATGCATATGTGTCAGGAAAAAATGATTTTTGAAAAGCTTTGATTTGAAGTGTGGCAAAAACTTCACAGCAAATGCAGCAAAAACTTCACTGCTTTAACGGCGTAAAAATCAAGAAATAGATATTTTCCGGGTGCCCCAGAAAAGTAGTTCTGTTTGCAAAATCATCACAATTTTGTTGTAAGGTAGATCTTCAAATTTCTTTTTCTTACCAGTAGATCAAAACAAATTATTTTTTCAAGGTGTTCTTTTGATTTGTTTTTAGATCAAGTGAATCAAGCTCTTTTTAGTCTGTCTGGTTTTGAAGTCTTCTGCAAGAAATCACTTATGTTTATTGGAGTAATTTCTTTTATTATATTGAGTTTCTTCTTTGGTCATGAATATTAGGATGAAACTTGAAATGTTATTGTAGATTTAAAGAATACTGCAAAATTTTCAATGTAACGTCTCTTAGAGGCAAGATTAGCGATGTTGCTTAAAGAGCGTTGCTTAGAATTAGGTTTTCGATGCATTATTTAATATCCGTTAAGTAAATAGAACAAATAGTTTATCATCATTGAATATATTTGAGTTGTTGACACAAGCGATGAAAAAAATTTATGATAACTTTCGTAATCAAATTTTAGCGATTTTGCAAACGGGAGTACGACACCCAGTAGCCTTTAGATGTTCTCACCTTGAACTCTTTGTTTCCCCCTTCATTGCCCCAATACCTTTCAATTAATGAAAAGCTTCTTTAAAACTATGGCCTCCCTTGTCTTTAAACCTGGTTAGAGCCCTAATAATTTCACTCAAACAGACAGATGATACGGGAAGGGCCTTAATTACATGCTTTTGCCTGGTTCACAAAACACCGTGGCACTGTTTTCCAGTAATTATATATTGTGCTAAAATGAGGAAGGTTGAGAGTATAAATTTCAGGTTTGGAGGAAGGTCAACAACTTTTTGCAGCTCTGCTTTGGACGTGGCCTAACATTATGAAAACGCTTCTGAACTATTATTTCCTTATCCAACAATTCTGTGCAATTGTACTGGGAGGCTCAAAGTTATCTCAAGTTTTAGATGCTCAAGTTTTAGTTATCTCAAGCAAGTACTCCCTTGAGCATCAACGCACTCTTGGAACAGTCGAATCATTCCTTGAAAAGAATTTGTTATGAGATCTCTCAGGAGGCAAGACATGAAGGTCTGGAGATCTTCTGGGCGCCAAAAGATGTCTCCTCTCTTGTTGATGACCCACCCGCAGGGAATTTGAAGATATATCATGATCAACCTGATCTCGAGAGATCTGATAAAGATTCTTTTCAAGGAACAATTCGACGATGTCAAAAGTGCGTTGATCCGCAAGGGAGTACTTTCACCTATGAATAGTATGTTTAGGGAGTACTTTCGCCGATGAACAGTATGTTTAAATTAAATTAATGGTTCCTTTGAAAATAAAGAAAAAGGAGGACAAAACCTCTCAAGGTTTACAAGGTCTAAAATGACTAAAGCCACTCTATCCATCTACTCTCACAGAGGTTCTGTCCGCGCGCTTCCGAAATTGGTGAAAACTTAAAACATCTTTTAGCGCAAATTGAATATTTTTGCGAATTAGGCCGAAAGCAATTGCTAGAAAATTGGGCAGTAGTGCAACCGCCCGGAATTTGCTAGCACGAACATACAACAACAACTTTTAAGGTCGGTGATTGGACTGAAAATACTTAATTTTTTCCGGACCAATGCACCTGTCACACGACCGACGGCCGTGGAAAGAAAAGCAGTAGAAAACAGGTGGCGGGTGGGTGGGAAAACTCGAGGCGCTGAACAACCTGCTCTTTCTCTCTGGCTGATGATAGCAGACAAATGATAAACATCCATTCAATACTTTTAAACTAGCCACGAAAACCAGGCATTCCACGTGCAGCCATTTAGCAAAAAGCGTGAAGTTACTACCAATGACTTATCACACTGATAAAGATAAAACCATGGTCATAAGGGACTCCGCCCTATTGTGTAAGAAACTAAAAAACACCAAGTTCCATTAATTACGATTAAATTTCATTCAATCGCCATTTGTCGATACGATATTGAGATGAATGAGGCTGATTTCGGAGGTCCCTTGACGATTGGTCTCACGTGGGCTGTATCTTTTTAACTGCATCTGTTGTGCCGTCTTCAAATTTTGTTGATTTTATTCACTGTACGTCAAGAATTTTATTAGGCCAAAACGTCAAAACTCTGTTTTGGAGGTGGAGGCAAATTCGTCCTTTGAAGACTAATATTTTTACTCTCGACACACCGATATCAACAAACGAGGTATCTATGTTCAAGTTAGCTATCTAGGTATATTTTGAAAGTCATTTCGGATTGATTCGCGCTATATTCTTATCGCTAGGGTCGACGAAATCCGTATACTTTTTTTGGGACACCCGGTAGATATACAAGAACTTACTAAACTTTTATTCAATGAGGCCAAGCAATACTGAATACTGAACAAACAAAAGTCCATTGGTTCAATCCTGAAGCAAGCAAATTTGCAACGATAAAGTGAAACTGTTTTCACAACACTAGTTTGACCATATCAGACTTCATTCTTGTTTTTTGAGCTGTCATGTTCAGTTTATAGCTAGGAACTGAGGAGAAAATGTATTTGATTGTCAAATCAGAGGATGTACACTCATTCTTTTGAATAGGAAACTACCCATAAGAATCTGTAAGCCCAGTTTTTCGAAAATTAAAAGCTCTTGCAATACGCAGCTTGATTTTCCGTGGTCACTCAAGAGATATTTTCCGTGGTCACTCAGTAATTGGTGATTATTTTGAGTAGATCTTATTATGAAAAATTCATTTGAAAACTCTTCCGGCAGAAATGGATTATCTCCATACCCCTCCGAACTTCATCCATTGAAAATATGAAAAGCTAGATTTCTTGAATTCTTGTGTATGAAGAAACTCTTAAATAGTTATATAGTTTAAACTTATCTACAATTACCGGACCTATACGACACTGGCATAGGATTTCGCACGCAACGAGAGACCTTTTTAAGTGGGACTGACTGTTTGAGAACTTTGTTAAATGGTCCAGGCTGTATTGATCACACTTAGTTGGTTAAAAAGTTTCATTTCATCAGTACAGATTTTTTACTTCAGGTTTGAACCAGTGGACTTTTGTTTATTCGTTATTCGGTATTCAGCATTGGTATTCAGTATTTAGTATTCAGTACTCAGTACACAGTATTCTGCATTGCTTGGTCTCAGTGAATGAGAGTTGGGTAAGTGTTTACTTATTTACTTCTTCGAAATTACTCAGTCTTCGGATTTATGACCAGATTTTTTGTTTCCGGTTTTGTACTACTTCGTTGAACCTGAGTAATGTCTGAACGTTGCAAATGCTTCAGAAAACCAAATTTGAGGTATCCACGAGGGCAGGCCACAGGTACCGGGTGAGTCAGTAAAAACGCACGGCGTTTGAAAAAGTCCTGTTTCCTGAATATCAAAGCAATGGCATTAAAAACTGCCTTGTTTTATCCCCGATATGTCAAATTAGGTTTAGTGATTTACCCAGCTTTAATCGTTCATTCATTCCAATCGAAATGGGAGATTTTCTGCAGAAGCCCCTTTCAAAAACCTGCAAAAATGAGTGAAAACACCAGGCGAGATTCCTTTTGTTCTCCTTCCTAGCAATGCTGATTCTAGGATGTGTTCATGTTTTTCGTCCTCTTTAGACAGGGCATATGGTATAACAATCTAACAAACATGCTAACCTTTGTTTTCTCGACGTAATCTAATAGATTAGGCTATGGACTTTCAAAATCCGTCCGGTACCTTTTTTGAAAATTCCTTGTCATCACGTGATTGATGACGTCATTTTCGTACGAATTTCAGCATTTAAAGTGTCATAACTTTGGACTGAAATGAGATAATCGAATGAAAGTTGCATTTTTGGAAACAGCTCAAAGAGATCTTTCGAATGATATATAAATTTTTGAGTTTTGCTGACATCAGCATTTTGAGCTATGACGTCATCAACAATTTTATGACGTCATACATGTGCGTACAGTGAATTATCTGCAAGCGTTATGAAAATTTTTTTACTTTTAAAGGTCAATTAGATGCCTCAAGGCCTAGCGAGGAATTTGAGCTTTAACAAGGGGAGGGGAGGGAGGGGGAGGGGAAAGGGGAGGCGGAGGGGAGGGGAAGGGAGAGCTCTTTGATTTTCAGAGCCTCCCGCCAATTTCACTTTTACGTTCTCCTGGATAAGTTGTTCAAGAAAACCGATTTTCACCCGTCAGAAATGCCTCAACGATTTAAACTAGAGCATACACTATCGTTAAGGACAATAGTCAGTTAAATGCTGAAATTCGTACGAAAATGACGTCATCAATCACGTGATAACAAGGAATTTTCAAAAAAGGTACCGAACGGATTTTGAAAGTCCATAGCCTAATCTATTAGATTACGTCGTGAAAACAAAGGTTAGCATGTTTGTTAGATTGTTATACCATATGCCCTGTCTACTTTGGAGAACGGAATCCCCCAGAATAAGTTATTCACACTAGGGGGGAGACTTTTCAGCCCGCCAATAGGAAAGCAATGCTAAAGCGTGCTGGAAGTCATCGCTATGCGGTAAACACATCAGGGAGACTTGCTTGTAACTTTAGCCCGATTTTAAGGTTTATAAAAGGGAATTTTTTAGAAAATCGAAATATCATTGCTTACATACTGAGGGAGCAGTAGCCTTTCAAACGCCGGGCGTTTTTTGACTCACCCGGCAGTAAACATTGTTATGGAACCTCCAAGCAGTTCGGATAGAGGAATAAACAAACTAGAAGAGACCAGATCAATTGCAAATTAAAGGGAAGTTGACCTGAAAACAATCATTTGCTTTGAGAAGGATTTAATGTTAATTGTGGTTTCTGTCTCGCAGATTTCGATTCCATTGATAAAGAATTAGATAATCTCAACTCCTGTATGGATGCATTGGAAAATCAAAGCACTTCCCTGCATGAAAAAGTTAAAGAATTTCTTGAAAGTGTAAAATGTCAACGAAATATATCTCCAATGGAAGATGCAAAGGAATGACTGAATTGAACTCTTCTCAAATCGATAATTTTATTTCATTCATATTGATTAAATTCTTACCGTAAATTTGCCTCTTGGGCCCCATATAAAAATCTAATAATTCATATCAACATTTTCTTTGAGAATTACACTCCGACCATGGGTACCGTGGACACGACCTATGTTCATCATATTCATAATACCTTTCCTAAATGCTTACAGATGGATTGATGTATTTCATTACCTTGCTTGTCTTCAATTCACTGCTTGTCTTCTCTGTCTTGCTTTGGGAGCCGATGCTGTTGCTTTCGACGGTTTGATATGCTCCTAAGTTTCGAGCTAATTTTCATATCAAAGTTCGAAATTCAAGCCCATATCAAATCGTCGAAAGCAACAGCATCGGCCCCCAGAGCAAGGCAGAGAACACAAGCAGTGAATTGAAGGCAAGGAAGGTGACGAAATACATTTATCCATCTGTGAGCATGTAGGCCAAGTATTGTAGACACGATCTACACAAATTGTGTCCGCAATACCCATACTCGACATTTCATAACAAACATACTGTTGATATTTCATAACAAGTATACTGTTGTTTCTGTGACACTTGTAGTCATTGTTGATATCTCACACAGCCTAAATGCAAGGCGTACCAATACACTGTGCCTTTTTCCTGCGGTTGTCATAGATGCTGTAAGTTTATTTGCCCCGTTTCTTATAATTGCAAAAGATAGGCTTCAATTCAACTTTGAGCTTGAGGCTGTGGTTGCTTGAGTCATGTCACAAGTGGCCGTTCATTTATGGCGCAATCAAGTCAAAGCAAGTTTTAACTTCAAAGGCAGTAGTTGCTTTTGTTCCCCAACCACGGACAATATTTCATCAATGATGTGGCCTACATTATGGTCAAAATCGTATTCTTACTCAGAATGTTGTATGTCTTAAACGGGATTGCAAGGACAGAGTATTTCGTTTCCCTCATTCTTCTCTCTTCACAACAAGGATTGAATGAAACACCTCATTCCAATCGTGCTTAAATGAATGGAATCAGCTTGACCCTGAAATTAGACTTGCACCGTCGCTCTCGACCTTTAAAACAAAGCTGCTAACCATTATTCGACCCCCTGCAAAATCAGTTTTTGGCATCCATGACCCATTAGGTCTATCTTACCTTACTCAGTTGAGAGTTGGTCTCAGCAAGTTAAACTGTCATAAATTCAATCACAATTTTAGAGATACCATAAATCCTATGTGTCCTACGAATGATGGTATTGAGGATACGGAGCACTTTTTGTTGCTCTGCCCTTCTTTCGTGATGCATCGGCGAGATCTTCTCACTAACGTCCTTTCCCTAGTACGACCATTTGGATATATTAGCCTTTCAAATAAAGATTTAATACAACTTCTACTTTTTGGCGGCAAAGATCTCACTAATGAGCTAAATAAAAAGATTATCGAGCTAACGCTGCATTATATCCACAACACAGGTCGATTTGATTAATATAATTTCAAATACGGTTTTTTTTTGCAACGGAGCCATCATGTTACCCCACCGTTACCTAGTCCCTTTTCGTATATTTTCTTTGTTTGTCAGTCGTTTCTTGTAATTATCTGTAGTGTTAAAGTCTATCTTACATTGGGCGCTACACGTGAAAGGGCAAAGAAAACTTGCCACAAGGGAGCAAATTTGATTGCCTCCTACCAAAATCTATGACGTCTAATTTGAGGTAGACTTTAAGTTCTTTTTTGTCTTTTCTTTATATGTAAATTTTTTTTTTCTTTTTTTATGTTAAGGCTGCGGAGTTGCCATAGATATTTGCTCTCCGTGGTATTCGTCCTTGTAGTATAGTAAAGTAGTTTGTAAGTAGCGTTAGATAAGTAACTTGTATTGTAAAATTTGATTGAATATAAAAAAAAAAAAAGTTTTTATTCAATCCTTGTCGTGTATAGTGACGAACGAAGGAAAAGCAATATCATCAAGCAGTCCTTGCAAACCGGTGGGAAAGAAACAACGCAGTGGGTAAGCCTACAATTTTGATCATAATTGCATGCGACAGCATTCAATTTTGAATTCAACTTTGATCATAATTTGCAATGAAGAGATGAAGGAATTTCTAGTAGATGCACGCTTGAGTGGAATGATGTCTCTAGGGCACTTGATTTCCTATCATTCTGCCGCCACACAAGCGGATTGAAATGGCGCCTTCCCAGTAGAGGCACACACAGAAGGAAACCGAAACGATATACCGCTCACGAAATTATATATTAAGGGCAATTTCCAGTCATTGGAATTTTCCCAGCAGGTGAATTTTAGACAATAAAAGGTTACTCAGCCGTAATTATCTATTCAATTTTAGAGCGACATTTTCTCTCGCAAGCTGTGGAATTTCCGCCCGCTCGGAAAATTCCACTGACTGGAAATCAGCCTTTTGGATAGGAATGACACTTGATCTATACGCCCAGGGGGTGGAGGTCACTTGAGTTTCCAAGATACTGGGTTGTGCCATTCAGATCGTAGAAGTACCGCCCATAAATCCAGAGAAATTTATCAAAAGTTTACCCTTAAATCCGGAAAAATGTCTCAAAGTATACCCATAAATCCGGAAATTCTCTCAAAATCATACTCATAAATCCGAAAATGTCGAAACAGATCACCAATAAGTGAATTTAAGGTAACTCTGCTTTCCGCTCTAGTGAGCAGCGAATTGCCGTTTTGCAAAGCTACTCTCCTCAGAAGACAGTTAATTTCTCCAATACTATTCAGTCGATCGAAAATTGGTAAAAGGGATGTTTTTCTACGGGGTGTCCCAAAGAATGTTCCGGCTTTTGATTAAACGCAGAGATAAAAGTTTTGAATCTGGCAATTTCTAATCAATCTAGTTAAATGCTAGACATTTCAACTTAAAGTTTGGCATATCGTAAGCAGAAATTAGTAATTTGAAAATGGAATTGTGAGCTCTGACATTCCATGTTCATGTTCAAGGCAAAACCAGAGAGACTGTACGCCTCCTTCATCATCGCAATGAAGGGGGAATCTCCGGATGAGCAGCAGACGACGAACAAGATAAGAGCTCTGCTCATTGAGCACATTCAAATCAAAGTCTGAAAATCGAATCCAATATGGAATAGGTCTCGGGGGGAAGATACTAACTTTGCACTTTTTACCACTCAATTCCAGCTGCACGAAGCTGGAGTATGAAATGTTGCATTATATGGCACGTCGAAAAAGGAAATGAGAACTATTGTAGTTAAAGAAAAGAAACCATGAGACTGTGGAACAGTTAAACTCCCATCTTCAATTCCCTGTTGGCATGATACTACAATAAAAGCAGCAAACTGTTTGCCCCAGGAAAGTCCAAAAAAAATTCCAAGCAGGTGTAATTTCACATAAGTAAAAAGCATTAAATACTAACAGAAGAATTTCTGGGCCTTCCAGAATTTCCATTAACAGGAAAATAGCCTTTACTTTCAATGTGCTCAGTGAGTAGAAACCTTGCCTCTTGTCAAGGTAATGAACGCATCATCAATTCATTGTATGTGTTGGTCTTTGAGGGAGTCCCCTTTTACCACCATGAGGCAGGATGCCGTACAAATCTCTCTGGTTTTGTCTTGAGCATGAACATGAAATATTAGAGCTCATGATTCAATTTTCAGATGACTAATTTCTTCCCACGATATGCCAAACTTTAAGTTGAAATGTCTAGCACGTGGCTACAGTGAACAGAGATCGTCAGGTTCAAAAACTTTTTCTCTGTGCTCCATCAAATGTCGGAACCTTTTTTGAGACACTCAGTACATAATCTTGGCAATCGAAAGCTATGCAAATCGCAATGTTTCCATTGAGGCTGGCTTTGCAAATTATTATTCAAAACTTTTTGTTGATTTTTGAAAAATTGAACTTAAAGTAGTGGACAAAAGACAAAAGCTCAAGCTCAAGAGAGTCGAGAAGTTCTCACTGAAAAAGATAAAACCCGCAGCAAAGTCATGAACATTGGGAAGCATGATAAATCGTTCGATGAACTTAGTTTTGGCCTAGGCAGTATTAGGACCCCAGAGCCAGTCAAGCATGACCACGAGGATTTTTTCTCCTTCCTCAACATCATGGACAAACTCATGGACGATATCAGGGGACTCAATACGACCATCGCCAAAGAAAGAAAGAAAGTAGATCAATTAACAAAAGAAAACTGTGACCTCAAAGTAGAGGTGATCAAATTGAGTAGGCCTAACAACTTGAATCAACAGCTTCCAAATGCCAGTAACAATCCATCATCAAGCAACGAAAGTCCCAATACTGCTGAAAGTGAAAATGATAAAGATAAACAAGAAGACACAGCAGTGGGGTTTGCCCAACAGTGGGCTTTGTCTGTTGATGAAAGGAAGAAGAAGTATGAAAAGTACAAAATTGAACAGAATGCTACAAAAGCCATGTTTCAAGTTCAAAAGAATCATTCCAATAAAGCAAGGAAAGACAATGATCTGATTGAAAACAGTTCTAACAGTGGTTCAAAGAGTAATAAGAACAGGAAAACTAATTCAACGGTCACCAGCAAACAGACAAAACAGAATACAGATGCCAATGAAGAGCAGCTAACAACTAGGTCAGGTGAAAATAACAAAAATTTGGCTCCAAAGTCCGATCCCTCCCTAGCAGATACCACAGCACAAGCTCATGCATGGAACCATGGATGCACCCTCATTGCTGGGGATAGCATCTTAAATGGAATTGATGAAAGAAAACTCAGCAAACGCCGGAATGTCAAAGTCAGAAATTTTCCTGGTGCAACTACGGCTGATATGAAGGATTACCTAAAGCCTTTACTCAGGAAAAAGCCCACCAATGTTATCCTGCATGTGGGAACCAACGATTCTGTTAACCATGATGCAGGCACTATCATCAATGATCTTTTGGATTTGAAACAAAGTATTGAAAAGTAGCTGCCAAACTGCACTGTCGTGATCTCATTGCCAATGTTAAGAGGTGACAACAAGAAAGCCAATCACACTCTCAATGCTATGAAGAAGAAATTTAAAGGCCTGGAAGTTAACACTATGGATAATGACAACATAGAACGTGACCACCTTGGAAGGTTGGGTCTTCATTTGAATAATGTAAGGTAATGCTATTTTTGTATCTAATCTAGTTAATAAGTTACAGTGCCTTTAATAAAGACAATTCTACAGTAGCTGGGGTGGGTGCTGAAAATCCTGAAACTGTTAATTTGCATGGGGTGGCTGCTGCGTCTCATCAGCATCTTGGATTCAAAAAAGGCTTGGTGATTGCATCTCTTAATGTCAATGGTCTTCGTAGTCACCTTGATGAGGTTCAATTGCTTTTGAATAACCTAGGGATCCAAATTCTTGCCCTAAATGAGACCAAGCTTGACAGTTCCATTGCAAAGGAACTGACCAACATTTCAGGTTACCAACAAGTACGGCTTGATAGGACTTGCAATGGGGGTGGTGTATCCATATACATTAGAGACTCTGTAAGATTTAAGCCCAGAGACGATGTCCCTGTAGATGATCTTGAGCTTATTTGCATTGAGATAGAACCGCCAAAATGTAAGCCATTTCTCGTTGTTGCTTGGTATAGACCTCCAAGTAGTCCTGTTGGCACCTTTGAGAAGCTGGAAAAGGTTCTCTCTTTTCTGGATAAAGAGGGCAAATAAATGATCTTCCTTGGGGACACAAATTGTGATCTCACAGAGAAGATAGCTGACCAGCCCATAGACAATGATTCCAGGCATATGTGTAATCTCTATGAGCTTTTCAGCCTCAAACAGCTCATTGAGGAGCCAACAAGGGTTACTTTGAACACTTCCACCGTCATTGACCATGTTGCTACAACATGGGCCAGAAACATTACAAAATCAGGCGTGCATGAAGTTTCTTTGAGTGATCACTTTATGGTTTACTGTGTTAGAAGATTTAATGGCGCAGTAGAAAAAGGCCACAAAGTGATAAGAACTCGCAATATGAAGAATTTCAATGAAGAAGCATTCCTGGCTGATGTTTCTGGCATATGTTGGGAGCAAATGCTCAATGAAACAGATGATATAAATGTTCTTGTCAACAATTGGTCCAATTTGCTCTCTCTGATTATAGACAAACATGCCCCAATAGCTGAAAAGCGTGTCTCTGAAAAATTTTGTCCTTGGATTGATAAGGACCTTAGAAACCTTATGGTGACTAGAGACAGGCTTAAAAAGGCTGCAACCAAGAGAAAATCCCCAGTCCTTATGGACTCATACAGGCAGGTACGCAATAGGGTTAATACCCTGCACGTTCAGCTTAAGAAGGAATACTACACTAATAAGATATCTGCTTGTGAAGGAAACATGAAAGAATCATGGAAGACAATAAATGAGCTTCTCAACAAGAGGTCTAAGTCAAGTAACATTGACTGCCTTAAAGAGTCTGATTCAGAGACTGTTTGCAAAAAAGAAATTTCTAATAAAATGAACTCCTTTTTTTGCTCGGTAGGCAAGGATCTTGCTGACAAAATTGACCCGGTTTCAAATCCCCTCCTTTCAGGTGACTACGAAGTCAACCCAGATAAGGCTGAATTTCACTTCAGGACTATTGAGGTACAGGAAATCAGGGATGCATTTGCCAAGGTCAAAACAGCAAAGAGTTTTGGGACTGACAACATCTCTAGCTACTTTTTGAAACTTGCATTGCCTTTCATTGAAAACTCGCTTGCTTTCTTGTTTAACACATCCATTGAAACAAGTCAGTTTCCTGACTCATGGAAGGTAGCTAGAGTCACTCCAATTTTTAAAAATGGAGCAAAGACTGATCAGTCTAACTATCGACCAATATCAGTCTTACCAGTCATCTCAAGGCTCTTTGAAAAACTTGTGACCAACCAGTTGTACCAACATATGGACAAAAACGGTCAATTTTCCAATGACCAATCAGGGTTTTTGCGCCTTCGGTCCACTGTAACTTGTTTACTTAAAAATACTGATGATTGGTACAATGGGTTAGATCTCGGTAAGCTTGTGGGGCTAGTATTCATTGACCTTAAAAAGGCATTCGATACCGTTGATCATGATATTCTCTGCAAAAAGCTTGCCCACTATGGTGTCCAACACCGAGAACTTTCTTGGTTTAAATCTTACCTTACCAACCGTAAGCAGTTCTGTAGGGTTAACGGTGTTGACTCAGACTTTGGGGATATAGAAGTTGTTGTGCCACAAGGCTCATGTCTTGGTCCCTTACTTTTCCTGATCTATATCAATGATCTCCCACAAGCTGTCCGAGATTCCACAGTGTCCATGTTTGCTGATGATACCAGTTTATGCCACCAGTCCAATGATTTGACTCAGCTGGCTGAGGCTATTAACAACGATCTTAGGCAACTAGACACTTGGCTCCAAGGCAACAAACTTTCTTTGAATGTTGCAAAAACTCATGCCATGCTTGTTTGCTCCAAACAGAAACATGCCACTCTCAAAAGTCGGAATGAAGACTTGAAATTGAAAATTCGTGAAAATGAACTTCCAGTTGTTGAAAAAACGAAATACCTTGGTGTACAACTTGACTGCTCTTTGGACTGGAAAGAACAAATCAAGGCGGTCTCTGCCAAGGTTTCCAGGGCAGTAGGCTTTTTGAAGCATGCCAAATCATTCCTACCAAGAGAATCGCTGAAAACTCTCTACACGGGTATTGTGGAGCCCCACTTTCGATACTGTTGCTCTGTTTGGGGATGCGCAGGTTCAACTGAAATTAATCAGTTGCAAAAACTTCAGAATCGCGCTGCAAGAATTGTAACAAACAGCAGCTACGACACCCCAGGCAGACCACTTATCGAAAGGCTTGGTTGGAAGACCATTCAGGAACTCATTAAAATTGATTCTGGAACAATGGTCTTCAAATCCCTCAATGGGTTGGCTCCGCAGTACTTGAGTAGTCTCTTCACAAGAAACTCGGCATGCTCCTCCCGTATTCTCCGCAATTCAAACACGGACCTGAGGTTACCTTTGAAAAAAACAGCAAACGGTCAAAAATGTTTTTCTTTCAGAGGAGCGCAGTTATGGAATAGCCTCTCAGCTGAGTCAAAGCAAGCACCCACCGTTAGCTTATTTAAGCAGACGATATAGGGTTTCTTCTTTTCTTTATTTTTTAAATGGACATTAGATATTGTAAATAGATTTTTAGATTGTTAAATAGGCTTAGGTTTTTAGATTCCGAAGTTTTTATATTAGTCATTTTTGTAATTTAGTTTAGTTTTAATTTATGGGAGGGCCCCTTGAAAATCAGCACTTCTGCTGAAGGGCTACCCTCCCCGTTAGATAAATAAATCAAATCAAATCAAATCTCCGAAACTAGCAGAAAAGCTTTTGGTTTCCTTTCGATACATCCTTAGCTAGGTTGTTGATCTACAACATTACCAAATCTGATTGAAAAAGCTAGGCTAGATTTGTTGCAATCGAATTTTATATTTCTGTTTACTTTTCGACACTGAAGGGTAAAAACCTTGGTCAATAGATAACCATGTTACGAATGACCCTTTCAAATACTCAACCTTCTTAGCCTGTGAACAGGCTTCACAATGATACGAAAGGAAGAAGAGAGCCTGTAGGAATAGGCCACATTTTGAATTCTATAAATCTGATCTGGGGTACAAAAGGCCGTTGTTGTTAGTCCCAAATTTCAATGCCACAAGTGATGAAAATGGTGTTATTGATCAATCTTACCTATAACTACTTAAATAAATCATTGTAGGAAGCTAGAATGACAATTTCAAGGAAAAATTACAAAGAAAGCCATATACCTCGTATTTGGTATATGGAATTCGAAAATGCTGCCCATTCCTACCAGCCCTTTCCTCTCTTTCCTTCCTCCGCAGCTCCCGGATAAGGCCTGTTCACAGGCTACAGCCTTATAATAACTCTCCGAAATCTTTCCATTGGCAGACTATTGAACGTGATCTGTTAGGAATGCTACGTTCAAGTCTCAATAGACATCCTTGGAGCGCTTGGGAAAGTATCATAATAATATTAATGATAATAATAATGATAATGATAATAATAATGATAATAATAATAATAATAATAATAATAATAATAATAATTTAGGAAGAACATAGAGGAAGAGCTGAGCCATAAAGCACCATTGCACAATGATAGAATTCATGGTACCGTTCACAAATTTCAACTTTGAATTGTTTTGAAACACTGATAAAAACTCTAAAAGGAGCAACGAAGATTATGGGATATACGGAACATGAAGAGAGTTCGAGTGAGGCAAGCCGAAATTTTTGAGAAGCACTCACTGAATTTCAATGGATGGTGGAAATGTGACATCACTGTAGAAGAGATGCACTGTCGATTAAGGTTAAGGTTTAAGTTTGATTCATAAATGCAGAAATCGTTCAAGGATACAAGTGGCTGCATAAGAACACATGGAAGGAAGTCTTGTAAGAAGTTCAAGCGAAGCGAGAAAAATTCGTCAGATTTGATTTTATGTTCTGTGACAAATAGACTCATGCATACATCAAATTAAAGGGGTAGCTAAGCCGGATTCAAAGAAACTAATGAAGCTAGTTGCCTTGCCGGGACATTATGGCAAGCCAGGTGGTACAAAGATTATACAGTGACCCACGTATGGAAGTGCGAGCGAAGAGAGCAGAAAATGTTTGATACTTTTGTTGGCTAAATCGTGCTAAGATGTCATTTATTAGCTCAAGAATTTCATTCCTGTTTCTTTGATAACATTGAAAAACGACACTGCCACAAGTGTTGGAGAAAAATGCAGCTTACCCCCCCCCCCCAACAGTTTCTCAACAGATTTGAAAGAATCACAAAACTCATCTTTGGCGATGATTGGGGGGGGTTGGCCGCCCCCCTTTACCCCCTGGCTACGCCACTGCTTTTCTGATTGTCTTGTCAATCAAAAGAATGTAGCCAATCTACCTGTTAGCTCCTCTTCAGTGACCAAAATCTATCTTAATAACGACGCCGTTGCAGCCTGTATCTCGTAACACACTTACTGATTTGTTCCTTACTCTCCCCGTTACCACTGGCATGCTATCTTCACTGCCTTCTGTTGGCTTAATGCACGCAGATTTGATAATGGGAATTCTCTTACCACACCCTACAGCAAACCCATCTCCTACTATGCAAGATTCGATATTCGCCTGTGTTGCTGCTACCTCTGATTCAGCATTCTGTTTATCAACTATCTTCTTGTTTGATTGACAATGATCCTGCAGCCTTTGTTGGTGGTTTCTTTCTACCCTGCCCTGGAGAAGGACAGTCCTTTGCTTCATGACGTAGGCCACCACAATTACAACATTTCCTTTCTGTTTTCTTCATAGAATCACACTCAAAGGCTTTGTGATCCTTTTGATGGCAAATAAAACACTTGAGTTTCCCATAATCCTTTGCTTTAGTGTCAGCTTGACTTGGTATGCTAGAAGATTCCGAGTTGTGTCCAACTCTATTATTTTTGCGATCAAATTGCTTCCCATGTGCAGTAAAGATATTACCTTGCGTGTTTGCCATTTCATCGTGGTCTTGTGGAGCCACTTCTTTCAAATAAATTGCTAGGTCTTGCGGACATCTGCTGATAAACTGCTCTTTATTTATTAACTTTTTCAATCCTTGGTAAGACTTCTCACTTCCCAATGGCTTGTGTTCCAGACCGCTTGAAACGAAAGATAAGTGGTCTGTGTAACTGAACTAAAATTCGTTTTCATGCGATGAATTGAATTGCAAAATAATCAAAGGCAATCTCTTGTCCATCTGATTGGCTGGAATTGGCAGATCTCAACACGATGGATGGATATCTTTGTGAATCTATGAGTTTGAAACAATGAGGGTCGATCGTTATTTCTCATTACCGTCGTAAAAAGTCTATAGGACTAGCAAGGCATTCAACTCTCCTAGGGTAAGATGGGGTAATTTGGGTCTATTTGCTTTTTCGCTTTTAAAGCGATCGCCAGTTGAAAATTTCGATTCAAGACTCCGTAGGTGTCGAAATCTATACTTTCAGGAGATGTTTAAGTGGTGTGGAAGAATTATTTGATAATTTCTAGTGCTTCAGTTTCCTGATTTTCACCGGCCTAAGCTTTTATCATGATCTGACAGCGTAGAAAACTATCGATTTATGCCAAATTGCAACTTCTCTTCGTCAACAAATAATTATCAGTCGCCTGTTCAATCATTTGGAAAGATGCTAAAAGTTTTTCGGGGATTATTTTGCAAGGTTTGGTGATTTGGGCAAACTGGGATTTTCATAGGATTTTGATTCGGGTTGCGTTTTGCAAGAATTGGCAATGACTCCCGAATCGAAACAAAATTGAGATAAGATTGCAAGCAAATGGTACCTGATGCGACAAAATGTGCAACAGTTACAAGAGAACAGCTTATCAAACCTAGAACAGCTAGAACAGAAGAGAACAGCTTATCATATCAACAGGTTCATGATGGCAATTCATTAGAGAAACTTCGAAAATTTGCGGAGCCAAAGATAAAAGGAGATCAGTATGTGCACTTTGAAGAGAAAGGAGGAATTTTGCATCGTATTTTTCAGCCACTCCAGGGTAAATGAAGGCAATGAAGTATGACAAGTAGTCAAAGGTGGAGTCAATCCTGAAAAATGGGGTGAACAAGAGGTAGTATCAACGCCATATCATCCACATCAACGCCAATCCTAATCCTAATATCAACAAATCCTAATATCAACGCCATATCATCCACACCAAGCAATCTTATTGTAAGCGTGTTGCACGATATAGATTTGAATATTAAAATTCAAGAATAAGATCAATGGAACCTTGAGCAGAGTTTTTGAAATTACGACGTTTCGAGCTGAGCCCGATATCAAGTCAATAATGGGCCATATTTTATATTATCCAATTACCAATATTATCCGATGTGTAATAGTTTAGTAGAGAAGTTTAATGGAACATTAAAAGCAATGCTGAGGAGGTTATGCAGTGAACAGCCAAAACAATGCCTAGATATATCAATGCAGTATTATTTGCATACGAAGAAACACGCCAAGAATCTACTGGATATTCACCATTTGAGTAGCTATGCGGGAGAACAGTAAGGGGACCAATACAGATACTGAAAGAGTTTTGGACCAAAGAAGTACAAGAAGAAGAAGTCAAGACCAGTTATCAATATGTTGTAGAGCTGAGAGAGAGGTTAACCAAACCCTAAAGATTGCAAAAGAATCATTAGAGAATTCACAAGTACGTTACAAGAAGTACTTTGACGAGGAAGCTAAGGATAGAAGCTTTCAACCTGATGATCAAGTGTTATTTCTGCTACCAACTAACAACCACAAGCTTGTACTGTGGAAAGGTCCCTATAACTTGGAGAAAGTAGTAAACAAGAATGATTATGCGATCAAGATAGGTGCTAAATCAAAGGTGTACAATGCTAATTTGTAAAGAAAGTATCTTAAAAAGAGAAGAAAAATGATGTAAATGGTGCAGAGAGTAGTGAATTATTGAAAGCAGCTGCAGGAGATTGTAAAGAAAAGATTCAAAAGAGGAAATGTTCAATGAGAAGAATTAGCTAGAAATAGGTACTTTAAGTAAAAGAACGGAGATATATCGACACAATCTAAACATAACACAAAAGAAAGGCAAGTGCCACCTATCTGCCTACTGTTTTCTTTATGAAAAACATCAAATTCAATAGGTTATAGTTAGTTGGACCCAGTCCCCTTAGCTAAGTTGCTTTTAACTCCATTGATTTACTTTAACTTCGAAAGAGAGTTACGAAGATGTCGAGGTGTCACAAAAGCTTGAAAAAGCGCTGTCAGATGATTTAGATACATTAATTCAGGAATTCAAGCCATTATTCAGTGGCAAACCAGGATCAACCAATTTGATTGAGCACACTATCAATTTAACAAGTGATGTACCAGTTAGATCAAAGCCGTACTCAGTTCCATACGCAGTGGCGTCGTGGGAGCATGGTGTTTTTGGGGGGGCCAAAGGTCAGAATTTTCCGATAAAGAGACATTTTTCCGACAAAGTTTAATTGGGAATGTAACGGATTGCAATCGCCAAATATCTCTTAACCCTATTTTGGTTGGGGGGGGCAAATTTGCCCCCCCCCCTAGTTTGACTTTTTGCAACTACTTATTGTACAACTTCTCAAAAAGTTTCATTAAAATATTTTGAAAAATGAGGGGGCGGGAGACAATTTTCTGGGACTGACCCTGGAAAAGTCGCAAATTCTCAAATCTCAATTATCGCGAAAAAAGGAACGGAAGTTGAATATTTTGCAAATTTCTTTTGTAGTGTAGTGTTATTTGATGCATTCTATCACAATTATCATGTTTGGGTAGAAAACGTGCTCCAAATTTAATTTTATTGCGATTTTCCTGATTTTAGTCAATTTTGCCGCTTTTCTTGACCACACAAAGGAAAATGCTGACGTGAGCAAAAATGAGGGCAAATCATAGGTTGATTTTTACATTTTCAGACAGTGCATGCCTGAGGCTATTAGCACACAAAAGTTGGTCACTCTACCTATTACCAGTCAAGAGTTAGGTAGGGGGGGCTTTTTTGCCCCCCCCCAACCAAAATAGGACTATCAAATAGCCCAACCACTATAGGGTTAACTGTCGTCACTTCGAAGTGCCATAACAGTGAAGAATCTATCAAAAGTACAGAGCAACCCTCTTTGGGACGAGATTCGTATTGGGAGTGAGGCTAAAGCGAGGTAGAAGCGGAGGAAGGAAAACCTTGGGTCCCCGGGAAAATGTTTCATGACTATACCTGTAGACTGTTGGAAAACGCCATTTTAAGTGAATGATTATAACTAGGTCTTTCTGGGAAATTGGAAGATGGTATGCACCAAAATTACTTAAAATCACATCGTTTCTAAATTTTGAATTCAAAAAATTTGCTAAAAATTTCCTTCAGCATACATAAGTTTAAATCTGCATTTCCATAAGCATGCTTTCACCGAAACTAAAACTATCTTTATCTTAGCGATCATCCTCAAGTCTCGAGGATAACCACTTCTAGAAATTTCTGGTCACCCATCCCTAAAATGAAGCACGATCCATGAATAAAAATCATCTAAGTCTAAGCAAGCATACCAAACTGTAAATTCATCATCTTCTTGTCAGCAAAATTTGTGTAATAACATCTGAAAATTCGCGAAAAAGTTCCAAGAGTTGTTGACCATAAAATTTGGTCCGAAATCTATTCCTTCGAATTTTTGCACATTGTACCTCCTTTTTCTAATAGAAATTGCACCTTTTCCGAGAAAAGCCACTTTTTACTGGGAAAAATAATTTTCGTGGAAAAATCAGCGCTTTTTGGAACGACAGACCAAATTGTTTCGCCGAAAAGCCTACTTTTTCGGTAAAAAGCTTTGGTTCTTGACCGAAAAAGTGGAGCTTTCAGTTGTATTTCACTTGCTATAGATGAGCCACATAAAAAGTAAGAATCGATTACTCAAGTTTCAATTTTTCCACCAAGGGTGGAAAATTTCCAGCAAAATTTTCGCAGGAGGGCCTTGCCCCCTGCCCCCCCCCCTTCGGGCACGGCGCTATTGGCCATACAGAGTCAAAGAGTCACTTAGAAATGATATGCAAGAGATGCAGGACCCTGGTATCACAAGAGTTTCAAATTCACCATGTGTATCACCTGTTGTTATCGTTAAGAAGAAAGACGATTCAGATCGAGTTTCCGTTGACTATTGAAAACTCAACAAGTTAACAGTGCTCAGTGCTCAATCCAGAGCCTATGGTAGCATCAGAAGATCTTTTCAGGAGAGTTAGCGAAGACAAGTATTTGAGTAAGGGGAGATTGGCAGATTCCAGTGGCAGAGAATGATATCCACAAAACTACCTTTTGAGACACCGGATGGCACATATGAGTTCTTAAAATGCCTTTTGGGATAGTGAATTCAGCTGCAACACTAGTGAGAGCAATGAGGGAATTACTTGCAGGTTTAGATGATGTAGATAGTTCTATAGATAACATCTTGATACATGCCAGAACATGGGAAGAGCATATACAAGCATTGAGAGAGTTGTTAAGTCGCAAGTTGAAATGGGGTATCACTGCAAGACCCTCAAAATGTGTCTTTGGAGAAGAGGCAGTTGATTTCATTGGACACAAAATTGGGAGGGGTGAACTAGGTTTACATGATGAGAACGTCAAGAAAGTTAGAGATGCACTAAGGCCAAGAACAAAGAAAGAGGTAAAGTCCTTCCTTGGACTCACTGGATATTACAGGAACTTCATTCCTAATCATGCAGCAATTGCATCACCGTTGTCTGATTTAACCAAGAAAGGATTGCCAAATGAAGTAGAGCGGAGTGATACACACGAGAAAGGCTGCGGAAAGTGAAAGAGGATGACAGTGACTAAACCAGTTCTGCATTTACCAGAGATTTCAAAGCTATTTGTATTGAACATAGATGCATCAGGCACAGGGATAAGTGCAGTGTTACTACAAGATCATGATGGTCAACTATTTCCTGTAAGCTATGGAAGCAAAAAAAGTTGCTAGAGAGAGGAAAGGCTTACTCGACAATCGAAAAAGAATGTTTTGCTATAGTGCGGGCAATGAAAGGAATCCAGCTTTATCTTTATGGGACAGAGTTCATTATACAGACCGGCCAGCAACCGTTAGACAACTTGATAACATGTCTATGAGTCTGTGTGATAACAAGCTATGCTGGAGCTGCGTAAACTAAAATCCACAACGATATACGATGATCTGAGTGTAGTAGCAGTGATATAGAACTGCGAACTCAAGGCAAATCCAGTACAGTTCCAATACAAACACGGGAGCGCATGACGATTTTTCACCCAAATTCTCACCCCAGTCTTCGAAGGCAAATTAGGTACGCGGATATCAAACAGGTGTATACTATTTAGATTCCAGGTACAGAAATCAAGTGTTTCAGGGCCTGTGTTTGTTTCTACATGGCCATTCAGCAAAAGTGCAAGAAGTCCCATTGTGATTTAAAGAGCGTTGATCTGCTTGAAAGGAACATCTTAGCAAGGCAAATAACACGCATTATTCACTCAAAGATATTCTCCACCACCACGCATGGCAAGTTGTAAATAAGACATCCCAGAGGAGAGAACACTATCTCAGAACTACTTCATTTCCCTTTATAATAACGCGTGTTCCTGTAGTTTTTGCCACAAAGAAGTGCAGAAGGGTCTTGGGTAAAGATTCCACCACTTTGCAAGACTTCCATAAGGGGTCTTACGAAGAAAATATTTTTTAACAAATGCATCAAATAACAGACTTCGATGGAGAAAAATTTATCATCAAGTTTGGATCTTGGTTAGAAGGGAAATTTTATTTCACGACAATCTGGAAGCTGCATTTGATGTCAGAGTCCGCAAAACGTCCCACGTTTTTTCTGACTCACACGGTACAAACGAGAATTTCTACTTTGGCCAATCATAGGTCATCTCATCTAAGCTTCAGCAAGATCCGCTATTTGATGAGGGTGAAACAAATGTTCCTTTGCCACCTGCAGGTACATTTTCGTTACTCTTCTCCTTCAGCTTCCTCATTGATACTTCAGCTGATAAAGCAGTATGCTATTGATGCAAAATTTTAAGAATTTGAAAATCATTGTGGCATTTGAGAAATTATTGTTGTCTTTCGAAGTGAATTTAACTCTTTGATTTTAATTTTCAGCACCTTGTGGAGTGATTTTTAAAAACAGGCTTTTCTCATTTCTCTTTCGTTTCAAGTTCTTTTTGATTAATAATTTATGGCAGGGAAAGCTGATTATCCACAGCGAATGCAGCTGAGGAATCCTCCTCCCAATTCCACTATCACATTGACAGTGTTATTTTTGTTTTGTTATATCATGGATGAAACACATGGTAAAAGAAACGTGACTTTTCCTTTTAATAACATGTGCTATACGAAATTTAGTTCAATCTCTCATTTACCTTCACTTGCATTGCGTAGCCAGAAGTGTCAGGCCACAAATTGCTGCACAGATGTCTTACTCAAGAAATCAGAGCTCAGCTATTCAGTCTAAAATCAAGATAGGTTAGTTTCCTTCCTCCATTTGAATTTAATTCCTTTATATTTATTTAAACACTGACTTTCTAGTGCTGAAATTCAAGGCGAAGAGGCAAAAGGGTAACTAGCGGTAATAAAAGTGAATGAGTGCTTCATTCGATTTTCCTTGCAGATTGATTCCAAAGTGGAGAAATAATATGTGATATATTCTCCTAGATGTACGAGAATTGTAATGAATTCTGCAAGGCTCCTACATGAAATCGCTAAAATCTGCGAGGGAGATGTTTTGATCTATTCGTCATATTTCGATACATTGCCTTGAGTTCTCGTAAGATTACATACATACATACATACATGATTTAATTTACCCAGGTCAAAATTTGGCAGCAAAAAGCTGATGTGGACCTGCTTAACTTGAAAAAAAAAAAAAAAAAAAAAACTAGCCTAATTACAAAAGTTTGTTAAAAATTGACTTAAATGTTAAAATTGTCTCTAGCCTTAAATCGAAAAAATTGAATGTACATTACTGCGCAGTGTTTCTAATAGTAAACATAATTTTCATCTCTATTTGTGTTAAATGTTGTTTCTTTTCCAAAAGACAATTTATTTAATGTTTTCATGTCTGATCTTAACTGGCGTTTGAAAGTTTCTCTATTTGTTTGCTTCTTTAGTTCTTTGTTTAATGAATTCCATATTATGGGACCCCTGAACTGTAATGACTGTCTTCCAAGTTCGGTTCTCATTCTCTTTATTTCAAATTGTGCCCCCTTTCTCAGAGACTGTCTTCCAACACAGTACTGATGAGCTATTCTACTTTTGGTGTCAAATGTTACTTTGTGCATTTCAGTTGCAATTTTCCTTTTATAGATGTAACCAAGGTCTTGCCAGTTGACTGCTGCTAGTACATCTTCATCTTTTATTGATTTATTCAATCTGTAAATGACTTTAGCTGCCCTTATGTGTTGTTTTTCCACTCTTTTAAATGTTGCTTCTGGGCAGGATCCCCATACTGATATGCAATAAGTGGTGGCAGGGATCACAGTTTTATAATATATTTCTTCTAACATGTTTGATGGCAAATACTTAAGTCTTTTTAGCATACAAATCTTTGAGCTCATGGACGTAGCAAGATTGCTTCTTCGTATTTTATGCACAGCGTGATTGTTCGCCGTACTTCTTTTGTTTCAACAAATCTTTCGCTATGTCATTTGTTTTGATTTGAAGCCAGAGAGAACCTTCTTGAATGGTAATTGCTTTGAAGAAGCATGCTGTTCAAAAACAACTGATGCCACTGTTACAAAGTTGGGAGTAAAGACGCGACATAACTTGCATGGACAATTTTCTCCGTTCCATCTTTGTATCTTTGTTTTAAAGTGACAAAGGGGCCATAAATTTCGTATCGTTGGTGGTAACATTTGCCATAGCCGATGCTTTCTGTCCGTTATTGACAGATCTCTCTTTTGGTTGAAAAAAGTCGTTATTGTTACTCAAATTGTAGTAAGTTGTATTTCACAGAAAATTTCCTGCATAACTGAAGGGTTCAGGCCATTTCTAGTTTTGTAAATCTCAGTCATAAGCATTTGCAAAATTCTTTGTATGAATAGTTACTGAAATCTCCTTCTTTAATAGCTCATTAAAAATAGATTCATTATTCTTGTAAGTAATTCTTAATGCCCTTTCCTGTATTTCGTTGATTTTTTGGTTGAGCTGTGAGCTATGAAACATCCAAATTGAAGGACAGCATTGAAACTGACTGGTAATGAATGCCCTCATGAGGGCTCGTAGTTTGCTCTGATTCATGTATGGGAATATGTGAGCAAGTGCATACAGTTTATTGCTAGCCTTTTGGCACAGTTTGGAAACATGATTATCGAAGGAAAGTCAGCTATCAATTTGAACTCAAAGTGGCTTCTCTTCAGAGCAATTTACAACATCAGCATTTCCAATCCTGACAGTAACAGGATCATCACACCTATGCCCAAGAACCAAAAGATGATATTTATCTGCATTCAATTTTCATGGAGTTGTCGGCAAACCATTCTAAAGATACACTACAGGCATTTTCAAGCCGATGAGAAGTATTGTCAAGGTTCTTATCGCAGCATCATCTGCACAATTACATATATCCGAGTTTTGAATAAAGAGTAGAAGATCATTTATGTACCGGGTGAGTCAGAAAAAAGGTGGGGCGTTTGGCGGACCGTGACATCGCAGTTAGTCACCCGATTGTCGCGAACTAAAGTTTTGCGTGTAGCCAAGAGTCTAACTTAGATCATAAGCTTTTTCCCATCGAAATCGGCCATTTGATGAATTTTTGAAAAAAGGGTTTCTTCGCAAGAGCTTGTATGGGGGTCTTGCAAACTGGTGAAATCTTTTGGCAAGCCCCTTCCGCATTTTATTTTGGCAAGAGTTACAGGTACAGGTGGTATTAGCAGGGGAGAATCAAATTGTTAGGGGATAGTATTTTCTTGGGATGTCTTAGCATAACTTGTCCTACGTGGAGAATACGTTTGAAAGACATTAGGAATGCGTACTTCTTTGTCTTGCGAAGAGGTCCCTTTCAAGCAGATCAGCGCCCTGTAAATCGCAATGGGAATTTTTGCCGACAACGCATTTCCTAAGGCCTGGTCCACAATAGGTCTTTTGAGTCGCCCCAGTCGTACAGAAAAGCCAAAAAGTCAGAGGATTGAACTCTGAGTCTCTGTCTTTTTGTTCTTTTTGCACGAAATTAGCGACTTAAACGAGCTAGTGTTAACCAGGCTTAAATTTTTCAATATCCCCTGATAATTCCACGTGTACCTGCAACTCTGGCAAGGCTAAACTGCTGAAGAGGTTTGGTTTAAGATTCCATCAGGTTGCAAGAATCCCATACAAGGCCTTACGAAGGAAATGTTTTTTTAACAAATGCATTAAGAGACCGATTTCAACGGGGAAAGGTTTATGATCTAAGTTAGACTGTTAGCTGTTTGGAAAAAATTTGTTTACGATGATCGAAAGACTTGGTATTAAGAAAAAAATACCAATAAAGGATCTCATTGACCTGTAAAGAAGTTCTTGAGCAAATCTTTTTGCTTTGCGTTCAACCGCATTTGGATTATGGGGATATTATATACCATAAGTATGACCCCGAAATGCATCTTCATTTCACACTAAAGTTAGAAGAGATACTTTGCTGCACCAGCTGTCACTAAAGCTTGGGGATGTACAAGTAAGCAAAGACTCTACGAATTAGGACGAGAAACCCTGTACCATCGTCATGGTATCAAGATTATCCCATTTCTTTTCTCTGTGCAATCCAAAGCACCTGATTACCTTGATTCTGAGATATCCCAGCAGCGAAATCTGATCCATAATCTAAGAAACCTACATTGTTATGAAAAACTACTGAAAGATCAATTCGGTACTAAAACTCGTATTTTCAAAGATCCATACTTGAATGGAACCTACTCGAGACTGGTGTCAGGATTTCAACCAGACTACGGGTTGAATTCAGTGCATTGAATGGGTGGATAGGGTGGGGGTAATGTGGATCTACAGCGTAAAGTGGGTCTACTAGGGTTTTTCCTAGAAATATCCTTCCTCACCAAGTCAAAAAAAAGGTTGGCTATTTTTACTGTATTGTCTACTTGATAAGCTGCCTTTTGAAATAACACTTTCGTCTTAGTTTTATCTCAACTAATTCTAAAGAATTATTTTACTGCACGGCCTATTGTGGAAGAATTTCAAGGACTAGCAAAACTTTCTCCTGCCACTGTTATTTTGGTTTTCTGGACTATTAAACTATCATTCAAAATAAGCACAACAGATGGATGTCAGATAACGTTTTCAAGAGTGCTTCTATTTTTAACCATAGACACCAAAGCATTGAGAACCGCAGCTAAAATTTCAACAAGATATCTGGTTTGGTTCAGGTTTTCTGATCAATTTAATATTTTACCTAGTGATGCAAAAATGTTCTTTTATGAGAAGGCAAATTTAAGTTCAAGTATAGGAAAAAAAACAAAATTTCCTATTCCACCTCCTCCTGCATTTACTTATAGTACACTTTGAACGGTTTCGAAAATTTAAATGTTTGGGTAAATGAAGATCAACATAATTAGTTGTTTAACATTCCTTCAAACCAAATATGATTTTGACCCCAAAATGTGTCTGGGGCAGGGATTTTGGTGGTGGCTTTCCGGCGAATAAGTGTCATGACGCTTTTCAGTTTTGTGTAATAGAATGCAGATCTACCCTCGATGCTATAGTTTAAAAGGCCAAAAGCTTTTCACAAACTTCCTTCATCCAGGGGGGGGGCTGAAAAGTCTCTCAATTTTTGCTCAAAAGTCTTTTTCCATACTTTTAGACGGCATGTTGCAAAAATCTTGCAACACTTCAGATCTATGATCATCCCAATTTGCGCATGCAGAGGCTCTGAATCAGTGTGAAAACCAATTAAATTGTTTTCAGACATGATACCAATTGCTCTGTCAAAGAGATGCACGCTCATAATTGTCAACTTTGGCCAACTTCAACGGGTTGGAAATCTTATGTCCCAGGAGGTACATTCCAGCAATTTTGTATGGACTCCTACATGCTAGAAATTATTCTCTTGCAATAGGAAAGCAAAATGGGGTCTCAAAGGTTGTCAAAAACAGCATTTGGCAAGACATGGGTATCATGATTTCTGAAGAGCTTGGGACAGATTTTTTCAAGGTTGAACCATTTAAGCTTCTCATTCTGAAGAAATCCTTTTCCTATAGTTTATAATAAGATGGATTTGATACAAATTCATAAATATTTTATGGCTGTGCTGTTATTTGTTAAAAACGGTCATATCGGTCCACGACCAAACAGGGATCTATCGGCACAGAATTTTTCTATTGCTGTTTACTGTACCTTTTACTTGAATCTTCAAAAAGCTGTTTACTGTAACTTTCTTCAATGTACCCTCACTTCATCGATCAGAAGGCCAGCACCAAATTCCCTTCCCCAGACACATTTTGGGTTCAAAATCATATTTGGCTCAAACTTTGAAGCAATACTCTACAAATGAGTTGCTCTTCAATTACCCGAAAATTTAAATTTCCAAAATCGTCCATAGTGTACTATAAGTAAATGCAGAAAGAAGTAGGATAGATAATTTTGTTCGTCATTTATTTTAACTTGAATTTGCCTTGTAATCTCATGGAAAGCACATTTTTGCATCAATTGGCTAAGTATTCATTTCATCATAAAACCTGAACCAAATGAGATACCTTGCTGAAAAGGTGGCCATGATTAAGATTAGAAGGACTGTTGAAAACGTCATCTGACGTGCATCTGTTGTGCTTATTTGGAATGACCCTAAATGAGAATAAAGTGAGAGTTGGGTCTTTTACAAATGAAATATTGTCTATTTGAAGGTCACTGAGGTGATGGCGAGCGACTTTTTTCTTTTAATTTTTTTACCAGGTAGAGGTAAAGTTGGCCTACTGAGAATTCTGCCGTAATTCAGATTCAACGAAGCATTGCAATGCTTAAATTTTCGCAGTTTTATTTATCCTGCCACGTTATTTCTTGTCTAAAATGTGTAGCTTTGCAGTTACCGTGCTTGCTGTCTTAAAACCTGTAAATTGTAGTAAACAAATTGCAAAAATTTTTATTTGATCGTTGCTGTCAAATTCGATCACTACTTGCTGAGTTGAAATGATGACGGATCACCGTACGAGGATGGTAGTTTCATGTTTGTCACAGAAACGGAATTGCATGCGATAAGAGGCAAAGACTGGGATTTTATCGAATAGATTTATCGAATTGACAATAGTTGGAAAATACTTACTCTTTTTATTCATTTACCCTCTCATATTCTCACATTATTATAGTTTTGAAAAATAGACCCACTTTCCCACTCTTCGGGAACAGTGGGTCTATTTAAGTAATCAAATTAGAATTTTTTAAGGATATTTAATTTCCTTTATCGGAGCTGAGATGTTCTGGCAGGAACCAAGAAACATTGAATGTCAATTAAATGAAAAGCTTGAAAGTGTTTGTACATCATCAGATGACTAATTTCTTCCCACGATATGCCAAACTTCAAGTTGAAATGCCTAGCATGTAACTAGAATGAATAGACTCTACTGAATAGGTTAGTTTTATAAACTTTTTCTCTGTGTTGCATCAAACGTCGGAACTTTTTTCGGGACACCCGATAGTTTCAGTCGACAAATAATGAAAACGAATCAAACCCTTCTGCGGGCCTTTAGGATAGCCTCTCTTATTTGAGTTTGGAAATCAAGTTTTCGATCAATAGTCAGTCTTGGGTACTTATGTTCCTTCTGAAATGCTATTTCGTCATTTCCTAATCTAAGGTTTGGATGGTTTGGTTTTAGCCTTTTGCAAGGAAAGATAAGTCCCTCCGTTTTATTAGCATTAAGCAACGTTTTCCATTGTCACACCCACAACTCATCTTTTCCAGATCGCAATTCAACACCTGAGCAGTCGCATTTTCACCCCGGGAGGGAGAGGAGTACTTGGTTTACGAACGCACGTGGAGCTGCCACTGGAAAATCTGAAACTATCCCGTCCCGGAGCCAAATCCTTGAAAATGATACTGATTCTTGTAGTCAAACTTTCTTAAACAATACATTATCCTTCAGTTTCTTCAAACAAAATCGTACGCTACCTAGATATTCGTAACCAATCTACCAGAAAATGCAGAAATTTTCCCATTCAACCGATTTAAAGCATATTTTAAGAGTGCAAATGGCCTACAACGACTTTCCGGAGTCAATAATGCAAAATATGGACCCTATCTTGAGCCAACTCTACAAAACTGATATCTTGTTCCAGAGTCGGAATCCTGAAAACGATACTCTGCTCTTCGGCACGTCTCCATACGGAAAATATGAGTTCTCTCTCCTAAGGTGCTCCCAAGCATTTTCAGCGTCCACATTCGAAACTAGCACAGTGAGGTCAATTTGGGGGTCAGGTGGAAACAGGACTTCAAAACATGACAACTTGATGAAGTGAAAACTAAGTCTTAAATGTTCATAAAGGGATGAGGAACCAATTTTCTCACGCGAAATCAGGATGAGGATTTGAAGTTGTATTGAAGTTCTTTTAAACGATCTTAACCTGAATTATGCATTTAGCAAGTAAAGATAGGCAAGATTTTGCGTTACAGAAATAAAATGGCATCTCAATTCTTGAATATCTCACAATTATTGTTGCCAGACCTATGGAACACCATTTGCACAAAAATGACATAAAGAACTATGTTACATAAACTAGGATTATGTGAACAAAAACTAGGATTATGCTACCTAAACTATGATTATGTCGACATAATATAGGTTTATGTAACATAGTCACAGCTTATATGCACATAATATGGGCTATGTGGACATAAACCTATATAATGTCGTGATAGCCCATATTTTGTCGACATAATATAGGTTTATGTAACATAATCCTAGTTTATGTGCACATAATATGGGTTATCACGACATAAATCTGATATATTTATATATATGCACATAATATGGGTTATCAGGATATATATTATGTAGCGATAACCAATATTATTTCGACATAACATAGGTTTATGTACATAATCCTAGTTTATGTGCACATAATATGGGTTATCACGACATAAATCTGATATATTTATATATATGCACATAATATGGGTTATCAGGATATATATTATGTAGCGATAACCAATATTATTTCGACATAATATAGGTTTATGTACATAATCCTAGTTTAGGTCGACATAATAAGGGTTCTGCACATAATGATAGTTTAAGTTGAGACTTTTCTTTGGAACAACACGACTATCATTCCCTGGCGGCCAGTCCTATTCAGCCAAAGAGAGAATAGGACAGTTGCACTGTGATTCATAATGGGTCCCAAATGGTAAGTTACGGAACCTGAACCTCCAAATTGCACATTAAGTTCGCGTAACTTACCATTTTCATTCTTTTTGATCAATGGTAAGTTACTTCACGAGTTAGTTAGATTGTCTTGTCGTTAGCAGTGTTATGGTGTAGCTGTGCCATGGTTATTTTAGGAGATAGAAGTTTGAGCCTTATCCCTTTATCTTTGAAAAGCAACAACAGCTTTTTCGAGAACTCTTACCGTTGGGCCATGGCCCGCGGGCTTCCCCCCCTCCACTGGATCTGCTCCTGTAAGTAATTAAGATTTTGGTAAGATTTTTAAGCAGACCTGCTGATTGATGATGACTCTGCTGTGGTACTGATTTCAAAGCAGCAAAGTATCGTTCAAGAAGGCAGGCCATATTAGTTGTTATTGCCTTGCTTTAGCGGTAGCAACATAGTGGCCTATTTTGGTATACTGGGTGAACCAGAAGAAAGTTCCCACTTTTGAAAATTCATAGCACCAAGAGTACATAAAATGACCTGAAACATTGATCACATCATAATGGACTCCTTGCAAGGATCAGTAAAGAAAAGGCAATTGTTCATGGCTGACAAATATCTACTGTACATTTATTGCCATGAGATGGAAAATCTTAAGCATTTGTTAGAAAACTGTTGTCGTATAACTCTTAAGAGAAGTGAAACGCCCATTGCGTATTGTTCTGTGCAAGGAGGGTACTTACAATTGGATTGATGTTTTCAGCCCCTTTTCAGTCACTTTGCTACAATAAATTTTTATAAAGTCAAATTTACCACTGCTTCTAGTGCTGGTAAAACAGCGAAAAAATCTCAAAAATACTTCGATCTTTCGGCTTTAAAATGGAATTTGAATCATTCAAATCTTTTCAGTATCCATGGTGTTATGAATTTTTAAAATTGGGAACTTTTTTCTGGCTCACCTGGTATAACGTGACATTTCTGAATCATTTCTCTTTAGATTTTTACGAATTGGATGCTGATTACAGTAATGCACCAAGCAAGAGCTCGTATTCTTGGAGGTACAAAGATACGATTGGTGAAGCATTAGAAAGTTGCCGTTATCAATTTGGACTGGAGCATGCCTTTCAAAGGTACCAGAAACAGATGCACCTTTCTGATAAAGAAAATAGTAGCACCGCTCTAGTGGGAGGTATCAATGACATCAAATACAACATTGCTAATGCAGCTGAAAGACAAGCCGATTGCAACACAATCACAGAAGGTCAACAGAATGGCAACTTATACAGCGGAGTTGGTGTAAACTCCGTCCCTGTTATTGTTCATGGAGGTGCAAAACAAGTGACGTCAAATCAAAACACGAGAAACAGTCACTTTGTCTACAACCCGATGCCAATCCGTAGAAAGTCTTCAAAGAAGCACGTTCCGCATGAGAATAAAGACACGCGCTATTGGACTCAGCGAATCAAGAATAACGTAGCTGCCCGCAGATCACGCGAAAGTAGACGTAGAAAGGAGATGGAAGTGATGAAGAGATGCAAAAGTCTTCACGACGAGAATGAGACGCTGCGGCGGGAAAACCTGCACTTGCAAGAGAAGGTCTTATCATTGGAAAATTTAATGTTTGTTTTTAAGAAGGATCTCAGCAAGGCAATTTATATGAAGTAGATTTATCTAAAATTTAGATGAAATTTGTAAGCCATTTTTTGCTTCTTCTTAGCAGGGTTTTGTCTATGGCAGTAGTTGTAAAAAGTGTTAATATATAATGTAAACATTTTGCGACGTCTTAGATGGTGTTTAAGATGTTTAAAGTCTATGTTTCAGTGGAGCTTTTCAGAATTTCACCCAGAAACTAGAAGTAGACGGGAGACAATAACATAGGATCATCCTTAGCGAATAATTGTAGTTGATTTGTAGGTTAATTGAAGTAGGGAATTCAAAGACTTTAATGCTTAGGCTTATTTCCTCGTAGTGGCATTTTGCCAGCGAGTAGAAGTTTTACTTTTCAATTTGAAATAAAAATTGCGGATGAGTGACCTTTTATAATGTAAGCTTCTACTCACTCGTGCCGCTGTGTGGAAGAGCAGCAGTTGCGAGTTGATACTTGCACAAAGCTGTGAGTTCAAGTTTGATTCGAATGAAAGTTGCAAGTTATAGAGACTCAAATGTTACTTGGGATTGGGATTACTGGTTGCCTGTTTTTTATTTTGCTGCTTTTGTTGCCGGATTGAATGGCTTTTTGAAGACGCATTTCAAATGGCAGCCACTTTCACGACTGCTGTTAGTGATAGAAAATTCTCCCGACATTGATAGCAGCAAGAGGCAAGACAATTTTGAAGAAGCGTTGGTGTGGACAAAATGCCGTTAGTCTTTTTGAAGCAAATCTCTGGGCCTCACATCCTCATTGAAACTTTCTTGTCGACAATCAAATTTGTGTTGAATGGCCATGCAGCAAAGATCTGTAAGCAAGGAAGAATAGTGTAGGTCTCACTTGATATTGAGGCCTAATGGTTTTCTTTACAAGGGGCCATAGCAGTCGGAATTTTTGCACAAGAATTGAGAAATACAGATAACTGGGTTAGTTTACTGTAATTTGTAGTGTTTGTTCGACGTAAGGAGTAGCTGTAAAATTCTATGACCAACTTAACTGAAAGGCATGATAAATTTTTAGATGCTTAGCTATACTTTTTTCCGTTTGATCCTTTCTGAAATATCAAGGTTTGTTGAAATTACTGAGTATTTCGAATCTCAACTTATTCCAGAACGTGACGTCACGAATTTTCTAAGTCATAAACCAAAAGAGTGGCAAACTTTTGCTCGGTACCATATTCTAGAAATCCATAAGCTATGGTTTTCTTGGAAATCAATTCTTCATTAAAAAGTTTAGAAATGACGAGATTTTAGATCTGTTTAGTGAATTCTCCTGTTGACTCTTCTTTCCGCTGTGTGATATGCACGGAAAGCCAGTTTTCAGAAATCCTCCCACAATCTTGGCAATCGAAAGATGCATCAAATAGCATCTATTGCTTCAACGGGACCGGAGAAGGCGCATTCCAAATATTCTAATGGTTTCAGAAGAACTTCCATTTTCCATTCCGCAAAGCTAAAAATTTTAATCAAATCTTTTGCCACTTACACTTGACAGTTCACCGACATATATGTAAAATTTGAAATCAACTTTTTCGAAATGAAGATCTAAGGTTTGGTAGCCTACTCGACAACAAACACTAGAAAAAGCGGTCAGTTGTTATCGGCTGGCAAATGCGAGGGAATCAGTGAAGCGCTTGGAAGAATTTGAGAATCAAGCTAGCATTCTTTCGAGATTGAAGGTTCAAAGGCATCTTTTTATGCAAATCCGTTGCACATGCACGAGCTATGGAATAGTTATGGTAGAGTCCAAAAAAAGCAATGAAAACAAGGTTTCAAAAACGTGTGCGACAGAATATGATCAGAAAGTTCCATATACCTGGTAAGTCAAAAAAGGTTAACGCGTTTGGCGGCTGTGGAATAAGAAGCATAAGACCGATATTCAAAACTAATGTTAATCTACCGATCAAAGGCTAACTTAATGATAAGATTTGATTTGGTAAAATCGCTCATCATTTAGACCCAGAAATTAGGAAAATCTCGGTAAAAGGCAAGTTTGGGAACAGGGATTCCACAATCCATTTTGATCCATAATTAACTTGCTATTGAAATAAAATTCTATTTCTTAAAATAACAATATGAATTTCACTACCTCATAAATCATGGCCCAGAATGGAACGTGGAATTCTCGATACCCATACAAACCCTTACAAGAATTTCTCTAATTGCTAGGTCTTTAAGTAGTGTGATCTTACTGCGCAAAATCTTCTCATTTAAGTTAGCCTTTGACTGATTGATTAACATTTCAGTTTTGAATATTATTCACTTACTTTTTTTTATATCAAATTATCAAAACCTACGAAACTATAAGGATACATAACTACAAAATGGAACTAACTACACAAGAAAACTACAAACTTACAAAAAAAGAAACTGCATGGGGTGTGAACTAGCACGTCTCCCCTGCAGCTAACATTTAGATATAGAGCATAACAAGGACTACGCAAAACAACTCACGCAAAACACTTACTTTTTATTCCATAGCCCGCCAAACGTGTAAACTTTTTTGACTCACCCGGCATTGCAATCAATTGCTAGACTGATTACATGAGTCTCAGTTTTCGCATCGTCCTCTTGGAGTTTGCTTGTCGTCCTCTGGGAGACTACTCTGTTGTCCTCTGGTAAACTTTCTTTCTTCCTCTGGTAGTCTGCCTCTCGATCTCTGGTAGACTGTTCTTTCGTCCTCTGAAAGGCTGCCTTTCTCCCTCTGGGAGACTGCTATTTCTTACCCTGACTGACTGCTTGTCTCTCTTCAGGTAGATTGCTCCTTCTTTCTCTGGTAGACTGCCTATCTCCCTCTGAAAAACTGCTCTTTCGTCCTCTGGTAGACTGGCTATTTTTTTCCAGTAGAGTGCTCTTTCTTCCTCTGGGAGACTGCCTGTCTCACTTTGGTATACTGCTTTTTCTTCCTCCTGGAGACTGCCTGTCTCCTTCTGGTAGACTGTCTGTGTCCCTCTGGTAGACGCCTGTCTGCCTCTGGTAGACTGCTCTTTTCTCCTCTGATAGACTCTTCGTTCTTCCTCTTGTAAACTGCCTGTCTCCCTCTGGTTGATTGCTCTTTCTTCCTATGGTAGACTGCCTGTCTCCCTCTTCCTCTGGAAGACTGCCTGCCTCCTACTGGTAGTCTGCCTCTCGATCTCTGGTAGACAGCTCTTTCGTCCTCTGGTAGACTGACTATCTTCCTCTGGTAGAGTGCTCTTTCTTCCTGTGGGAGACTAACTGTCTCCCTCTGGTAGAGTCCCAGAGTGCTCTTTCTGCCTCTTTGAGACTGCCTGTTTCCCTCTAGTAGACTGCTCTTTCTTTCACCCATACACTGCCTGTCTCCCTTTGATAGACTGTTCTTTCTTCCTCCTGGAGACGGTCTGTCTCCCTCTTGTAGACTGTTCTTTTCTCCTCTGGTAGACTCTTCGTTCTTCCACTTGTAATCTGCCTGTATCCCTCTGGTTGATTGCTCTTCTTCCTCAGGGAGACTGCCTGTCTCCCTTTGAGAGACTGCCTGTTTCCCTCTTGTAGAATGTGTGTCTCCCTCTGGTAGACTGCCCGTCTCCCTCTTGTGGAGTGACCTTTCTTCCTCTGGGAGACTACCTGCCATCCTAGGGTAGACTGCCTGTCTCCCTATTATAGATTGCCTGTCTCCCTTTGCTAGGCTGCTCTTTCTTCCTATGGTAGACTGCCTGTCTCCCTCTTCCCCTGGAAGACTACCTGTCTCCCTCTGGTAGTCTGCCTCCCGATCTCTGGTAGACTGTTCTTCCGTCCTCTGGGGTAGGCTGCCTATCTTCCTCTGATAGACTGCTCTGTTGTCCTCTGGTAGACTGCTCCGTCATCCTCTGGGTGACTGCTCTGTCATCCTCTGGTAGACTGCTTTGTCGTCGTCTGATTGACTGCTGTGTTATCCTCTGGTAGACTGTCTGTCGTCCTCTGGGATATTGCCTGTCGTCCTCTGGGAGACTACTCTGTCGTCCTCTGGTAGACTTTCTTTTTCCTCTTGTAGACTGTCTGTCTCCTTCTGGTAGTCTGCCTCTCGATCTCTGGTAAACTATTCCTTCGTCCACTGGAAGACTGCCCATCTCCCTCTGGTAGCCTGCTCGTTCTTACTCTTAGAGACTGACTGCCAGTCTTCCTCTGGTAGACTGCTCTTTCTTTGCCTGGTAGACTGCCTGTCTACCTCTGATAGACTGCTCTGTCATCCTCTGGTAGACTGCTCTGTCGTCCTCTGGTAGACTGCTCATAGTGGGCGTGCGTAGGGACATTTTCGCAAAAAATGATTTTTTGAAACCACATTATCCATTATGATATCCTGCAAGCCCAGTGAGTGCATGATTGAATAAAAAAGACAAATGCATTTATCTTTTTTCAAGCAAGAGATATTGCAATTTGAATTTGCTAGGGCATAGAAATTTTTTCACTTTGATGTAATTCTCCATTTTTTGAATATTCATTCATAAAGTTAAAGAGAATCATTTTAAAACTTTATTTTTGTGTTCAATTTAATTTTATGATTGTTTGCATCCTTTTAGAAGGATTTTAATCAAAATTTTTCTGTTTTGTGCCAAATTCAAGCATAGACATGCAGAGTTTTGAGAAAAATGTACGCATTTTAGGGATAAATTTTTCCATATATTTGTAAATAGCTCAAAAGTCCCAAATGGGGCCCATATAAACCATATATGATCCTGAATCTATGAATTATCAGCTTTCAGATGAGCTTAACTAAATATGGGCCCAATTTTGGCCTTTTGATAATTCAATAAATCAAAAATCTAGCTATGTTTACTACATGTGAAATGTCCCCATGACTCCCTATTTGTGCCCACTGTGCTGCTCTGTCGTTCTCTGGTAGACTTTTCCTTCTTCCTTTGTTATGCTGCCTTTCTCCCTTTGGTAGTCTGCCTCTTGATCTCTGGTAGACAGCTCTTTCGTCGTTTGGTACACTGCCCATCTTCCTCTGGTAGAGTGCTCTTTCTGCAGACTGCCTGTTTCCCTTTGGTAGTCTGCTCTTTCTTCCTTATGGAGACTGCCTGTCTCCCTCTTGTAGACTGTCTGTGTCCCTCTGGTAGACGACCTTGCTCCCTCTTGTAGACTGCTCTTTCCTCCTCTGGTAGACTCTTCGTTCTTCCTCTTGTAAACTGCCTGTATCCCTCTGGTTGATTACTCTTTTTTCCAATTGGAGACTGCCTGTCTCCCTTTCGGAGACTGCCTGTTTCCCTCTGGTAGACTGCCTGTCTCCCTCTTGTAGACTGCATGTTTCCCTCTGGTAGAGTGCTCTGTAGTCGTCTAAGAGACTGCTCTGTAGTCTTATGAGAGACTGCTCTTTCGTCCTCTGTGAGACTTCTCTGTCGACCTCTAGGAGACTGCCTGTCGTCCTCTGAGAGACTGCTATGTTTTCCTCTGATAGACTGCTCTGTTGTCCTCTGGTTGACTGCTCTGTTGTCCTCTGGTAGACTGCTATGTCGTCCTCTGATAGACTGCTCTGTAGTCCTATGAGAGACTGCTCTTTCGTCCTCTGGTAGACTGCTCTGTCGTCCTCAGGTAGACTTCTCAGTGTACTCAAAATCTGATATGAAACATTTTCATTTCAGACCTAGAATTTTTTCTTATAAAAGGAGACTCTGTGAAGAAAATGAAACCTGTTTCTTATACAAGGGAGCTTCATATACGCGGGAACCTTCTGTAGTTTATATCTTGCAAATTCTGACTGACTGAGCCAATTTCCGTTTACTTTAGTGAAAATCAATCTCGTTTTTGTCGCTACCGAGATCACCAAATCACCCACTTTTTGATGGCGGTCGAGAAATTAACTTTCATTCGTCGCTTCTTTCTATTTCAGTACGAAAACATCCGGGTCACCCAGATCACCCAATCATCCATTTTCTGCAGGGAGTCGAGAAAAAAATTTATTTTCTTCGGTGACTCTCTCCATCTTTTTCAGTACCGAAGTATGCTATTCACTCAGACCACCCAAATCACACTTTCGGCAAAAAGCCAACAAGTCTAATTTTCTTCAATGAATTGCTGCTTCTGCTTCAGCACTAAAATATATTATTCACCCAGATCACCCAATCACCCACATTGTACAGGAAGTCGACAAATTTAATTACTTGAGTGACTCTCTCCTGTTGCTTCATTACCAAAACATCCTGTTCATCCAGATCACCCAAGTCACCCACTTTCTGTAGGCAGTCGAGAAATTTGATTTTCCAAAGTGAATCTATCCTTCTTTATCAGCATTGAAATTTATTATTCACCCAGATCACCAAATCACCCAAATTCTATAGGCAGTCGACAAATCTAATTTCTTCAGTGACTCCCTCCTCCTGCTGCAGTACCAAAGCATCCTGTTACCCCAGATCACCCAAATCACCCACTTTCTTCAGGCAGTCGAGAAATTATTTTTCTTCAGTGACTCTCTCCATCTTTTTCAGTACCGAACCAGCTATTCACCCAGATCACCCAAATTACCCACATTCTACAGGAGGTCGACAACTTTAATGTCTTCAGTGACTTTCTCCTCTCAGTGACTTTCTTCTCTTGCTTCAGTATTAAAACATCCTGTTCACCCAGATCACCCACTTTCTGCAGGCAGTCGAGAGATATAATTTTCCATAGTGAATCTCTCCTGCTGCTCAGTACTAAAATAAACCATGCACCCAGATCACCCAAATCACCAGCATTCTACGGGCAATTAAAAAATTTAATTTCTTCAGTGACTCTCTCCTCTTGTTTCAGTACTAAAATATCTTGTCCAGCAAGATCACCAAAATCACCCACTTCCTACATGCAATCGAGGGATTTTTTATTTCATCCAGTGAATATCTCTTTCTGCTTCGGTACCAAAGTATCCTGTTCATCCAAGTCACCCACTTTCGACTGCCAGTCAAGACCTTTACCTGTCACTCTTTCCATTTTTCAGTTGTTTAATTCTTATTGAGATATTTAATTCTTATTTATTGAAATTCATTCTCTGATAAAATTCATTCTCTTCTAAAAACGATGCTTATTGCTGAAAAGTTGACAATAAGGCTGCATTTTTGATATCATTGATGGATAATTTCTGTTAATGCTTTAGAAATTTAATAACACATATATAAGAGCTATTTTATCGATTCCGAAGATGATCATTAAAGATTTTACCCTAAACCTTATGCTTGAAGCTATTGACATTATTAGAAAGATCGCATTATCATTGTAGGACCATTCAGATCGTATCTCAATGATCTACTTGACTTCATTTTCCATTTAAATGTCTCCAAATTTCGTTTAAGACGTCCAGTTTTGAGCAACTTTCTGCAAATTTGTCTACTTCCATATTTTCTCTGCAAGCGCCAGTAGTCTTCTCAAAAACGTCGCATCGATAACAAGGACAGATTTTGTAAGAAGGATGATATATCTACATACCTACCACGGGCATTTTACTTGTTTGGTATGGGAACCGATTTGGAGGCGATTCAATTCTCGTATTTTTTGAGTGCAATCAAAGCACTTACTTCTCAGATTCTGAACAACAAAAATAAAATGCCCGTTGTAGGTATTTAGACATATCCTCCTTCGTTCAATATACGCTTATGTTAGCTCTTATAAACCATTTCTGGAATGCACAACAAGCGACATAGCTACCTGGGTTTCAGAGAAACTTTACGGCTTCGTTTGTTTTGAATTTCTGCTTGAGAGAATTTCCTTTGTCTGCGATCGCAAATCTCTTTGAATTTAGGTGTCGATAAAAGCAACTGCTGCTATTGTCTTACAAAATCTGTCCTTGTTCGCATCGATAGGCTTTGTGCTACAGATAATGCTATTCGATACAGTTCATGCACTCGTAAATAGATATGGCATGCCTGATTTTGCTCACTTCATTCAAATGGAAACAAAAGTGGCAAAACATTTCTTGGCTGTTTGGTTCACCAATGAATAGATGTTACACAAAACAACAAAACTAAATTTTTTATTGTGTTGAAAATTTACTGAAAGATTAACGCCCCAGGCCCCACTGCAGCAAGTGTACCAGGCCCAGTCCCCCTCCCTTATGTCTGGATAAAGCAGCCATAAGCAGGTCCAGGGATCTCGCTCATGCGTCACGCTATTCACTTGTTCACATTCCTGCTCGGAGTCAGCCGTACAAGTTCTTACTCGTATTTGTTTTCCTCATCGGAAATTTACTTTACTCGCTATATAATGATGGCTTCGCACGACAAGAGTTCGTCTGCCACCCGTCCAAGAGATCGCAGAGACGCTCGTCGCACGCTAGCAGGCTGGAAGAACCTATCGAAGACGGAGCTAAGAGCCAAGGCCCAAATGTATGGCGTCGAACAGACAGGAAAGAAAGAAACGATCGCCTTGCGACTCTACAGCCTTTTTGACGTTGTAGCAACTGATAATGAATCGAATGAACCTGAAGCAAATCCCGTGGCGGGACCTTCATCATCTGGTGAACGCGAGGGTTTACAACCGAATCAGCCCCAAACTCCGAACTAAGGAAGTTCAATGGTTACATTTAGTCTCGACGATTTGAAGAAGTTGATGCAGGAAGTAGCCGAAAAAGCTAACCAGCCACGTGGAGGGAATGATCCTTACCCTGGTGTTCTCCAGCTCTCGCCGACATCCACAATCTCCCACCCACAAGGCCCAGAAACCCCCCAGCCAACCGTCCAGCCAGCCACCCAGCCGACTGCCCAGCCACGTCCTGCCCCAACAGCCGTCCTTGAGCCTCCAACAGCCACTGCCGCCACAACAGCCGCCGCAGTCCCACATTATACATTACATCAAGGTAACATTGAGTCTCTTTTTCATTCACCACTTAGCACTCTGCCCCCACTCTCCCCAAAGTTGATAAATGCAATGAAAGCGAAAGAGTACATTGATTTAAACACTTTACTACCTAACTCTTTATATGACACAACTGCCAACCAATCTTACAGCCTTCAAGTCCAACCAGGGGCAACTGGGGATGAAACTGTGTCATTGACGCAAACTCGCCGCACCGCCCAAAAAATCACCAACTTCATATCCTGGCTGGAAGCCTGGAACGTTTTCATAAGAGGCATGGTGCACTTTCATCCTCACCTCGCCCCCGATTTATTAGCATACCAAGAATCCTTCTCCGCCCTAAACCGCAATTACCAGTTCCAATCTTGCTACAAATATGACATAGCATTTCGAATGAATGTGGCAAGGAACCAGTATCTGCCCTGGTCGCGGCTCGACGAATATGCTTTCAACTGTTTCTTGCGTTGTGCACCACCCTCCCAGCCCCTAGCATGTTTCAGATGTCACATGTCTGGCCATTTTGCTGCAGATTGCCCATCCCTCAAGTCACGGGATAATGTTTCGCACCCCGGTCAAAGCACGTCCACCCAAGCCTATTCCTTCAACGGCCAGCCGCCCTTTCGTGCAAAACAGCCCTTTTATCAAGCCCCTTGCCGGCATTTCAACGCCAACAATTGCCGTGACCAAAACTGCCGCTGGCCCCACATCTGCAATCGATGCCGCGGCCCTCACCCAGCAACAAATTGCCCAAGGCTTAAACAATAACTTCAACCCATTACCCGCCTTTTCAAAGACTCCTGTTAATGCAAACCTTTTACGTAAGGAATTAACTGCTTATCCTGACCAATTCTTTGTTGACAATTTGATTATCAGTTTCGAGCACGGTTTTTCAATTGGCTATTCAGGCCCGGAATTTTGTAATATTGCACCTAATTTGCAGTCTGCCTCTTCAAATCCAACAGCGATCTTCAATTGCATATCTGAGGAGTTAAAGCAGAAACGGATGTCGGGCCCTTTTACTAGCCCACCATTGCCAAACTTTCGTACGTCACCCATCGGTGTGGTTCCCAAGAAAGACAGCAATAAATTTCGTATGATTACTGCCCTGTCCTCGCCAAAGGGCATTTCGATCAATGACTTTATAAATGATTCCGAAGCTTCCGTAGCTTTCAACAATTTTGATTCAGCCGTTTCCATTGTGTCCAGCCTGGGAAGGGGGGCACTCATGGCCAAATTGGACATAAAGAGTGCATTTCGTATCTGTCCGGTAAGACAAGAGGACTGGCATTATTTAGGTTTCTCGTTTATGGGTCTCTATTTCGTCGACTTATGCCTCCCGTTTGGCCTTCGCTCCTCTGTGGAGCGCTTTACACAGTTATCGGACTCTCTTCTTTGGATCATGAAAAACAACCACAAAATAGTAAATTGCACTCATTATTTGGACGACTTTTTCTTGGCTGGACCCCCGTCTTCACCCCAGTGTCATGAAGAAATGCAAAAGACAATATCTTTGTTTAACAACTTGGGCGTTCCCTTGGCTCCTGAAAAAATCGTAGGCCCACTAACTAAGCTCACATTCCTGGGGATAGAAATAGACTCACAAACAATGTCACTGAGGTTACCAGAAGACAAGCTATCCACCCTCGTGGCAATGCTACAGAAATGGTCGAATTTGAAAAATGTACGAAAAGAGATCTGCTTTCATTGATTGGAAAACTTTCGTTCGCCTCTAAAGTGATCCCATCCTGTCGAATGTTTATCAGACGCCTCATAGACTTATCAACGACTGTCGAAAGATTGTCCCATCGAATCTCCCTAAATTCTGAAGCAAAGAAGGACATCTCGTAGTGGGCGAAATTCCTACCCACCTGGAATGGAAAGTATAAAATTCTTGATTCATCAACCACCCCCTGCCACCAGTTACATATTTATACTGACGCTTCAGGGGAAATAGGGTTTGGGATCTATAACAATGGTCGATGGGTATCTAAAACATGGCCGAATGAACACAAACAAAAATCTATCCAATGGAAAGAGATCTTTCCCGTCTACGTTTGTTGTTACTTGTGGGGCAAAGAATTCCACGGAAAACGCTTACTTTTTCACTGTGATAACCTGGCTGTCGTGAAAATTTGGTCCGCCCAGTCATGCAAATCGCCAGACATTATGGCTGTTTTGAGAAAAATTTTCTACATAGCAGCACAACACGAATTCACTGTTAACATAAAACACATACCAGGAGTAAACAATGTCTTAGCAGACTGCCTTTCTCGTTCCCAGATAAGAAAATTTTTCACACTGGCGCCCTCGGCGAAATCCCACCCAGCAGAAGTCCCAGACAAACTCTGGAAAGTTTAGAACAAGACAGTCGCTTCCTTCAATTTATGTCTATTGCCAATTCGTCGAGAAGAGTATATGCCCAAGGTCAGTCTAGCTTCCGTTCATTCTGTTCTGGTTTGCAAATTCGACCTTATCCTCTGTCACAACACAATTTGTGCCTGTTTACCACTTACCTGGCCCGGACTTTGAGTTACTCGACAATCCGGACATACTTGGCCGCTGTCCGCTTTCGAAACATAGAACTAGGTTTCTATTCAAACTTCGAACCCATGCAAAATTTGCAGATGCTACTGCGTGGGATTGAACGCGTCAAAGGCATATCACTAAGGCCCAGCCGCCTGCCAATAACGTTAAACATCATGAAAATCTTGAAGCTGAATTTGAGAAAAACACCTCTTTGCGTGCAAGACAAACTCATGCTCTGGGCTGCGTTCACAACAGCCTTTTTTGGCCTATTGCGTTCCTCTGAATTTTGTTGTGAAAGCAAATCCACTTATAACCCGAATTCAACACTACTCCTAAGGGATGTTATCCTAAGTGAAAACGTGGCAAAGATACAAATTAAGGTTTCAAAAGCCGATCCTTTCCGGAATGGTCACGAAGTTCGCCTCGCAGCATCCCAGTCATCTGTCTGTGCATTCCGAGCACTCAATAAATACATGACGTTTTGCTCTTGCCCAACTGCCCCGTTGTTTACCTTCAGTGACTCAACGTATCTCACTCGTCAAAGAGTGACGAAGTCATTACAGAGCCTATTAGGCCCAAGTTTTCCTGATGTCGATCGATATTCGTCCCACAGCTTCCGGATTGGTGGTGCAACATCCGCAGCAGCAGCAGACTTACCAGACTGGCTGATTAAAACTCTTGGCCGTTGGTCTAGCAACTGCTACGAACGTTATATCCGTAACCCCACAAACATCATAGATAATGTTCCTTATATTCTAGCTCATCGTTAGGTTCGTAAGTCACATAGGGCCCAACCCCCCTTTTAACACAGGGTTAGCCAGCTCCGGGGCGTATCTTGGCGTATCTTGGCGGTTAGGCCACCAAATCTGGTGGCGAAAGGTAGTTTAGAAATATGTAGGCCTGAGAATCTCATCACCTAATTTAGGCCAGTTTCTGTATTTTCCGTAGTTTTTCGTGGCTCTCGAGGAGTCGCCACCGTTAAAGCAGTTTTTATATATGGCCATGTCTTAGAGCCTTCTGTGCAGGACTACAGAGGACCTGAGGGCAGGCAACCCCTGCAGCTGGCCTCTCAAGTACCTGCAATGGGAGACCAAAACTGAATTTAGCATTAAAAGTTGGGGTCATCGATACCTCGGGTACTTCATGGCAGGACAAAACGTACCTCTCATGCTGACCCAGGGGATCACAGTTACAAACGATAGCTTAGTACATTTTATGCCTGATACGACCCCAAGAGCTGCCAAAAAAGTATATCTGGTGTTTCTGAGTCTATCTGCGGTTTGGACTTTAGGGGTTTGGGGGGCCGCAGGGGAGTTAATCCACGATTTACGGAGTAAATGAAAGATTAACGCCCCAGGCCCCACTGCAGCAAGTGTACCAGGCCCAGTCCCCCTCCCTTATGTCTGAATAAAGCAGCCATATGTAGGTCCAGGGATCTCGCTCATGCGTCACGCTATTCACTTGTTCACATTCCTGCTCGGAGTCAGCCGTACAAGTTCTTCCCTCCCACCCACCCCTTTTATTAGGATTGGTTTCTCGCCACAGCGGGTCCCTATCTCCCCCCTAAGCCCGCGCGGGTCGTATTGGCTATTGCTACACACATTAAGCCCCGCCTCCCTACCCCGTTACTCTTCATGGCCCCACAATCAGCTTCACCAATTTCAGGTAACCGTTCTGTCTCGATCCTAGCCTACCCGGACGGTTAGGCCACCAAATCTGGTGGCGAAAGGTAGTTTAGAAATATGTAGGCCTGAGAATCTCATCACCTAATTTAGGCCAGTTTCTGTATTTTCCGTAGTTTTTCGTGGCTCTCGAGGAGTCGCCACCGTTAAAGCAGTTTTTATATATGATATGGTCATGTCTTAGAGCCTTCTGTGCAGGACTACAGAGGACCTGAGGGCAGGCAACCCCTGCAGCTGGCCTCTCAAGTACCTGCAATGGGAGACCAAAACTGAATTTAGCATTAAAAGTTGGGGTCATCGATACCTCGGGTACTTCATGGCAGGACAAAACGTACCTCTCATGCTGACCCAGGGGATCACAGTTACAAACGATAGCTTAGTACATTTTATGCCTGATACGACCCCAAGAGCTGCCAAAAAAGTATATCTGGTGTTTCTGAGTCTATCTGCGGTTTGGACTTTAGGGGTTTGGGGGGCCACAGGGGAGTTAATCCACGATTTACGGAGTAAATGCTATTTTCCGTTTGTTTAATTGTATTGACTCATGAATAGATTTGACACATTTCTTGCACAAAACATTTTGTTGCTTTGTTGTTTTGTGTTAGATCTATTCATTGGTAAACCAAACAGCCAAGAAATATATGATCCTTTTTGTTTCCATTTGAATGAATTGAGCAAAATCAGGCATTCCATATCTATATACAAGTGTATGAACTGTATCGAATTGCATTATATATACCGGGTGAGTCAATAAAAACGGCCGGCGTTTAAGAAAATCCTGATCCCTGAATATTAAAGCAATGATGTTGAAAACTGTCTTGTTTTATCCCCGATATGTCAAATTAGGTTCAGTATTTTGCCTGGCTTTAATCGGTCATTCCTTCTAATCGAAATAGGAGATTTTCTGCAGAAAGCCCCTTTCGAGAACCTACAAAAGCGAAAGAGAACATCAAGCAAATTTTCCTTTTGTTCTCCTTCCTAGCAATAATAACTCCTGGATGTGCTCATGTATATTGTCCTCATGAGAAAATGGAATTCCCTTGATTAAGTTTTCACACTAGGGGGAAGACTTTTCAACCCAGCAAAACTAATTTTAGCACATTTCTTGAGGTTTCGCAAAGGCATTAATTTTAGAAAATTGCCTACAGAATCTGAACGGAGTGGCAGATTTTAGCCAGGGAAATTTCTAAAAATAATTGAACATGTTAGAGGGTGTAGAAAGGGGGGTACTGCTAGTCACTATTCAAGCAGAAAAGCTTCTAATAAGTCACTAGCCAAGACATTTGGCTTCAATTAGTCAAAACTTCCTTTCAAAGTGATGTTTCTCATATAGCCAAAGACAAGCACTTCACACGTGGGATGACGTCTTTGTCAAGAAAACCTATTATTCTCTCAAAACTCCCGATCAACTTTGTCCCAAACAGCACTCTTTCAGACATTCTACTGTAGTCCATTTTTGAATGCTCCGTTTCTTCCATTCGTCGAAGAAGTTTCCATTGCGGATAAGAGGGCCCAGCACTAGTTAGTTTCATAGTGAAGCATTGCACCAAATATTATCATAATTTCATGTAATAAATCAAATGTTTCCTTTGCCAAAAGCATAAATGAAAGTATAACCAGTAAAGAGTAACTGAAAAGAATTTTGGGTTCTCGTCGAGCAGCTTGAAAGGTCAAGGTAGAGGGAAACCAAGAAGAGATATCCTGAATGGAAGAAGAGGAAATATCGATGGTCTGTTACAAAGATTTTCTGGCTCCATTCTCAGGATATTGATATAAAAAGGAGAAAAATTGGAAAATTCAGCCAATGAGTAAGGCTTTGTGTAATGAAAACTTTGTGTTTTCCCATTCCTATTGATATCCAAGATTGGAAGTTTATGTCCGTCCGAAAAAGTATAATTGTGTCACTTTTGGCTTCTGTGCAGTGCTTTTTTGACCTAATGTTGTGAAAAATAGGCTTTAGTCATTAGTCAACAATAGAACATAGTTAGTCATTAGTCTTGGATTTTGAACAAAGCTAGTCATTAGTCAGTGGAGAAAACGACCTATTAGTCAGGTAGTCAAAACCCCTTCTACACCCTCATGTTAGCTATTTAATCAGCTATTGCAAATCATCATTGCTTATATATTGATGGAGCAGTAGCCTTTCAAACGCCGGGCGCTTTTTTGACTCACCCGGTAGCACAAAGCCTATCGGTGCAACGTTTTTGATGAGACTACTGGCGCTTGCAGAGAAATATGGAACGAGACAAATTTGCAAGAATTTCCTCAAGGCTGGATGTTTTAAACGAAATTTGCCCGCAGGGGGTACTTGACCTAAATTTGTACGGATGTGCCCACGAAATAGAATCTTTTCACCCTGCTCTAGAATTTGTACCTTCAAATGATACCCTGTTCTAGAAAAAATCGGTAAAAAGTACACCCAAAAACACAAAAATTTGACTAAATAAAAACCCGTTGTAACTGACAGAATTATTAAGTAAATACGTAATCCATTTAGAATCGTGACTCTAGAAACTTCCAGAAACTTGTAGAAACTTCTAGAACAATCAAACGTGTGAGTAAGCAAGTTCCATCGTTAGACCTAAGTAAACATGTAGCCTCGTTGTCATGTAATCTATTACTATTGCTGATGCAATGTTTACGTAAAAAATAGGCGAAAGCAATACCCTGAAAAACGGCACATTTCCGTCGGACAAATATACTAAGTAACCCCCCCCCCGGGGAAATTTGGAGACATTTAAAGGGAAAATGAAGTCAAGTAGATCATTGAGTCGTTGGTAAGTGAATCATTTAGCTCAAGAATGCAAACTAAGCCCTTTTGGGGTGAACGAATGAGTTTTAATCGGTAAGAAGTTTAGGCCCAGATCACATTTCTTGCAGAAATCGCTGAAAATCACCTGCGATTTTGAGATGTAATTGAAGGAACAGTGCTTGGGTTATTGCTTAGGGCAATATCCATTATCGCTGAGATTTTTATCCTTATATCTCATTTGCGGCGACTCTTATCGATGTTTGAACGGATGTCAATATTCTTCGACCGGAAAATGACTGTAATTTCGACTCCAAATGAGATATTTCTCCAAGCACGCAACAAACTGTAGAGGGGCATCCCTCCTAATGATTGATCAAAATAGTAGCCATTTCAACTTTCATCAGGGTACTCAAGAATTCACTTCGAACGACCAATTCGGTATCATGTGGTTGGAAAGGGGCTATTTGATTGGCTGACTACCTTGAAATTGGATGGTTTCCGCGTGTTTCAGCAACCAGTAAGGATTTGAGCTGTATGCTACAAAAACCTATACCCATAAATTCGGAAAATGCAAGAAATTGTTAAAAACAATGCCCCTAAATCAGGACTCAATCTTGAAAAAGGTACCCTAAGAATTAGTACAGCCCGTACCATGGACAAGTTAAGTCCCCTCCCGGGGGGCTAACTTAACTGGGGGAGTCCTCTGACATTTTAGCTATTCTGCTAAAGAGCTTGGATCGAGCGTTGTTTTTATTCATTTTTATACACGAGATTCGACTGAGTGGCGTTTGAGTTTCTATCAATTTTGTGCATATTCAAAAATTCTACAAAAAGGAGCAAAGTATCATTCGA